>CP136879.1:11263192-12008192 GCA_033000465.1 Sciaenops ocellatus | reverse complement strand
ACTGTAAATCATTACAGTCATTAATAATTCAACCGTGACTAAAAACATTCATTTGAATTATATTTTACTTTAATTTTAGGATTCCTGTTCGAAATTGCCAGTCATTTGAGAGTTTTTTTTATTTGAATTTGTTTTATACAGTCTGGTGTATCTTAAGTACATGTTGCTTTACACAGTATTACAATCACATATGGGTGTAACAATCAGGCGCCCACATACAGTATGTATGTTAGTAATGTTTTTACATTCATGCTGCATCTACAAATACAAGATCACACATGCAGATACACACAAACAAGGATTTTTTTCCCCAGTTTGTTCCAGGGAGGGGCTCCAGCTGTGTTGAGCCCAGCTCAGAGGTGCTCTCCCTGGGCTCCAGGGGGCCAGATGCTGCTGCTGCTGCTCCTTTTTTTCCCTCTCTCTCTCTCTCTCTCTCTCTCTCTCTCTCTCTCTCTCTTCCTCAATCTGTATATGTCTGTCTCTGACTAGCCAGCACAGCTGCTTTACTCCTTTTTACTCCTGCTTTAACACTCACCTTCATCGAGTGCTGGAGCTGAAGGAGGAGAAGTAGCAGAGCTAGAAAATTGTCACCGAAGGCTGGAGCCTCCTGAAAGAAGAACAACCCTGACCTGATCAGCGAGATGCTGATTCAAGTTTCGCTCAGCAGAAACAATGAATGGAGCAGCATTCAGCACTTTAATATGCACAGCCGTCAAGTGCACACACACATACATCATTTCTTTTTTGTACAGCAGTTGTCATCTTTATCTGTATCTGTTTGCAGTGGATTGTGCAGTCTGTGCTGGCTGTTTGGTGCTATGAGATATTTGCTTACATGCAGTATTTACTCCGGCAAGGCAGTCAACTGGTTTACAGGCAGCTTTAATGGTTGCACTACAGTATATCATATGACCACACAGCTGGAATGTGAAGGCTAAAATTGATTTGAGCTACAGATATTAAAGCAAAAGGGGTTGACCACAGAGACCAGCGCTGGGATAATGAGGGGAGGTCTGAGCTTGCAGTTGTGCACATGTTTTTTGCGAGTGTTAGAGAGGGAAGAACGAGACTGGGAGGAGGAGGAGGAGTTACTATGGAAACTATCTCAACATCAGCACCTGGTTTCCCATTGGACTGACCACCACCACCACTCCTCAACCCCCCCCCCCCCTAAACTCCACTCCTCTTCTCTCTCTCTCTCCTCTCCATTCCCGGGCCAGGCTGACCTTTTGGACCAAATGGCATTATCAAATAATAACGTTCTTCCATCCCTTCCCTGTGCAATAAAAAAACGACGTGGAAAATTCTGGTAGAAACCACGTTTTCAGTCTCAAGGACTGTATACATATAAAATGAAAAAATCACACATAGATGCTGCTTTGACAAATTAAAGTTGATGTGAGATGAATTAATGATCAAATAATTCACATTTAATAGTGAGATTCTTGCAAAAAAAATCTTATTAGGTTTGTCTATACAGCCACAAATTTGTTTCTTTCTTGAAAGGGCCTGCTGCTTGAAGACAAAAAATCTCCCAGTGCAGTCAGATTATTTCAACCATTTACAAATACAAATCATCTTTTTTCAAGGATTTTCAAGAAATGCACGACAGTATCTTGAAAGAGGGCAGAATGAAGCACATTTCTCTGCTAAAATAAATAAAAATAACACTTTAAGTTCATAACATTAATCACATGTCACTTAAGAAATCAAATTTTATGACTCGGTAATATGGGCTGATCATGTGGAAATGATTGCAGCAAAGATATTCTAAAAATGTATTCATATTTGAAAAAAAATCCACTCTGAGAAAGAAATTAAAGTGACAAATGTCCTTTGTGGCCGTTGTCGGAGCATTGCTTTTGCCTGGCGAAATCATAAAAGAAGATATGATTATCTGCAATAATTCTAAAAGATTGAGCAGTGAACTTCAGGTAACTTTTTGTTTTTTAAATGGATTTCGAACCAAACTTCTTTGTCGCCGATTAAGATAAAAACGAGCTAAATGGTCAGGTATAATGGAGCCCCCCCCCCTATTCAGCATGCCGCGGTGCAGGTTATCTGTTTCTACAAGAGCCATCAAGGCGTGATGTGATGCATCATCAGTCTGTAAGAGGCACAGGAAAATGCATTATACCATGAGCATTTTAAATTGCTGCGACTCTATCAGCCAACATTAACCGTGACAGATATGGGCCGGCTCTGATTGCATTAGTCTTTATTGAATGATGAGGCGGAGAAGCTCCATTCTATACATTCCTCCAACCATGTTTGCTCTTCCTTTGCCTCTTCTCACTTCCCCTCTCCCTTCCTCTCTCTGACAGGCTGACAGCAGGCACTGACCCCTGACTCTTTGCCTACTCAGCAGAGAGAAGGTCACTGTATATATGTGTGTGTGTCTGTGTGTGTATACATATTTTCTTTATATATGTGTGCGTGTGTGCAGGAGCATTTGTGCACGGGTAATATGTGTCTGAACTGCCAGCAGAGTGAATATACAGCCAAAAATAAAAACTCATCTGTCAGCATCCAGTGGGTATGTGTGTGTTTGTGTTTGTGCGCTCATATTTTGTGCTTGCATTTATGTCAGTTTGTGCTACAGTGTTCGGCGCTGAGCTTGAGACGGTGAGGTTTACCTAGTTTGTGCTGTGAATGGTGACAAATGGCACAGAGGGGGATGAGGAAGGGAGGAGCTGAGGTGCCTCACGTAGAGAAATATCAGGTTTTTAATGCTGATATGATATAAACAGTGGGATTAAATGTATGCAGCACACTTACTCTGTCATTTAAAACACTGTACTTTCACAGTGGCGAGAGCATATGATTATAAGGGTATCATTTTATGAGTCAGATAGACCCCAGCTGTCATTCAGACAGAGAGGGTGGTCTTGGTGTAAGTATAAGTGTGTGTATCTGTGCGTGTGCATAAGTGAGTTAGTGTGTGCATGCGTGAGTGTGTTTGACAGGCAACCACCCTTTTCTAAATGAGATTAAATGGGAGGTTTGTCTCTAATCGTGTTGTAATGAGTTTCTGTGTAGCTCATACATTTACTAATTCCACTTGCCAATAGTGCAAACAGCCACGTGTGCATGTGTGTGTATATGTGTGTGTCTCTGTGTGTGAGGTAGGAGAGGTCACCTCCCTGCAGTCTTACTCTCATTTATAACAATAGCGCTGACCTGTCCCCATCAAAGGATTGCAATTTCTAAACACAAATAACATTAGCTCGTGTGCACAAACATGCACACACACACATGTGCGTGGACAAACACGCACGCACACGCGCAAGCACAAGAGAAAACGTGCAGTCCATCTGCGTATGGATCTGTGTGTCATTAGAACTCTCAGCAGGCATTAGCATTGATCATCTGACCAGCAGATGGAGAGTGACCGACAAGAACCAAACAAAGCCCGTCTTATTGTGTGCACAGGAGTGAGGTTGAATGAGAGGACAGGAGGTGTATGTGTGAGGAAGCTTGCTTACATGTGTGTCCAAGTGGAGAAAAAAAAATCATGGGATCTATAGTTCATTAGCCCTCACACCACTGATTTACGTTAGCGCGTATGTGTGTGTACATGTGCAGAGCTTCATGTGTGTCTGCGCGCATCAGAATGACCATAAATCTTGACCTGATAGCTGCTACCGGTTGTCATGGCGATGCAGCCACTCTCAGCCTGCGGCACTTCATGTCCTACAGTTAGGGGTCAAGGGTCAGAGCAGTTTTGTGCAGTGGAAGAGACTTTAAGAGCGGATAATGAACCAAGGAAACCAGTAACAAGGAACACATCGACCCCTTTTACCTTTCACCTTTGACCTCTTACCTCCAAAAATGTCAAGATAGCTGCACAGAACACACGGAGAACAATCCAGCGCCCAAACGCCTGAAGCTACATAGACCTCACAGAGCGAAGGAAGGAATCAAATAAAGTGGATACACACACACACACACACACACACACACACACACACACACACACACACACACACACACACACACACACACACACAGAGAAATCGTGAGTAAACCAGACAAACATCATACCCGTATATGAAAGGCCTTTTTGATGGAAGACGTTTTGACCAAGTGGCAACCTCCATGTCTGGGAACTGAAGCCAATGCGAACGTGCCAAAAACTAAACCCTCGAGCGGCTGCTTGAGGCTGGCTGCAGACCGAGTCAATCTCCATAAGCCCCCATGTTAAAATGTCCAACTTCACAGCAGAAATAAACATGTTTACAGCCTGGTACAAAAATAGTTTTGGTCTCTGTAGCTAATTATCCCGTTCATGACAACCGTACTGAGTCTGAATTTCTATTTAACTCACCTGTTCAAATTATATTAAGGCTTATATTATCTACATTATTATCTTTATTATTAATATACTATATTAAGACACCCTCCATCCCCCCACACACAAACTACTGGCACCAGCCACTTTATATAAAACCAGCTGCTGTTTTTTTAATTGCACTATGTACAGTCAAATTGCTGTATGCCATCTACATTTAAACTGTTTACACTGTTTATACTGTTTCTGTCTTTTTATTTGCTATATTTACACAGTTTATATCTTTTTATATTTGCCATACTTTTTTTTATATCTCTTTACACTATATTTCATTTTTATTGCTTGTTTTTGCACCAGGGATATGAGGGAAACAAAATTTCAATTCTCTGTATGTCCTGTACGTATGGCATTGTTGACAATAAAGTTGACTTCACTTGAAAAAAGACTTAAAGTTATGCACAATTAACAGCGTGGTCGCTTTCATAGACAGGTAGGAGGCCTGTTTGAGCACCCAGGAGTCATTCAGCCCGCCTCAGATCCTCATTTTTGATCATTTTTGGATTAGCTGGGAGGCAGGAGAAGCTGGAGTACCAACATGATGGCGGCCAGAGCCACCACACTCTGAGCTTCACAACGGCTCTTCAGAAACCTGCGGGTGACGTCATGCATGCTCTGTTTATTCTTTATACTGTCAGCGTTAATGACACACAAGGACGTGCAAGTGACGTAGCCGAACCTTCCCGGCCTGTCGACCTGTGTCGCTGCTTTTATAGGAAATAAATGCGCAGATCCTGATTCCTGGTCTGAGTGATGTTCTTCAACACATGAGCAACCATTCTGCAGCTGTGACACTGTTACAACTTACTGAGACACGTAAATGCAGCCATCATTAATGTCATTAGTGACTAAATGTCTGCTGTGGAAAAGGCCTGTTGCTGAACATCTCATCCCAAAACTATCGGCATTAATCTGCTGCTTTAACAGCCTCCACTCTCCTGTGAAGGCTTCTGGAACCTGGCTGCAGGGATTTGCTCCCATTCAGCCACAAGAGCATTAAGAGGGTTGAGATGTAAGGCCCGGCTTTGCAGTCAAGTTCATCCAAAAGGTGATGTGCGCAAGGTAGTTCTTCCACACCGAACTCTGGGGAAACAATTTCTTGCTTTGTGTAGGAAGGAAACAAACTGTTGCCCTATAGTTGTTCGATGTGTGCTGCTGTCTGAATCATCACTGTAAGCTGTAGCATTAATGAAAAACAGCCACCAGACCAGAATCACACATAATACAGTTTGTATTGATTACACACACACACACATACAAAGTGCCCCATTTATAGGAGCATGAAGGTGTAAGTATGTGCACTCCGGCCACGGTTAAAAGGGGGGGTGGTATGAATTAGGAAGTGTGAGCGGGGAGAGGAAGGTTACTATGACAACGGGGGAGAATGTTCCAGGTGACAGTGAGATCGTTGAGATGCTAATTGTCCATTTTCAATCCTCCATAAAGTTTAACAGCCACTCTGCCTCCACATGTTATTCTAACTCAGTCACAGAGTATACCTCTGGGATGTACAACTATTCCTCCGTCTCCCTCCTTCCCCTCGTTTTTTTCCTTTTCATTTATAATAATACCTCATCCTCCCTTCACACCCCTTCATCTCCTCCTCCCGTCACTGGCAGAGAGAGGGAGACTGTGTAAATATCATAGACGATCTGGAGCATATGTGTGCATCTCTCTGGAGGCCAACCAACACCTGATCATCAGACTCTCTTTCCATCCATCTCTCTCTCTCTCGCCTCGTCCTCGCTCTCCACTGCTTCTTAACGCCGGTCTCCCCTCTCCTCATTTCCTCCTGTCCAAATTCATCTCCCTCCAAGTTCCCTCTCCATTTCTCCCCAACCCTCCTCCTCTTCCTCTTCTTCCTCCTCCTCCTCCTCCCGCTCATTCCCCGCTGTTTATCTCTACCGCCGCTCCCTCCCAATGCAGTGCGTTTAACCACTTTGTTCCCCTTTAAGATAAAGATAATTAAATCAGCAGCTAAATGAGAGAGAGTGTGCTGCTGGCGTCACCATGGTAGCGCTTTGATGTTCTATTTCAGCGCGATAGTATCAACATCAACTCATCAGACCCAAACTACTGTTGCGCACACTCACACACACAATCACACATATATGCACAATTCATACATTCACACCCCACACTCCACCTCCTACCTCCTTTCTCTTCACCCTACTCTTACAGTACACACAAAGACAGATTTGACACGCTAAGCTCCACTGTCTTAGGTCTTATTTCCTGTCATCCAACCACAGCATTCTTTATTGTTGATCTCACCCACTTCTCTTCCTTCTTCCCTTCCCTCTCCAGACCTCTCCATCTCTCTCTTTTCTAATCTTATGCCTCTCTCCCTCTCTCTCCCCCGCCCCCTTTTCTCCCGATCAGCAGGTTGCTAGGCAACTGTGCTCCATTGATCTAGAGGAGCACGATGACAAGCTCCCATAACTGTCATGCAAACACACACACATACAGGCAGGCGCACACACACACACGAACACACACATAGTTATTGGAGATGTCTAGTAGCACCTTTAGAATGAAGGCGTCCTCGCTTATCTGATAAGGACAAGGAACGGGAGGAGAGAAGGAGGAGGGACAGAGTGATACAAATGACAGAAGAAGAAGAGGAGGAGGAGGAGAGAATGGCTCTTTATGTTGCTTACCTACTCATACCCTCCCTTCCTTTTTCCTCTGTCTCCATTCTCATTCCTTTAGCTTTCCCATGTAACCCTTGCCATCCCTGGAAAACAATTACCTTCCCTGGTGGCCATGGCTACATTTCCAATCTGACCCACCACACAGTCATGGCCACCTCATCATCGCAAGCTACAAACTGGTTCCATTCCATTTGCGCCTCCATTTCAGCTATTATAACACGCGCTGTCACAATAAAAAGAAACAAAAGAGGAGATGGTGGGTGAAAGAAAGGGAGGTGAAGTCTGTAAGTGGTAATAGGTTCAAAGCTGTCGTGTAAAATGGACGAATCCTCATTTAATGCAAATGTCAATATGTGTTTAAATACTTTGAGTGAAATATTACATAGGTGATGTCAGGTTTAGTGATGCACTTGTTCATTGGATCAAGCGACAACCTCCGTGGCCCGGAAGTGAAGCCAATGCAGAAGTACCAAAAACTGCAGTTCCTCAAATGTCCACTTGAGGCTGGCTACAGAACGAGCCAATCTCCATAAGCCCCATGTTCAAATGCCCAACTTCACAGCAGAAATAAATATGTTTACAGCCCAGTACAAAAAACTGTTTTTCCACATTCATGTCATCATATCATATTAAGGTTTAAAGTCACACATAATTAACAGCGTGGCCACTTTGATTGACAGGTGGGTGCCATTACAGATGGCTTATTTGAGCACCTGGGCGTCTTTCAGCCCACCTCAGGTCTGCCGATGATCCACGTCTCCGCCCATTTTTGGATTGGCTGGGAGGCAGGACAGCCAACATGGCGGCGTCCAGAGCCACCACACTCAATAGCTTCAAACAGCTCTTCAGAAACCTGTGAGTGACTTCATACATACACCGCACCGTAGTCTTTATGCTAAACTAAGATAATTGACATGAGAGTGATGTTGATCTTCTCTGGTTTTCCAAAATGACAAACTATTCCTATAAGTTTGATTGCTTCTTAGAAGACATCATATTATTAAGTAAACTCAATCAGCAGCCCTTCTGTGATATACAATTCTGTTATAATTAGCCGAGTGTAGAGCATATGGTCACCATTTCAAAGCACTGGAGTGATATTCAGTAGTAAGTTTTTGATCATTACAGTCACTAATTACAAATTTTAAAAGAGCATGAATAAAAATCCTTGATTTAAAAAGACCAAAGAATAATGCAATATAAAATTCATGTAGAAAATACAACAATTCTTTTCATTTACTCTGCCTCCTATACCCCTTTTTGATTGGTAAATTTACGTATACAGATGATGCACGTCTACCGTGAACGTGAGTTGTGAATTCTTTCCTTTCCCTTCAAGCACTTTATCAGTGTCATTTCATTGTGTTCACGCTCTGTGTTATAGTGTTATGAGCGGTACACTTACTAGATGCACCATTTTCTGGTCTACTATTTCAGTAATTGCTTTTTGCATAATCTTTTTCTTTCAGACCTAGAAAAAAAGTAGAAAATAAAATGAGGCTCTTCACAAGGCCGAGGCAGAAAGAGAAGAACGGGTCATTGAGATAAAGACCTTGCAGTGCATCAGTAAAAAGACTAAAAGTAAGATCTAAGCATGTAAAAGACTTCAAGGACAAATTACTATTTTGTCCTGATGGTGGCACTAGATTAAACAAAGGAGGGATTAAAGTGGTTCATCCTGAGGGGGGACATGAATGTCTGTTCAACATTTTTGTGCCAATCCATCCCGTTGAGAGGTTTTACAGAATAAGTGAAAGCTTTGACCTGCTGGTGGCATAGGATTACCAAAGTCATGGTGGTTGATCCTCTGGGGGCCATGAATGTACAAAATGTTATTGCAAATCCATTCACAAAAAATACAAACATGGATCGCCTTCAGGGGCTGGGACAGAACTTGTAAAGGATTCATTATAAGGTAGAAAACAACAAAGAGAGAGCAGCAGATGTTTCAGGAAAGGATAAGATTATTTGAACTGAACATTGGGTGAGGAACACGAAGATAGACACTGATGGAGGAAGAAAAACAGACTAAACTGCCAGTCAAGATGCCTCTGTGGGGCATCTACTACAGCACATTATTTAATATGAAACAATTTCATGGTTGCAGGTCAGAATAAAAACTGCAGATGACAATATTTACAGCAAAAAAAGAGCTTTTTTCTGTGGCTACCAACAGCGAGTCTGTCAAGTGTCCAGAGCAAAATGTTCTTTCTCCAGCCAGAGTGACAGACTCCCTTTCATCATATCAAATCAGGCCTCTTCACCTGCCAAGCTGAACATATTCATTGACAGCACAATTTTTCTTTGTCAGCTTCACACTGTTCTCGGCTTCTAAATTCAACACATCGTTAAGATCAGTAAAGGAATGAAATGGAGAAAGAGAACTTTCATGAATCCCCAGTCTCTTACACCTCTTCATCTCAGCTCTCCTCCCCCACTCCAGTTCTGTCTCTGACTTCAGTAGAGACTCCAGCAGCTTTATGCTGGCTCTTCTCCAGCAATTATCTGGTTGGTTCCACTCTGACGCAGCTCAGACTCCACTCATCGTCTTCTTCGTCATCAGTTTGAGAAAAAGCAAGACTCCCTCTCTGACATCAACTCCTACTCATATCCAGAATGGGAATTATCTCTGGCTTTACTCAAATTTTTCTCTGGCATCGGCTCAATCTCAGCTTCATCTCTTCTATGGATCTTTGGCCAGATTAGTTCGAACACTGTGTCTCCTCTGATATGGCTATGACTCTGCTTTGGCCCTGACCCCATTTTGACTCCAAGCCAGCTGTCCACCAGCTCTGGCTTTGACTCATCTCTGCTCTTAAACCTCATACTCATGCTTGTTCTCTGTCCAGTCCAAAATCTATGCCAGCACAGTGGTAAGACTTTATTTATACCCAAAGTTCAGGCTGAAAAGTTAACACTATGCAACTTATTACAAGGTCAATTTTTAGTCATGTTAGCAGCGTGCAGCGAGCCATAATTGTGTGACCAATGTTAATGTGTGTCAGTCAGTCCGTCCACAGACTTTGTCCAAACTGAAATATCTCAACAAATGGATTGAAATGTTGTACAGATATTGATCTTTGGTGACTCCCTTACTTTTCCTGTCAAACCACCATGAAATAGACATTTTTAGGATTTCTGAAAAGTCTTGACAACTGGTGGATGGATAGGCAGGAAATTTGGTACACCCAAAGGATGAATCCAAATGACTTTGGTGGTCATCTGACCTTTCCTCTATTGCCACTAGCACTTCACAGTTTGCAGTGAAATCCCTGAATGACATGATTTGGCAGAAAATGTTCTACAGACATGAATGGTTCCCAGATGATGCATTTTAAAGACTCTGGTTATGCCTTGAGTTTTCCTCTAACACCACAATGAGGTTCAGATTTTTAGCTTCAAGTGAACGGTCTCATCCAACAACTGTATGGATTGCCATGACAGTAAAACACTCTTCTTCCAGACCTCTGACTTTTTGTCTGGCACCACCTTTACATCAAAATGTGAATTTGTCCAGTACTTTATGATCAAATACCTAAAAAACTAATGAAATTCCTATCAGCCTTTTAGTTTAGTGCTTTAACCCATTAAAGACTAACAACTACATTTAGTACGGTAAAGCAACATTGCATAGAAAGTGGTATTTTTGTGATTTAGTGCAATACTGCTGTATATATGGACGAGTGTACAGTTGTATTTGTTAATACTATATTACTTATGATCAAAATCTAGCAAGTTGACAGCTTTGCTAACAACATCACAAGACATAGCAGCTAATATTACTTGCTAGTCCTGCAGCAAGAAGCCCAGCTCAACATCTGTCTTTTAGCCTTTTATTTGACAAAGTTCTCACCAATGACTAAAAGCCAGTGTGAGATTTACTTTTACTCAATTGCTTCTTGCTGGGTCATTCTCCTCTTCTTGGTGGTCCAAAAGACAACACAAACACTAACACTCCCACGGTGCTATGAGCGCACAGTCACAGAGCAACACGGCTAAGAAACTGAGCTAACATTAGCCAACAGCAGCTATAGTTCACAGTACTTTCCATCAGGAAAGTCTGTAAATCACCAAGAGTTGCGTTACGTATGTAGTGGCAAACAATAGTTTGAGAATTGTAGAGTTATTTTATATTAGCATTCCTGAGTGTTTTGTTCTGTTTCGAAATACAGTTGTTCCCAGCAATGAGTAGTGACTTTGTGACCTGGTCATCTTCCAGCTGAATGATGTTTGGAGAAGATGTTGAGCAACCAAAATATCTGTCTTTATTTGGAAAAAACAAGTTAATGTGCCAGAATGTGTCCACCGTCAGAACCAAATAAGGAGAGAGAGAGAGAGAGAGAGAGAGAGTGTATTGCACATCATGTCATTTGCATCTTGCATTCTATTGTACTACTTTAAATCACTTTGCATTGTAATAAACTTATATTATCTAAACGAGTACCTGTCTCCTGAGATGTCACTGCAGCCACACACAAGTGATCGTATCCAGAGCACAAAGTTACATAGTACAAAAACAGGTTTAGGGTGCAGAGTGGGAATGACAGAGACACCATTCACCTGAAGTCTGTGTAGCATGATAATGATTTAACATATTTATCATGCCTTAATTGGTAGAAAAAGTAGATTTTCTTCACACTTCACAAACTGGCTGTATCTGTTATTAAAGAGAAAATGTCCAAACAGTCATACAGGTCATACACTAACCTGTATGTGCTGAAGGCCTTCATTTGTTTCTCCATCTACTGGAGTTTTAGCCTTCAGCCCTTCATATGTCTGTTTAAAAAAAAAAAAAAAAAAAAAATCAGTGCTGCCAACTTCTGACTTTGGCTTGGAGTGAGATTTAACAGTATTAGAAGCAATATCTGAATAAATTACCATTTTTTATTTATTTTACACCAATATACGATATGAACAAGAGCAAATGCAGCAGGGATAAATCAGATTATTTTTATACCCACAACCTCGCCTCTCCTAAGTGTACAGACCTCCCATGTAAGATGAAAACAGCCATCTGGAGCACAAGTACACAGGAACATCAGTGTAAATCAATTCACTAATGCAGTGGTGGACGGTAACTACGGACATCTACAAATTTGAGATACTTATACCGTACTTCACGTGAATATTTCCATTCTACGTAACTTTATACTTCTACTGCAGCTCAGATGTGTCTCCATGTGCGAGTGTTCAAATAGGGTTTAAATAAAGTTCAAATGTTAAACATCTGTTTAGATCTTGGTTCAGTCACTGGCTTGATTCCAACTTCAACAAATGTAGTAAATGTATGCACAATAAACATTTTCGTGGAAGTGCTCTGACAAACTGACAGCTGTCTTTTGTCAGTGTTATAAAGAGGACATGCAGAAGTTTTGACTCTGAGCTGAGGTTTACTTGATGCTGTGTGATATTTGTTCAAAGAAATGACTGACAGCGCATAAAAGCAGTAACTTTAGATAGTCCTGAGTAACAAACATAACTAATTAATGTGCTTCGATATGTGCTTTGATACAGACTGAATCAATGAGGAAATAAAACAAGTGTCTGGTTCTGCAAGAAGGAGGAAGGAAGAGAGACAGAGAGAAAACCAGCCAGCGAGCAGGTCCACAGAGTGTTTAAGTTACCTCAGCTTCTGGAAATTAAAGCCTAGAGTTTCCCTTCATCTCAGGATCAACAAACTCAGAGTTTTTACCAAGCAGCAACCTCTGTGGCTGTGAAGTGAGGCCGATGTGGAAGTGCCAAAACTGCAGTTCCTCGAATGGCCACTTGAGATTGGCTACAAAACAAGTTAATCTCAGCTTCACAGCGGAAATAAACATGTTTACAGCCTGGTACAAAAAACTATTTTGGTCTATAGCTAATTTCCCCATTCATGACAACTGTACGGCGGGTCAAAGGCTTAGTTATACATAACTAAGTGCATGGCCACGTTGATTGACTGGTGGGTGCCGATACAGGTGGCTTATATTAGCCAGGAACCAGCGGAGGCAGGAGTGCAAAGATGTCAATGGCCAGAGCCAGCACTCTCTGAGCTTAACAATGGCTCTTCAGCAACCTGTTGGTGACATCACAGAGCATAGACTCTCTAGAGTCTATGGTTTTCACTTGTCTCAATCCTGAGATGAAAAAGCAACTTTTCCATTAATTTGAACGGGGTTACTGTGTTTTGGCTACAGTGGTTTGGGCTGCAGGGTACATCCTGGCGTCAACCTGATCTGTGGTGGCCAATCCAACGACAGACTGGTCAAACTCCTCCACAGTCAGCCTGAAATATCACTGAAACCAGACTACCCAGTTGGAGTTCCTGGCCTAAACTATGATACTCCCTCAGTTGTGTCCTTGCTTGGTTTATTTCATGTACCCAGATTCTACATCCTAAACCGCCGGCTCCCAGCTTGACTCTATTCATGCTCAGAAGATTCAGTTGCTACAAGGTCATTGGACTGGCTGCTCCACTCACGCATCACAATAATCTATTTATTTGTTTTTAACCTTACATTGTTTATAAGGAGCACACATATTTTAACACTGTACATAAAATATATCCTGTTGTATTAATCATGTGTTTCTTTGCCTTTGAATTACCGTGGTTGTTGGGGAGGTTCTTTCCATGTGGTGCAAAAGGTGTGGCTCAGGGCTCAGGACTCTTAAATCCTGGAGCCAGCCCACTGGGGCAAACCATGCGCTGTAATGTCACGGGGGGATTTGGTTCTAGTTAGTTTTGCCTTGTGTTTAGTTGGAGTTGGTGTCCATCTTGTTTACCCCTTAAGTGTTATTTGGTTTGAGCAAACCAGTATATATGTTCCCGCAGGTGGCATTTAATCAGGTATGGATGCCAACTGATGTTTAAATCCAAAAAGAAGAGAAGTTAGTCAGGTCAGTTTCTTCAGTTAACACCTTGTTTAGCTGCTGGTCACATTTTGTTGACAGAACAATATCAATATTCATTTATTTTAACTACTTGCACAAATTTACCATTACAGAAACACCTGGGTTGTGTATATAGAGTATGTATTGTCTATTTCTAGTAGTTTATTTCTTATTTCACTGTTTTGATTCTACTTAATTCTCCACCTTTTTGTGCTTACATTGCTTTTTGTAAACTAACTTTACAATCCCCAAAAATGAACACGTTCACATTTATTTCTTTGTATTTTAATTACCTGTTTCACAATATACTGTGACTTTGATTTGGGGGAAGAACTTTGCAGCTGTTGGCTCGTGAACCCTCCTTTCCTCTCTTTAACTTTCTGTGTCCATGGTGTTTTCTGTATAACAGCATTTGGACCTGTTTCTCAGCCAGCTTTCCATCGTAATTTGTTGGTGCATCGATGTAGCTCTGCTGGAAAGTGTAAAAATATTTTTGGAACTGTGACAGGACTAATTAGTGGTGGGCCACTACAGTCTAGGTAATAAATTGGAAACATACTCATACTTTGACCAATTTTGAAAAATTTCAGTGGAGTTGTGCTTAGCTCAGCTATAAAGGTTTAGCAAATATTGGCATGCTAACATGGTAAACATGGTAAACATCAGCATGTTAGCATTGTCATTGTGATTATGTTAGCATACCTACCTGAGCACTTAGCTCAAAGCACTTCAGTGGTGCCTCAATGGCTGTATTCTTGTACTACGCTATACGCAATCTCTGCCTGGATAGTTAACAGCAACGCAGCCTATTTCTCGGTCACTTTATCTTCACCAGGCCCTCTCCGAGAATACCACTCAGATGTGGAATAATTGTCACTGCTGCTTGAGCATTGCCTTCCCTCCAAATACTGGAGTACCAACTTGAGCTAACATAATGTCTATTGAATGTCAAGGGCCTAGACAAAAAAGGGGGGCACAAGTACTTGCTCTAAAGTAAAAGCTCATTTTGAATGGTTGCATCTTTTCTCTTAAAAAGGTCCAGTGCATGAGATTTCGAGGGCTCTATTCACAGAATAGGGCAGAAATTGGACGTATAACTATGTTTTCACCTGTAAAGATGAATTTTTATGTATTTTCCCTTTTATAGCTCAGAACAGACAACGTTAATACTGGGTCTAGATATAGCCTTTTGTGTTTTTTTTTACAAAATAACATTACGAACACGGCACCCCGACTGGTCCACACAGCCCTATAAGCAACAAAATGCGGTTCACCGCTTTTCCTTCCTTGGACCACTTTTGATGAGTACTGACCTCTGCACACAGTTTTGAGCTGCAGTTTTGGAGATGATCTGACCCAGTCGTCTAGCCATCACAATTTGGCCCTTGTCAAAGGAGCTCAAATCCTTACGTTTGCCCATTTTTCATCGACTCTGAGGACAAAATGATCACTTGCTGCCAAATATATCCCACCCACTGAGGTGCCATGATGATAAAAAAGAAAACCCGAGTTATTCACTTCACCTGTAAGTGGTCATAATGTTGTGGCTAGATCCTTTTAAACTGGACATTCCTTAAAATCATAGGGAGTCCCTTCTGATCTGACTTCATGGTTCTCACTCAGACATGCTGATAAAGTAACTTTGGTTGGAGTACTGGCCATATTTCTATCAATTTTTGGTGGTGGTAAGTTCCAAGTGAGGAGTATGCATCTCCACATGCAGGAGGAATAAAAAATATAAGTTGGATGACTGAACACTTTTAAAAATTCTACAAAGGTTACAATGACCCCAATTTAGGCAGTCAGTTTATCTAACTTGAAAATTAAATGAGGGGAAAAAAGAGCACCGTTTAATTGCACTGCTGACAGAGGTTTTACTGTTTGATATCAGTCAATGAGGGAAAGTAGCCTGTGGTTAATTATTATAAAACAAATTAAGATCAGCAGTATTCTAATTTAGTTGGTAAAAAAGACAATTTTTATAAGAAAATTATTAAAAATGGATATTGGTCTCGTCTTATTGGTGCAGAAAACGAAATGCAGAAGAGTCCATTTGCACCATTGTCGCCTTTGCTTCTTTTTTATTTGATTCTCAGCATCTCAGTCATGAATATATGTATTAACAGAAGCGTCTGTCATCGCATGGACTCTAAATGTTTGGCTTTTGTTGCTGCCGAGACAAAGAAGATTTATTATCTGTGAAACCTTCAGTTTTATCATCATTTCTTTTATAACATCTACAGTGTTTGAAGACGAGAAGAATATCCGTCATGCCAACGAGAACATGATTCTCATTCTATTATTCGAAGTCAATGCTTGTGCTGGTCCAACATTTTTACAAATGAGGTTTTTGCAGTCTCAGTGTAAAAACTGAGCCAAAATAGATAATATTGACTTGCTAATAATGACTTTCTTATCTTACAGTCCTTCACATCATCATTATTAGTTGTTATACTCAGAATAGAATCACATTCTCAGGCAAGTGGTGCTGATAGATGTGGCTGCATTCACCAAGCCTGCATGTGAGCCTGTGGGAGAAATCTCAGGAGTCATATGAGCAGTTCAGGATCAAACAGTCTGAGGCCTCAGAGCCCAAAATGGCCCACTCAACTCTGCTCTCTACATATAGTGGACTTTTATGGCTCAGCTGGACAATTTCTCACCATAGCTGCTGAGATGGAGTCAGAGGTTCAAGAGCTTTTTTTGTGTGTGCAACCACTGCTGCTAAACTGAGTCAATATGGATGAGACCTTTGGATGGGTTTTGTAGACCTCAATTGCTGCAGGAGAACAACTACGTATTGGAGGTTAGTTATACGATCTTGCAGGTGGATGAAGGTGGAAAAAGAAATTCTACTAGCTAAATAAATCTCTCTTCGAAGCTCAATCATAGAGGAAAGGGCAGGTTAAAGAGATAAAGACCATGTAGATGTTTTACAAGGACAGGCTCAAAAAAAGCATCACATGTTTGCTTACTATGAGCAATGAATTGATCAAGTTGACCAGTGTGGAACAAAATCTTTTATATAGTCTTAAACCTTGGCTGGGACAAACTCAAAAGACGTTCTGGGTGTTGAAAGCTCCATTCAGCGACGCACAATGTAACTGTGTTAAAGAGAATAAAGACTTGGCAGAAAATACAAAAGACTAAGAGGAGGACAGAAATTCTCCTGGATTTTTTTTTGGCCTCAACAAGAAAACACACTGACACTACAACAAAACAAACAGAGGGGAGTGCCTTCGAGTATCGTATTTCTGTAAATTTGTAGGTGTCAAAATCAACGTAGCAGAAGCTGTGATGACTTTTTCCATCTGTGTGTGTGTTAAATGTCCACATATTTCAAACTCCACACTTTAGGATTGTAATACAGACTTTATGTTTAACAAGTCGTCCAAAGTAAACAATGAAATACGCTGGTTTTCCGTCTAGGACAACATAACCTGAATTTCTCAGTTCAGTTCACTGACTCTGCCTGCCCAAAATCTAGAACTAAGAACTAAACTGGGAACAGAGGTAAGATGCAGAGTACAGACACAATCAGTCACCATCAGGCACATAACAGACAGACAAAGAAACAAACAAAGGAAACACAGAAACTAAATAACCATGCAGGACACCAGGTGTAACTAATCAGGCACAGGTGCATAATCAAAAACAGGCGGGAAAATGAGACAGGAAGTAGGAATGCCAGACACAAACAGGAATCACGAAAACAAACTCAGAACTGTCGAACACATAGGAGTGTTTTCTGATCTGACACCTACAGTTAAAGTTTAGTTAGCTTTAGGGACAAAAATAGATTTTGGAATGGAGTTTGGATCATAGACATTATAAAGAATGGATGTTGTATTGTTGACGTCACCCACAGGATTCTGAAGAGCTGTTTTGAAGCTCAAAATCTGTGGCCACCACCATGTTGGCTGTCCTCTCTCTTCCACCGCCCGGCTAATCTAAAAATGGGCAAAGACGAGGATTGTTGGTGGCAGTTTTTATCACTTCCGCATTTGCATCACTTCACAGCCATGGAGGTTGCCGCTTGGAACAAATGAGTGAAATAAAGAAGAAAATGGTGGAGTAAATCTTTATCTTGATCACCTCTTCGGTGAATAAACAGGTAGCAAACAAGATGGCTGAGAAGCCCTCGAGTTGGAGAAGGAACACAGAGCGTGGGGAATAGAGGCTGAAGCTGAGAGGATGTTAATGTGAGAATAAAATTAATTTAATGTAACAATGTATGGACAATGGGAGGAAAAAAACTAACACAGTAAGACATGAGGGCAAAGCCACCTACATACCAGTACTGATTAATTGTTTTGGAATAATTTCTTATTTGATTTTGTTTGATTATCATGCTGATACAGTGACTCTTTTTGATTACATCAGGCATAAAGTGTGGATTACAGTTAATTCAATTTTTTGAAGTCGTTTGTGTAATTGCTTATGGCTACAGAAGAAAATGTTCATATTAATAGAAGCAGACAGAAAAATCCAACTTTTTTTTGCTAGTAGATTCTGTTCACATTCATTCCACTTATCTTTATCTGTATCTTCATATTTACTGCAACATTTTTATTTTCCATTTTTCCAAACAAGAGACAACAAGTATGCCAAATTTGCCTGGTGAAGGCACATATACTGCAGAGCAAATAAAACATATTCCTCATTCTAAAACTGCCTCTTTTCTTAGGCAAACAGGCCATACAGGGAACTATATTTCCCCAAATTTTTGTTATTTGTCATCATGATAAAAATACATACAGCTGAAACAGCAGAAAAAGACAAAATAAAATATTTCCCTGAGAAATGTGTCCCTGTCAAAGACAAACCCTGCAGAACAGGTGAGCCCATGGGACAGATTTGAAGCTTTTTGTGGTGTTCCACACGTAGATGAGATAACAATTTTGTGTACATTTAGTTTAAGATATTTGGAGCAGGATTTAGCCTGCAAATACACTTCTGTGTGGCTCTGTAGAGGTTTATAGTTAATATAAAAAGCTCATTATTTTCACAGTAGGGAACATTAACTATTTGAAAGTGCTGCATTTACAGAGCAGCCTGCTTTAAATTACAGGTGTTAAAACAGCGATTTAGGCAACACATAAAAGAGGGGGGAAAAAGCAAGAGGAATATGTTTTGAATTGGCAACCATAGGGTCATTTTCATGTATGCTTCACACATTTACACACATTTCCACCTGGGAGCTGACCTTTAGTCTGCTGCTGTCAGTCAGTGACTACCTCCACTGCACCAGGATTGGTTTTGAACACGAGTATCTTGGCAGACGTTTCCTCAGCAGCATTTTCCAGGCCCAGCTGTGGATTTTAACTACAGATCTGCCTCTTCAAACTCGAGGCAACATAAAAGGACTGCTGACTGACGAATGAGCACGGCTGCTGTTCATGGAGCTGACATTACAGGCCGGACTGTTGCTGGCTGTCCACTTTATTTGGTTGTGAATCAGTGCTCGCACAGCATACACATGAAGAGTATGTTATTTGGGAGAACGCACAATGAGGGAAATAGAAACTTAGCACCCCCTGGTGTCAGGATACAAGCTCATGTTCCCTGTGTTACTTGTCTTTGAGTTAATGCAAAGGCACAAGTTGAATTTAATCGAGAATAAATTGATTTGTGTATATCGAAAGTATCCTGTAAGAAGATCTAGGAGTATATTAATTATTTGGTCATTCAGAACATAAAAAACAAAACATTGTTTTTAAGATTTAATGCAGCCTTTCTGCACAAAAGGACAAGCCACATCAACACATTTTTTAAATTAATGTTTTATTCTTTTACATGCCAATTAAAGAAATAAAGGCAAGGTAATACTACTCTTAGTGGCTGGCAAGAAGATCTGTGGCTTGTTTGGTTTTAACAGAAACTTAAAGAGATTTTTTTTTTCTATACAAGGAAATCTAGTTTACTCACATAAACATAAAATAAAGTTAAGTTTAGGCCTAAGATCAACAAAACAGTACATCTCTATAGTTATCAGCACGTCAGGGCCATTAACTACTTAAAAAAAGGGGGGCATAAAAAACTAATTTCAAAGTGGATGGAGAAAAAAGGGCTTATGAGCTGTGATCACTGACAGTATAAAGAAAGCTGTGATTGAACAGATGTTAGTCTGACAGGGGTTTTGCACTGTGTGGTCCATTAGCCTCAAATTAGACTGAAATAGCCCGAGACACCCGGAAAGGTGGCTCGCTTTCAAAATAAAAGCTGAAAGCTACAAAACGCATGCCGAAAGCGGTAATACACGGTCTACTAAAATACAATACCATAACAAAGCAACAGTGTGTTATTACTGGTGACTTTTAACCGCTCTATATAGTTAATTTTATCGAATTATGCGCAGTATACTCAGAAGTTGTGATTTATTTTGAAAATCGTTAAGCGGAAGTGGTCGTATATATACGGAGTCAGGATGACTTGACAGTCTTGTCCGAGGGTGAATGTGTAATGAGTACCTGTTATTCGTTATCCACACTTAAATACAGGTGTAGCTACCGGTGAGTCACTATAATGTCATGACGGTTTAATGTCGTTGTAATCTACCTGTCAGACTGACTGCACCGTTGTCAGTTAGTCCAGCTCTTTTAACCGTCCTTAACCGTCGTAGCGGTGTCGTTAGCTTAACGTCTTAACGTCATGTGGGTTTTCGGGTACGGGTCTCTGATATGGAAAGTGGATTTTCCCTACGAGGAGAAGAGGATAGGTTACATTAAAGGCTTCAGCCGCCGGTTCTGGCAAGGCAGCACCGACCACCGTGGAGTACCGGGCAATGTGAGTGCTTTATGTCCGTCTTACTAAAGCTAATCCCTGATAACAGCCACCAGCTTTCTGACGCAATGTTAAAACAGTTGTTTGTCAAAAGGGGCATCTAATTTAATGCCATAAGTATTAAAGTGTTATAATACAGCAGGTTATAACTGCTACAAACACTGCTACTACTATATCATAGAGTTTAGTTAGTACAAAGTTACTGTAGGGAAATTTGCATTCACATGTACTACAAGTTATCCATCTTTTAGACCTCACATAGCAGCTCATGATAGTGTTATTTCTCAGGTATTATTATGGGAATTATTGGAAATATATGTATGGCACCCTGTATTGTTTCCATACACTTTATGTAAGGATTTAATAATCTGCTTTGTTGACATTTCTACAGCTTCACTCTATATGTTTTTGCTGATGTCTAAAAGTGCTTGTTCATCTATTTGTGTCCCTTACAGCCTGGCCGGGTCGTGACACTGGTGGAGGATCCTGAGGTGAGACATACCCCTGTTACTTTGTAACACAGCTGCAACTAACAATTCATTTCAACGTCTATTACTTTGTCAATTACTTTCTCGATCAATGGTTTAGTCTATAAAGACCATAAATGTCTGTCCTACTCTCCTAGAGCTCAAGGTGACGTCCTCTGATGTCTTGCTTTGTCTAACCAAAACCCAGTTTAGTCAGTTTACGTTGATATAAAGCAGTGTTGTAAATGCAGGTACTAGAAAAAGTTTGACCTGAAAGATAAATTATCAAAACTAATTGATAAATCAACTTATTATTTAAGCTTTTTTTTTAATTTATTTAGAAATGACTTAAACAAGCCTTGTGTCTGTCTATTTATTAAATAACATACCTACATTTCAATTAGATCAATTTGGATTTTGGAAGAATGAATCTCCTCCAACTTTTAAGGTTGTTTTTGGACCAATGATCAGAAATGTTACCATCAGAGAGAGTAACTTTAGAAAAATATAACCGTGGGCATATTTTTTTTTTTTATATCTTGACAATTTTTCAAGAGGAGATCCTCAATGGATGTTTGACTCCCGAGTCTTTAATATATATAAGTAGAGTTACTGTCAACTGTTACCTACAACTTTGTCGAAACTTTGTTTCTTTCAATTTTGTTTTATTTAGATTTGATTGTTCAGCCTCATGTACGGATGCAAGGTACGAGTGTACATATATTGTTTGTCAGTTTGTTGTCATACACTGAAAGTACATTGTCTAATCGCTTTATTTGTTTGTTTTGTTTTGATCAAGTATTTATATTTGGATGGCGGAGAAAAGTGTTCTGTTATGTCTCCATGTCTACCTACTGGTTCTGGTTATTGTACACTTAAACAATTAAATGATAATCAAAATAATTAGATGATTAATTTTCTGTTTCTGTCAATACTCTTTTTACTCTGTCGCATACATGTACGTGTACATCGTATATGCAAAGAGAACAATCAGGTGCACACTTTGTTGAATACCTAACTTATCATAAAGCTTTGTCCTTATTAATAGGTGCACGTCCTCTTAAACGATATAAATCTTTCTTATGTTAATTAAATGTGAAATAGTGGCTGTGTCTTTATTAGAAGACAGATTGTGTTCAGCAAACAAAATCACATTTTATTTACACAGTACAGTAACAACAGATTATCAGCATCTGAAGGTCATAATAAAGGTGTAATAAAGAGGCCAACTAAATAACAATGCAGCTAAGTGAACAACGAGATTTTGAAAATGAGATTCCACTTAATAAAACAGAGTTTTCAGGTAGTATTCACTTACATCCTATTTTTTACAAACTGTATGGAAATAAGATACTCCATAAGATGCTTTAATAAAGCACAAACATTGCTGAAGACATCCGCTCTCATCTGAATTATCATCGGGTTATGTACAGTACATTTAATTTACTGGCATACGTGCATGACGTGAGGCAGAGACACATGCTGAACAAGAGCGCGTACTGCTCAGGAAATGAGATGGCATCTTACACGGCTGAAACAAAGGAAGGAAGGACAGTGTATTGTACTGTGACCTTGGATGGGAGATAATTTGTTGCAGTTGATGGGAAGAGATAGAGTGATACAGAGTGTGTCCTGTAATGTAGTGAGACCATGGTAAGCATGTAGAAAACATACATTTAGAGGTGACTGATGAGTATCTTCAAAATGTTACAGATAAGGTTAAAATAAACCGTCACAGGATATGATCACAGAGAGTATGCTGATATAATGAGTGGTGGGGCTGAAACTAAATGTTTTTTTTTTTATTTATTTTGTCTATAAACCTTTCTGTGTAGCGTCGCTCTACATTCTTTACTACAAATATGAAGCTTCCTGTTTTCCATCTCGCACTCTTTCTCTTCAGGGGTGCGTTTGGGGCGTCGCCTACAAACTGCCGACGGGCCGGGAGCAGGAAGTGAAGAGCTACCTCGACTACCGAGAAAAAGGCGGTTATCAGGTCATCACGGTGACCTTTCACCCCCGTCCACCCCTCAGTCCCTCACCCAACCAGACGCTGCTCTACATTGGCTCTCAGGACAATCCGGACTACCTCGGCCCCGCCCCTCTGGAGGAGATAGCCAACCAGATCGTCAGCTCTACCGGTCCAAGTGGGCAAAACACGGAGTACCTGTTTCAGCTGGCTGATGCCGTGAGGACAATTCTGCCCGAGGACTCAGACACACACCTGTTTTCTCTAGAAACTTTAGTGAGGGAACGACTACGCAGTGGGCAGAAACACTCACACACTCAAACAGGTTGACTGTAATTAGATAACTAGCAGGGGTGTCATGATTTCAATTGTAAATCAAAAACTGATCACAGATTCTCCCAGTATGTGGAACATTTAAAAAAACAACACAGCATAGCTTACAGGTAGCCTGCAGCTGCACTTTTCAACTTGACATCATGCCCACTGCCTGAGTCGGAGGTGTATGGCGATGACTAACCGTCCACCGTCACTACAGTTCAGTGTTTCCGCTGCTAAAAAGCTTCTTTTTTTTTGCTATGAAGAATGCAGGATGACGCCACAGTAACACTGCATGAACACAGACTTAGTATTTCTTTTCTGTGACAGCGAGGAGCCACTTATTTCACCACGTTATATATGACTAAGGTAACTTAAGTACCCCTTATAGCATGCACTTTTCTGTGACTGTGCTATCAGGAGAGAGAATTATATAGTCTCTATATACTATATTTATATTCAGGTTCGGGTTACTCATAGCTACCTTTCTTAAAGGGGGGCTGGAGGCTTCTTGCAGGTACAGAAAGTCAAGCTGTTGTTGTAAAGTGCCCTTTTTGTTTTTGTGTTTTAACAGTTTGTTCCCAACTGACTGGTGAAAAACGTTACTGTGATTACATTCTTCTAAATAAATGTGACCATATGGCAGTGATATCCCACTCACACCATGTAGCCCTCATCTTTTTAAACAAGATTTTGAAAATGTTGAATGATTGTCAGGTCAAATAAGGACTCGGTAGTCTACAACAACAAACGTCAGTGCTTAAAAAAATGTTTAAATTGAAGATTGAGTCGTGGATTTGGAGAATCGTGACACCCCTAATACCCAATAAGACTTGATCACTGATGTACACCAGTTTGAATTTGTCAAATACTCTCAGGGTTTAAGGTACACATGTGGCCAGTCAGGATGTGTGTCTGTTTTATCCGTTAGTGTCACACTGAAAAAATGATGATAAAGCTGCATGAAATTAGGAAATATGAAAATTACATAAAGGTGCAGTAATATTCAAACTACACAAATTATGCTGTGGATGAACTTGTAGATTTACTCCTTGTACAACGTTGAACTACACAAAGCAAAAATGAATAAATGCTTCATATTCTGGGTGAATATATTTGCGTTCACAGATACATGTGGTCTCTTTTTAAAACATGGTTTAAAGTGAGAGTGCACTGCTTACTTTATAACTGAAGTGAAATATAGAGCCCACGCTAAAATTTCCATTCGGATAATTTTGTTAAAAAGTTGGGACCCGGAGCAATCTTGGCAACCTTAAAGTCCTGAAACTTGATTTAAAATATTGATTATTTCCATACAACATTAAATATTAATGACTAAATAAGCAACAGCTAAAGTTTAAAAAAAAAAAAAAAAAAAAAAAAAGTTGGTATTCTGCTCCATCAGGACTGAGTGGGTGTAGTCAGACATGATTCACAATATGAAACATCTGACATTTGATGTTTCTAAATCTTCATTAGGACATGGAAGTATGTGACATGGCTTCTTTCCAACTGAGCTACATGTTTAAACAAGTGAGACGCACAGAGAGTGCCAGTTAAAATTGATGTTCAGGGCCTTAAAGACTCAAACTCATCGTGGCTTTAATGATGACCACAACACGATGTTTCACTTTGGCTCACAAACAACATAAAAATATTTAATTTGGATGAAACTGATTCGCCTTTCTCACGTTTCTTTAGCTAGCAGTCAGTCTTTTTGGATGGATTGCCATGAAATCTGGTGCAGATGTTCATGTTTCCCAGAGGATAAATCATACTGACCTTAATGATCCTCTCTGACGTTGTCTCTAGTGCCACCAGTATGTCAAATGTTCACGCATCTAGTTAAATATGACCACTACACGTCTTGGCATGAACTTTGGTACAGACATGGATGAACTGCAATCACTTTGGTGATTCCTTAACTTTTCTCCAAAGTGCCAAAATATTATAAAAAATGTAATTAAATCTTAGACAAATTAAACAAAAACAAATCTGAGCTTGTTAGCATTTAGCTAAAAGCACTGCTGTGCAGCCTAACAGAACTTCTAGCATGGCTTAGTCTTGTTCCTATCTCACAATGTGAGTCCTATCTTTCCATGTACTGCAGTAGAGCAGTATTTAATTATAAGATTACAATTTGATTAAAATAATTGTCTCCATATCCCAGCTTCTTGATTTTATTGGTCTGGTTTAGATGATTCAAAATTTAATAAGGAGAACGAGGTTTGCCAGAGGATTTATGGTAGTTGTTGTGTACAGCCACGCAAGTACACGTTATTTATTAGACTGCGCCCATTCTGCCAGCAAACGTCTCAGCACGCCGAACATATCAAAGTCAGCACTGCATCAGAAAACATAACACAGAATAAGAACAGTGACAGCTCTATCTGTGAGGCTGTCTTTCTTAAGCATCCACACATGCATACACAATCACATCCAGTTGTGTTTATTGGCTGCGGTCCGTAGCAGCATCTGCACAACATAACATGTTTGGCATGAAAGTGAAAACTATCCGCGGAGAAAAAAACATCTGATCGAGTATATTTGAGCCCTATCTCGGTGCAGAACATAATCTGCAGTGGACAGCTACAGTCGGTGATACGGACAGATAAACTGCAGGTATTTTACGTGATCAGTCAACTCTGGCAAACATACAGCGAGCCACGCTCTCTTCCTCTCTGAAAATAAAATACATCTCTCTTTACAAATGGTGCAGTAGTTTATTTAACAGGAAACAACAGTAAATTCTCAGTGTTGAGCTATTGTATGATACAAGATACAACAGTGGGTTGTACAGGAATATGATGAAACATTAATACAATATGTTAAACATTTAATCACATATTATACATGTATATAGTGTTATAAACATGTATATTGATATTATATATTTTATAGTAATAGAACATTATCACATCACATGTGTTGAATTACATAATATAACTCCATTAGTTTATAGCATTTTGTACTATTAATGTCATTTTTTATATTAATCCTACGTATTCATATAATCATATATGCTTTCTTTAATTAGTAAATGAATAGACAAGTTTTATGTATTATTTAAAAATCTTTTCAAAAGTAGGTAGACTGAAAAAATGTAATGAGAAACAGTGATCTTAAAAGATACAGAGGTTTCTTGCAGATGTCGTAAAATCGCAACGTTAGGTTGAATATATATGCTACAACAGCAACAAAAGAATACACCTGGAGGGTTGTTGTCTCTAAAGTTAAGTGGCCACCTTTGGGGCTGTTAAGCTGCTTGGTGAAACTAAATAAACACCAAGTAAGTTAAATATTTGAAACCGTTTAGCCCAGGACTACTTTCCTGCTGCCGAAGGCCAACATTGGCATGTGAGGTTCTAGAGGCAGGGCTCTCAGCCACTGCAGGAACATCTGATAATTATTTTAACAGGCTGCACAGAGGACCGGAACAGTTTTAAAAAGGTCTAATTGTTTTCTATGGTACTGATCAGTCAGTCTGTAGAGGACCTGGCAAGGCAGCTGGCCGTCCTTTAGGCATAGTAACAGGGCGACACCAGCAGGTCTGTGAGCACGAGCAGCTGGTCATCAGTGAAGGACTGACGATGCTCCTGCCAGTTATCGTGGTGAGTGCGTCTGAACTCCGACAGCGTCTTCTTCACCGTCATCTAAGGACAAAAAAACATGACAATCATTACTGACACTGTGGAAAAATACAAATTATTGCGAGTGAATGACAAACACACATCTATGCTGAGCTGAAAGAGGCTTACAAGACACCACAAACTGACATAATCCAGATCCAGAATGCAGCACATACATTTTATTACTAAAATAAGATGGTAGAATGCAACATTTACTTAAGTACTGTATAATTTAGATACATGTATTTGAGTATTGCCTTTATATGCTACATCAGAGTTAAACTTCACTACAGTACTTACAATCAGCTCCACCTTGACCGACGACAGTAAAATGCCACTTACATGTTAAGGCATCAGTAATAATATAATAATAATCCAATATAATAATAATAAAACTTCAGTACTTTTAATCAAAGGTCCAGTATGTAGGATTTAGTGGCATCTACTGGTGAAGTTGCAGATTGCAACCAGTTGAATAGCCCTCACACTCTCATATAGGAGAACCTACAGCGACAGTAAAACTTGTGAAAAATGCAAAAGGCTCTATCTAGAACCAGTATTTGGTTTGTCCGTTCTGGGCTACTGTAGAAACATGACCATGACTTCATGGTAGAGTAATGGTATGAATGTTTCCACAGACCAGATTGTTTTCCGTTTTTAAAGAAATAATCAACACAACTTTGGAAATAAGCGAGAAGAAAGAAGCATGTTCACTGAAGAGGGAAATTTAAATTGCCACAATTGTTAAATTGAATTTTTGAGCAGGCAAAATTTAGTGTAATGATGTGCATTGCATAGAAATAACATAGTTTGAGTTTGCACAAACAACCAGGGATTGGTGGTGTGTTGGAGGTTGGAGTAACGTTAACGTAAGACAAGAAAAAACACAAGTTCGTTCATTTATTAGTCGATATACAAGTGTCGTAATCAAACCTTAATTTTCCAGGGAAATATCGCAGCTGGTGGCAAACAGTATTGCAAAGTGAAAACAAGGCTTCTAGTTAAGCGAGATGTAGCATTTATACTTAATTTTGTTTTAGACAAGATAATTACAATTAATTTTATTCAAAACTACTTGGATAGTTAGTCATACCGGCCTCCTCACAGGCTAAGTAGAGCTCTTTTGCTCATGGAGAACCATAATGTTCCATCATTGGAGTGAAACATGTACCTTTAAAGTGTTTGTATCTTAAAATTAGGACATTTCCATTAAACTCTGCAGTAAACTCTTGCAATAAAGAGGGTGTTGATAGTTCTTTCTGTTGCCTAATTTGTTTTAAGGAGCAAAGAAAGAGCTGATAACAGCCTTTTCTGATAACGGCCATCTATTCTTACACTGAGAGCTAACCTCAAGTTTAACGGTGGAACTGGAACGAGCCTGGCTGAAGTAAATAGTAAAACAAAGCCTCTGACACTTGCTGATCTGGATCCAACAGTAGCTGACAATCTTTCCACCAGTGGCCTCATTTGTTTACATGCTTTAAAAACAAATGAGGGGAAAAAAGTAATTTATTGATGTTAAAATGCCACATATAACAATTTAAATATGCGGCGTAGAAATTATTCAAAGCAAAACAAGTGTGGAGTGAAAAGTTGGCGTGGCTCAACAAGGACACAAAAACAGGAAATGAAAACCGATGATCACTTTAACCAAAGATGTATTCATGACTTAAACATAGAGCACATTCATTTTACATTATGGCCTTCGAACAAAGTGATTAGATCAGATTTTAAGGAAGGAAAAAGGTGCCGCTGGCCTGACATCCACAACTGATTCTCACCACAGATTAGTCCGCTTGAAGAAACCAAGATATTGTAGCCTTTATTATTCAGCACAAAACTTGTACAACTATTCTTTTCAGTAGCTTTTGTGACAGACTGGATAATTCATTTGTTCGCAAATATATATTTTAACTGTATTCTTTCTCATCTCTTTCACTTTGCAACAGGAGAAGCACTAAATTATCGTCATCATTGACTCCCCATCGCTGTAATGTATTATTCAAACTCTGCACTACGGATTACATTGTATGTCTTCTTCATGCCTGAAGTAAGGCCAAAGACACAATTTTCTCCTCAATTGGACAATGAAATTATATTCTTTCAGCTCACAATGTGTCGAGCTGGATGTTTGCATATGTGTGTACTAGTCTGTGTGTGTGTGTGTGTGTGTGTGTACCTCTATAGGCTGTGGGTCGTTGAGATGGTCACTCAGGTCCATCAGTATCTGAGGCATCCAGTCTGGGACGTCGTAGGGGCTCGACAGGATGCACGCACTGAGGCCGAGCACTCCGGCATGGCGCCGCACCAAGTCTGGACACACACATGAGCGTACGCACACACACAAACACACACACATAGACACAAAGGGAGAGTTAAAATGGGCTGTAGAATTTCAAGGTTCACAATTCTCCTGGGATAAGAAAGGGTAATAGGGCAAGTTTTACTGTGATTGCTTCACTGTGTGATTGTGACGTGCACGTAAATGTGTGTGTGTGTCTGTGTGTGTGTGTGTGTGTGTGTGTGTGTGTGTGCACCTGTGGAGGCCAGCTCTCCTCTGGCCTTGGGGAGGCGAGTCTGACTCAGCGTCTGGAGCTGTGTCTGCAGACTGGAGTCCAGAGGGAAGAACTGGCACTGCAGTAAACCACTGAGGGTGGTGCCTGCCATGTCCCTCACCTACAAGGAGAAGGAGGAAGGGGGGAGGGACGAAAGGAAGGAAGGGAGGAGGGACAGCAAGGCAAGAGAGGAGAAAAAAAAGAGAAACCTGTGAAAATCAGAACTGACAAATAAAGGATGCTGCGGACAGCACGAGGCAGTTTTAGGGCGAGAAACGCATACACAATTTATTAAAAGAGGCGAAAGCAAGGAGATCGGGGAAAAGTGAGGCACACAGGACAGAGATGAGCAGAGGAGGAGGACGCGAAGAAGAAGAAGAAGAAGAAGGATGAGGAGGAGTAGGTGGAGGAGGAGGGATAGATGCTGAGTTGAGCCGAGGTAAAATTCACTTGCAGAACATCACTGCCTTCCTGCATCACTTTGCATAAATTATGAATAAGCAGTGAGTGACGGCTGATTCATCCAAATAGACAACGATACAAGGAGAACGCACTCACCAGCTGTACACTTACACACTATACAGACAAAATATTAAGAGAAGCAAGAGTTAGATAATCCGGGTGAAGCCCTGCGCTTATAGATCAGATCCAGATCAATGGAAACAGACGAGCTAAAGAAGGTTTGTTTATAGACAGAATGTTTATTTCTGCTGTGAAGTTGGACATTTTAATATGGGGGCTTATGGAGACTGACTCGGTCTGCAGCCAGCCTCAAGTGGACGTTTGAGGAACTGCAGTTTTTATCGTTCTGCATTGGCTTCACTTCAAGGCCACAGAGGTTGCCGCCTGGGCGTAATTCAATATTAGAAGAGACTGCGCCCCAGTCGTAAAATTGATTTTACTGCATTCAATAAATTGATATTGATGAATAATTAATTAACATAACACCAGTTAATGTGCTTTGCCAGATTTTGTTTTGGGAATTAGACGGACTTATGTTTAGATGACTAGAAAGAAGTGCTCTGTTAACATCCCTGTAATCACAGTAAGAAGACAAAGGCACCAGAATAGGTAAATAAATTCAGAGCATAGCATTGAGGTAGAGGGTTATTTTAAGTAATAACTGTGAATAGAAAAGAGGGATTAAGATTTAGTAAGGAGAGACTTGGGGACAATAAGTGGCCATTTATAATCCTGTGACAATTATACCTTACAGAGGGGCAATGGCTGTATTAAACCAGTGTTTGCTGTTTTTTTGTGCATACATTACCTCGAGCTGTTCATCAAGCAGCAGCTGCATCACCAGTTTTCGAATGCGGAGCACCTCAGCAGGCACACTGAGCAGGGTAAACAAGTTGTAGAAAACCATGATCTGGAGGTAGGTCAGTACTGAGAAGCGTGCATGCCACGACCTGCTGCTTGCCATCTAGAGAGAGGTGGGAGAGTGAGAGAGAGACAAGAGGTGGGCTGGGGTTTGTACAGAGGCCCTTAAGTCTGAAAACATGATGCTTTTATATCTAATGTGCAAACAAAATATTATGCCGTGCCCACAAGTTAACATGTTGTGTACACAAGATTCATGCGTTTGTGTGTGCACAAGTTAATATCTTGTGTGCACAGGATTCATATGTTTGTGTGCTCAGGTTATTATCTTGCGAGAACATGCTTCTCTACCTGTTTATCAAGTTTTATTTCCCCCTGTCATGTAATGAAAATCAGCCACACCGGAGGCTCTGTGAGGCAGCAGCAGTGCTTTGAGCTATGAACATGCTCACAGTGACCCTACTCAGACGCTGATGTTTGGTGCCATGTTCACAATCTTAGTTTAGCGTGTTAGCATGCGGGCGCTTCCTAATTAGGACTAAACAGTACACTAAAGTAGAGCTGAGGCTGATGGGAAAGTCGTTTCTTTTCAACTACACAGTACTGGACAAATTGAAACTTTGACCTGAAGATGCTGCGTCCCCAAAATTATTATAATTCATCCTGAGGGGATTATGAATGTTCCTATCAAGTTTTATGGCAATACACCCAATAATTGTCGAGACATTTCACTAAATGAAATGAACCATGAATGTCTTCCCAAAATTTTACAGCCAACCATTAAATAGTGGTTGAGATATTTCAGTCTGGACCGAAGTGGACGGATCACTGACAGTAAAAAGAATGGACGGCGTGTGTGTGACGTCACACAAAGCTTTCTCCCAGCTAATCTAAAATTCACCAAAGACAGACCTGAGAAACTTTGAATGGATGAGTTATATAAAAAATCACCCTCAGTACAGTTGTCATGAACGGGGAATTCAGCTACCAAAACAGTTTTTTGTACCAGGCTGTAAACATGTTTATTTCTGCTGTGAAGTTGGACATTTTAACATGGGGACTTATGGAGATTGACTCGTTCTGTAGCCAGCCTCAAGTGGACGTTTGAGGAACTGCAGTTTTTGGCACTTCTGGATTGGCTTCACTTCACAGCCACAAAGGCTGCCGCTTGGGACAGACTGACTGACATTGGCATCTCTATATTTTAGCTAAAGGGCTTAAAACATGGGACGGTCCTCAACAGGAATCTTTTGCAGCATATTTTAATGGGCAGCAGACTTGACCAGTCAAAGCACTACATGGATTAGACCCCATTACTGAATACATCCATGATCAGTTACAGTACATGCTCCAAGAAAATAGCCTCAAAAGGAAAAAAAGAAAGACTCATATAAGCTGTATGGGATCCCAAGTGTTCTAGCACACAGATGGTAATGCCTTCACAGGAGACAGGATTTCTCAAAAGCACAAAATTAATCTCCATGTGTGTATTAATCAGTATATTGAAGGCTTCTCTCTATCATTTGGCTAAATGCCTACCGAACAAGCAGTTACCAGAAAGTTACTCGGGACTAAAGAAGCATTAGAAGTGCTACTCTGGGCAGCTGTCCCAAACATGTGCACACGTTAATAGATTTTGAAAAATACACTTATTCTCTAAACTAGGTTAGCCGTTTCCCTCTGTTTCCAGGTTTCCAGTCTTTATGCTAAGCTATGCTAGATACATCATTTCCAACATGACCTGCAATTTTATTGTATTTATCTGCTGGTTCTTGCTCAATATTTAGCACAGGTGTTCTCAAAATTTTCCATGCACCCCAAAAAATAGCATTAGCAGGCTAGGACCTTCCTTTTACGTTACATCTTTAAAACCAAACTAACTCTACAGTACAGTAGCTTCTGAATATATTTCCTTACTTTCATAAATGCTATGATTTGTATATCAGGTATTTATTTTTACTGTTTGTCAGTTGTGAGTTAGCACTAGCTAGCTGAATTACAGCAGCAGAGCAACTTTGTGGCTGACGGGAATGAGCTGGAAATAAGATTTTGATGTGTTTTTATTCTAAATTTTATTCTATAATAATGCACGTAATCATAACAATCCGTTTCCTAACCACTAACTCTATCTCCTTATCTTACATCCATTTTGCTAAGGCCCCTGTGGCGCCCTCTGGCAGCCCCAGCTCTGAAAAACACAGATACAGTACGAGAGTGGTATCGATTCTCTCATCTAACTCTGTGAGAAAGTGAGTATTTCCCAAAATGTCAGCCTTTTACTTTAAACAACTTTTGCACACAACATGAAATCTTGTTCCCACAAGATAAAAAAATTAGGCTCGGGTGTCAAGGTGCAACCAAAAAAAAACGTTGCAACGCTTTCTCAACTCATATATCATTAAATATGAAACTAAACACGATAGTTAGATATTCTGAGAGCATTGCAGACATTTCTCAACAGGGGTGCCACTCGCATACACAACCCACAGCAGAAATACTGTAAGCATCACAAAGTAAGCAAATTAAAATAGCACAGGTTGTTTTTAGTCCAACAACACCTTGGGCAGCATTAGCCTCGGTACACTGACAGCAGGCAGGTGGGGCAGTGTGTGCGTATGTTTGTGTGTGCATATTACCTCTTCCAGCGCTGCCAGAACCAGAGGGATGTGTTCAGGATACAGCAGGCCCTGGGACATGAGAGAGAGACACGTGCGCGCATCCTGCTTCATCTCATCATAGCTCTCATCAATCTCCACCGGGGCAATCTGCAGGGAGAGAGAAACAGAGAGAGAGATGGAGAGAGGTAGGAAGACACAGGGCTACGCACCATTTTGAGTAAATGAAGAGAGAAATTGAGTTTAATGGGCAAGTAAGATTGAGTGGGTAATAATGCTGCGCTGGGACCGGTGTGTGTATGTGTGGATATGTGTGTGTGGTGTTACCTTGAAGAGTAAAGGCAGGAGCTGTAGTTGCTGCTGAACGGGAGTGGTAAAAGTTCGCCCAGCACTCGCCATCAACCATTTCAACACTGCAAATGGCACAAAAACACACACACACATACACACTAAGAGAGAGGAGATTTTGGGCTTGCTGCCAAATAATAAAAACAACAGACTTGCTGCTGTGACCTTACTGCGCCGCTCTGCTAATAAAACACAATCTATCATGATTTACTATCTAATGATTTGGATAATTTCATAACCAGATATTTATCTGAATAATAGAGATCAGAGTGGTAACAGAAACTGAAAGAGCAACAATGCACAAAAGTCAAGAAGAAAAAGACAAGTGCTCTAGAGAACATTTTTGTCCTTAAGAACCATCTTTTTGCTGTTTAAAGGAGCAGTTTGTAGGATTTAGAGGCTGAATGCAGGGTGACAAAAAAAACTACAGGGCCTAATTTCAAGCCAGTGTTTGTTTTGTATGTTCTGGGCTACTGTAGAAACATGGCGGATCAACATGGTGGACTCTGTAGAAGAGTACCTGGGGCATCTGTAGATAGAAAAGGTTCATTCAAGGTAAGAAATCTTATTTTCAGGTGATTACACACTAAGAAAACAATGTAGTTAGCCCCATAAAGCTGACACACTGAACTTTAAGGGGTCTTTGGGGAAAGTAATGCTTTAAAAGAGTTTTTTATGTCACAATTGCAGCACTTTTGTATGTAGAAATTACCATTTTTAGTTGTGAAGGTTAATATTCAATTCTATATACACTACTTTTTACAGAGAGCAATCAGTAATGTGATAATAATTTATAGAAAGTAATAAATAACTATAACAATTTTTGTAACCGCTTATCCTCATCAGGGTCACGGTGGGCTGGAGCCAATCCCAGCTGATTTAGGGCAAGAGGCGGGGTACACCGTGGACAAGATGCCAGCTCATCACTGGGCACATAGAGACAAATATTCACACATACACCCACGGGCAATTTAGAGTCACGAATTAACCTGTTAAGTGCATGTCTTTGGATTGTGGGAGGAAGCCGGAGTACCCGGAGAGAACATGCAAACTCCAGGATTTGAACCAGGAACCTTCCTGCTGTGAGGTGACAATGCTAACCACCACACCACCATGCCGCCTTAAAATTAAACATTTTAATTCAAATGATTATACATTGCCCTGCGATACATAATAGGATAAGGTTACAGATAATGGATGGATGGATGATTATACATTGCAAGTTGAATAAACTAAAATACTATTTACAACAAATTCTGTGAAGAACTTGATAATAATCCTCAAAGAACCAATAGGAAAAAGTTCCTTGCAGAACTGACAAAGGTTTCTCTATGGCATCACTATGAAGAGCCACTTTAGGTTCTAACTCAAAGGGTGTATGATTAACAGATAGACCGCCACGAAAAACTGAACCAGGTGCTTATAAACCCAAAATAAGAAAATCTTTATCTAGAATGCAATATTGAAAATGATAAAGTTTAGTCAAGTAAAGTCAAAGTCAAATAATTCTCTCTCCTTTAGAAACACACCTACTGCTTCACCTCCAGTAGCAAAATAAAACTACTTTTTATTTCCCTTCATGATGGTGTAAACACTGTTTCAGCACCTTCTCCCCACCGCCAGGAATACAAATCTGGTGCTAAAATATTTAATACTACGTTTTTTTTTTTTTAGCAGGTTACTAAAAAACCACCAAATTGTGTTCTCGATGGAAGCCGCAGCCTTGCTTACAGTACCTCAGCCATGCAGATGTTTTTCATGTGCACAGGTTTTAAAATATCCGTGTGTGGGATTTCTGCTGCAATACTTCTTACTGGAAATGTAACTTTGGCCTCAGTCTGTATTTGGGTGGAGGCAGAAACCTGATCAACTAAAACCAAAACTACCTGCATGGCTAAATACCACAAGTGTTTTTTGTAATTTGGGGGGACTGACCATTTAATTGAATATAATAAAAAGAAAGAAAACAACAGTGAACTCTGTTTTTTTAACTGTTTGGGACGAGCCTGTAACTGAGACGAAAAACAAAATCAATAATAAAATCTGGCACAAATTACTGCACTATGTGGCCTGCAGGGACACCCTCCCAAATATCGAGTCCTTTCCATAACTTTTTATTTTGAAAGTCTTGAACACACACCCTCGAAATTCCCTTTCATCTCCACTTCGCTACCTTTTAAAGTGGATTTAAAAGGTGAAATCAATAAGGGATCACAGCTCCTAGCTTGTTTAATCTGGCTTCAGTGTGTCTGTCAAGTGAACAAGCTGTCCTGGTGTATGTGTATATATATATATTTGCCCTGCACCATGTCCATCCACCACACAGTTTACATGCTTGCATCCACATTCTGACCCGTCTTGAGCAGTTTGACAGCCTGAGTGCGCTCGTCCGTCTCCTGGGTGTTCTCCTCGTGGACGTGGTTGTGGATCTCCGGCTCCGACGTGAGGGGTTTGAGCCTCTCTAGGACCCGGGTGACGAACTCTGCCACGTGAGGGGAGGAAGTGGGATGGGTGTTGGGCAGGGCCACGTCTATCATGAAGATATAGGTCAGGACACTGGAGAGAGAGATAGGGGGACAGAGGGAGGAGGGTGGAGGGGAAACAGAAAGAGTCACAAATAGGAGTATAGGAGCAGTTGAGACAGACGTGGAGATAAGGCGACTTAGATTTGAACAGTGCACACAAACTAATTAGATTAACCTATTTAACTGTGATTATGTAATCCAGGGGAGATAAGTTAATTCGGTACCTTCCAATGCGCTCCCTGACATTCTTATACACCTGGGTGAGTTTGGGCTCCAGGTAAGCCAGCAGCCTGTGCAGCAGTTCAGACACTCTCCACTGCTGCTGGGCCAGACCTCCCTGAAGCACATACAGCAAACTGACAGAGACAAAGAGAGAGGGGGATTGAGGGATAGGGGTCGTTGTGTTATTGCGGCACGTCAGCTCAGCACACGTCAGCTCAGGTTACTACTGCAGCCTGAAATCTGAAACACTCGGAAACACCGTCGATGACATAAACACATATTCTGGGCATGCGGTTATTCATGCACATGAACACACGCACACAAATGCACATACGTACCTAGCGTCCCTGAACGAGCCGCCCTCTCCGCTCAGCGGGCTCTCCATCAGCAGCTCAAACAGCCAGTGGAGTTTCCTCGGGTCCCGGCCCTCCTGTTGGGCATCAGCCAGGACAAAATAAGCTTATTTTTGAAGCTTTTATTTCAGGTGGTCAACACGTACGAGGTGCTGAGGTGCTGTACACACATATTTTCATGCTTTTACTTCCAGTAGAAAGAGAGAAAGTAGCCCCTGGTTCTAAACTAAAGGTGTTTTTATGTTTTATGATCATAAACTTGTGTACATTTTACTGATCTCCTACACAAAGGCGACTGATTCCCTTGCAATTGACTGTAAATCAGCAGTACAACCAAAAGAGGAATGCATACGTAAGTATGGTATGTTTAAGACAGGAGGAAAATAGTCTGAACTGGTTTCAATCTATGTCTTTGGCGATATTGTCCTCCTGTGAAGAGCACCGTTGTAGAAAATCCTTTACTAATATTAAAAAAAACAAGGAAAGGAAAAATGCTTTTGACGTCACACCTTTGCTGTCCATTCTTTATACTGTCAGTGAACTGAACACAAAATACAGCTGAAGCTGATGGGGATGTCATTAGGTTACTCTGTAATTGTAGGCAAAATGCTGAATAATACAAATTTTGACCTGATTATGGCGCTAGAGGAAAAAGGGATAGGATCACCAAAGTCATTAAGATTCATCGTCTCAACCAACATGGTGGGCAGCCAGACATATGGCGATGGTAGCGACATAGAAATAACAAAACTTAAGGCAAAGATTGCTGCAAATTGTGTTTTCAAAATCCAATCTTCACCTGAATGTTTGTTTTATTGATTTTTCAAAAAAAAATAAATCTGATCTGAAACATTTTTTATATGGAAAACATACAGATTCTCTCTTTTTTTTAAAATAAACCCTATATGCTATGTTGCATGTAGCATATTTGCATGCATGTGAGCAACTCACGCAGGCAGTGGCGATACAGGTGCCCCAGTCTGTGTAGGTTTCCACTGTGATGTTGGTTAATGCTGTCCTGATCAAAGGGCACAAAACCTTCCATAGCCCGTCCACCTGAGCGCACACACACACACAATAATGAAAGTTTTTATTAATATTGACTTTTCTTATCAAAAAGTAGTGCAGTGTGTATATTTGTCACTGTGTGTGTGTGTGTGTGTGTGTGTGTGTCTTCAGTACCTTGCTGAAACTCCAGAGTTTGCTGCCTCTGATTAGTCCTGCAGTAATCTCACACACACAGCGCTGGGAGCTCTCATGGGGGTCACTGGCAAGCTGCTCCAGGTGAGGCCATAGTAACGGCAGGAACACGTCACCATAGTTACAGAAGAGGCCCTGTCAATCAAATGTGAGCGTGAAGGTTTGTTCGCTGTGCGTGTTTCTTTAAACCAAAGAAAGACGAATTATTCATTTGACGCAAGCAAACTGTCAGCTGTCAGATGGAGAACAATGAATCAGTTGATGACACAAATTCCAGCTCCGCGTAGTTCAATTCAGCCTTGGCTCGCGGTGGTATGCTTTGTCACTTATTTGTAAAAGCTTTGCCAGATCTATTGAAGAGGAGAGAGTTTAAATTGCACCTTGAAGAGACAGAAGCGTCGAGGGTTGAAGCTGTCTTTTCCTTTCCGATCCTCCAGAGATAGAAACTCTATAAGCTGGTCAATAAACTCCGCGTCCGAGAAATATTCAAAGATGATCTTTTCCCCCTGAGTGACACACAAACAAACATATAATAACAGCACAACTGAGGCATCAGTGAGAGATTCGGTGTGTGGTACGGGATGAGCACGCACCTCGCTCATCTCTTCATACGGCAGGTCGTCTTTTGGCTTTTCAGAAGCTGCATGGATCATAATTTCTCTGAGAGGAGCGGAAGACAAAGAAGAGGCTATTGTGATTTATAGGTAACAACAAACAGAGAAAAATATGGATAGACACATACTGTCTTCAAATAAGCAGTGAGGATAAATGAATGATTAAAAAGTCAGTTAGTCAGCAAGCAAGCAAGCCAGCCAGCCAGCCCTCCACCTATACATCAATTCTTCTATCTAGGCCAGGCAGGAAGTCATTCAGTCAGCCTTATCTAGGCCAGGCCATGACAGGAAGTCAGTTCAACACCCTGCTAGTTATCCAGCCACCCAGATCAGTCATCCAGCAGTTAGCCGGACATAAAGTTAGCCACAAAGCCGAGCATCGAATCAACCGGGCAGTTAAGTCAATCAGCTATTTAGCTCCATCCTACCAAGCAGTTAATCAGCCTTCCAGTTTCTAAATCCACCACCTAAACACTCAGTCATTCTCATTACCGTGGCCATGAGTAGTAGCCCCAGTGTGTTTTCTCCACGTAATGCTGAGAGTCCCACTGTTCCTGGGTTAGAGGTAGGTTGTTGCTGTCGTACTGCAGCCAGCGGTTTCCCTCACGATCCCCAACACAAACACCCTCTGGATCCTCTATGCCACCTGAACACACATGCAAACACAGTACATGAAAGGGCATGAGCACACACACACACACAGTATAAGCTCATTTTGAGTTGCATTTGCAGGTGTGTTGCCCGCTGTTCGCTGCTGGAGAGATGCCCTGTTTTTAGACGAAAATAAAATCTGTTTGAAAGATTTTCTAATTTCACACAATTTGTCTTTTAATAGAAAGCAAATGTAGATTTATATCCCAGTCTTATTGCTTATTCAGTGAGAAATTACCACACAATTAGTCCGCACACCATGATGTATTATTTAATCAAAATTAAATGCTGAAATTGCAGCTGATACTGTATCAGTAGCCGGATTGAGAGAAGCCGTTACAAGTAAAACACACAAGAACTAAATGTAAGAGCTGTACACTGTACATGATTGTTACTGTGTTACTGTTTGTCTGCTCATACTCACTGATGTCTGATGGCTTCATAGCCACTTTCTTTCTTGGTCGTTTTAGCTGTTTCAGGATACCGGCCATTGCTGAGATCGCCACCTACAGGAAAGTAAAGTAGAGCCACAAACAACAAAACAGAGGCTTGAATATGGACTGGCCAGTCTCTACATTATTTTATTGCATTGCTGCGTTTAACAATTTTGTTGCGTTTCATGGCGGCTTGAACCAGGAGGGCGAATAGACGGAGTTGCACCTAAACCACTAAATTCTACACACTGGTCCTTTAAGTCTTTAGAAAGACATCAAGTGACACTCTGAAGTCAATTGGAAACAGTAAAGTTTGTTGACTTCTTGTATGCTTACTGCAAAAATATACTATAAAGATTAGTATATAGTGTGTACTGTGGATGAAAGTGGGATGCAGCATCTGAGAAAAATAACTCCTGAGTGCCTGAATCATAACATAATCTCGATGTTCAAACAGATTTAGATATGTCCAGATGATGAGGCTTGATGTGAACTGCATGGTACATGATGAAGCACAAAAAGAAAATAAAAAACTTCTGCCACTCCATCTTCGTCCTTAAACCCAGTTTTGCCTTTGATCCACACAAACACAAACTCAGACAGATGCGGCGCACACACACACACAGCTGCAGACCTTGCGTATGCTGATGGAGTCATGTATGAGGCTCTGTGTGAAGTAGAGGACAGCGTCGGGGGGCAGCGGATGATCGTCTCTCAGCTGGAGCGATAACAAGTCTGTGGCCATGTGCTCAAACTTCCAGGGTCTAGAAGCAGACGCACACAAACAAGAAGGAATAATTCTGTGTTACAAAATAATGTCTTTTGACTAAACTTTGACGGTGAGTCTCTGCTAAAAAAAACACATATTCTTTATTTTTAATCAGAGCTTTTTGGATTTACACGACAACATAACTGTCTGGAACAAAGTGAAAGTGAAAACACATATAACAAGTGAAGAGAAAACCTACAAATCCCTGTCTTCAAGGCAATCCAAGAGATCATTGACCAGCTTCTCATATTTCCTGTACAAAAGAAAAATAAGTGTTAGCCAGTAGTACTACATGTACTACAGATAATAACAGTAAATAATACATGCTGAGCTGCTGAGCTCTTCTGTTATATCGAGAAAAACAAGGCATTAAACTGAATGAACAAATACTACTATAACTACGACAGTTTATATTCTACCTTGAAGAAACCACATTTCTGATCCGTTGACGTTGAAGCCCCTCTTTCAGCTCCTCTACGGACGGTGCCTCTAAACAAGGCATGGGATTTTCGGACTGGATGATTTGATTGGCTACCTCCACAGATCCTTCAGTTATCTATAAAAGTGGAAGTGAACAAAGGGGAGCGATAGTTTAAAAAAAAAAGAAACATCAGATGAAGGTAGCACATTGGCTGTTAATGAACATGCTGCTCACGGTGAAATAGATCCCGATGGTGTCGTGCTGCCGATGGATCCGGTCGGTGATGTCGTCAAGCAGGCGTCCGATGGAGGGCTCCTCCAGGGTCATAGTGGGCGACAGGCCACAGCGGACCAAAGCTGGCCACACTTCACCGACGCAGTCCCAGTCTCTCGCACTGGCCATAGAGACACTGCTGTAGACAGCCAGCAGGCAGTACAGAGCACCCTGAGCAAGGAAACATGACAGAGTATACTGAATATGGAGGTATAAACATCTTTCGCAGTCTGGAGCAGAGAAACATCACCCTTTGTCTGAAGCGCTTAAGCTAAAATCCGTCAAATATTTCACTTCAGTAAGACCAATTAAAACACCACAGCTGGATGTAAGTAATAGAAACTTGACAGACGTCAAGTTAATGTGATTACAGGGTGTTCACCATAAACAGGAAGGATCTTCTGGACCAAGAGAGAAGATCATGAACACACCCGACGGACAACAAGTTAATCTTCAGTTGACGGTTTAGTATCAGTGCTGAGGAGAGCGTTCAACGCAGAAAGATTTGACAAACTCAACATCTGGAAACTCTTTACCTCCTCCTTTCTATCTCTTATCAGCCTTTAGGTTTCCGTCCTGATCCCAGGGCTTCAGGAACAACACTAATATATCTGTCTTGGGCCTTCGCCAAGACTTCTACCAGATGTGTGAATGTCAAACTGATGAATGAATACTAACCACATTTTATATAAAACATAAAACTTTTGTCACGTACTGTACATCTTTATATAAATACATCCTCATCCTTCATCTTACACACTGTTTTTCTTGATCCCACTTCCCAATGTTACCATTTAAAAAGGTCCTAGTGGTAAAATATTTCACTTTGTGAGTTGTAAGTCAGGATCACGCCCTTGATCGGACCTTCTGCTGAACCTTTGTGATTGTTCAGTCATCGCTTAGCAACACCCGACTAGGCAGCTGTCAGATTTGTCCTGCTCTGTTGGATTTAGGCAAGTTGACGTACTTAAAACTATTTCTCGTAAAAGCAAATCAATCTTTTGAAAATAACACTCATATTTATGTGACATTTATGTTTTGCTACAATACAACACATATTTAAGGCTAAATGACGACTTGTTGAAGATGCTTTTTGCCTGGTTAAAGCTTCAGATTTAGCATTTTTGCATCAATATGGTATAGAGTTATCATGATATCAAGTATAATAACAATAACAACATTTTTTTTGTATTTTACTTTTCAGAAACAAGTCCAAACAAAGTGCTTCTCGTACATATAATACATATGATAAATATAAAATCTAAAAGAACAAATATAAAATTTGGAGAGGCAAAATTTAATGGTGCATATACGCCACCATGACATGCCTTACACTCCACAATCATCCAATCCAAATCCAAACATACCCTCCCAATATGGTGGTCGATTCAAGCTGCAAAAACTTCCCATCTCTCCCTCTGGATCAGCATCACCCCCTCTTCTTCAGCCTCACCACCACCCCGGCACCCACCTGCAGGCTCCCGAGGGAGCCTCCTCCCGGGTTTAAGATATTTGCTCATCACTCTTCAACATTTCTATGTATTCATATCTGCAGGGAGTGATGAGGTTGCAGCCTGGACGTCAAACAGCAATAAAAATTCCCAATTGTGAGTTGTCTGACTGAAATGTCAGAGAGGACACTGCTGCTGCTCGCCTGATTTTTTTCTCCTCTGCCACCCTCAGCCTCCTCTCTAGCCCTTTGGGATAGTCAAGAAGAACTGGCAACCAGACTCCAGGCAAAGACCAGGAGCATAAGGAAAGAAAGGGGGCGATAATGTAGGATGGGAGGTCACGGCCTAGCTGCTTTAAAAACAAGCCGTAAAACTTTAAAATCAAAGCTGAAGGCCTCCGTGCGGGGACGCCATCAAATCCAAACACACAGTTTTGGACTGACTTCAAGTTTCAGCACCACGGACAGTGACCGTTATGAGCGAGCCCAGAGCAACAGCTGTGTCTGTGTGCGCGTGTGTCACCATGTGTGTGTTTCTATGTGTGGTACCTTAAACTGCTGTTGTGTGCCGTTGGTGTGTTGCGGCGAGAGCAGTTGCACGATTCGAGGAATCAGGTCTCTGTAGGAGAAGCTGTAGGTTCCTAGTGCGGCTGTCAGCACATTCTGGGCCCTGCTACGTACCTACAAGGACACACGCACAGGAACAGATGTACATGCATACATTGTCAATTAATTTCTATTTCACCAGAGATATTTGTGTTAATACCACAAGCTAAATGAGAACCAACAGATGTTCTGATTGAATTTTTCTTGTTAATTTGTCTTGTGCACGGTGTCAGTTTTACCTGGCTGTAAGTGCTGGTAGAAAGCAGCAGCAGATTACAGAGCAGCTCCTGATGAACCACTTTATATTCACTGCCTTCGACCACCAGCTTCCTCATCTGCTCACACAGAAATACACATTTTTAAATACGCTTCAGAACATTTCACTTGTATTCATGGGCATCCATGTCTTTATATTTAAGAAAACATGATCAAATTATCTGATTTCAGCTAATTAAATGTGAATATTTTCTTGTTTCTTTAGTCCCTTATGATAATAAACAGAGGATCTTTGGGCGTTCAAACATTTGAGGATGTTTGGTTTACAGTGAATCAACATTTTTCACCGTTTTCTGACATTTTCTGGGCATCAACTAATCAATTAATCTAGAAAATGAAAATAATCATTAGTCGCAGCCCTATTGTGATTACAGATAAGTGAGCGTTTTGTTAAACTAACCTCATGCTGGAGCAGAACCCGGTCAATCAGCAGCGCTCTAATGTGCTGCTTTTTCCCATGAAGCTGCAGGAGGAAAAACAACATACTTAAATCACCCCGCTGTTGACTCACTGAAACTGACAACAATCGGCAGCCTTGTTGCGCTTTTCCCCACTCACCCTGTTTTCCATAGACTTCTTGACAAGAGTGAAGCTTTTCCAGCGTGAGTCAAACTCCTTCTTGTGAGTGCCTCGGAAAAACATAAGGTCACTGATGATCTGTAGTCAGACAGACAGACAAAAGCTCTGTGAGACCTTCACAGGCCTACCGCAGGATAGAATAATAACATTCCATGCATGAATAACAGAAAGATCACGAGGGCTGGACACCTTAATGATGACGAAGAGTGACTTGGTGTCATCTTCTGAGTGCTCCAAGATGTGATCTGGATTGGGAAAAAGTGCATATGGATTAACTGTGCATCACAATCACATTCCAAACAAAGCGAGGAGCTTAGAGCCGGAGTGTCTGCAGAGTTAAAGTCTTCACTCACGTAGCAGCAGTCTCATGGTTTGGCAGATGGACTCTCTGTAGTTCTCCCGTGAATCATCTGGAGGGGAGGAGACACACAGACGTCCCGTATGGACAGAGAATGCAGGATGAGCGGCCTGAAACTGTTGAGGGAGCGACTGCTTGTGCAAGTGTGTTGTATGTGGATGCTTGATTGCTTACCGTAGTTGACGCCTATATGCAGCTTTATCTCCCCCAGATTTACCATGGAGGGCACGCTGAGAACAAAATGTAAAGACGTGACAAGCCTGCGTGAAAATGTGTGTTTTTTTATGTGTGTATATATATATATATATATATATATATATATATGTGTGTGTGTGTGTGTGTGTGTGTGGGTGGGTGTGTAGCTGCAGGACTCACAGGTCAGATACGTGTGGTCCATCCAGAGGGGGCAGCATGCTTCCAGCTCCAAGAAGGCAGTGCTGCACAATAGCAAGACTCTGCAACAGCTCCTCCCTGTGAAACAGACTGCACGTTACAGTCTTTCCAGGGCAGCGTGTCTGTGTTTTTGTGTCTTGAGAATTCACTTGGCAACTCTATCACAGTGTATCAACACTGTTGCGCGGCTAAATTCAACTTTTCCCCCGTCTGCGCTCTTGATTAGGCCTCATAAGAGCGCTAAGACAGATATTAAGACCAGATGTTGAACTTCAGGTTTCATTTTTTTGGAGGCAGACAAATTTAATTTATCACTCATGAAGGCTCTTTGTTTTGTTTGTGTGTGTGCCTGATTACGTCAAAAAAAAAAAAAAAAAAAGAAAGAAAGTGGCAAGCGACAGCACACCTGCTCATTGGCTGATCTCCAGAGACGTGGCCCTCGATTCGCTGCAGCTCAGGGTGCAGGAGGCGGGACAACAGCTCGAAAACAAAGTTCTCCTCCTCCTTACCGGGCACGTGCCAACACACACCCAAGGCTGCCACATCTCCAGCTCTGCCCCAATCCTGGAGACGGAGAGAAAGAGAGAGAGAGAGAAAGAGAGAAAGAGAGAGAGAGAAAGGTTTTTCTCAGAAAGTTTTTCCACTGGAACAACTGGCAAGCAAACCAGCACAACCAGTCCACCTCAAAACCACAAGTCCTGCGTCATCTACTGGTAAATATTTGAAACATATGTAAAGGGTAAGGACGCTAATCAATGGGCAGAAGAAAACAAATTATATAATACACTGATCTACTATCAAGTGACAGACCAGCAGATGAATTCAACTAGCAAAACTACCTCAAAATGAAAGAAATTCAAATAAAACCAAACAAAACACAAAATGAGTGATCATGAACTGCAGATGAAAGGAGGTCAGTACTCAACATTGTGGAAAGCAGCAGAGGTAATTACTGCCACCTAGACATCAAAACAGAAACACACTTTCCCCCTGCACTCATGTACCAAAACATGACAAAATATTATCAAGGTTTTCAAGAATAGTACTCCAGAAAAGCTTTTCTTCTTGATGGGTGACAGAAATACTGCAGGGCAAGCAGCTCTGTTAGTCTCCTGCTGCCACAAAGTAGAAACAAACACAAGAGAAGTCATCTCTGAACCCGCTTTTAGCAGCATTCAAGCAAGATTATGCAACTTTTAAAAAGAAGACAGCACATTCGCTCTGTGAAAAAATCAAAAGCTCAACTTATGAGTAAGCTCATACGTCTGTTCTCAACTCACACAGCTTCACCTGACCTGGTATGACCAGTAGCTTATGGTAGCTAATGTTAGCAAACGGTGTAACTGACATTACTGAGTCACTTTGCTGACTTTGTGACTTTTCTCTACGTGTGCTGCTCTTGACTATATGATCTTGCGCTATTCATCATTATCCTGACGACCAGAGATTTATAATATAGATATATAATAGAGTCTGTTATAATGAACCGAAAACAGGCAACAGGCACCAATCCGATGCAAGCCAACGAGCCACGCAAGCCTACTTATGGTCAAATGGTCATTTAATCACTCTTTGGCTCGGCAACGTGGCGTCAGAGTTGTTTCCAACATCACTTGGCTTCTTTGGGAATACCAAAAGAATACCAGGATCTTGATACGGTCAGGGCCGTGACAACCTGAATTGTTTCTGGGAAATGGTGTTGCACTATTTATTATTACAATAACCAGATGTTCACACACACAGCTCAGATCAGGACAGGACAGGTTCATATAAGGACAAAAATGCAGAGGGGAAACTAGTTCTTCAACACCAATCCCAGCTTAGGTGGAATGGATTAAGAAAGAGGATGTCATGTTCGTACCAAGCAGCAACCTCTGTGGCTGTGAAGTGAAGCCAATGCAGAAGCGTCAAAAACTGCAGTTCTTCAAACGGCCACTTGAGGCTGGCTCGAGAACAAGTCAATCTCCATAAGCCCCCATGTTAAAATTACCAACTTCACAGCAGAAATAAACATGTTTAGAGCCTGGTACAAAAAACAGTTTTGGTCTCTGTAGCTAATTTCCACGTTGAGTTTGTACTGGGGGTGATTTTTATATAACTCACCCGTTCAAATTATATTAAGGCTTAAAGTTATGCATAATAAATAACATAACAGCATGGCCGCTTTGATTGACAGGTAGGTGCTATTACAGATGGCTTGTTTTACCACCCAGGCTTCATTTGGCCCGCCAGTGATCCACGTCTTTGCCGATATTTAGATTAGCCGGGAGGTGGAAGAGACACGACTGCCAACATGGCGGCAGCCAGAGCCACAGAGTTTGAGCTTCAGAACGGCTCTTCATAAACCTGTGGGTGACGTCACACATATGCTGTCGTTCTTTATACTTGCAGTGGTTCCTACATAGCTAGCTAGCATGCTCCATTCACGAAAAATGGCAGCAACAATCACTCTTGCAAAATGTAACATACTGTAGACCCCCTTTAGCTCGTGACCCGTTAAAAATTTCCTTGTGACTTCTCATCGCAGGTTAGGATGTAAGTGTTTACCAGAGGTGACCCGCCCTTAGATTTATCTTGTGACTACAGTTGCCACCTTCAGTGTGGAAAAACAAGGGACACCTTGCCAGCGGGCCCATGCCCATGGGACACAAATGAAGCAGTGGGGGTCTGACTTTCCTGCTTTTTAGTGATTTTTTATGCACCAATTTGTGCTTTTTGTGCATTAGTTTCAAAGTCCTCTGCTACTCTCAACATGAATGTACAGGAAATAAAGAGTCAGCATTAATTATTACAAAGTATTAAAACATCACATCATCGACACGGGCAAAAAAACTCCACTCTGCAGCCTCTGCTCCGACGTGGTAGTCCACTGCTGAATGTTGCTTCAGGTCGGACCACAGGCGACAGAAAACACTTATTCCCGGTGACAAGCCTGATGCAGTTGTCTGGCATTTAGATATGTATTTGGACAGCCTCTTTCTTTTTTCACAGGCGGACTTGAGATTGAGATATTTGCCTCCATTTTTAAGTGAGTGACAGACAACTTGCTTGTCACTCTGGATGTCTTTCTCTCCCCAATTTCTGATTTTCAAGCATATGAAAACGTGGTGTGTACATTAGAGTAGGGTGAAAATAAAGGACAAATCATGTCCTGTATTGATTCAGTAAGGAACAGTGCATTTTATTTTTCAATATGGATCCATGGTGACTGTACTTGTGACCTTTTTGGGGGTCCCAGCTCCCAGTTTGGGAACCAATGTCTTCCCTTCTTTGCATACAATGCACACATATATCTATTTATTTGTGGTGCAAAGAAAGCAACCTGAATTGAGAGGTAAAGACATTGACAGAGAGAGAGACAGAGCAGTATTAGCGGTGTATGGTCCAGCGGCGTGTAGCCATTTAATTTCATTTTGATAAATGCTTTCTAATTCTCTAAATGGAAACAGAAATTGCATTGCAATTATTGAACCTGTAACACCCCCATTTAATTAAACTGCGAGAATGTTCACTTTTAAAGGTTGCACTTGTGGCATTTTGTGTTTCCAAGAAAACCTCATTGTTTCAGGCTAGATACTGTAATAGCTGCGATAACAGCCAATTTGCACTCGAGGAGGTTATCGAATAAGCCATGGCTGAAACTGCGCAGTTAGAGTCGAAGGACTGGATTCTTAGATTGAAAGATTAAATATGAAACAGTGAGTCTTCCTCTGCGCCGTGTAGCATGCGAGTGTGTGTTTACCCGTATAGGGAGGTCAGTATCAAAGCCTCCAGCGGTGCTGCGGTACTCGGTGGGATAGATGAGGGACAGCGACCGGAGTGTGTGCTCCAGCAGATTGCATGCAAGTGTGTACGCCTGTTTACAGCGCAGACGCACACACACACACAGGATCCTCTCCAGGTCCCCTTGGTATTTTAACAGCTGTTCACCATCCACGCGGGTTACCTAAAGACAACACGCGCATACGAGTATTATGCACACACGTACACACACACACACACATACACAGTCAATTCAGTGGAGAGTTGTGTCTTAAATATTGAGATTCTACAGTAAATCACAGCATCTGGCTCGCTCCCACTCGCATTAAGCTCCCAGGAGTAATAAAACAAAACAGAAAGGGTATCAATATGTTCTGGTTAACGACAAAGCCCTTTGATATTTATGACCACGCAGGGTGCACGCTGCAAAAAATGTCATTAGGTCATCATTTTTTCTCATGCAATGTCACATTGATATTCTTATTTTTTTCTAAAACAAGTGAAAATATCCCCCTTTTACACACATTTTAAGCGTTTAATATAATTCTGACATGAAGACACTTCGATTCAAAGTAAAATAAAAAAAAAAATCACTGCAGTAGCACTGAAGGAAGCCAAAATAACCTTAAAATAAATTGATTTGTAGTGAAATATGGCAACATTTCTGTCATTTCGAGGTTAAATAACGTTTTAAGACACAAACTAGATGAGATTATATTTTGTGTTGATGCTCAGGGATGTGATAGATCCTCATCTCACCTCGGAGAGCAGCTGGAGATTCCACAACAGCTCCTTATCCAGCTCATCTTCACCCTGCAACTCCTCATCTACACACACAACACACATAAAGAAGCTGAATAATGTCACTGTATTGCTCCCCTGACAGACTGAGCTCATTTATCTGAACTCTGGCATCATTTCAGTTTTTAGTCATGCTGTGGACGGCGATGTCGGTCTTAACATCTGCTGGGTGGTTGCACTGAAATGTAATACAGGCGTGCATGGTCCTCAGAGGATGAGGCCTGACTTGACGTCTGTGGGTAAAATTGAACTGTCTCAGAGCGTATCACTGGACACAGAGGCTTTATGAAGAGGAATGCAAAAGCCAACATTACATTTCATCTCTATTTTTAGGCATGGAAGTGATTAAATCCAGCCAAACAGGAGGTAAATTCAGTTTCTCAAGGAAAGGAAAGAAGCATCAGATTACACTTTTTTTTTTTCTTTTCATTTTTATTTCTAGGCGCTTCAATGAGGACGTCTCAATTAATTTGCTTTTATAGTGGTTCTTAAATATTTCTCATTCATGTGGTTTCTTTTATGATTTTTTAATGCTCTAATTTTTATGATGCATTTTTTATGACGTGTCTTGCTGCTGTTGCTGCTCTTATATTCTATATAGGTTTAAATAAACGTAGTACAATCACTTCTCAAGTTTATGGATTGAATATGATGTCACCCGTGTCCCTCCACACTCAACAATTAGAATAAAGCCACATGATCAGGGACGGACACATTTTGAGCGTTACCTACTATCTATGTTAGCCATTTAACTTCCATCGATCACGGCAATATTGCTCGATGTACAGCAGCACATTGTTCAGAGGCATATGTGTAGATTTCCTTAAGGTTACTTTTGAATCTTTATTTGATAGTAGCAGCTGAGGAGTGACAGGAAATTGGGGAGAATCACATGCAGCAAAGGGCTGAAGATTCGAAGGACTGAGCCTTTGCATACGGGCCGCACGCTCTACCAGGTGAGCTACCAGGGCATATGGGGATTTTTATCCACAGGGAATCCCGTTGTTTATACCAGGCCTCCTTAATCATTTCTGACAACTTCCAAGACTCCACTGGCCATAAAATTATGGATGATATGATGAATATGATGAATGATACGGTGATTTAATTCAGTCTAACTTTAACAATTATGGCCGACCTTTTCGTCCCCCTTAAAGAGGGGTAGGTCAGCCAAAGGCAGCAAATGGACTGTTGCTTGGACAACTTCTTATGCATGTCTTTGCACATGACCATATACCCAACCCATCCTTGTGGGTGATGTTATGTGTTTACGTTTTAATTTAAAAGTTGTTTGTGATGTGTTTCATGATGACACAAATGAAAATGACAAGCTAAAACGTGTTGCTGGAGTTTAGACTCTTGTCCTTCTCCATGCACCGTGGAAGTGGGTAAAGTTGTGCTAGAAAGCCTTAAACTGCTTCTAACATTGAAATGTCTCAACAACTACTGAAATTTAGTACACACATTCATGCTCCCCTTAGGATGAATTGTAATAACTATGGTAAAACCTTGACTTTTTATTTAGAACAGTCAAAAGTCATCAGCCACAGTTGTACTTTTTGTTCAATGCTAATTTAGAACCAACATGTAAATAGACATTATATATGTATGATAGACATTATACCTGCAAAAAAAGATATCAACATGTTAGCATTGTTACTTAGCATGCAAAAGTTAGCAATAGCTGCTAAAGCAAAGCTGTCCCTAAGTACTGTATAGTCTCGGAGTTGCTAACATGGCTATACTCTGTAATTTCTTACTAAAACAATTTAATACATGACTAGATTAATGATTTTTCTTGCTCACCACAGTCACCACATTGTTCAAATGTTCTTAAAATTAAACATTTGTTCCATTAAGACACCACTTTATTAGCCAACTGCTGAAAGGCTGCTTTCACAAGGCAGAAAAATATCTAATCAACAAATAGTTTTGAATCCTCTAATGACTTTAGAAGATTTTTTTTAATAGTTCTGAGATGACTGTGACCTGAACCTGAAGATTTATCTTAACTATGCAAAACTGCATCTTTCATTTAGCAGTGAGCAGACTTGTGAATAAAAGCTCATTAGATTCTTGAGGCTTTGGACAGTCTTTATGCAAACGCACTGCACTTTTTTTTTTCTACTCTACACACACACTAGACCATTCTACACACAGACACACACACAAGTGTGGTACTGACTGTCAGTAATGTGGAAAATGACGCTGCAGCAGTGAGGGACGAACAGACGGAGAGACTCAGCAGGATGACACTGCAAACAGACACACACACACACACACACGCACACACATTTAGATGCCTAAGCAGAAACACAAGCATGCAGAAAATGACACCACTGATTTCTCCAAAAAATTAAGCAAAGTAAACACCTAAGAATAAAGAAAATCTAAGTAAAATATGACATGCAAGTGGAGGTGTTGAATGGAAAAACAGATGGAAAAGTGATTTTAAATCACACGTGACCACATTATAAGGTTGTATTTCCCTGCAAGACATACCTTTGCTGCAGCTCTGCACATGTCGGCCACCATCCTGCCTGACACGCACGTCTCAAAGACGTTGGAGGTGGCAAAGTTATACACCTTCTGCAATGCCAGCTAACATAAAAGCAGAGTTTGGACAGATCAGACGGTGCGTCATGTATGTACTTCATGTGTTCAAATTTGAATTTTCCACACACAAAACACGTGGGTTTGACTCATAGATAAACAATAATTGATAATATACGCCTGTTGTACACCTGTGCGCAAACATATTTTGGGAGATGTAACAGTTCAACAGAAACAGCTGCTACCATACATCATACTGTTGAAATCATACAAGATATGAGCAGTGCTCGAGTACTCGAGTCTTGTTTTTCTATTCTTGGATTTGTCTTGGCCATTGGCTGAGCGGCTGAGTCCAGCCATATATGTTTTTTTTCTGAAGTAACTACCTCCTTCAAAACACTGACATCTGTGTTGCTTAACAGATGCTTGTTATTTGCTACCCTGGCAGTCCAAGAGAAGCTAGCAACCACAAATTATTTTCAGAATTTGTTTTTATTTTATCTGTTCACACAGCAGACAAGTGGAGACATGGGGGTGTATGTGACTTTAAAATAACTTGGTAAAAAAAGTCTGTGTAATGCATGGACTGCACTTGATTTTAATCATTACAAATAATCATATTATCAAATAAAACGTCACAAAAATTAAAAGTCTCGACTCTGACTGTCTCTCTCATTTGGACTCGGTCTCCACCAAGCAGCAACCTCTCTTTGCCAAGTGCCAAAAACTGTAGTTCCTCAAACGGCCACTAGAGGCTGGCTACAGAACGAGTCAATCTCCATAAGCCCCCATGTTAAAATGTCCAACTTCACAGCAGAAATAAACATGGTTACAGCCTGGTACAAAAAACAGTTTTAGTCTCTATAGCTAATTTCAATTCAATTTCAATGCAATTATTATTATTATTATATAACTATTTTTTCCAACAGAGCTCCACTGACCTCAAACCAGAGAAAGACACAAACAAAAACCCAAATACACAAACCTAGATGAAATCTAAATAACAAAAAATGTTCCGAATTTGAAAAAATGTTTGTATTCTTAGTGAGAGGCTGATTGACAGAATTAGTTTTCCATGTTTAGCCCGGGTTTGGGATTAGCAAATTAATGAAGAGTGGCATTACCTTTAAGTCAAGGATGTACCTGTGTGTGATGTGAGTGTGTGAGAGAGTGTGTGTGTGCTACCTTGTATATTTCCGTGGAGCATTGTGTCAGGATGGTGCTAACAGTCGAGGACAGGCCCAGCTCCACCAGGCTCTCCAGATGAGTCTGGGTATCCGTCTCCATCTCGTCTCGTGTCTGTTCCAGGGTGCTGCTGTCTATCAGAGCGAAACACCTGCACGATCACACAAACACACACTTATGCACTTGTCAGCACTGAAAATGTCAACAGCGTAATGGTGAAAAAGGCTGTTTTACATGGATACAGACCGGTGCATTTCAAACAGAAAGAGATCGCACTCGCACTCAGACGCTGACAACGAGGCTTTACAAAGTGACAGTTTGACTTGTTAATTTGTTTCTACCTGTCCAGGAACTGTAGAACAAAGTCTTCAAACTCGGCTGAGGCAAAACACAGATTGTTCTCGATCTGAAATGGAGAAATAGAAATGATTGGTTAGTGTATTTGCATGTGTGTGCTTTAGATTATGCAACAATAAGAGGAATAGTTCAGCATTGTGGGAAGTGCTCTGCTCATTAGTTGTCTTGCCAAGAGTCGGGTGAGAATATCGATACCGCTCTCATGTTTGAAAGTCAAATAAGAAGCAAGAGCCAGTAGACATTAGCTTAGCTTAGCATAAAGACTGGAAGCAAGGGGAAACAGTTAGCCTGGCGCTGGCAAAACAGTGTTAATTAGTGAGCTTTAGAGGTGTTGATTAGCAGATTTCACTAACTTTGGACAGAGCCAGTCGACCTGTTTTCAGTATTTGTACTAAGCTAGCTAATCGGCTGTATATTTATCATACAGACACGTGAGTGGTATAAATCTTTTAATTTAACTCTCCAAAAACATAAAACTATTCTTTCAAGAAAAAAAGAAGCAGGTCTTTAGCTTAGCTTAGCATAAAGACTGGAAGCAAGGGGAAACAGTTAGCCTGGCACTGGCAACACTCCTGTGAATCCCACCTGTAAAACCACAACTTGTCATTTTTTCCACTTCAGTCTTTGCACCGATTAAACAATGTTTTTTAGCGAGCTCTAGAGGTGCTGATTAGCAGTTTTTGTTAACTTTGGACTGAGCCAGGCGACCTGTTTCCAGTCTAAGCTAACCGGCTGCGTATGCAAATGATTAATGCAAAGTACATGTCGTAGATATTATGTTTATTTAATCTGTTTCATGACTTAGTTAATGTGTGTGTACCTCTGTGAGATCACTGTGCCGAGAAGGAGCAGACGAACAATCCGCTAAAGGCACCAGAGTGGTGAAGGTGGCGATGAACTGGAACGTTATCTGGACGGGGCGACACAACAGGGAACAGATCAATTTACATCATCTGACGTGATCAAGGCCTTAATTAAATAACCTACCAGATGTCCGTGGAATAACTTTTTATAATGTATTAATTTATTCTGCCATGATGGATTAATGTAGTCTGGAGACAATGAGCAAAGCAAGAAAGAAAACCAATCCATTTCACAATCCAAGCAGAAAGTGAGGACTGAGCCTCGGTAATTGCGAGTTCTTCAAACTGATATTCATTCCACTTTCAGGAATTATTAATAGGATAGACCAGAGTACGCTAGAAGGGAATTTAATCAGCAAGAGCTGTATTGTCTACTTGTCTAACAATTCTTCTTCATTACTAATCAACACATTCATTACTCACCATGCACTTGCTGAAGTCGTTGGGGTCCACCCCTGGCAGAGAGCCCATGAGCAGTGGGAGAACGTGTGCACGGCCCTCTGGGTAATGGTTGTTAGGGGAAACTAGGCTGCGAGCCATGCCAATCATGCAGCTGAGAGTGGCGGTGAGGGTGTGCGGCTCCGTCAGGGTCTCCATCGCTGCGTAGGTCCTGTAAGACACGAGAAACAAGGAGGGAGATAACAAAATGAGACTATTTGAAGACGGGGCGACATGAGGTGAGAGGTTCAACAACTGGAGGATAATTATTGTACAGTAGTTTGGTCAGTTGAAGCAGTAACTAAGGAGGCTGAAGGTGGTAATTAAGGTATTTTAAAACCCTTAGTACCTGATTGCTGCAATCCTTCTTGGAGTTATAACCGAACAAATCTTTCAAATCTTTAGATTCTGTCATTTACACTTACTGACAACATAATTATCTCTTGATTATCGTAATTATCTCTTGTGCAAATAGAGAATAAATGTCTATAAACCCGCTCATGGAAAAAAGGTGCTCCTCATAACTGCAGGGCCTGTCTGAGAATATTCACATATTATTATTAATATTCACATCCATGGATACTCTGCAAACAGGAACTGCTGATAGGTCATACTTTTTATGGTGCCAATTTTCCAAAATATAAACAAATACAGACTAAAAATATGGCTCAAATTGTACCCAACAGCTGTCTAACTGACTGTTTACACCCCCAAAGGACCCAACTTATTAGAACTACAGTTTTCATGTCATTGAAAAGTGTTTCACATCGACAAAGACATACTTCTCAAGTACAGGTGGTATGGCGAGCTCAGGTGTGAGGAGAGCCAGGTTCTGAAGTGCGTAGGCCGCATCGGTACTGCCAGTTTTACTGCACATCACCAGAAGAGGGCAGATGAAACACAAAACAACATACAGGACAGCGTCAACAAACAACAACAACGACACACACACACACACACGCACAGACAGGCAGATAATCACAGATGACCTGTCTTTGTCCAGATTAGGCCTCTCGTCTCGAGGCCAGTGTACTGTACTCGCTAGAGAGACACAGCAGGGTTTGGACTTGTTAGATAACTGACACTGGCACTGATTCAAATGGCAACAACCCAGCAAACACTGTTATGGTGAGCTAAAAACTGGGCTTAATTTGCCTGAAAGTGAGACAATAACTAATGAGATGCACGTCCTAACTACACACTAAAATAAAGTAATTGAAATGCAGTTGAATTTATTGTTATATGTCACGTAAGTGTCTCCAAAATGTTAACTTTTCCATCCAAATTTAGCCCTGCGGATCACCGAAAGCGTGTGAGAGTTCTGGTAGCAGAAAAAGAACATTATTGTTGGAATAAAACTACAATATCTGCGAGGTGCAAAGCCAAATATGCAGTCAGAATCTATTTCTGAACAAACGTTCTGACTCAAAAGATGGAGGTCTGTTGAATTTGCGGTCATTAAATGTGGGTTAACAAGACCACCGATTGGCTCCGACTGTGCAACAGCATGCTCACACCTACACCCACAGTGACACCTATATTTCTGCCTGAGTAGAAATAGTTTCTATCGGCCTTCCCACACACTGTCTTTGTTTTTAAATGTCATCATACAACCTATTTTTACAGAGCAGCTTCTCTTAAAAGCTAATATTATGTATTTTTATTTTTGTGCTTCTCTTAAATCTCTTGTGTTTGATTCTATTATTGTAATTGTACATTTTTCCCCGCTACGTCGTAAGAACATTTGTTGCTTAATTTGTTTCAAGCTATTGCTTTCAAGGCCTCTTATTCGGTTTTATCTTTTTACCACTTTGTACATCTCGCTTTAAAAGTGCTCTATAAATAAATCACTCGCTGAATAATGCTGACTCACTTGTATTTGTAGTGATACGACTCTCAGGTGAGTCATCTTGAATCTATGCATGTACCTGTGTTATAATCCTTACATTACGATGTTATAATTGTTCTAAATGCAAGATTGCTTACATAAAAGTTGTAGTTTTTATTATGGCAACAGCCGCCATCGTGCAGTACCTGAACATGGCCAGCAGGGCGGCTCCGATGAGGCTGCGGGTGAACTCCTGCAAGTCGTCATCAGTCAGCCTCTGACACTCGGGAACCAGTGTGATCCAGCAGGGGTCAGCGTGACGTTCTCGGTGCACGCGGCGCACGACGCTTGCGGGGAGACGTTGAAGCAGTCGCATCAGTCGAGACTGCACGTACACGCACACACACACACACACACACGTTCAACATTAGCGTTATCATCCAGAGACACAGTCACACAGCCTGCAGTAAACAGATCTGTGATATCGCTCTTTTTTTTCTCTCCGGCACTTGTGCGTTTCATTATTTCTGTTGTTGGTGCGAATAGAGCCGAGCCAAGTCCTGAATGACAGGTTATAAATCAAAGGGAGTGTGACAGGAAGCAGCTGAAAATGTGTTCACAGAGTGTGTGCATGTGTGTGTGTGTGTGTGCGACAGAGAAAGAGAGAGAGAGACATACCTGCCAGCGACCATGATTGGAGGGATGGTAGAAGGAGGCGATGCTGTTGAAGAGGCAGGTCAGCTCCTTCTGTGCAGGGTTTCCTTGTCCACCCTGCAGGAATGTAAATCAGAAAGGTAATTTAAACATCTGCAATTTGTTTTTTATGTATTTTTTATAAGAAAAAATCTGCAGAGTGTGTACCAGAAGGGCTGTGATCCACAACACCAAGTGTCCAATGTCATAGGAATTGGTGAGATAACGTGGTGCAACCATCTGACTGACCCCAACCGGAAGGTTCAGACTGCGCAGGATCCTGGTGAAGATCTGCACACACACACACACACACACACAGATGCTGTACAGTGTAGAGTTTCAACTCAATCACATGGCAGCAGCCCCCCCCAATAAAATACATTAACAGACACACTTGCATATCCACATAATCCTGCTAATGACTCACAGTGGGAATATAAGGGGTCCAGTCCACGTAGCCGATGTTATCGTTGGCGAGGCGAGCAAACAGGTTCACTAGGTGCTGGGAGACAACATCAGGCAAACAATCACTGCGAGTACAAAGAACATTCCCAGAAGTGAAGGCTGTCATTCCAAGAATTAAATATAGCCATGGTGAAAAAAAAAACAAAAAACAGGAGATGTTCAAGAGGAAGAGTGCATAGCCAGGCCGCTGTGAGGCCAGGAGGCTGGATGAAAGCAGAGCGGAGGCGCAAGTGGAAAATCTTATCTGCATGCTGAAAGGAAAGCGCCAATTCTCTAACAACATTTCAATCATTGTCATCAGGATATGTGGGTAAAGCGTGTCAATCCAAATTACTCAATCCATTTTTAGGAAACTGGAAAATGACGTGATTCATTGCTCAATCATTTCAAAATATTTGAAAATCAGCCACTTGTTTTTTTTTTTTGCGGATTTATACGGAAACTTCAGAGGTGGAATTTTCATTAACTTCATGTGATTTTTGCTTTGAAAGATTTGAACTCTCAAGCCAGTGGACGGTTTGTAAAACCAGGTGTCAAAAAATGCTGAGAAAACCTCAAATATTGTGCGTGAGTGTACGGTGCCTCACCCCTTCCCAGCTTGGCTGATTTTGCACTGATGTCCAAATATTCATCAACTCCTCAAACCACAACCTGAAAACACGCACATAAAAATATAATATTAACACTCCTCCGCACACACACACACACACACACACACGCACCTGAAGCTGAATTCCCCTCATCTATTATATATTTCCCAAAATATGAACTTCACTCCCTCCCTTGTAGATTCTGGAGGAGAGAGAGAAAAAATGAAATGGAAAAATAGAGTATTGAAGATGATGTATTGTGGAAACTGTGCGGAAACTGCTGATGAATCCAAGACTAAATCCAGACAAATAGCTTGAGAAAGAGTGAATATACTGAAGAATGCAGTGAACGCTGTGAAGAGGCTCGGTAACTGGAACTAAACTGTGAAGGGTGTGGAGAGTTAGAGGTGCAAAGGTTTTCCAAGGAACCAAAAATATTAGCAAAATAAAAAGGAAGGTGGGGGAAGCACCGCTAACGCAAGAGGAACATTATTTATTGAAACTCCCAGGTGCAAAGGTGTAAATACTTACAGTACAGGGCCTGAAAATGTACTTACACATGACATGAACTCTTCAGGACACGATATTCAAACAAATTACTTAATGAAACAAAGGGCCAAAAAACAAAAAGCAACCTATTCTACCTTTTTTCTGCTGGCAAAGATCGCTCTATAAATAAACAAAGAGTGCTTTTGCTAACATTTTATAAACCCGTTGTGTTAGCTCTGGCCGAGACAAGCTGCACTTTACGTCTAATCCAGACCCATTCAAGTTGGCCCACTTACTGGAAGGCCTGACTGTGTTCCTCTGGGGGCATTATGGTGGGCAGGAACAGCTCCATGTTGCTGATGGCCTTCTGCATGACCACGTCAAACACACACAGCAGGGGGCGCCACTCATCCAGCATCTCCTTGGTGGATGATGCGGGGAAATACCTGGAAAACACACACACACACACACACACACAGAGGACAAATAGATGCTGACTGGAGATGCAAATACACACATTGATCTACAGTACACAGTTCAACTGAAGATCAAAGCTATACGTTATCCGGCGAACAAATTACATGATCACAGAGGATGAGACTTACAGTCTGCAGCTTTTGATCAAAGCCTTCAAAATGTGGTCCACTGAGCTGCAAACAAGCAAAGAGACGTGGTGTGTGAGCTGCCTTGTGCTATCTTGTGAGATCCACCAAGGTTAAAAGGAAAAAACCTTCAACATTCAGGCCACAGCCAGCCAACGGTTATTTTCATCTTCAATCAATCTTTTGGCTTTTTTTTTTTTTTTAAAAACTAATCTTTTAGTCAATAAAATGCCAGAAAATTGTGCCAGTAAAAAGTTCCCAGAGCCCAAGGTGACATCTTTAAAAAATGTTTTGTCTGACCAACAGTCCAAAGATAATAGATGTAGAGCAGTAAAAAACAGAATAAATCCTCGTATTTCACAAACCAGATACTGTTTGGCATCTTTGGCTAGATAACTGAACATTTTTGAGCATGAATTATTTATTTCACTGTCTAAAATCTTTAAGAAAGAGGTTAACTTTTATACTTGAGGCTTTGAATACACAAGCAATATAAATGTACTAATACTATGCCTGTTCTCTTGTGAATATTGATACCACTCTCATGTCTTGTATAGTAAATATGAAGCTACAGCAGCCTGCTGACTGTCTGGCTGACTGACTTCTCAGTCTGTGGCTGTGAAGTGAAGTCAATGCAGAAGTGCTCCTCAAACGGCCACTTGAGGCTGGCTACAAAACGTTAATCTCCGTAAGCCTCCATGTTGAAATGTCACGGATACGAAGTCCATTCTATATACTGTCAGTGAGTATAACGTGTTAATCAGTGAGCTTTAGAGGTGCTGGTTTCTGGTCTTTATGCTAAGCTAAGTTAGCTGGCTGCTGGCCATAGCTTCATATTTAGCGTACAGACATGAGAGAGGTATCATTCTTCTCTATTTCCCAAGATGTAATACTTATCCTTTAATGCAGGTATGTATTTAGGATAAGGTTTGGGCAGGCAGTAACCTTAAAAATAAGATAACTGGGTATAAAACCAGGTAAATCAAGAGGAAGTACTACTACTACTCTGCTTCTTACTACAGGTCGGTCGATGTAAAGGTAAAACTTCATACTTTGGGAACCAGATGAGTCCAAGGTGCTCGGTTTTGGAGTAGACCACCCTCTCGTACAGGTCATAGAGGGGTCGCCATGGCAACTGTAGGTCATCCCTTGACAGCAGTTCCTTCTTCCTGTTTGAAAAATGAACAGTCTGTCCTGTTTATTAAGGCTTCTGCAGGACCTCAGCAGTCAGGATCTTTAATATTAAAACCTGAGTCAAGACAAAATGATTGTAATAATGTCACGCTGAAGTGAGAAACCACAGGGTTGTCTGAAAGAGTCTTTAATTGTGGGAACATGAGTCACTACCTTGCAGGCTTTACTCGTGACGACTTCCAGACATGTCTGCAAACACAACACTGTGATTGTATTGTGTTCAATAAAGCATAGCTGGACTGACTGACGGCTGCACACATTAGTAATTTGTAGGTGTAGAATAAGAGGCTCCGCAGAGAGAAATGAAGCAGGTTTAAGATCTGACACAACCATCTATCTGCAAGCTGTAAAGTTACCTTTTACAATGCTTCTTGATCTATCAAACACCTTGTTAAGCTTTTAAATTGTATGGTAACTGGCATACCACTGATGAGTGCTTTATAAGCTTTAAAGTGGTGCAAGGTTTTTTTTAAAATCCTCCTGAGAGACTTTCACATAGCTTTCTCTATTACTTCGTTCTTTGTAAAAACCACAGTTTATAGGAATATACGCCACAGCAAAGTTGAAGAGTGAAGAATATTCCACAGCCTTGGATTCCTCTTGTCTCCTCCTCTCTCATTCATCCAACAGCTATGGAACAGACTCTCATTGGGGAGATTTGAAAAATGAAGGAAAGAAGAGTCAATTGGGGAAATGGCGGTGAAATGCGAGGGGAAGAAAAAAAAAAGCCTATTGAGACCTGATACGCGATGTTGAGTATCAAATTCATCTCTCAGCTGTGAGACCTGGCACTTAATATACGGTTAGCCCAGATCTTTCTCTTTTCATCTAATGGAAAACACTCAGACAAATGACATCTACATTAGGATGTTGTTTTGTGATGGATGTGAAAATCATGGAAACAACAGGAGACAAATGGGAGGTGATGAATGTGACTGTCTTGGAGAATATCCTGCAGTCGGTCGAGTAGTGACAGATCTGATTTGAGAGACAAAGGCAGGAAGTTACGATGCACTGTAGGTCAGGGCTTAAAAAGTAATAAATGCGATGTTAGGCCAACATACTTCACTGTCGTTTTTACTCACTAAGAGAGTGTCTGCTTGGATGTTTGTGTTTTGGGTAGCTAAGCACATTTTCTCAAGAGCTCAACTGTCCTTTTTTTAGGTACTATTTCCATTATCTGCTAGTTCAAACTTTCACTCCACTAAATTTTGGAGGCAAATGTACTTTTTAGTCCACTACATTTATTTGACAGCTATAGTTTCGAGTTTCATCTCAGATTCAGATTTAAAAACACATCAAAAAGAGAAATTTCCGTTCAAAACTTCTCAGATGGTTTCATTTAAATGACTGTTTGAGACCCTAAAGCAACATTTTCTACCTTAGAGTAACAGCTTCGCTCACATTTTGATGATACACTGACGTGTGATCAGGTGAATGGTGTCTGAATCATTTCCAATCTGCAACCTGTACGCCTCGTCTTGCACTATGTAACTTGTTTGATCCAGGTACGATCACCCACAAGTCACATTCCACCAACTACTTCACTGACTTTGGTAAAACTGGATCATATTTTATGGAGAAAATGTTTTCTGGTTTCCCTCTGATGTCCCCATCTGACCATGATTTACAGAGTTTCCTGATGGCCTGTAAAGTAAACTGCTGTGAACTGTAGCTGCTGTTAGCTCATGCTAGCTCAGTTAGGCGTGGTGCCCAGCTTGGCTGTTGAGAGCATCAGTGGAGTGCTAGTGTTTACACCAGTAGCACAGGAGCTTTGGACCTCCGGGAGGAGTTTTTCAGGCCCAGGATGGGGGTGGAGTAGGGGCGTAATTGAGTTCAGAAGTCTCTAATGGACATAATGGCAGAGGCAAAGAGACCAAGGACATTGACAGAGGAAGCTAAGAAGAGAAAAGGAGACAGTGACTGAGCAAGAAGCTGCCAGACAAGAGTACATTTTAGACTGACTTTTAGTCGTTGGCGAGAGCTTCGTGAACGTCAAGCTGGGCTTTTTGATGTTGGACTAGTAAGTAATATTAGCTGGATGTCTTGTGTTGTTGCACTTACTTGATTGTTGTCAATAACATTTGCTAGTTTTTGATCACAACTAATCACAGCTGTCCATATTTACAGCACACCTATATAAGCAAATTGCATGAAAGTGGGGGCGCCAAACCATAAAAATGATCAAATCTTACATGATGTTGCTTTAAGAAGAAAAGGACAAATAACATATACAACTGTGTGCAGAGGAACAGTTTTGTCTTCTTTCCTATACGCCATACATCATCTAATGACCCCCTAGATCTGGTTTGTGACCCACTGAGGGGGCCTGACCCTTATGTTTGGAACCACTGGACTAAACTACCAAACTAACCTAATCTATTAACATCTATTATATGACTCACAGGGGCCATTTCTCTGCAGAACGACTACGTTTACATTAGAAACTGCACTTTTAGTACATTTTGCTGGTAATAAATCTGTACTTTTACTTAAGCCGGGATTTGAATGAAGAGTTTGACCTGTAATGGAGTATTTTTGTTTAACTACTCCCCACACAACTCTAACTTTGTAGACTAGTTCATAATATTGTTTTTTGTAACCACTACATAAACATACATGCAAGTCTTATTGTTGTGGCCTAACAATGAGACTGTCATTTAATTTTCACTCCATCAACACTACAAAGATCTTTAACATCGAGCAGCGATTCAAGCTAACATTGTTGTAACTTCAGCGTTGCCAGTCACTCTTCCTTGGAAATAACGGCATGAAAGAAATATCTACTTTTTTTTCATGATTCAGATGTAGATGCAGATGCACCATTTTCTATAATGAATAACACATTTGGAGGACTGTGCAGCTTCGTGGAGGTATCCGCACTCTGAGTGCTTTCTAAATTACTTTCTCCAGTCTGCAGAAGTTTAAAGCTCCAAAATGGCAGCATGCCAAATGGCAGCAAGGGTAAGTGAACAATCCACTTTAACACGTCATATGTCTTAACATCGGTGTACCACTTGTGTAGCACAGCGATGTTTACCAACCGGGCTGATCTCATTATACTGAAGGATAGCAAAGGGCAAGAGAGGCTGAAGCCTGAGGAGTCCAAGTTTCTGAGGTCAGGAGCTCTCATGGATATAATTTGCTGGACTTTTATTATTTCTGTGATGTTTTATTAATCATACAGTTATTTTACTGCGTGCTGCTGCACAGTATAACTAATCTCTCCAGCCAGCAGCAGGCTATCCAGACATGTTTCTCCCCAGCTATGTCCCCCAGCTTCTTCTGGGGGATCCCAAGGTATTCTCAAGACAGACATGATATGTAATCCCTCATGTTCTGGGTCTGCCCCAGGAGGAGGGAAGCATCCCTAAAAAGATGCTTAAACCATCTCGACTAGCTGCAGCTCTCCAAGCTCCATCCAGATGTCTGAGCTCCTCGCCCTGTCCCAGAGGGTGAGCAGCTCAGACATCCTCTGTGCGTGTTGTGTTTTGCGTCACACCCACTTGAGAAGCTGAATGAGCAGCCTGGCGTAGCTCTGCATCATGTTTGGCTCCAGGTTCGGCAGCGTGACCAACTCATAGAGCAGCTTGATGAAGAGAATGTGGTCCTCTTTACTGAACCTCCGCCCGTACAGCTTCAGAAACCTGAGGGTGGAGGATTAGGAGGGTGGAGTTGGGTTAGTGAGGCGGATGAGAGGTGATCATTTGTAGAGCAGCTGATCACTCCAGCTTCCTGCAGCTGACCCATATATGACAAATACAGAGCTTTAGTGGGCCATTTTCTCAACATGAAACCTTCATTAACCTCAGTGGATCTGAGTTGGTGCCAAGTGGACAAAGTGAATTAGAAGTCCAGACTTTATTTTTACCGGTTGCAGCAGATGGCCGCCCACCATGAGCCCAGTTTTACTCAAGGTTTCTGCCTGTTAAAGGTCCAGTGTGTCAGATTTAGGGGTCTCTTTTGACAGAATGTCAGAAATAGAATATAACATGCATAACTATGAGTTCATTGATGCATAATCACCTAAAAATAAGACACATTATGTTTTTGTTACCTTAGAATGAGCCTTTTTATCTAGAAACAGTACCGTAGAGTCCACCAAGTTGTCATACAGTAGCCCAGAACGGACAAACTAAACACTGGCTCTAGATAGGGCCTTTTGCATTTTTTATGTGTTTCACAGCCACTGTAGTTTCTCTTTCACGCTAGGAAGGAGAGGGTGAGGCGAGATAGATGCCACTTAATGCTACACACTGGTCCTTTAAAGGAGGTTTTTCATTACCACTGTCTCCAAGTGCTTGCTCATGGTGGGAATTGTTGTGTCTCTATAAACAATATTATAAAGGTTACAGTCTAGACCTGCTCGATATAAATAAATATTGAATTTATTTAAAGTTAAAGGGCAGAACATGATGCCCTGATGCTCTCTGGAGGCAGGCAGAGTAGCGAACATGATCTCCTCTTTAAATACTCCTATGGCTCTGATATTTGGCACTTTATTTCCCATTTGCTGGTGGTGTTTCCCAAGTGTAACGACTCTTGAAACCCTGAAATTGAATATTTGGGCTTTATAGTGAACATTTATTATACCTGTGGCCACCTTTAAGGAAATACTGATGCATTGCACAATATAATAGTCCTAGGACAAATATTATTGCTCATATATGAAGCTCGTTCATTTGTTGTTATGATCCCAGAGAAGTTTTTATGCAACTCTAAAATAACTTATGAGGTTGTGATTTTGTTGGACTGACAAAATATACACACTCAATCCAATACAACAGCCCTGTGGAGCATAAATGACTAATCATGGGTTTAACTTGTCGACAACCTTAACTTCAACACTTACGAGAAGAGTTTCCTGGACCAGAAAGCGACCCCGGGCCACAGCTCTCTGACGAGGACAGCTCTGGACAGGTTCGCTTTGATCTCCGCCAACAGTTCCGTGGCCTCCCGGTCCAACCGGTCTGAGTAAGGCAACAGCCCGTTATACACGATCTCCTTCTGAGGGATAAACCCAGCCATAGCCCCATCCACAGTCATATCTCACTGATAAGTAAGATAACTTTCCTGCTGTATGCGCGCGTAAAAAGGTAAAGAAAAAAACAGTCCCCTCTTTATCTAATGGATGTTGTGCCTTCTGGGAACTGCGCTGCAGAAATAAGTTAGTGCGCATAATCCGCCGTGTCCAGAAACGAGCGGCGGAAGGCAGGCAGGCGATCACAGGGGGGAAAGTATGTCACGCTAATTGAGCTGTGCAAAGCCCTGAGCGTGGAGGGCCGGTTACGCTCTGACCTGCAATGTCAAGCAAGCGCTGCGTCACCTCTCCACTTCACACCCCACCACAACATATCCACCGGCGGCCTGCGCGTAAAGTGGGTGACAGGGTTGGTGTACTGGCCGTGACGCGCGATAGGAGGTCGGAAAAAAAAAAAAAATAGAGAGTAGCCTACAGGTTGGTTAGAGAGGGAGCATAACTGTGTGGTCAAGCTTTGATTTCTGCACCACTGAGCCTAATGAGAGAAGGCTTTGATATAAGAAGGCTGTGATATATTGGTAAAGAGTAAAAAAAAAAAAAAAAAAAACCCAAAACCCCAACAACTTTACGGTAAAAAAAAAACTGGCAGCTGTGGTTGCCAGAATTATAGCGTAAAAAATATGGTATAACCTTTTCAAATATTACGGTAAATGGCTATCAATACTGTTGTTTAAGGTTGGCGCTTTAGTCCATATTTTAAAATGCATGTAGATTTTACAATGAAAAACCGCCAAACCATGACAGTAAAATATGGCATAAAATATTACAGCGTTTTGCTGTAAAATGAACAGTCTCTAACATAAAACAATACTTTATTCTGGATAATTTCCCTTAAATTACTGCATAAATAAAGGTTTTGATTGTGACCGTGCTTTATTGTATACAGGAAAAGACAGTAATACTTCATGGCATATTTTATGGTCTTTACTGTCATGGTTCACTGTAAAATCTACATTTTTTACAGTGTACTGGGTGTTGGTGGTCCTTCTGGACTACAAATCCCAGAGGCACTATATCAGTGCAGGTCGCAAGCTAATCTGCAGAATAATAGGATGATCTGATAACTGGATTAATGCCCCTGTTATCTATCTATCTATCCATCTATCTATCTATCTATCTATCTATCTATGTGTATGCTTTGGCTGCATGCCACAGGTGCATTTATTTATCTGTGTGCTGAAATGTGCTGCTCCCTAACAACATGTCACTTGCTGTCTGTCTTATAACAGCTTTGTCCCTGACCTTTTCCAATCTTGCATTACTGTGCACTCTTCCATGTAAATCCTTTTACTTTAAGCCTATGTAATTCTCTGACCACTACATGCTTAAAGTGGTGCCGGCAATTGCAGGATATTGTCTGGCCTGTCTGGGGCTTAGAGCAGAATGCAAAAGCCCTTTGAGTTCTGTGGTGTAGTTACCTTTAAAAGCAATGGGGCAATTGCTGCAGCCCTTTCTTTAAGCTGCCTGATTACATAAAGTGCCCTGTTTCTCAACCCTGCTTCAATCTCAGCAGCAGTCTTCGCCTTTGCTTTCGCTGGCCTGTCTATAGTCCACTACAGGCCCTGCAACCTTTAGTCTGAGACGGCGAGCAGAGGTGCCCTCTTTAAAACAAATTTCTCTCTATAAACACTGGGGAAGACAGGCAGAATCACAGACTTTGAGAGAGATCCCAGAACAGGATGTGCCTTCCACAAGGCGTATCAGTCCAAGAGTGTCACGCTGGACTTTGCCAAGTAATCTCACCCAAGTCTTTACCTTTTATATCCCCTCAGATCTTCTTACTTTGGGGCTTTTTCTGCCTCTCAGAGCAGCGACAGCACCTGCTTTCACTGTCTCCATCGTTGAACCTACTCCAGGAAGAAACATGGTATTTGTCCCTATTTGTTCTTGTGTTGTGATGTTTCCAGGTATCTGGAAAGAGGGAATTTGTTGGAATCGTGCGTCTGTAACTGTTTTTGTATGGGCACAGGCGCTTGCATGTGTGTGCATACATGTGTGCACACATCTGTGAGATTCATTATTCCACAAGTGGAGTCTACAGATGGAAAATGTGATTCAGGATGATGATGCCTCTTTGACTCAGCAGGGAGAAGACCAAACAGAGAGAAAGAGAGAGAAAGAGAGAGAGAGAGAGAGAGAGAGAGAGAGAGAGACATAAAGAGAGAGAGAGAGAGAGAGAGAGAGAGTGGGAAAGAGTGAGGGAGAGAGGGGGAGGAAAGTGATAGAGGAAAAGTGAGAGAGAGAGAGAGAAAGGAAAGAGATGATGGTCCCAATGGAAGTAGATGTTTTTGTATTCCACCAGCTTGCTCATCTTTACCTCATGATCATCTCCAGGAGAAAAGTCAGAACAAATGCACACACACAGACAAACACACACACACACACACAAACAAAACCTCCCAAACACACACATCAAGCCTCTCATTTTAACCAGAGATTTATAGCGATGCCAGTTTTCTCGCTCCTAAAATATTGGAAAACTCGGGTTAGCCAATAAGTGTGTGTCGCAATGTGTGAGTGCATGTTTTCATGTGTGTGTGTGTCTTAGTTTGGAGAGTGAAGAGTGTAAATGATGTGTCTGGGAAACCTGCATCGAGACGTCAACACAGACACACACACAGAGTTCCTTCCATCCAGCTGGGTTTCTCGCTGGGAGATATGCAGCTCAGTTCATCGCCAGACAGACGGGTAATATATGGCCCCCGCTCCTGCCTCACACACACACGCACTACACACACACACACATGCACTACACACACACACACACACACACACGCTCACACTCACACACACACTCTCAAACAAATACATAACCACATTAGAACTTTCTACAGAACTAACAGAGCTGTCTGCATGTTCTTCACTCAGATTTCACTCGCACAAACCTCTGTTTCTTTTGGATACTTCAACAACAAATTACTGAGGAAGCTGTGCTGGTCCGGATGCCAAGGTGAGAAGGAAACAAGGAAATAAGGAAGAGGAAAAGGAGAAAGACATTCCATCACAGCTCCTGTGGAGCTGCAGCGGGGACAAAACCTACCAGCCGTGATTTCTTATCGTGGAGGAAGGCAGACCGGCGAGGAGTACACAGGTATGCAAGGTTAATTCCCTCTTCATCTTCTTCTTTTATCTCCTCTGCAGCAGCCCTGCTTGCATTGTGGTGTAGCAGTATAGATGCAATACTTCACGGTGACTGCATATGTGATTTATGTGTGAACAGGAATGAGTCCACTGAGAGGTTTCCCCTGGCTTTTGATCTTCCTCTATGTAGCAGCTATGTGTGAAGGTACCACACATGCTCTCACTTGTGCATTTGCTCACATACAGAAATAATTAATATATGCACAAATACAGTTTCTTCATCTGTTTTTCTCCATCATTCATGCAGAGGTATAAAATGTAGACACAGACCACACACACTTGTGCTTTCTCTACAGGTGTGGGTGGTGCAAAGGTCGACAATGTGTCGTCAGAAATCTGTCGTCATCCATGTGAGGAGCTGCTGGGGTTGCTCACTGAGATCCAAGGCCTGCGTATTGTCACCAGTAACCTGCTTGAAGACCTTGAGAGAGTCGTAAGATGCTTAAATACATGCAATACAAAATACATGCGCATGTATCATCTGCATGTCTTTAACTCTATGATGCTACATTAATTTTGATATGACATGAGCAGGAAATTGGATTTTATCTGAAAAAGAAAAGAAAAATTTAAGAAAATAAATTAAAGTTTTCTTTTTTCTGAAAAGCTAAATGGAGCAATGGAGACCATTACAGAGAATACTAAGTCTGCCAGCCGCTGAAATACACTTTACATTGTGTTTTATGGGGTAGAGCTTTGTGGTAAATCTGTGTGTCAAAACCAACAAAGAGAGTAGCTCTTCTTTCAGCGCAAATGGAACAAGTGGCGACATCCTTTTTTTTGGCAGGAAGCGCTGTGGTTTGTGGTAAATGTCCTGGTAATTTGGGGGCAAAAAACAAGCAGAAAGAATACCATCAGTGTTAAAATGCTGGCTACTAATAACCTCAATCACCACTCTAGCCTAATTCAACAGGTCTCTGTGCACTAATAATACAGGGCCATAGATATAAATCATGGTTTTAATATTTTGAAAATGAAATTTGTATGTATTTGTATTTCTCAGTCTAAAGAAAATGAGGAGATGCGGATATTTTTTGCTGAGCTGAGCAACAGCAGCAGTGGCCGAGGCAATGGTCGTGGCGGAAGCTATGGAGATGGCCGTGGCAGCAACTATGGAGATGGCCGTGGTGGCAGTCATGGCGATGGTCGTGGCGGCAGCTATGGAGATGGCCGTGGCGGCAACTATGGAGACGGCCGTGGTGGCAGTCATGGCGACGGTCGTGGCGGCAGCTATGGAGATGGCCGTGGCGGCAACTATGGAGGTGGCCGTGGTGGCAGTCATGGCGATGGTCGTGGCGGCAGCTATGGAGATGGCCGTGGCAGCAGCTATGGAGACGGCCGTGGTGGCAGTCATGGCGACGGTCGTGGCGGCAGCTATGGAGATGGCCGTGGCGGAAGTCATGGCGATGGTCGTGGCGGCAGCTATGGAGATGGCCGTGGTGGCAGTCATGGCGACGGTCGTGGCGGCAGGTATGGAGATGGCCTTGGCGGCAGTCATGGCGATGGTCGTGGCGGCAGCTATGGAGATGGCCGTGACGGCAGTCATGGCGACAGTCGTGGCGGCAGCTATGGAGATGGCCGTGGCGGCAGCTATGGAGATGGCCGTGGCGGCAGCTATGGAGATGGCCATGGCGGCAGTCATGGCGACGGTCGTGGCGGCAGCTATGGAGATGGCCGTGGCGGCAGTCATGGCGATGATCATGATGGCAGCTATGGAGATGGTCATGGTGGCAGCCATGGAGATGGCCGTGGAGGCAGCCACAGCGATGGCCCTAGAGGCAGCCATGGCGATGGTCATGGTGGCTATGCTGATGGCTATGATGGCGACCATGGCGATGGTCATGGTGGCTATGCTGATGGCTATGATGGCGACCATGGCGATGGCCATGGTGGTGATCGTGGCAATGGCTATGGTGGCAATCGTGGCAATGGCTATGGTGGCGATCATGGCAATGGATATGGTGGCAATCGTGGCAATGGCCATGGTGGAAGTCACGGCAATGGCTATGGTGACGACTACGAAGATGGTGATGGCGACTTTGCCGATGGCCGTGGCAATGGCGGAGGCAATGGCTATGGCCGTGGTGGAAACCGTGGCAATGGCAATGGCAATGGCCTTGGCAATGGCTATGGCCGTGGCTATGGTCGTGGATATGGTCACGGTGACAGCCATGGTGATGACAGTGACTATGGCCACGATTATGATGATCTTGACAGAGACAGAGACGGGGAAGTCTGGTGTGTGCAGGATGGACGAATTTACGAGCAGGGTGAGCAGTGGGAGGTTGACAGCTGCACCTCCTGTACTTGCAAGGTAAGCACTGAACAATTATGTAAATCTTCCACACTACAATAACTTCCATCATTATGGGTAATTGTATGTAGCCCAGAGCAGTTTTAAGAGGAAGTACAAGTCAAGTCCTTGTTGACTCAAGTCCAAGTTTCTTTGTGTTGTTTTGTTTAATTTATTTAAATATACAACATCTCTGGACATGGACTTGACTGCAGGTCCTGGAGCCAAAAACATACAGGAATCCTCTAGAATGGCTCTTGTGTAACCTAAACTTATAGGAACAGTTTGACGCTTGCATGCTTATTTGCTTTTTTGCTGAAAGTTAGATGAGAAGATAGATAGCACTACAGCCAGGAGACCATTAGGTTGGAATAAATAAAAAATCAGCCTGCCAGCACCTCTTAAGCTCATGTTATGTCTGTTTTGTTTAATTTGTCCAAAAAACTAAATGTAGAAATGACAACTTGTGGTTTTGCAGAAGGTTATGCCCTAAGCTAACAGTCTCTTGGCTGTAGCTTCAGATATGAGAGGGGCATCAATCTTCTCATCTAAGTCTTGGCAAGAAAACAAATAAGCATACTTTCCAAAATATCAAACTATTCCTTTAAAACGTATTAACCAGTTGGAGAGAAGTTTCATTTGTATCTAATGTGGTTTCATTTATTTCCAGATCTGCTTTTGTTAGTCTCCTATAATTTATGTTTGCTTCATCCACCTCTTTGAGTCTGTTTCTTGTTATAAAACATCATTAGTTTTGTCAAGGATGGATTGAGGGAGTAGCCAGACTTATTTTAAGTCATGACAGCATATCATTCCTCTGCTAGGACTGGCATTTAGCAAAACATCTGGCTCAAACTAGCATGGCATGACTAATAATATTGTTACAAATGCTGAATGTGATCTCTTTCTTACCTTGTGTAGGCTGGAAAGGTGGTGTGTCAGCAGGTGTCTTGCCCTCCTGTGTCCTGCATCAATCCATCCTTTATCGATGGAAAGTGCTGTCCTGTCTGTCTCAGTGAGTTTGGTTTGTCTGTAACTATGAGTTAGTCTGGAAAATGTGTGCTGACATCCCAAAATTTGATATAAGTATACCAACAGTGTATGTGTGTATAAAGATAATGAAGATGGCTGGTCCCCATGGTCTGAGTGGACCGACTGTTCGGTCACCTGTGGACGTGGAGGGCATCAAAGGGGACGATCCTGCAATGGCATCATCCCATCCTGTGCTGGCCCATCGGTCCAAACCCGCAGCTGCATGATGACAAAGTGTGACCGCAAGGGTAGGACATCACTCTGCATGTCTGATCTGTCACGTCTTGATTTAATTTATTTTTTGTGATTGATTGAGGAGGACTGGTCCAAAGCAATGAACTGAATATTCCTCAAAGAGCAGAAGTATGGAACTTCAGACGAATGGATTTTAGAGACTGGAATTATAATTGGAAACATGTTGTAGTTCTGTAAATGTATACACAACGAGGAGCTGTGGTGGTCTGTGTTGAATTCTATGCTCGACTTTTCCAGGCTACTGGGCAAAAAAAAAACCCTGGGACTTTTTACAATCTGTATGTACTTGTTTCATGTCCAGCACGCGCTGACGGGAACTGGGGTCTTTGGTCTCCTTGGTCTGCATGTACAACCACATGTGGTGACGGCAGCATCACACGGGTTCGTCTTTGCAACAACCCCCCACCACAGAAGGGGGGCAAAGGGTGCTCGGGCAGCGCCAGGGAGACGCAATCTTGCAACAACACGCTTTGCCCCAGTGAGTATGCGAGCACCTGCAGACTGCACTGAGTATGTAACTGGCGTACAGGTAAATGAATGTGTTTGTCTGTAGTTGCTGGAGGCTGGACGAGCTGGACTGCATGGTCACTGTGCTCAGCGTCATGTGGGGGAGGTCTTACAAGTCGTCAGCGGGAGTGTTGGAACCCTCCTCCTCAGAATGGTGGGAAGCTTTGTGTTGGAGACGCTGTGGACTATGAAGCATGTAACAAACAACCATGTCCAATAGGTAAACCATAATTTTGGTGCATTTAACCCAATTTAAGATTATTTGTATTGTGTATAAAAGACTCATGCACATTGTGCACATTTGTATGTATTTTCAGACGTATGTTTGCTGTCATATCCATGTTTTCCTGGGGTGGAGTGCATATCATATAGTGATGGATCATGGGAATGTGGAAGCTGTCCGTTGGGTTTATATGGCAATGGCACTCATTGTGAAGATGAGAATGAGGTAATAAGAGCAGGCTACAGCAGGATCAGACTACATGACATCAGCCGGTTAATGGCTCAATGAAAAGTTGAAGTCAACTAATCCTACATCTAGAGTAGAACGCCTAGTGAGGCGCCAACATAAAGACAAACATGTGTTGCTGGTCTGCAATTCTTGATCCTCCACTACTATTCAACAACTACTGGATGGGTTATTATGATATCCCCCAGGATGAATCTTAATGACTTTGGTGACACATTGACTTTTACTTTAATGCCACTATGAGGTTTAGATTTTAGGTTTTTATTGAAATGCCCTGAGAACTATTTGATGGATTGTTGAGAAATACAGATATTCATGGTCCTCAGAGGATGACTGCTAATGACTTAACAAGCAGGTCAGCGTCAGAACCCATTGGCTATAATTCGATCTGACAATGATTGACCCTCTGGGGGCAACAGAAATTGTTTCAGGGCTTCCATGTGAGTTAGAAGATATCTGAACCAAGACTTCTTTTGTTGTGCCAGTCATTGTTTACAGTCCAATTAGCAGATTCAGACGTAAGAATAACAAGAAAGACGTATTTATGTACACCAATACATGCTACTACACAGCTAGATTACCAACAGATTTTGAATTCATATGCAAATGACTATAGATTAGGTAAAAGTTTACACTTATCTCAACATCTCACTGATGGACTGGCACAAGCTCACACATTTAGTAGTAATTAGCAAAATGTTAGCATGCAAACATGCTATACTAAGATGGTAAAGATTTCCTTACTAAACATCAGCATGTTAGCATTGTCATTGTAAGCATGTCGGCATGTTGATGTTACAATTGGCTCAAAATGTGGCTGTACCAAAGTATAGCCTCATAGTATAGCCTCCTTCTTTGACATCCTCAAACATACGCTGTGATACTTTAGATGGGTTGTGCACGTTCCATACCCCAAAAGTTTCTCTCAGATCTTGCCTGATCAACACTGCACTTCATGAAAGCTGTGATTGGTCTGAGTTCGACCTCTAGTCTGTAACTGAAGGCACCACGATCGCCTAATCTGGCAGAGTGACCATCTCAAAAGAAATAAATGTTGTGTAGTCTGATCCTGGCAAAAAGCCCCTCCAGTCAAACCAGTAAGTGTTTGATATGCCTAAAATTGTTAATCTCTCTATCTTTGCAGTGTGAAGTGGAGGATGTGTGTGTCACAGGCTGTGTAAACACAGACCCTGGGTACTACTGCCTGCCCTGTCCTCCTCGCTATAAAGGCACCCAACCATACGGACTTGGACTGCAGCAAGCCCAGAGAAGCAAGCAGGCATGGCATTTCCTTTTTGAATATAAATTTTTCATTTGTATGAATTCCTCTCTTTGCTTTGAAATACAAAGCGTGAATCATTTTTGTGTTCTCAACTGCTGGCTTTGGTTGTAGGTGTGTGAACCATACAATCCTTGCAAAGACAACACACACAACTGCCACAAATATGCTCAGTGTGTGTACCTGGGCCTGGCGTCTGAGATTTTATTCAAGTGTGTGTGTGCCGTCGGGTTTGCGGGCGATGGCGTCTTGTGTGGTGAAGACTCTGATCTGGATGGCTGGCCCAACTACAGATTACCTTGCAAAAAGAATGCAACCTATCACTGTCAAAAGGTAAACAAGAATGAAAAATCCAATCTGATTGGCTGGCAGTGTTCTTATTTCACTAATCTGAGTTGTGGTTGGTTGCAGGATAATTGCCCCATGCTACCAAACTCTGGACAAGAAGACCTGGACATGGACGGAAAGGGAGACGCATGCGATCCTGATGACGACAATGATGACATCTTGGATGAGAGGGTGAGGCTGTGTCTCAGACATGGAGTAACCATAACTGAAAACAATATTCACATCCCCTGTGTGTGTATGAATGCATGAGTGTGTGTGTTTGGCATAGGACAACTGCCCGCTGGTGTACAACCCTCGGCAGTTTGACTCTGACAGAGATGGGGTCGGGGACCGCTGTGATAACTGTCCATTTGATAGCAACCCGCTGCAGAGAGACACTGATGACAATGGAGAAGGAGACGCCTGCAGCATCGACATTGATGGAGACGGTAGGAGGCAGACCTGGACTGTGCAGTTACTTGTCCCATTATTTCAGTCTTATTAGAGAATGCAATGACGGGTAGCTGAACTAATACTATCATTTGTAGATTTCCTTGGGAGTTCCATGAGTAAAAATATGTTTTATATAGCTATCCATCACAGAGATAACAGCAGTGGAAACACTGTTTGAAGAGGGAAACACTATTCAGGGAGGAACAGACTTTGGCACAATAGCAGTAACAGCTCACGTTTCCCTCCTGTAGCATCCTTCTTATCAGCTGAAACTGAAAGCTTGGACAGTAACTGTATTTCCCCTCGAGTCTCCAACTTCTCTGTGAGCCAAGGCGGCTAATTTTAGCTTAACAGGGCTTCAGCAGAGACAGAAGAGGGGATATGAATGAGTGGCAAGGAGTCTGAAGGTTTGCTTACACTTACTCTGAGAGGTTTATTGAAGCTTGGCCAAGCACAATGGAGGATTTGTCAATACACTTGTCATGACATGATGAGTGCCACAGCTACTTTATGTCCCTAAATAGTCATTAGTCTACAAACAGAGAAATATGTTTACCCTTAGTGGTCCCATATTGTTATCTACGTTATGTACCTATCTGTTGTGTCGAGGGAGTGAGACAGCCCAAGAGTCTGACCATAGTAATGATCAGAATGGTGCCTGCTTTCCTAAACACAAACATACAGCTGCTCTGTATCTCAAGGAGAGAAGTCAGTGTCCCCATAATCTAAGATTTAATACTGCTTGACCCTGTGTAACCCCCATGTTGCATGCTAGAACAGAAAACTCCCTCACACTGCTTTACTTCTAGTAGTTGCATCTCTACTACTGTAGTTATAAAAATCAATTGTGGTGTTTCCCATGGCTCAATTTTAGGACATAGTCTTTTTCACCTTTACAAGCTGCCGCTTGGGGACGTCATCAGGAGACATGGCATTAATTTCCATAGCTACGCTGATGACAAAACCGAAGTTTTGGGTATTGGGGTTTCACTGTGTGAAGCACCTTGTGTTGTATGAAATGTGCAATACAAATAAAGTCTGATTGATTGATTGATTGATTGTATTTCTACAACATCTGCTACTGTCAGTTGCTCTCAGGGGGTGGAGTGTCCTAGGGTACGTCATAAATTGCTGAAAAATAACTCGATTTTCTGTGGAAAAAGGAAACTACAGTTTGTAATGAACACTACAGACTGGATCAACTGGCAGTGTAATAAAAAAAAAGTAGATTTAGTGTGAAGTTACTCTATATCTTATCTGTGTTTGTGTCTTTCTCCAGAGGTTCTGAATGACCATGACAACTGTCCCTTAATCTACAACACTGACCAGAGGGACACAGACCTGGATGGTGTTGGAGACCAGTGTGACAACTGTCCCCTTCTACACAACCCAATGCAGGTCCCTGAAAAACACAAATCCTTAAAAGCACACATGTATCTACTGAAAAACTTATTGAGAAAACAAAATTAATGGTGGTGGCGTTGCCTAAGAGAACATCTGGTATGGGGTAACTATTTATTTGTGGTAATCCATCAGGGATGGATTTTTTTAATACATGAAAAGAAAATCTTGGAAGGCCATGCAGGGCGTGCACATGCTTGTTAAGGTAAAAGCACGCATGGCGACTTGTGATTTAACTCGCTTTAAACATGTAAAATATATTGTGTGTGTGTGTTTGTGTGTGTGTGTGTGTTTGCAGCTTGACTCTGACAGTGACCTGGTGGGGGACATGTGCGACGACAACGAGGACATCGACGAGGATGGCCACCAAAACTCTCTCGACAACTGTCCCTACATAGCAAACAGCAACCAGGCCGACCATGACAAGGATGGGAAGGGAGACGCCTGCGACCATGACGACGACAACGACGGTATCCCTGACGACCGGGACAACTGCAGACTGGTGCCCAACAAGGACCAGCTGGACTCTGATGGTCAGTGTTGCTACGGTTTCTATAAACATCAGGTGGCAGATAGGTCTTTTAAAAACAACCTGTCACCTGTAATCAATCATAATCTATTGGAAATCAATCAATAAAAATCAGAATGTCGTGATACTGATGTGGACAAATGCTGATTAATTTGCGGTCACATGGGAAAGATATTTTGTACAATTTATGATAAATGGATTTTGCAGTTATGCAGTAAAATCTTGTGACTATCAGTCCAGTACGTCTCCAGTGATCCAGGTCATGTTAATGTTGGACATCAACACAAACAGTTTAGTGCTCTCAGTAGTACGATTAATCATAGATGAAAGTTTTTTATATAATCCAACATCATACAGGACTTTCTCACTACATTTGCACATTATGTCCCTTGATTTTTCTTTTTTCTTGGCAACAATGAATTCAGGAAATCACATGGTCGCATTCTCTCTTTTTATTCCTCTCTCTTGCAGGTGATGGTAGTGGAGATGCATGCTTTGACGACTTTGACAACGACAGTATTCCAGATGCGCTGGATCCCTGTCCCATGAACGAGGATATCGGGTCTACAGACTTCAGGAAGTTTCAGGTTGTTTTGTTGGACCCTAAAGGCACCACGCAATCAGACCCTCTGTGGGTGATCCGCAGCCAAGGCACGGAGCTGCTGCAGACGGCCAACTCAGATCCTGGCATCGCTTTAGGTCAGATTAACTAGAAAAAACAATAATCCGTTAAAAAAGTGCAATTAAATTGTCTACAAAATGAACATCCCTTTGTTTAAACAGGATACGACAAGTTCAGCTCTGTAGACTTCAGTGTGACCTTTTACGTGAATACCAATCGAGATGACGACTACGCAGGCATTGTGTTCGCCTACCAGTCCAGTCGACGCTTCTATGTTGTCATGTGGAAACAGGTGAGGTCTGAACGCTGATAACTCTTATTGGCTTGACTAATATCCATCCATCGATTTTCTTCCACTTACCCGGGGTCGGGTCACGGTGGCAGCAGGTTTAGCGGGTTGTTTTAGACGTCGCTCTCCCCAGCAACACATACCAGCTCCTACTGGGGGATCCCGAGGCGTTCCTAGACCAAATGGGTCTCTAAAGTCCCACCAGCAAGTTCTGGGTTTTTCCCAGGGTCTCCTACCAGTTGGACATGCCCGGACACCTCCAAAGAGAGCATCCTAAGCCCAAAGAGGGCTTTCTAAGCAGATGTGCGAACCTCAGATGCCCCAAAACTCAGCTGGCTCCTTTCGAAGTGAAGGAGCTCTACTCCGAACCCCCTCCGGATGTTCGAGAACCTAACTCTATCTCTGAGGCTGAGCTCAGCCACCCGGCAGAGGCAGCTCATTTCATCTGCTTGTATCCGCGATCTCATTCTTCCGGTCACTTACCCATCTTTATTCAGCTCCTTTTATTATTTCTCTTTTATGTCCTAACACAGTCTCACTACTAAAAATGTAGAAGTGCATAAAAGACCTGACTCTTCATCCGCGACAGTCCTCAGTCATGTACAAACGTCAACTTAACCTTCACTCTCTTTTATCCTCCACGTTCTGTCTTTCTGTGAGAGCAGGTGTCTCAGGCCTACTGGGAGAAAAAGCCGACCAAAGCTTTTGGCACAGCGGGAGTGTCGATCAAACTGGTCAACTCCACCACAGGACCAGGGGAGTATCTACGCAATGCCCTGTGGCACACCGGAAACACCAGACAGCAGGCATGAATCAGTGACTTTACAACGCTTAGTCTCTTTATATTCTACATTTCTTACTTGAACTGATAAACCTTCACCAAAAACAAATTTTCTTGTCCACCCTGACGTCTGTTTGTGTTCCAGGTCAGAACATTGTGGCATGACCCCAATAAAATTGGCTGGAAGGACTTCACGGCTTACCGCATGCACCTTATCCACAGACCCAAAACTGGGTTCATCAGGTAGAAAGAATGTCTTTAACAACTTTGAAAGTGCCTGATTCCCACATTCAGTTTTATCACCACATGATCTAACAGTGGTTAGATTTATAGACCTCAGAATATCCAGCACATGCGAGGACATTACTCTTTTCCCTTGTGTTTTCCAGATTATCGTCTGGAAAATGTTTCTCTGTTGAGTAGTTATTTCACAAACAAGACAACTAGTATATGAACCTCTAGACGTATTGAGTCTTTTGGCTGCTGTTCCTCTTTGGAGAATTTATATTTTCCTGTCGAGCTGTTATAAACCACAGCTGTCTGCTGATTATGGAAATCAGTGAACTTTGTAGGTACTAAAACAAAGATTTTTTAACTTCTCTAGCACAAACCATTAAATTTTAATCTGCAGTTAAAACAATTTAAAGGACTACACTAGTGTTTTAGTCCATTTACTACAATATACCTAATTTTGTTTTTACCAAGCGAGAACGTCCATTGTTGTGAAGTGAAGTCATTGTGAAAGTGCCAAAAACTGCAGTTCTTCAAACGTCCACTTGAGGCTGGCTCCAATTTTTAGGTTTTACTCCACTTGTTTTTGGAAAAGAAAACACCTATATCATGTCCTGTTTTACCTAAGACATGAAAGCATAACAATTTTGATTTAAATATATTTTATTGATAATGAAAATGGCAAGAACATTTTGGAACATTTAGACACTGTCCTTATTTACTGACTCCTCCAAATCACTATCAGCTTTCTCATTGCCTCTTGAATAGTAAGTCTTACTGCCATAACCTCTGTACCTCTGTCACTGAAAAAGCAGCTCAGGTACCTTTTATAATCTTTAGATTTTATGTGAAACTAACATTGGTGAGTTTTACAAATCCAATGCAGAAATATCAACTCTGTATATCAAATCTGCTTTTTTTTAAACAATAAAAACAGACGTGATCACCATTTTAAGGCAGGTTTCATAGTCCGCAAGTGGATTTTCAAAATTCTATGAAGTGAAACAACACACTAAAGCAAATTTAAGAATAACTAGCAACTCTGTGGTAAATTTGATTTGTTCCAAATGGGGTAAAACAAGAAATAAAAAAAAAACCCACTGGAATGGTCCTTTAAATCACATATTCGTGGCTCAGTCAGTAACTGTTCAGTTCCTGTAGGTTTTAGTGGAGCGACAATTGGGTGGATAACTCCTTAAATTTGTGAAAATCACATTCAGTGCCCCCTTTGAAAAAGAAATTCACCCTCAGATGTCCTTACACTGGAGGATATCATCAATCTCCAAGAGTTATTTTATAACAATGTAATTCACTTTCTTTGTTGTACCCGGTTCTCCTCAACCTGCCACATCTACTTCTACTTAGTTGTACTTTCCACTAATGGATTTACAAAAACACCCCAGGCAATGAGTTTTCTGTGCTTTGTGCTGTTTATGTGCAGGTGGAGAGAACAACAATAGTACTAAAGTGAGGCTTTAAAGCGGAGAAAAAGTGTGGGGAAAGAGGAACAAAACTCTCATGTGCCAAGCCCAGTTGTTCAAATTGTTGAAATGCTCTTAAAGAAGGCAGTCCTTGAAGATGCAAGTGATGACTGTGTTAAATTCTGGGAACTGAATAATTGTACGATGACTGCATGCTTATTGAATGTGAGACTGAAAAGCAGCTCCTGCTCTTTGATTTTGAAGGACAGACACACATTGATATTTTAGATAGTTGCTATGAAGCACCAGTGTATCTGCTTTAAATATAACTCCAGTTGACGTCATGTCCTCAGTGTTTATTTAGTAATAGTAAAACAGGGAACAGAAAGGAATAAAGTTACTTGACTAACCCCTCAAAAGTACCAAAAAAAACAGGTTATAAAGTATACCACATAAAGTGGCTTAAAGATTGTATTTTACTTTATCTTAACCTGTAATGTATTTATAGCTGATAAATTTGGTAAAGTGGGGTAGTGTTGTGGGTGTAAAGTAGAAGTAAAAATGAAATGTACTTGCTACTTTCCACCTGATTTTAACATGAATGTAAACTAAATAATTTGATTAAAGAAAAAAAACTAACAATTGATGTAAATGAGAAGAATTAGCTGTTAATGTTAACTAGCTAATTAACTATCTAATGTAAATCAACTAGTGAGCGAACTAGCTAGAGATGTAAATTAGACAGCTAGTTAGCTAGTGTTTTACCAACTCTAGCTAGCTAACAATTGATGTAAATTGTAAGAATTAACTGTTGGCAGAATGCTAGCTAACTAGCTACCTAATTTACATTGTGAGTTGGCTAGTTAGCTAGCTAGAGTTATCTAATGTTAGAAAAATGCAAGCTAACTGGCTAGCTAACAACAGTCGTAAATTAGACAGCTAGTTAGTTAGCATTTTACTAACTAGGATATATCATGATGTCACTTTTACCTTTTCGCTATCAAAATTTGAATGTAGACAAGCCTTGCACGTAGCATCTGGAGCAAAAAACACAAAGTGGTGGGACCCGAGTCAAATTGTTTTCTCTCATGTACTCACAGTTGCTGCATCTGTGGTAAAACACATATTAAATGCTGTGCACGATGACGTTAACTGTGCTGTGTTCCCTTTGCAGGGTGGTGGTGTACGAGGGCAGGGATATTTTATCCGACTCAGGGGCGGTGTACGACCACACCCTGGCTGGGGGCAGACTGGGACTGTTTGTCTTCTCTCAGGAACACGTCCTCTTCTCAGACCTCAGATATGAGTGCAGAGGTAAGAATTTGTCCTGACTATTAATTAGTGGAGGAAAAACTGAACTGAATTGCAGTGGAGTAAAAGTGGCATAAAATTACCAGCAGAGTAGTAAATGTTACTGATCACTGTGCCTCTGTCCTCCAGGGTTTGCAAATTAGTTCCTCTAATAAAAGATGTGTCTCTAATGAGCATATCTGCTTCTTGTTTGTCTTTATTTCCTTCCTCAGATAACTGAACAACCCACCAGAGATCCACATTCATTTCAGAAAATCTTAATACAATTGAGAGGGAGAGAGAGAGAGAGTGAGAGGATGCACCAGATCCAGACCTTTATCCTGCCAAGACTATCAATTAGTGACCCTCATCTATCTATCAGCTTTTTATGCGACGGTATCGATTCCAGGCTCTCATTCGTTCCTTGTATATTACTGTAAGACTCAGACAGCATTCCTAGTGACAGTAACCTCTTGTTGCTTTTCATTTGCTTTTTGCTAATGGTTGTAAATAATTATTTATTGCCAGATGCCAGATATGAAAGGGGAGAAGAGATGGGAGAATAAATTGATGATGGAGTAAGTAGAGCACTGTGCAGATGTCTGCTGGTAACTTATCAATAAAATACTTGTTTTTTTTCAGCTGTTTCCTTTTTTTTCTTATCTTTTCTGATGAAACCGACACAGTGTATATATATTAGTGTTTAAAGGTGGTCTCTAGCGCCTTTTAGTGGTGAAAGTAGTTATTACAAAATGATGAGTGGGAGTGAAGAAAAAAAGCAAAGGTTATGTGAGGTTGGTGAAGTCAGTGGTGAAAGTATTCAACTAATTTCTTTACGTAAAAGTAGTAATAATAAGATAAGATAGACTTCAATGATCACACATCAGGTAAATTCACTTGTCGCAGCAGCTCGTATACACAAGGTTGATAAGAAATTACTCATAAATAAGAAATCTATAGAAGAATGAGTCATGCTGAAATCTGACAGCTGTTGGAATGAAGGACCTGTGGTACATGCTGGGTGTATCAGTCTGGGTATCAGTATCAGGAGCTGCTTCAGGCCTCCACAGTCTCATTCAGGAGGTGAGAGGAGTTGTTCGTGACTCTCCCATACTTTGCTCTATAGAGTCTAGGGGGCAGTCCAAGACAGAGCTGACCCGGTTGACCAGTTTGTTGAGTCTTCTTCTGTCACTCTCCGTGCTTCCTGCTCCACAGCAACAGCAGACGACTGTATAGAAGATTGCAGAGTCCAGTTTGTTGTTAAGGTGAACACGCACAGGTATTTGTATGCTCAATCCCCGGATGTTCACCCGTGTGGTCTGAGGTATCTTCCTCCTGAAATCAATCACCATCACCTTCGTCTTCCTTGTGCAGGTCAACAAAGTCTGTGATGACCCCCCTGTACTCTACTGCTCATTTCCTTCTGATACCACGATAAAGTCCCACGACGGCTGTATCATCAGAGAACTTCTGGAGGTGACCGCTCTCACTGTTTAAAGTCTAATGTGTACAGGGTTAAGAGAAAATGAGAGAAGTATTAAAATCCATCCATTACTTGTATATGCATTACCTAATTACTCTCTGTTATCAGGGTCATGTTGGGGATGGAGCTGACTTTGGGTGAGAGGCGGGGTACACCCTGGACAAGTCGCTTACCCCAGGACACATAGAGACAAACAATCATTCACACTCACATTCACACCTACGAACGATTTAGAGTCACAGATTAACCTGTTAAGTGCATGTCTTTGGACTGTGGGAGGAAGCCGGAGTACCCGAAGAGAACCCACGCAGACACAGAAAGGCCCCAGCCGAGGTTCAAACCAGGAACCTTCTTGCTGTGAGGTGAAAGTGCTGCACCAAGTGTTAAAATCTTTGACTCAAAAGTAACTGTCAGATAAATGTAGTGGAGTAAAAAGCACAACAATTCTCTTTATAATGTAATAAATAATTGGGAAATACTCAAGTAAAGTCTACTAAATACTTCTGATTTAAGTAAATAAGAATTAAATTGTTTTTAATTGGTTATGGCTGTATAAATATGTAATTAACATCCTTTAAGATTGTCTGTTTTGCGTCACTACTTCAGAAAAAAGACAAAGATTCAGTAATAAATCTGTCTCTCCAAAGAAACATGACCTTGAGTGTCAGGGAAAATAAATCCTTTGTAGTGAGTCAAAACACTGAACCTGTTAAACCGGTTGGAGAAGGAAGTGCAACTCAAAAACACCAACACACACTCAGGTGTGCGCACACACACACACACACACTCTCTCTACCTGGTGCAGTGAATGAGCGACGTCACCAGTGTCCGCTCCCACTGGGATGAGAGGAATGAGGAAGACGACCAGCCGTGAAGTTACAAGTCATTATTAAATAAACGGCCTGTTAACCTAAACGGAAGTGTCATTAACTTGTGGAAACTGGAGGGATGGCGCATGGATATACCCAAACTTTGTGCGCACGCTTCATGGAGCGACACTTCTCAGCGTTGAATTTTGCGCTGTTGGTCGTTGGTTACATCCTCTACCTCCTCATCGGCGCTGGGATCTTCTCCGCCATCGAGCTGCCTTACGAGCAAGAGCTTCGGCAGGAGCTGGCAGCGGCCCGGCAGGACTTCCTGAGCAACAACACCTGCGTGTCCGACGCGCGCCTTGAGGAGCTTCTGGTTCGCGCACTGGAGGCCAACAACTATGGAGTGTCCGTGCTGGGTAACGACACCAGCCGCAACTGGGATTTTGTGTCCTCTTTGTTCTTCACCAGCACCGTGCTGACCACAACAGGTGAGGCCCGGAGGAGGGCACGGGTGTTGAAACTGTGCTGCACAGTGTGGTCACTCATGTGGGTGTACATTTCATTTGGGAGCACTTTATTAAGGGTTATATTCGTTACACCAAATGGCTTTATGGTTAAAAAGACATGTTGTAAGCACATATTCTGCTTTAAATAATAATTTTCATCTAATATGACAAGGTAAAGTTCATTAAACCTCTTTAAACTTCTTACACTTACCTCCACTCCCTCTCCAGAATATATGAGTACACATATTTTTCATTTCAGAAGTTTAACAGCTGGATAAAGCATGTCTCCTCCTCGGGGTCATGTGTGCTGGATGTTTCAAATTTCCAAAACTTGTGTAACATGAGCCAGTTGTGACATGCTCACACATGTGAGACTGAGATTTTAAGGTGCGAACCCTTCAGCAAATGAAAACATCCTGCTAGTGTAGGTCATTCTTCACAGTGAAATTCAAACAGCAAAACACATTTTTGAGTGTAATGAATCAAATACTTTATAGATCAGTTACCAAAAAGATCTTAATCATCACAACTTTTATCCTATTTGGCACTAATGCACTTATAAATGTTAACAATCTGTTAATAAACACTGTGGAGGATTTCGTGGTGTCTAACAGTGAGGCTGAAGATTTCAACCAGCTGAACACCCCTTGCCTCCCATTTCAAGCACGTAGGAGAACGTACAGTGGCCTTGCCACGCTCTAGAGCCAGTGTTTGATTTGTCTGTTCTGGGCTACCGTAGAAACATGATAGTTCAACATGTAGGTCTCTGTGAAGAGGACCTGCAGTGTGTGCTTCTAACTTATAAACCCTTATACAGAGTGACTTATTAGAAAAAGGTACTATTGTGTGTCATCGCAAGGATAAAATGTGCATGATTTAGCATATTTAAGAGCTTATATTGACTATACTAACATCTTTTCAGGCTTTACATGTCACACCACTTGTCATTCTGTAAGCAGTAGAAGGTTTAGACATGTTGGTGGGGGTTTATTGTGGGTTTGAATAACAACGGACGCCCTTGAAGCTTTATAACACAGTTAAACTATTTGCTCTGCTAAAATGAGAAAATTAAAACCTGCAGAACTTTGGCCTTCAGTGTAGACATGTGAGTTTACAAAAGCTGGACTGAAGCTAAATTAATATTATTTCTTTTAGAAATGTAGTTCATAAGAATACATGTTGCTGTTGAATGAGCTTCTGTCTAATTACTGTTGTGTGCATAGAGCTTCACAGGGTCTAAATGGCTCCTGGAGAAGACTCTCTAATTATTATGATTAAAACTGTGCTGCATGTTGTGTTTTCAGGTTATGGCCACACTGTTCCTCTCTCAGATGAAGGGAAGGCCTTTTGTATCTTCTACTCCCTCTTTGGCATCCCAGTCACCCTGTTCTTCCTCTCTGTTTTGGTGGAGAGGATTATGGTGCTGATAACTAGACGTCCAGTGGCCTACTTCCACCGTCGATGGGCCATGTCTAAATCGAAGCTAGCCGCCATACACGCTACCTGTCTAGGCATCGTCATGGCCCTGCTCCTCGTCATCATCCCTGCCTCGATCTTTACCACCATGGAGAAGGACTGGGACTTTCTGGAGTCTCTGTATTTCTGTTTCATCTCTCTGACCACCATTGGCCTTGGGGATTATGTCCCTGGAGAGACCCACAGTAAAGAGGACAACCCACATCCACATCTGTACAGGCTGGCCATTACAGGTGAGTAGGTGGCTGAATGTGCCGCCCTTGCTGTCAGGTGGAAAACCTTTTGTCCTCATGCAATTAAGGCCACCAAACCAGGTCACAGTTTTCATTGTACAAAATGGTATGGATTTCAAGCATAGTGAATTTCCTCATCCTGTAGAGCAGTGGTTCCCAAATCCATCCATTATCTGGTATTTCTCAAGGAAAAAGCAACACAACACCTTTATTTATTCAGGAAAGTTTCTCTGAAAGCAATTCTCGCCTTGATCACATTCAAACAGTTACACATTCACACTTGGAAGCTGTCCAGTACAACCACAGTCTGATCTGCCGGCCACTGAGCAGCTCCACTTGAGCAGCTGGGGTTAAGGCGCTTGCTCAAAGGCACCTACAGCCTACAGGCATGTATGCTAGCAGCTCTTGGAGGCTGTACCTGGGCACTTAGCTTTGAACTAAATGCTAACATCAGTATGCTAACTTGCTCACAATGGCAGTGCTGACATGTTGATGTTCATCAGGTATTGTTTAGCATGTATGGTTTTGTCATGTTAGCAATGCACAGTTGAGAGCGAATGTTGTTAGTTTTAGTTAGGAAAGTTTTGGACGAAATGAAATATCGACCTGATGATGGTACTAGAAAAGAAGTCAGGGTCACCGAAGTTAATCCCAAGGTGAACATGAATATCTGTGATTTCATAGCAAACTAACCAATAGTTGTTGAGGCACTTCTCTTTTAAAAAACACAAATGTCAACCTTGTGGTGGTGCCAAGCGGCAACCTCCTTGGCTGGGAAATGAAGCCAATGCCGAAGTGCTACAAACTGTAATTCCCTGCCGATATTTAGATTAGCTGGGAGCTGGAAGAAGCACTACATCCAACATGGCGAAGGCCAGCGCTGCATATTTTCTGCTTCAAAACCCTTCGGCAACCTATGGGTGACGTCACTTATGCTCTGTCCATTCTTTATGCTGTCATTGGGTGGTACCAGAGAAAAAGTCAGAGGACAAACAAAGTCAGTATTTATCCTCTGGAAAAGGTAAATGTTTGTACAAAATTTTGTGCAAATGAATCTCGTAGATGTTAAGATATTTATCATGGCACCAGAAGGAAAGTCAGAAGAGCACCAAAGTCATCATGGTGCATCCTCTGGGGATGATGAATGTTTGTACAATTTTCAAAGCAATCCATCCAATAGTTGTTATTTCAGTCTGGGCCAAAGTGGTGCACCCTAGAGCCTTTTCATGGCAAAAAATGAGAGAGTTTAAGAGAAAAAAAATATAAATATAGCTCTGAATAATTGTTTTTTCTTATCCCTTTAGTCATGGGGCGTATTGACCCCCACGCTGGGGATAAATGTTTTCACTGAATGTTGATAACAATGACAAAGTTAAACAAAGCAAGAACTGTTAGCCACCACACCCTAGCCACCTTGATTTGATTAGTCATGCTGTACTGATCTTTGTTTCTTCATGTTGCCATTGTGTGTGTATGTTTACACTTCTAGTTTACTTGCTGCTTGGCTTGGTGTTTGTCCTGGTTGTGCTGGAGACGTGTTGCGAGCTTCCCCAGATGAGACGCCTCAGACAGAGGTTCTACAAAGAAAAGGTTCGGGACCTGGACTCTGAGACCACCAACATCATCGACCGGGATCAAATGAATGACCAGCTGACTGACCCCTCAGATCACATGACAGATCAAGTACCAGTCATTCCTTCTGTGTCAGAACAGGCTGCGTCCCTACGGCAGGATGGCAACTCAGAGCCTTACACCCCAGCATCAGGAACTGTTAATGGAAAACTAAGATGACAGACTGTCTGGAACACACTGTTTTTGAGGAAGTAGTCTATAAACTTGTGCTCCACTCATGAACTCTCAGGACATACTGGCTTTGACCTCTTTGGTTTTGGCCTTAATGTGTATGTATGTGAGCATATTAGGAGCCTGCTTGGATTTATGTGTACATGTAAGTACTTAATCACCATAAAAGCAATCTCTCTCTGCCAACACCAACAGACATTTGTGGCGTAAAAGCATGAACCACCCACAGACTATCAGGATGGTATTGTTTTCTTGTTCTTCCCCGTTGCTACATTCCCCGCTGATAAGAGCTAGATCTGTGACACAGAGGAAGGGCAGGGCCCCCTAACAGGGGGAAACCCCACAAGGTTCCACTTCCTGCCAAAGTCTTGATGCCTTAATTCCAAAGTGGCACAGTTTGCTCTCTCGAGGAGCCTGCTCTTAACACATTATACAATCTATGGTGGTATTTGCATAGGAAATTTACATTCTTGGAAGTAGTACAGCAGTATCTCAGTCAGTAAACCCTTCATACAAAATAACATCTATTTTTAGAGAGGATTTTCTACGACCTGAAGGCATGAACTTCTAAAAATATAGGTTAGTCCTTCCAGCCTTCTGATTGTACGAAATCACTCTTTTGTGGCAGGTGATTCCAAACTCTCTAATACAACAGTACATCAATAAAAAGGAAGGATTTATAGCAGTACTGTTGTTTTAGACTTCATTATTTCATTGGGGTAATCATACTGTGATGTGTACCATCTTACCACTAGAGGGCAGCACAGTCATTTATATACAAAAAATAGATTTACATGTAGTTCCTTATTACTGGGAATTTGTCATGCTGCTTAGGGGACTATTTCTTAATGTAATTATGCTGCAAGATTAATATTGTCATGTCATCTGTGTCATTGTTACAGCTGCCGGTGAGGAAACGTGTTGCAGGTTTACAGGAGTGCTAAACTCATTCAATTTACAGAATATGGTGGATGTTTTTATGTCTCAGTTTAAAACAATGGGTTCAAATCACAGGAATGTCTTCCAAAAATATTTTTACTGCTGTTTTCTCTGACGTTTTGCTGGCTTAATCAAGAGCAGAACATTGCAATGGTAGTTTTTATAAAATTCAGTAAGCTTTCTGGGTGAAGCGCAATAAAATAAAACATGCAACATTTTATGACTACTTATATCTTTACAAATGACAAGCAAATCAAACATATTATATAAATGTGTTATTTTTATACAGTGTCATATTCACATCATAATTCAAGACAAATACATGCAGACTGATGTGGGTGCACAGCACGCATTCCAATTCAAACATTCAAACTCAAACATACACACATATGCATGTCCTTCAACTCGGAGTAGCAGAATCACTCCCCAGTGAGAAAAAGTATTTGTCCTGTAATGTCCTTGAGTCCACGTGAGCTGCAGGACTGTTGTTGTGCAGCAGATGTTGACCTTTGACCTCCCCACAAGAGCTGGAAAGCGTAAAGTTGATTCACATGTTGGCAGAACAGCCCCCACCAAGCCACTCTGAAGCTCTAACATACACTCATACATACAGTACATCTGTTTGTTTCTATACGATCTGAGGCTGTCTGGAGCAGCGGGGCCAGAGAGAGCGCAGGCTGAGGATGAAGAGGATGAAGAGCAGTATTGCCATGATGGTGACTATGGAGACGTAGCCTGCGTGGGGCAGAGGGGGAGTGTCAGGAGCCTCAGCTGGAATCATGTTGGTCAGATTCAACATGTAGCCCAGCGTCCAGCCTGCGTCGCTGCCTTTTATCTAGACACAAACAGAGGAAGAAGGAGAACTATCACTGTCATTCTAACGCACTACAGACCAACACAGTTTAGAGGGAGTATTTAGAGTATTTATAGTGTGATTGATCACAGACTGAAAGGGAAAATTGAATAAGTAATCAGAGAAACATAATTTAGATAATTTAGACGCTTCCATATACACAAGAGGCCACTCAGTGTTTGATGAGTAAAAAAATCAAGGGACTCATCAATCACAGTCATCAGATCTCAACCCAAATATAAACCTACAAGAGACTCTGGACCAACTTGTGAGACAGTGTTCTCCACCACCAAATGAGGACATATAGTTCCAAGTTCAGCGACTTGGAGGATCTATGTTTAAAAGCAATGAAGCTGTTGTGAAGGCTTATTACACACGAGCATTTCATATTTCTTAATCAAAGTCAAACTGTCTTATAATCAGATATATTTACACTACTACTATTTATATGTGGGGTACACACTACTACTTAGATACTGGTACTTTTGTTTAAGTGGAATTTAAAATGCAGAATTGTCTTTATTTTCCACTGGAATATTTTAACTTCAGAGTGAGTGATTTGTTCAAGTGCAACTGCAATAAATTACATATACAAAACAAAAAAGAGCCTGATTACTTGCTCAAAAGCAATTTAGTTATTTATTGATTTAGTTATTTATTGCTCTTTTAAAATTGCCAATTCTTTAGTCAGGTATTTTATTTAATAAAATTATGTATTTATAGATTATTTTATGCTGATTATTTTATGTTAAACCCTGATTTTCCCTTTTAATAATTGATTAAATTAGTAAAGTCTTTTCATACATTTTCATTGCCTATTTAAATATAAATTAATACACTTGTCTGTTTATTTATAAATAAATCAGTTAATTTGTTAATAACATTTTAATATTACCTGTTTTTATTGCCCGTAAATGGAATTCTTTTCAGCCAATCACATGACACTTGTGATCCTCCACTGTCATAGGCTAAACCTCAGTTGCTTAGCAACCAGCTGACTGGTAACGTCCAATCAAACTCATTCAGGTGTACAGCGCGGCCATTACAACCACCAGACCAGACGCATGAATGCTGCCCTCACCTGGACCTCGTGAGCTCGCCGTTAGACACGTGAAGTCAAGTACAGGAAGCGGTGAACTTCCGTGAAGTCTTGAGCTTTCAGAACATTTCCATTATGAGGTCGTTCATATGGACTCTTCTCGTAAACACAGTGAACATGACCCAATTTACGAGAACGCTGTTTGCCACGTGCCTGTCGACCGTTTTAAGACGTTGCTGGTCGCTGTCTGCGTAATGGCAATAGCTGGTTGTCATAACAACCGTTGTTAAAGTTCCCAGGACTGCAGCCACTCTTTAAAAGGAGACACTCACCTGAGTTTCACTCAACATGAGTTCAAAAGGTAACTGCATGAATTTTTATTTCTTTGCTGTACTGTATGCTGCTAAACCACGTGTGTTTGCATTAGAATTTAATGTAGCAGCTGAGCTAATTCCCTGTAGCTTGACATGTAGGCTACATTTCTTGCTTCGGTAACAAGGCAATAAAAGTTACTCCTCCTGCCATGGGCTGAATTAGTTTTGGTGATGTTTTGGATCCTCCTGAGGGTTACTCATTTCATTTTCTTGTAATACTGCCTTATGGATATGCTAAAGGAGCATATAGAAGATATATATGAAAATATTTTTAATATAGTGTGCACTTAGACAGATTTGTCTCTTACATCTGTCTAAAACATGTTTTTCTGCTGACCGTATCCACAGAAATGCATAACTCTGCTTCCTGGTCTGCTGTCTACTGTAGCTAATACACTGACTATGAATAGGTACCTCCATACAACCCTACTTGAAAATACCCAAGGCAATGTGTGCTGCTCTCAATACATATTCATTAGAGTTACATCACCAGTTTCCTGTTAGAGCAACACTGAGCACAGTGGAACACTCTTTCTCACACACGCTTTGTTTGCATGGAAAAAATATACTTGTTGAAAGCAGTATGTGTGGGCTATTTGTTTTTGCAGTGCTGTTGTTTATCGCTCATGGCTATTGACTTATTCTGTATTTTGCATGTTTTAGCTGAGCTATCTCATTTCTATTTTAAGTGTTATTTGTCAGACGTCACTGTTATCAAGATACTACGTAGGGAGGCTTAGGTGGAAGAGCTGTTCGTCCATTAGTTTCATGGCTGGCGGTTCATTTCTCGTCTCCTCCTCCTTCAAGACACTTCCCTGATGTGTGTGTGTGTGTGTGTGTGTGTGTGTGTGAATGAGAGATTGAAAAGCACTTTGTCTGCTCAGGTAAAAATGCCTAATATACAGTCAGTGAGTCCATTTAGTCCATTTTATTAAGTATACGTATTGAGTTACATCTCAGACTGAGAAGGGTTTTGCTTCCATTCAAGGAAAAGTGCAAGATAACTTGTCTTTCTTTGAATCGAAATACTGTTAATGACTTGACAAATATTCATCTGAGGTTTATAGTTCGTGCTACGTTTCATATGAAAAAGGCTTTGCAAACATCTGCTAAACGTCTGCTAAGTTTGCTGTGAAATTTTGGAGCCAGTTCGAATTTAGTTTGTTCTTCTTAATCAAACAATTGTCCAATCTATATATTTGTAGCCACAGGTAATGCTATTAAAATCAGTGTTTTAAAGTGGGATATGAAGTGGTGAGTGGGCAGCAAGGAGATTATGGACAGAGTCTAGTCAGAGGATCAAGTCCATAAAACTGAAACATCTCTTTAAAATAAGAGAAGATCAGTCAAAAATGATAGAAAGACAGAAGTACAGGGGCGCACACACACTTACACACATACAGTACATGTTGATGGCCAGCACTGTAGGATATGACTTAAATCAGGTGGACGCATGGCTCCGGGGTATGAGAGACAGGAGTAGGAGGAAAGGAGTTGACTGTGATCTACTGACCTTTTTGATGAATTTTATCTTGGAGTAGCTCTCTGAGGTAAAGTTGTAGCCTTCCGTCAGCAGTGTGAGGATGTACGTGCCAGAGAAACAGTACTCGGCCAGATATTTCTCTTTAACCGCTCGATGCTGCTGCTTTATCTGTCCAAGCAGTGATATCATCAATGTACAGAAGCTCAGGCTGAAGGATATAACACTATATATGGAGATTTGTGTGTGTGTGTGCATAACTGATGAATAATTATGCCCTGACCTGATCCCAAGGGGTAGAGCAGTAGCTTGTTAGCTTTTCCTTGACAGTTTCCAGGGGCATGGATGTATCAGTCAGATTGAGGAAATTCATCACAAAGTAGTAAGCAGAAAACGCCTACAACGAGACAGAGAGAGGAAGAGATGAGGCAAAAGGAAATGAACTTTATGAAATCTTTAGCAAATGAAGTAATCATTTCCCTCATAACCAGGGATATGAGGTAAACACTATTTAAATTCTCTGTATGTCCTGTACATATGGCAGCATCGACAATAAAGTTGAACTTGAACTTGTAATCAGTTTATAAATACTTAATTGTCTTTATCTGACGCATGAGGCTTTTTCTGGCCTTGCTGACTCAGATGTCATTTGTCGCTCAGTTTGCAAGTAGCTGTGAAGCTAGGATATTAAAGGGTGACTTCATCCACATCGTGCGAAATTTTAGGGAGTTCCGGATCAGGAACCTTTGTGCAGTCATGAAGCACTCACTGCTCCAGTGATTCTTATTCAAAAGACATGCTGAAAACAGAAGTTTCTCAGTCAAGTGTGGCGATTAAAGATTGCAGCTGACAGACCTGCATATTGTGTAACTCCTGTGTGTGTGACAACACTCATAACAACAAAGTGTTTCTAATAAGCTACTGATATATGCTGATAAATAATATGCTGTGTTACATTACCCCAAATGTGCCCTGCAAATGTGGCTGGAAGACCCCGTTGAAAGAGCAGTGGCTGTATTTGCAGTGAGTAAAGTTGAAGATACTTCTGACGATTTTCTGGCATTCTCCGAAGTTTCCTGTCCCCGTGAGACTGAAGAATGCAGGAGCTGTCTGGGGTTTCCGGTTTGACACGCAGGGGCTATCATAGAGCACTGAGTAGTTCTTTATTGTATTGTAGCCAGGGTGGAAACATGGATCTAATATTTTTTCTAGACCTGACTAGGAGACAGAGCGAGACAGAGAGGTGTAAGAGTGAGGAAGCTAATGAAATTCAAAGTCAGCATTATTGTACATTTCAGCATATCATGTCTCTCTTGAAGATTATTAAGTCTAGGAATATCTCAGATTAGATTTAAGCAGTCCATCAGTGTTAACAGAGGAAGAAAATCAGACATCTACCTGAGTCTGGTGTGCCAGTGCCAATCGTAGTGCTTGGTCTTTCCCGTAACACAGGAAGCTGTGAGTGTACAGATTATAATCATTTCCATAGAGTCGGAAGGTCACAGAGTTGCTCGGCGACTCTGAACCGTCAAAATTATTGGATACAAAGCTAATCTGGGTTGAGGCCCCGCCAAGGTCGAGGGCTCCTGTGGTTTCCAAACCCTGCAGCACAGACAAAAAGGCATTGAAATCGATGCACAGCAAAAAAGCAATGACTGACGCGCAAAAAACCACATCTAAAAGTGGATGAACTTGGAGATGGAGATGTGCACAGACTGACCTGTTTGAGGCGGTCATCCAAGTAGTTCACAGTGACCCAACCGAAGGCGCCCTCCTCCTGGCCGCTGAGTATCCTCGCTCCCTGATAGGAAAAGGGTGAACTCTGCAGGGCTTCCTTCACAGCCTGAAAAACCTTATCTGACGCCGTGTTGTTCTCCATACTGCATGCACACACAACATAAATTCATTAGAGTGACTTACATCCATAATTTAAATCAATACAGAAGACCATAAATAATAAATAGACTGTGCTGTATATAATGGTTTTGACAGTAACATATTCGCGGCTCTGGCAGTAAAGTTCAAGTGGAGATAAATCACAAAACAGGCAGCTGGAAAGGGCTACAGATAGCAGCACTTCGGCTGCCAGTGCGAACACAATTACGGAGAAGGCTTGGGATACAGTCCCCTCAGTGTCAACATGAAAAGGTTACTTTATTTTTATAGATGCATATGTTATGTTTGATTGTGGGGATGTGTACACATGTGCCATACTTGAGCAGTCTCATTCCTGCAGTAGCTCCCAGATAAAGAGGGGTTTCGTGGTGTCTTTTCTCGGGGACCCACTGCTCGGCCTCCTGCATGCACGCTCTCAGAGACTCCCCTGCCTTCCAAGGAACGGCTGCATAGCTGGAGATACCAGGACCTGCAAGTTGAGAGGGTGAAATCATTCAGCCTGAATTTAGAGACCATAAAACATAATAAGAGCCTTGAGTTCAGTGATGCTAGCTTGTAGGAGGAGTTAATCTTTATAAATTTGTGATTTGCCATGCAAAAGAAAGCTTGTTATCAAGATGTCTGCTTCCTATAAGCATGCCTGATGTTCTTTCCCTTAGGCAAGTATTAAGCTCTTAAGTTGCTCTATTCAGGATTCCCAGTGGGCACAGTTACAGCCAGGATTATCCCTGATTAGATATCCAGCATGAATGCGCACTTGAGAGTAGGTTTAGGTGTTAACTTCTCTGTTAATGTATCTGTGTAAAAGAATACATCTGATGTTCTTGTGTGTTTTTCCCATTAAAGGAATAAAACCAGCAATGCTTTACTTCCTCTCACAATACTTTATGACCTCTACTGTAGAGATCAAATAGATATAGTTTCATTAAAAAAAAAAAAAAGGCTGAACAGCAGGGCACTGTAAATTTCAGCAAACCTTACTCAGAGAGGTTTGAATCCGCTGTTTGATGCCCGTGGAAGTGTTGACAGATAAAGCAGTTGTTTAATTTACTTACAAAAGACAAGCTAACAAAATATGACAAAATATAACTTTACATATCTAGCCACAGGCACAATGCCACTTTCCTTGAACTGTTATGTTGTAACTAATGGCTTCATTAATGATTCATAAATAATCTGCAATTGTTTAGCATTTTTGCAATACACTTTTTCGCTCTCTTGCAGAGAGCTGGGTGAGAAAAGCCGCTCTCATGCCTGGACAGCATGCTACTATAGCCAGCAAGTGATTAGCTTAGCTTAGCTTAGTTTAGCATACAAACTGGAAACGGGGGAAACAGCTAGCTCCAGCTAAAATTAGCATACCAGGCCCTATTACGCTTCATAATTTGCGCCCTAGCATCTTATTTGTTCAATCTATATAAAAACACAAAAGTAATTGTGATTTTAACGAGTACTGAGACTATTTTTTGGTGGGATGCAGTAACTTTCTGGACTCTCGTCATCACTGTGAGACTGCCAGGCAAAGCTAAGCTATACTAGGCTAATCACCAGTTGGCTCAAGCTTTGAAAATCTTTAGGTTTCCACCTCCAGCATGATTTGCTTTGTCCCTTTAATGCATCATCAAGGACCAACCAATGAATCGTTTCAGTGCTTTTCTTCTGGAACTTATTAACTCATTAGCACAACTTTACGCTTACATGATAATGTATAAGAAACCTTAACCCATTAGGCATATCACAAAGTGACTTCATTAGGAGCCATTAGAGGAGCGTCATGGTTTTCTTCCTGTTTAATGAGCCATCAGATCTGGAGCCATAAACATAAGTAAATCATTAATAAAGTCTGCTTCCAATACAATAATCTGTCAAGGAACAATCCATTGTGGAGTTACTTTAATAATTGATTACAATTTTTCTGTCATATTTCAAGCAAAAATTACAACCATTTTTCAGTTAAAACTTCTCCAATGTGAGTATTTGCCGCTTTTTGCTGTAGGACATTGTGATGGGCATTTTTCATGATTTTTTTTTGTATTTTAAAGACCAAGAAATTATTAATTTAATCCAGAAAATAATCTGTTGAAATTATCTTCTTGATTAATGAAAGAACTAGATTAGAAAATAAAGCAAATAAATCTCAACAAAGGAGATTTTTTCAATCTGTGGCAACCCAAAACTTGTTCATATGAGGTAGGAATTAATGGGTTATTTACCATTAATGAGCCATTTATATAAATTTTTCCACTTCTAAACATATTTTTAAACTTAGAGCTAAAGTTTATTGTTCTAGTCTTCTAATTTAAAGCAACATTGCATAGATTTTTATTTTTTATTTTTGTGATTTAGTGCCCCCAGTTTCAGAGTGCAATACCACCGTCATAAATATGGACTGTTGTACACGTGTATTTGTTATGATTATGCTACTTGTGAAAACTGGCGGGTTGACAACTTTGCTAACAGCCAAACATCAAGCAAGTGCAACAGCACAAGACATAGCAACCAGCTAATATTACTTACTAGTCCAACAGCAAGAAGCCCAGCTCGGCATCTGTCTCTCAGCCTTTATAAGCATAAAGTATAAATCTGAATAAGTGTGTGATGCATTCTGCAGCATGTACCTTTGACTTTGCAGGCATGCCTCTGTTCAGCTCTTCCAGTGTTGTTATCCTTCTCTGCAGGCCACTCATAAATGTACAGAGCTGTGTGGGAGGAACCAGCGTCCAGCACAATCCCATACTGGAGTGGAGACAGAAGGAGTGACTGCAGTTCAATGCTCAGGGACATTAACTTTCCATCAAGCTCATCTAGACATACTGCTTAAACATTCAGTGTTACGACTGTATGGCCCAAATACATATTTCCCTGAATTACGTGAGTATGTGCAAACAATAATGCAACAAAAATATTAGTTTAGCGCTAAATCTGTTGAATAAAACAGCATCAATAAAAATAATAGCCATGAGACTCAAAATGGGTCTGCATTTGTGACAGTGTGATGATTTATTCCTCTTCTCCACATCCACTGGCCTTATTTGGAGGTAGATTTCTAGAACCAGTAGTACAGGTTAAGGCTATATTAACAAGGGACCATATTTGGCTTGTGGACTTTGGACAGTGCAGTGGACTCCCACACGGAACAGGCTACAGCATTTTAGCATTTTCCGCTGCCATACCTTGTACTTTTGGAGGAGGGGCTTGTTCTGCAAAACTGCTACCGTCACCAAGGCAACAATCGCTATGACACCAATCACAGTGATGATGATGGTCACAGGCGTTTGCCAGGGGTTCTTCTCTTTCATCTCTGAGAGCGGGGGCGGAAAGATACACAGACAGACAGACAGACAGACAGACAGGAAGGAGAAGCGAGAGGGTTGGCGGGGTAGAAAAAGGGGGAAGAGGGGGACACAAGTGAAAAGGGCGTCGTGTTAGCCAGTCTTGCATCCAGATGTGAGTGATGTCACAGCATGTGTGTTTGTATCTATGACAAAGAAGCTGTCCCACGGTTGCGGGGAGTGTTTAATGGTGTTGTTTTGTAACCAAGGACTACAGATGGATTACTGATTTGGCGTGTCTGAACTCATGCCAAGCTGTTCATTGATACAGAGCAGGTTGTTATTTCAGCCACAGCACATTTTGAAAGGGTATCGCACCAAAGTACTTAGGATCAACAAGATTTCCCTTACGGAAAATGATTAAGGGGAAACCCGGTTCACACTCATTATTGTGGTAATAGCTGAAATGTTTTGTGCAAAACAGAAGAACAGTTGGCTTCAGGCAAATGAAGATAACATGTTTATTGTGGTAATGTTTTGATTAAAGCTATAGCAAAGAGTCAGTGCCAGTAATTAATAATTTCAACATTGAATATATATGATCTGCTGCTGCTTTGTTTAGTTCCAATATTTCTTCCAAGGTACTCATTGAGTTTCCACTGTTTACTAATGGGAACTGAAACACACACACACACACACACACACACACACACACACACACACAGATGTTATTGAAGATAATATGAGCTTCATTGCTTCATTGCTTATACAGGAAGAAAAAAGGGTGTAACGGGCTCTCTGTGTTCACAAGACTATTGTGGTTTAAAAGAGTGATGACAAAGATACCAGCCTGAATAGTTAAGTACACACACACACACACACACACACACAGTAAGTAAACTGGCAGACTCTTTGTAGGTGCATGGCAGCTGGCAAAGCACACGCATACATTGTAGAAACTGACTGTAGAGTACAGCAAATTTCATGAGGACACAGTCACACACACACACACACACACACACACACACACACACACACACACGTAGCTGTTTCAACAGGACCTGGAGCAGTGATGGTAAACCTGAACTTTGTCTACTGTGGGAAAAAAAAACACAAAGACTGAAACTTGCACCACACTAAAGCAGTGAACCGGTGGCTAACAGAGAGCGGAAGAGAGTACTTACCTCTGTTGTCTACTTCAGTGAACTTACCACAGACACAGGATGAAAAGAGAGAGAGAGAGAGAGAGAGAAGGAGAGAGAGGGAGTGAGGGAGGGGGGTGAGAAAAAGAGAGGAAAATGGGATGGACAGGAAGAGGAGAGAAGGGACAGAGGGAGGTAGTAGAGTGATAAGATGAGGAGAGGTTTTTCCGTCGTGGCCGGACAGAGGATTAGAATAGAGCTGTGTGTGTGTGTGTGTGTGTGTGTGTGTGTTTGTGTGTGTTTGTGTGTGTTTGTGTGTGTTTGTGTGTGTGTGTGTGTGTGTGTGTTTGTGTAGTTCTCTGAACCACTGAGTTTGGCATTTCCTCCCCAAGCTGGGGCAGCACAGCGGATCACTATGGAGACACAGCTAAAGCGTGTTTGTGCGTGTGTCAGCAGGCTCTTGTGTGCATGTGAACCCCTTAAAAGGGTCTTTCTCTCTCACTCCTCTTTCTGTGAAGAGTTACTCACCCCCGCACTACTCCCCCTCCTTCTTCATTCTTTGGTATGTGTAGGAGGGAGGGATCGTGGGGACTCCCTTGTTTAGCTGTTTTTTTTTTTTGTTTTGTTTTTTATTAATGGCAGGCTGTGATGTCATCTCTGTGACGGATCGGAATTCCCTGCTTTTCTGCGAGGCTGTGTGTCTCTACATGTCTGTGTCCGTGTCTGAGAAGAATAGGGGTTGCTGGTAACCTAGTTTGTGTGTGTGTGACTTGCCTACACAGCAAATTCAGAAGAGTTACATTTTTGGTGTTAGTGAAATTTGAGCAAGAATAGAGTTAATTATACTCTCATAGAGTCAAATGCATTATACTTTAAGAGTAGCTGGTGTCAAAATCGAGTGTAATAACAAAGTGTTACTAAATCAAACCTGTAAGTGTGATTGTATAAATATTAACTCTGAAGGTCTTACTCTTAATTCTGATACTCGCTTTTACACTTGAAGTGTTCGCGTCAGCAGAAGAAGATTTCCCAGCATGCCATGAGACACTGTGTTACGGACAAAGTTGAAGTAAATTGTTCCAAATTACTACAGATGTTGTTTGTTTGCAGTTATGAGTGCAACTGTTCTAATTCTACAATGTTCTAGTAGCTTAAAGTTGCTATTATGAAACAACGCATTTTGCACCATGAATGAAGTTATTTGCATGGTTAATAACCCCCCTTCGAAGCGCAGTGTCACATGTATTGCATGGCAGGTCCTGAGGCGCAGGTGGTGATGTGATTTAAACAGAACTCATCTCATTGCACGAGTAATTGTTGCAACATCCAGCCTTCTATGAGACACTGTCCTGTGCTATTACTCTTTGTAAAGCAACATCAAAGTCTTTGCATCACAAATGTCAAAATAAATGTTGAACATGTTAAACATGTTAAACATGAACGCCTTTATTATAATAGTCCTTATTACTATTATTTGTGTTTAATGTTATAGGTCTACCACTTGTGTAGTTAACACATGATCCTCTGAAAGAGTTAAAGTCCAACACTACATAGAAGTGTTGAGAAAAACTAACACTGGTTAGTGTTAATAAGAGTTAAATTTTAAAAATGACACCAAATTAGTGTTAAGGTACCAACACTCCAAAAAGACTTAAATTAACACTCGTGGCGTGGACCCATATAGACACTTTAAAAGTGTTGAAAACAACTCTGGTACACAACTGTGTACAAACGTGTCCATTCTGCCATTTCTCCACTCTTGCTACAACACATGCTGATACACGAACACGCATATTTAATCACACACAAGAAGTTCCTGTCAACTTATTTATGTCACATGTCACTCCCTAACCTTCCTCCCTGGAGAGATTTACTGTATATGACTGAAAACCTCTAGACGGTAAGGAAACACACACACACAAATACAGGCAGCTACTTTGTGGTATCCTGTAATTGTTTGACCGTGCCACCTCTAAGCAAACAGCCAAAGTACACGGATAAAACATGGGCTGTCTAAACCAGTTACAGTTAGGGAGTAGTCTGGCTATTTATTAATCCACAGTGTCTTCTGTAAATTTGCATAATTTTGTCTCCCATCAGAAAGCAGGAATGACAGCTGGACCGATGTATCTCAGTGCTGCATTTATTAAATAAAATATTTAAAGCATCTGTACAAATTTGAATTATGAAAGGAAGGTGAGACATGTTCAAATGCATGTGACAGGACACAAATGTGACCCTCCACATGACTGATTAGTGGAGAGTCACATTTGTGTCCTGATTTTTAGACCTCTTTAGCCACAGATGTAGAAAATTACATAAAGCTGCGATATCAGCCTTTTCTCAAGGTCTCTGAATGTCTTTTATGTGTTTGCACAACTCAGTCTTAGCCAGATACTGGAAGATGTTTTAGACAATGAGACAGTGAGATCGGAATGCTGTGAGATGTGGTTGAGAAATGCGGTCAGAGAAAAACAGACACATACATTTCTTGAGTTGAGCTAATTTGTCACACAGAAACATTTTGCAAACTAATAATATTTAGTTCAAATCGTCAGTTGCTAACTATTTGTTTAATTTATATTTATGATTGATGATACTGAGGAAACTAAAACAGGCACAAAAGTTCTGTCGGTGTGACTCTGCCAAGTACTCCTAAAGAAAGAAACTAAGTTATCCAAACAAAGGATTATTAGTTGGCACAACATAAAAATATGAGTCTAAATTGGACTCAAATTCTTTAAGATTTAGTCAAAAGGGGCAAATACCTGGAATTCCTTGGTATGTAAATGAAAATTGTAAAGATATTATAAAATACAAGACACAAACCGCTATTTCAAAGTAGCCACATTGGTGGCAATCATCAAAGATCTTAGCAGAGGTCCGACCACTAACCACAACTGCGGATCTGGCGTCAGTGAAATTATGAGATTCATCAAACTTTTCCTCAAAGGCGTGAAGGCGCAATGAAGCAATAATGAAACCACATGTGATTTCCACATAACTTGCTTTACATTGTCATTACCATAGCTGTTTGTCTAGCACATCTAAAATGCATGAGAACATCTGTGATGCGTCTGGTGGTGAAGACAACAACTAGCCTCGACATTAATAAATTACTCCATTAATGACAGACAGCTGGCTGCAGTTGCAAAACTCCTGCTTTATTATAGTACAAATCCAAGTCATTGAGAGAGAGTGGAGCTGTAAGGGTACACTGACCTGAAGCTTAGCCATTGTTTCCAATCAAAGTCCTTCTTCAATTTGCTTTCAGATTGAAGTTGAGAGACTGTTATCTTACAGTTATTTGTAATCACTTGGTTATGTCGATGCTGTTGGCAGCCAACTAAACCCAGATGTAGGTACAAACTACAAGTTGAGACAAAAAACAGGGCTTGAGCATGCATGAGATCATAGAGGGAACTCTCTTGGAACATCAACACAGGCTGTTAGGCTGCACAAACACACTACTTGAAACATCTGTACTTGTGAGGAATTTTATTGACATTATGCATTCCCTGTTGATCATGACAACATGCCTAATCCTAACCTTTTGGACTACCCCAAATCTAATCTAATCTTAACCCTGAAGCCAAGTCTTAACCTTCAAACAGCCATGCAACAAAGTGAGGATTAGCCAAAATGTCGTCACGCTCCAAAACTATCCTGTCGTCAGCACACACGCACACACACGCACACACACACACACACACACACACACACACACACACACACACACACAAAAGGCTTATGCATGTACACACACAAACAAACGTGCAATCTGTCGTCCAGGCACACTGATTTACAGATACACAAATACACATTGACATGAACACCAAACAATCGCCCTCACACCACAGTGTTTCCATTTCCGACCCTTCTGTAAACACAAATGTAGTGTTAAGGTGAGTTCACAATGGTTCAAACTACGACATGAGGGAAAGAGGAGTGATGGAAAGTGGAGTGCACGGGGAAATAGAAGTGGAAAACAGAACATCTGCTACGACTCAGTGTGTCTCTCGGAGTCCTCTTTTATAAGTTTAATGCAAACATTTTAAGGATTCTATTGGAGATTTTTGCAAGCTAAATAAACAAAACACTTATGTATGTACTTGAACTAACTTTACTTGCCAGGAAGCAGGAAATTAAGAAATTTGTGTGCAGACCAACTAGACAAACTCGTTTAAATGTACAGCATTTATTGGTGCTCATACAAAGGGGCCACACACATGCATACTGGCAATATGTTGACATTCCTGGTGTTTTATGACACCTCCACCCTTTTGGATCTGAAATCTGGCTCATAACTCTCCTGCCTTGTATTTGATAACAGCAACGGGGAAGAGAAAAAGAAATAGAGGAAGAAGGAGGATTTTAAATCAGCAGATACTGAGAGGGTTGGCACTTAAAGATGAGTCAAAAGGGTGACATGTTTGAGGATTGGCTGTGGCTTTGTAATAACAGCAAGACGAGACAACAACAACGTCTCATCAGACAGGTCTGAAATTTGTTGTGTTGCTCTCGTGGTTAGGCTCTAACAAGTCATAAGGCTCTGTGTGGATACATACACATGAACATTATAGAGATAATTATACATTTGTTACATTGGCACAGCCACCACAACTTTCCTAACAACAGTAATCCTTTAATTAAGTACTATTAGCAATACCATGTTACACAGTTACAAAAACTGCATTACATTTACAGTAAATATGTAAACAAGTATCAGCTGAAATATTTCATGTATCCAATAGTCATTGTTACAGAGCTGGATTTTCATTCTTAATGCAGATTTAAGAAGAAAATAAATATTGAAAGATGAAAGAAGAAGCAATGAAGTGAAAAAAGGTAGAAAGAAAATTATTCATGGTGATATTTTATGAGCCACTGTCCTCAAATGTGAAACTGCAAAGTACAAACTGTGCTGCAGTGGAGCAAAAAGTGCAATGAAATGTCAAAAGGCTTAATGCAGAAATATTTTAGTGGAACCTGGAGGCTATTCCTCCAATAAACGGAAGACCGAACAATAATTTGAATGGAAAGCACTTAACAATGAAGAGAAAATTGTATTTGATGTTGAAATCTTAATTAAGCACTTGAGAGTAAATGGACCATGTTATTTTCCTGTAGCTTAACACACATACATAAACACCCATAAAAATCAACATAGTGCCTGTCTTCCTCAGAAAAACACACCCATTGTTGCCACACATCACACACTATTGCGCTTTTGAACACCATGTCCTTGATTTGTCCCTGGGCTTCTTGCTTTTCCAATCAATCACTCAAACTTTTCTTTGCCCTAGATGTTGAAAGACTACAACACTTACTTAGGCGCTTTATAAATACTCTTGTACTTGTGTTCACTGTGAAACTGTGGTTCTTTTTTCAAAAGGGAACCTCTGGCAGCGTCATATGATGAAAAATGAGAGGAAGCATCTTTGTCCGTCATAAGGAAGTGATCTGTCCTCAGTAGTGTTTGGTCCTTTCTGACCTTGTCTACAGGGGAGATTGACATTAACTCCGGTCAGGGCTGGTCTTCCCTGACCTTAAGCAACACTGGGTTTCTTTCTAAAGGATCTTGCCCAACATCTCTGGTTAGAGCGAAATAATTGCCACAGTGGCGGAGAGCAAGTTGACCCTGTAGATAAGGTATCGGTCGCTGAACAAAAGCAAATTTAGCTTGACATTTTTGGGATTGGCCAAACATTCTTGATACATACTTCACCTAAAAACAAACCCTAATATCATATTGTGACAATAAAGTCACCCAGATTATAAAAAAGCAACATATTTTCTCACTTATTCTGTTGTTGTTTGGGCATACATATCGTTTTGGTTTCATTTGTCCAGGTTTTCTCTGAGATTTCTGTCTTCACTCAGATACCTTTGTGGTGCTCACAGTATTGAAAATTACTTTAAATCCAGAGTAAATGGGAAGCCTCAGCACATAAAATATGAAAATATGTATTTGGATTTGGTTGAATTGACCTTTTCATGCACAGCCTGGTGTGTTATTTTGAAACTAGAGCTAAGGTATGAGGCACCACACATTTGTATATATTTTTGAGATTATCCCAACCTTCTTGAATCCACTGATAAAGAAATATGATTGATTAACTTTGGTTTAATTTCTCAGAGATTTCTGCTTTCACACCAATTAGTGGACAATAACTTTTTAAATGTAGTTGAAAGCTGAAATTGGACTTGGACCACAAATTTAATTCTGTTCACCTCCAGTGTGATGAGTTGGAGGAAGAGACTATATCTTGACATTAATATCTCGGCATATAAACAACCTGCATGGCAACTGTTTTGTTTTGTAAATAGAATGTAACGAGGAGTGATCCTTTTTAATAAGCGCAACAAGGCTTATCTCAGCAGATTAGACAAGTTATCTGCTACTTAACACAAACAAACCTGACTTTTATGAATATTTCTGAGATTCCACAAACATTCTTGAAATCACTGATTCTATAAAATGCCATAAAACCACAATGTTAGGTGCAAACTATTTTAGACTCTACAGGTTCATACTGAGCATGAAACATGATTGCGGAAACAGTAATCAGCTAATTGCAGTGCTGAATCATGTGGACATCAATAAAAATATTGGCTCATACATCATATATTGACAATAAAACTTCAACCAACCCCAAATTAATTGGTTATTAGAGTCAGATAATGTTACATAATTATCTTCAGTCACATGCACTTTGCCTAGAAGCGAAACATCACATGATCGTAATAATGCTTTTGTGTTAGTCAGCGACACAATCACACGGACACCACCAAATCCCACATGCAAACACACACACACACACACAGATACACACAAGCACCTGCTTCTGCCGCCTGTACGCACACTCCACACATGCTATGGAAAAGTCGCACACCTGCCCCACACTGCTACACAGCTGCTACATGCAGTAAAGCAAGTCACACAGTTGGAAGAGAACACACACTCACCTGATACTCAACATGTGCTGTGCTGTACTTCTGGTACATCCTACTGCTGGATACACTGAGTGATAAGGATTTCCTACTCTTGTGCGCGTGTATGCATGTGTCTATTTGTGTTTGTGTGTCAGTCATGGCAGTACACCTACCTCTTTGTGCAGACATGGGTTCTTTCTCAGCAGCAACACAATGCTCTTTCTATTCTTTCCCCCTCTCTCTCTCTCTCCTCTCTCCTCTCTGTCTCCCCCTCTCTCTCTCACTCTGTCTCTCTAATCCTCTCTCTTCCTCTCTCTCTCTCTCTCTGGTAACACTGCTTTCTGCTCAGTCTAACGTTTTTCAGCACCTCCTTTCACATACACTCGCTTTATTAGGAGAAGCAGAGCTCCCTCCTCCCTCCTGCTCAGCCCCCTCCCCTCCTTTCCAGGCGCCTTCTGTTTGCTCCTTTCCCTCTCTCTCTCTTTCTCTACACCTTTGTCATTCTCTTTGCCGCTGTCACCCTTTCACCCCTTCGCCTTGCCTTTCCCCACTTTCCACATCTCTGTCTTAATCAGCCTCTCTGCCGTAACTCTCTCGCTCTCTTCCACTGGTGTCTTTTACATCATTTTCCTTCTGCCTCTCTTCCTCTTTGCCATTGTCCCTGTCTTGTAAAAGTGGGTCAAACATGAAAGCGCTGTTAGATCTGGATGGGAGCAGGAGCTGGAGCTGGAGCGATATAAGAGAAAAGGCAGCGGGCGAACTCAGTCTCCTGCTTAAATCCTTGATACACGGCACCCTTGTTTTAATGGATGTAATCTTAACTCTGTGGAAAAAAAGGATCTCTTAATGGATCCAGTAAAGTCTTCAAGCTTAAATACAGAGCCCATAAAGTTAACTTTAAGAGGCATTCTGTATGATTTACACAAAGTAGCACAGTTCAGGGTGATAGGGAAACCTTGAGTCCATGGCCATGGCATTGACTGTTACCTGTGTGTTGTATTTGCTGTTGCTGTTGTTTAACACATTTTTTTTTAACCAAGGCTGAAAAACAAAGCTCTGTCTGTTTTTGAGTCATGGTCACAGGGAGGGTCCAATTCAAATTCACACTCCCAGGCTACACTTTAACCCCAACAATAAACCCCACCACTCTTCATTGCTCCTAATATGATAAAATGTGCCACCATCAGCAGAAAACAGTTAATGTATGGGTGTGATCAGTATGCATCCTAATGTGTATGGTGCAATTAGTACAAGTGGTATTGGGGGAATGCTAAGATTTTTTTTTTTTTTCTCATGGCATGGCTGCAGACAGAGGTGGTATTTTGTTTGGAGCTCTCCCAGTATTTCGTGCAACTATCGAAGACAAACACACAATTATTATGACAACAGTAATCCTCACTTAATGATAAATGACATGCAGAATATTTCCTTCATGATGGCAGCAATGCCCTAACATTCAGCTCGAATCTGTAAACGCTCCATCAGTCTGTCACTAAATATGAAAATCATCATTAGTCATTGTGTATCATGGCAATATCTATCTATCTATCTATCTATCCAGTGGTGTGCACAGTGAGAGGGCAGGGGGCTTACTTCTTCTGTTACTTGTGCTCTAAGTGCTGGAGAAACCCCCAGCACAGTTGCTGGTCCAAATGTCACTCTCCTCGGTCAGAGTTGGTTCAAGTGTCTCCTAAGTGTCTCTTGTGGTTGGTCCAAATGCCCCTCTGATCCTGCTGGGCTGTTTAAGTGCCCTTTAATTTGTTCAAGTTGCTCCTAAGTGCCCATCTGGTCACTTAAAGGAATAGTTAAACATGTTGTGAACTTAATAATTTTCTTGCCCAGATTTAATAGATGGGAAGATCAATTCCACTAACATATCTGTACAGTTTAAACATATTTAATCATTGACTATTAAGATGGATGACATGACAGGTCCCCAAAAGTGAAGCCAAAACATCTCAATCACCCCCTGATGACTGTCTGCAGTATGGATCGTAAATCCAGCCCCCTACATGTTAGCAGATGGGCTAACACATGGCTCAAACTAAAGAATCAAAGTATGGTATTTAGGCAATTACTATCATACTGACATATGTTTAAGTGTTCGTTTTCATCAGTATTCAAAGGAAATAAAATTGATCATGGAGCGCTCATTTTATTTCACAATGAATGAATGAGGAAATGATTACATCAATCTCTTTTCAATACATTTTGACTTTTGGACTTTACAACGCTGTGGAGTTATTGGAAATGCTTGGATCACGTCCTCCATCAGCTGTGCGGTGAGTCAAATTAAATGAGTGAGTTAAAATTAAATGTGAAGTTTTTACTCTAATTTGTTAATATTTTTTTCAGCATTTATCTTAGTCACTATAAGAGTTGAACTAGCAAGGCAGTTTTGTGTTCATATGTGTGGTATTTATTCAGTTTGGGAAACTCCACGATCTCTAGAAAGCTTTATCGTTAGTCGGCTGGGACTAGAAATCGTCTCTGTTGCTAGGTCGTTACTAAGGGTTGGACTTTTATTTAAGTTGGTAATTGCTGTATAATTTCAATATTTCATTTGAGGCTAAGCTTTACCTTATTGGCTCACCGCATCACTGTCGTGCCAATATTGACCGTAAAGCACACTCATGTCATGTAATCCTGCTTAACACAGCAAATGATCATCTCATCAGGATGAGTCTTCATGATACTGAGAAACTCATAATTTCCCAAGAAAATTTTGTGCATTACAGAAATCCACACCCTTTCATCCTTAAACAAGCCAAAAGATATCTAATATTTGATCATCTATCATACTGTTTCCTTGTAAGCCTCGATGACTCATAGCTGAAGCAAAATAAACCCAAAAACCTAGTTTATTGGGTTAGAATGGCTAACTCCACCTTTTAACAGAGGTTATTTTACAAAGTAGTATTAGCAACGTGTGAAGAGTTTTTTAAGAATTTAAGTAAAACAGTTAACAGATTTTAACTTTTATTGCACATGCTTATATGAACAACATGAAAAGCAACAGAATAGGAAAAACAAGCGTTATCCGAAATAAAATCAACCCGCTGAGGCTTGTAAGTATGTGTGTGTGCCTGACAGTTTTATTGAGGCCTTTCACAAGTCTCTGTTTCCTCATTTTACAAATTGCCAACTGATGCAACATTTGACAGTTCCTCAGATAAGAATGAAAATAGACAGATGGAAGGACAGACAGAACAGGACAAAGGAACTAATAGGGTCGCCAGACAGGGCTCATGACATTTGTGGAACCACATATTCATTCAGCAAAACACTGAAACATGACATCAATAAATCAAAGTTTTAATTCCATGGCTACTCACTGAGTGCCGCCCAGAAGGCTTTTAGTTAGAGAGCAGTTTGTTAATGAAATGCAACTATAATAATATTTCATGTTTAGTGTCTTTTGTTAATCTTTGCTGACCTCTTATATACATTATTCAGCTAATGTGTATTGTCACTTCAGGAACAGATGTCAACAAGCTGCACAGTCAGGGAATCTTTCATTTCCTGTTTTATTTGGTGGCTCTAGTGGTCAAATTGTGCACAATACATCGAGCAGTTTGTATTTCACTTACACAACAACAAAGTGGTGTAGATAATGGTGGTCAGAAACTGAAGGATGATGGACCCCCACTGTTGGGGAATGTGGTTTCTTGGCAGCACAACCTCCCCCGAAGAAATGGGAGGCAAAGCTGAACACAGTTATATGAAAGGCAAATCTAAGGTCAGCATGGTTGAGGAAATAATTATTCATCTTTACCATACATGCTGCTTCTCTCTGTCTGTGAGGAATGACAGTTGTACTACTCGAGTGAGAAGACAGCTGGACTCGATTGCCCATAAAGCTTCTTGGCTTTGACTGTGTTTTTTTTCTCCTCCTGCCTTTAGTGCAAACATCAAAGACACGTGCTGGTTGCTTTTTTCCCTTTTTTTCTTTTTCAAATTCCTCCCTTCTGGTCAGAGACCTCTCTGACTCTGTGGCGTCAGACCTCCACCTCATAGTCTCTATACTGATGGACTGTTAAACCCATATGCACAGGGAACTCTCTAGGACTGACAGCCTTCTGATCATGTATAACCACTGGAGGTAACCTTGTTGGGAAATTCACCCAGTATTGTTTATTTTAATTAAGTTTTTCTGACCATTAAAAAAACAAGATTTCTCAGCCTGCTTGACAAAGGTAGCACAACAAAGTTTGGGGGGCTCTATTTACATCGTGGTCCTTGATTATATAAACATCTAAAATACCACATGGATACAATTTGCATTGCAGAATCAAAGGCAACTAACAAAGGTAATTCATGCAATCATGGTAACAACGAATATTAGTGACCTAAAGAATAGAACAAAATAGCATTCAGGAAAAAAATACAAACCAAAATTTGTCTTTCATAATATAACAAACTGGACTGGCAGTTCCACTCCTGAGTATTCAAATTGCCATTCATTGTGTGGGATCTAACCAGACCAAGCTATGCTATGTGTTGTAACCAAGCAGCAAAATCCATGCCTGTTGAAGTGAAGCGTATGCGAAAGTGCCCAAAACTTCGTCACTTGAGGCTGGCTACAGAACATGTCAATCTCCGTTAGCGCCCCGTGACAGATGGCTTAATGGAGCACTCAGAGAGCCGATGATCCACGTCTTTGCCCATTTTTACATTAGCTGGGGTGCTGAAGAGGCAGAACTACCAACCTTGCATATTCTGACTTCAAAACGGCTCTTCAGAAACCTATGGGTGACGTCACGCATACACCGTCCATGTTTTTATACGGTCAGCGGTTGTAAATGCAGCTCTTACTGAAATGTAAAAAATAATTTGCATGTAGTTTTCCCTGTTGTTAATTATTCTTCAGTTTTTTATAGTGACATCATATAACAATAACAGATAACATATGTCTAATTGTTACTTCCATTGGGCTTCATTAAAGCAACTTCTCAGCCAACAATGTTAACGAGGCAGTAAAATATTGAAATAAACTATGTTAGTAATTATAGGTCTATAACCAACTTCTCTTTCTTGGCAAGGTACTGTGCTCAAGCATCTATTCAGTTTATTCAATTTAATGCTAATTAAAAAAATAATTTAATGAAAATTCCTAGTATGTGGAAAGCAGCACATGTATAGCCTCTGCATAAGGGCAGTGAAACCAGCGATCAGTTTTAAGAAAAACTAATCAATATTCAAATGCATCACTTTCTATCTGAGCATTGTTCATTTTAAGCTGTTCATCTGAACATCTGTTCTCTGGATAAGAAGTAATGTTGCATTGCCCTATTTATTGATTTGTCTAAAACATTTGACACAGAGGATCATACTCTCTTCATTCGAAAGCAATACTTGGGAACAACTTGAGTCAGGTTTTCTTGAAGTTGCTCAAGGGGTGCCACAGGGGTCAGTATCAGGTCCTGACCTGTTCTCATTGTACATACATTAAGTGATCTCATCTCAAGGGAACTCATCGGTTAGGAACAGCTCCGTTTATTACTATACTGATGATACAGTAATTTAATCATCAGTGCCCTCTAACGACAAAGCCTTGACTTTTTTTTGGCTGATTAAACGAGACTTAAAAAAAAAAAAAAAAAAGACTAATTATCTGCTCTTTATCCCATCCCGATCAGTACAGTAACTGGGACTGAAAATAAAAAAGTCTCATGTTATAAGTACCTGGGTATCTGGTTAGACAAAAACTTACCCTTTAAAACTCATGGAGGAACTAAGAAGCTCAAAGTTAAATTAGGTTTCTTTTAAGAAATAAGCAGTTTCTCTCTTTTAGCAGTAGGTTTCAGATTGTGCAGACAACAATTCTCTCAGTGTCAAACCATGCAAATAAACTTAAATATACGTGCATGCTGCTGCCCATCCCCTCAAGCGCCCTGATTATGCACAGTTCTCTGAGATTTATTACAGGTTTTAGAACTCATCAGAAACAGATGCGCTGACATTGAAAGTCGGATCATACTCTCTTCTTTTGGATAGACTTATATCATTTGGTTTTGACAGAATACATTTAATTGGTTTCACAGTTGGCTGGCAGAACTTGACCAATAGTTGCAAACAGTCATCAAAAGTTTGTTTTGAGGCCTGCTAAGAAGTTAGTCAGCAGCATAGTTTTTTTTTTTTTTTTTATCATCTCAGAAACATTGCTGCAATAACATTGTGCAAATATCTTTTTATATTGCACACACTAAAAACGTATTGATGCCTTTGCCACCAAGCAATGAATGCATGAGGATGAGGATGAATCCCAATGACCTTGGTGATCCCCTGACCCCCTCAAGCACCACCATCAGTGTAATTATACAACAACTAATATGTCTACCTCAGGGGGAATTGTATTAAGTTTTCTAATATTTTTTTTATGGTGAAATATGTTAAAACTAATGATGAAAATTATCATCAGCCTCGGCTGTACTTAGTGCTAACATGCTAAAAATAAGAGTGAACTTGGTAAACATATCTGCTAAACATCTTCATTGTGATTATGTTGCTCTGCTGATGATAGCTTTTAGCTCCACTGTGCCTAAGTTTAGCCTCATAGAGCCGTTATTTGGCTGTAGACTTTTTGTCTTGTTACTTCTTGACGGATATAGCTGGTTATATTCTAGATTGTTGTTATTGTTGTTGTTATTTAAATAAAAAAACACACCAGTGAGCCACACCACAGCCCTGGATGACATGTTCCTTCATAACGATCACGTGGGGACTGTTTTTTGTTGTTGAGTAAATTCCATATACACCTTCCTGCTGGCATCTATACTCACCAGCAGACCAGATCCTCAGTTGAAAATAATTTCCATCTAATGCACTATTTTCTCCTGTTTGGGTCATGTTTGCTAAAAACTACGAGCAGTTTTAGGAAATCAGATTACTTATATTTTTGACACCTTTTTAAAGATTTACGTCTACTGAAGGAATCAGTGGACCCTACTAGGATAGGGTCGTTGAAAAACATTGAGAGATGGACTAATACATTGTTGGTTTCAGTATTTTGTTTAAATTTCTTGACCATAACAAAAATATATCACTATATATATCTTTTTTAAGTAGCATAAAAGTAAGTAGCCCCAAAACTTATACCAAAAATGACATGCATATGATTTTATTGTATTGTATTATAATTGTTTCCTTTCCCGCTATGTTTTGTTTTCATTTTGCGACCAAACCAAGTTGGTTCATCTGAGCTTCTACTGTATTTCCTGAAGCTTGAAAAACATATTAGCCTGATGGAGCAAGGGAGGAATAGAATAACACTTGTAATGGATTTTTGGGGGCACTGTGTCACATTAACATCCCAGTAAGAGCTATCAGATTGAATTATAGTGAGACTTAAAGCGCCTGTTGAGAATGTTTTTAGTGTAGCAAGACGCTACGCTGTGAAAGAGAGACAGAAAGAGGATGAGATGGTGAGAGAACAAATTTCCAAGTCATTATCAAGCCAGTGACTAAGAAATATGAAGTAGATAACAGATAGGCAGGAACAGACAGGCAGGAAGAAAGACGAAGGGGAAGACAGGATCTCTGGTTGATTCATAGGATGTTAAGTCACTGTGATAACATGACATGGTCATGTTTAAATCTTGAAAAAACACTTGTTTCATGTAGCATACATGAAAAAATACAGTTTTCCACAGTATTGCAGGGGGCATTTAGGTTTTTAGCCATGCCAGCCATGCTATGGTCTGCCAGTTGGTTGGTCCACAACTTTGGTCCAGGCTGAAATATCACAGCTATTGCTATTGCAATGGTGATTGCCATGAAATTCATGGTTCCCAGAGGATGAATCCCACTGACTTTGGTGATGCCCTTACTTTCCCAGTAGCGCCACCGTTAGGTTCACATTGGTGGCTTTGAGTAAAAAATTCCGACAACTATCGCAAACATGAATCTTACGTGGAGAAAGTGTGTTGATTCACCTTTAACGAATGTAAATAAAAGTAAGAAACAACTCTGGCACACTGTTTTGCTTACTGCTGATTTAGTTAAAAGTGTTTTGGTCTGACAGCATTCTTTAAATATATATGGATTCCATATGATAATGCCACATGTTTCTAGTTCCGAATACTTCTTCCATATGCATTTGTGGTTATGAATTCATCTTCTATTCAGGAGACGGTGAAAGGAATGTGAGCGTGTTTGGGAAAAAGTGACAGAACAAGTGAAAAGACTTTGCTCGGACATACATTATGTAATCAGAAATTAGTTTCCGAAGGCACACATGAAAGTCTTTCAGCGGAGGGGTCACAGCAGAGGCCACCCTGTCGATAAATGGCTCATGTTCCATATTATATCAAAAAGAAAAGGGGGAGCTTTGTGAAAGACCAAATATAATTAGTTAGGGGTCAATTAAAATAAGAGAGTTGGTTAGGGTTAATACATAATTCATATGACCTCTTCACTCATGCTGACCTTCTTTTGGGCTACAGCCCCTCCCGCTGAGGCGTGTTGCCATGACACCATTTCACAGAGGAAATGGAAACTGTCAACAAAGCAGCTTTTTGTCACTTGGGTTTTTCTGCAAGATGAGAAACCTGATTGTTTGGTAAAAATAGCTCAAATCTACTCCTCCATGTTATTGACCGGTAGCAATCACGTGTATCTTGCAACGCTCTGAAAGAGGAACTTTCTTTCGTGTCTTGTAACATATCTGCTGCTGGCGGTAAAGCAGTATTGATTCCTGTAGGGGTGTCATATACGTCATACGGATGTGCAACTTTTGATTTCAATTCAACATGATCCTTGTTTTGTTGTTGAAAGCCCCCACAACTCATTTTAGTTAAGAACAACAAGGAATTATCCTCCAGATACATAATATGCTTTTAACGTAATGATCATTGATTGATGTAGGACTTATTGCATTATTCACATCTATAGAGCAGCTCAAGTTTATTTGTCATATCTGAGTTAACACAGGGTCAACAGTGCAATGAAATAGGTTTGATGAGAAGAACACATTAGCTCAGCAGTAAGATGTGTCAATGTATAAATACATACAAATGTACTATATAAATAGGATATACCTCACTATTTAAAATATATGAAAATTGTAAATTGGTGGTCAGCATAATGATAAGCTGAAATGACTGAGCAGTAAATTGACTTTGTATTATCAGGTGAATTTCCCCTTTAATTAAAAGACTCTCTCGTCTACATATAGATTGAGGTCCACTGCCCCCTGTTGGATTAAATTAGTACTTACTCGATTAAGAAGTCTCACTGATTGATACATTGACATATCAATGACATATGCTATATATTGATTTCTCAAATAACAACCAGTGAAACACGTTGATGACCATCTTAATACTGAAGGTATCTTCAGTGGTGACTGTTTTTGGGGGGGAAATTTGCAAACTGGATTGTTGGAGGCAGGAAAACTTAAACTTTGTTACTGTGCATGGTTTAAATTAGTTTGAGGTTTTCCTGTTGTTTTGTTTGTTTGTTTGTTTTTTCAGTCAGTTGTGGTTTTTCATACAAATTGCCTTTAGTTTTATTGTATTTTGTCTGTTCCTGCTGGCATTTAAATGTTTTCGTACTCATACTCTTATTCCTCTACACTTTACTTACTCAGTCTGGCTATTTCCAGCACTGATGACACTGAGACATTAAAAACACAGGAAAAACTGCATACTATGCAGAGATAATTGTTTCTATTTATACTGACCTTTAATGGATCCCTTTGTAATGCACACTGAATGTAAGTCATGGGGGACAAATACAGTTAATCAAAGTTAATTTGAAGTTAACACAAGGCTTTAGCCACCTGAGTTAGACATGGAGTATTTTCCAAAGTCACAGCCTTTTTAGTACACATTCTGCTACTTTTTGTTATTGTTGCAGCTCAACAGGGAAACACTGAGAGAAGTTTGTGTTAAGAACTGTAATCCACTTAATTTGACTTAGTGAGACTGCTAAAGCCTGATAGTAACTTGATATGTTTAAATACATTTCTGCACAGAAGATAGTAGATTCTCTTCCACATCAACTAGATTAAAAGTAAATTAAAAAAGAATCTTTATATAGACTTGTGAACATAGAAACAGACTAATATAAAGTACAGCTGAAATGATTAGTGATTAAGCGATTCGTCTATAGACAAAAGGAGTGCTTGTTTTGATAATCAAGTCATTTCTACCAAAAACATTCCACTATTCTTCCTCATTTGTAAGTAATTATTGCTTTTATTAGTAATGTGTGATCTTAAAATGAATATCTTTGTTTTTAGAGTGTTGGTCATTCAGAACATCTGATGACATCATGATGTGCTTTAGGAAAATGATCATGGCCATGAATGGCCAATATCATGGCCATCAGTGTACTTGGGCAAGACACTGAACCCCAAATCCTGAAGGCTGTGCTATTGATTGCTATTATTAGCTCCCAAACTGATGAGCATCATTGTATGAATGTGTGTGAATGAGTTATGTACTGTTAAAAGGACCTTGAGTGCTCAGAAGACTAGAAACGTGCTATATAAGTACAGTTCATTTACCATTTAGACTGTATGACAGTACAGTTCACTGGTTAGCTTTCTTAGTCCTCTATGATAGTTAACAGAATATTTTTAGGTTTTCGACTGTCGGTCAGACAAATCATGACATTTAACAACAATTTCCCAGAGCCCAGGTGTCGGATGATGAGCATTTTTCACTTTCTTCTGACATTTTTTGGACCGAATGAACCGATTAATTAAAAAAAAAAAAAAAAAAACATTGTTCCACTGTTCAGTCATGAAGTGTTTAAGGGTTATGTAGATGTATGCAGTTATTATTCACATGAATCATATCTATAGTTGCAGTAGTTTGAGCAGTCTCACTCCAAATTGAATTAAGACAGGTATAAGCTGTTGCACAATGGCACTAATAGTTTTGTTTTTTTTCACTAGCGAAGACATCTTAAGAAAACTTCACTGGCCCCCAAAGCATTTTCAGATGAATTTAATATTGCAATTTGCATTTCAAAGACATTGAGAATCCAAAAAGGGATAGACCACCCACAGAGAGAGAGCGCAAAGGCAAAGAGCTGTAGTCTAAACAGATCCTCCTCAATATTCTTAAAAAGGACGGCATAGACCGAACAGAAGCCATGTTTTGTTAGGTCTACTTCTGCTGCACTTCACATCTCCCACAGATAGCACACGAAATATGACCAATCACTTGACAGTTCCTTTGCTGGTCAGCGACTTTCACAATGTTAGCACTTTGTCATGTAGTATTTACATACAGCATCAACAAAATTACACATCTCAAAGAGGATTAAAGCAGAGCTTGGTCAAATCATTCCAAATGTTTGGTTTAAAGTACCAGATGGATGGCGGTTACTGCCTCAGAAATGCTGTCTCACATTCAGATACTTTCCTATGAATAAAACTACCACTAGATACTTTTCTATGAAACATTCGGGTTCCTCATTTGTGGAATAACAAACGGATGTATTCTTTATAACGTGAAGAGTAACACTGATAGTATGGGGTGTTTTTTTGTTGCTCTGGCATTAAGCAGGCACTGAAGCACCACATTTGTTTATCGTGGTTTTTGCCACTACAGGACTCATCTAATGTTACACTTTGAATACTTTCCTGTGTACCAGACACAAGTCGTCATGTTGTACTGACTCTAATGCATTCAGCCACCACACTAACAATTACCTTTCAATGCTCGGCCTTCAACTTAGGGTTGTTCCACTTTTCCGTGTCTTAAAAATGTACATATGGCACTGATTTGTGAAAAATCTCTAATCTATAATATAAATAAAGCAATAAACATACTCTTGAATATTGCAGGTTCTTGGCAAAAGGCTTAGTTATATGTGCTTTTTAATGTGCAGTCATTTTAGCAAAATACTTTTTGCTGTCTACAGACAAAAGGCAGACTGTAGTAATGTTACATCCATGTTAAATGCAGTTGCATACCACTTTTTATGAGGTACAAAACCAGTTTAATGGTCTTTCACTACTTTCTGATACACCTAACTGTAAAACTTCTGCCTGAATCCATATCGGAAATCAACCCTGGTGTTGTCACATTGGCTCATAACTTTCCGTTCCTTTGCATTATGGCTGAAGTGACAATATTTCCATTGGAAAGAGTATCACATTCGTGACGGGCATGTAGCTTCAGGACAATGAAAAACAGTTCAGATATCGCCTCTAATCTCAGATAGAAGTCATCAGTAAATGAAAGAATGTACTGTATGTTTACATTAAGAAAAACAAACAAACTTAACATTCCCATCGTTTTCTCCAAACTCAAAAAAGGAATGTCCTCGTCAATACATAAATACATTTACAATAACTACAACTTTTAAAAATATTACGTGGTCAATCCAAAATAACACTTAGATAAACATTTAAAGTACAGTATTATACAACAAAACTGAAATAAAGAGACCAAGTTTAAAACAACACTTCATGACAAAATAATTATCATACATGATGTGAAATATACATTATTAATCTAACTTTTTTTCCATTTACAATTTTCATCCACTGACATACAGTATATTACAGCGAGGATGGAGTTCAGTTAATGGTAGGACAAGTGCATAGCAAAATAGATCATTTGACCAAGTTAAAGAAACACTTAAAACTGACAAACCAGCTTTAGAAAACAACATTAAAAACCATGTTTAAGGCAAGTCTCATCATTTAAAATTGGCATAGTCTGAGAAAATGTCGACAAAGTCTTGTACCACCCTGTAGCAGAAGTCATATTGTTCCTGTGGATCGAAGAGAAAAACAAGAGATGGATTAGGAGGCAGCTTGTTGAAGCAAGACACTTTTTTATTTTTAGCACTGCACATTGTTTAGAATCCACTCCTGCTGATACTTACCACAGTTTGGACCATATGAGGCCTCTGCATGCGTAAACTCTTCACAGTTTGGAACACGTCCAGCAGGCCTTCTGCCTTGACTCGTTCCAAGATATTGCTCAGTGCAATGAACGTACCTGTTCGCCCTGCACCAGCACTGCAGCACACACAGACGCAACAAATAGAACTCTTTAATTATTTTAAGAGCAAACAGTAGCTTGCAAATACAAACAGTTTTAAGCTGTCATATGCAAGTATGCCAGCATAAAAGGCTCAAATACCTGCAGTGTACGACGATGGGATGGTTCCCAGACTGCTGCTGCTGTCTCTGCACTGAGGCGATGATGTCGATCATGCCTTTCCCCTCGGCCGGGATGCCGACCTCCGGCCAGCCGTGGAAGTGGAAGTGCCTGATCACCCTCGTCTGCTTCTCCTTTGAGAGGAAATGCAGAGGCAGACAAGAGATCATAATACCTTTCAAATATGATTTATTAGCAGAATATAAAAGCGTAATGGCAGGTGCAATGTCAGTCTAGGTTAAGTGTGCAGTAGATGAGTGGTGGACTGATGGGTGCTGCTCCAGGAGGCAGGAATGTACTCCCGAGCCTCTGAGAGGTGTTGTGGGTCGAATTTAATGAAATCTATTAGATGGGAGGCTTACACTTGATAATCTTAAACACATCCTGCCCACCGCATTTCCTCTGGCAGCCAAAAGAGTTTCATGTACACTTCTTGTGTTCTTGTTCTTCATGAGACAATGATTTTACATCCTGTGTAGCTTTACGCAGTCAGATACAAAAATGCGGTAAAACTTAACTAATTTAATTGGTTTTAATTGCAAATTATTAAAATCTAAATTAAATTTAAAGATTCACACATGAATGTACCCACCACACCTCCTTTCTTTGCTGTTAAAGACATTTTCGCCTTTGGACATAACTTTTTGAGGCTTAAAGAGGTAAAGTTACTCGAGAAATAATTGTGAGAAAAATATATAGATGTTCAAGTAACACTTATGATTTAAAGTAGAACCAACTTATAATGTTTAGTTGCAGTTACTCAATGCAAAAGAGTTACTTCATATGACTTTAAAAGGAACTAAAATACTCAACGGATTTACATCCAGAGAACCAATAAATGTCTTATGATCATGAGAGGCAAATGTAATGTGGTGTCACTGCCTCACTAACAGCTGTGTGATAGTGCTAGGTTCATTTGCTTACCGGGACAAAGGTGAGTACCAAGTCTCGTAGACTGAAGGTGTCACACAAAGTATCTCCCTTCAACTCTACTGTGTAATCTCCATAGGTGACTGAGTCCTCTGTTGGCCAGTATTGGCAACATTTGTCCTGCAAAAGCAGACAGAAACCCATGCCGACAAATAAGTTGAACAGAAACTACAGCTTCATATATAAGATGGAAATATTCTAAAGTCATTTGTGGCTCAAACGAAGAAATAGTGCACAGATGTGACATGACATGAAAGTGCAGACGGAAGTAGAGATGATTCATGCTGTACTGCTGTAGCGCTTTTGAAGTCAACAATCATAGCTTGCATCTATCAACTCTCGCAGCTTACCTGCTCCCTCTCCTGGAGTTCAGTGAGCATTACAATGGAGTGACATTTCCATTCCCACACCATCCTCCAGAAATCCTCTACTGTGTGTGTCAGAGGGCCCTGGGTGGCAATGAAGTAGTCCTTCTGTCTGTAGCCCTGAATCACAGCAAAAAAAAGCCCATATTCAGCTTTACAGGTCCAATAATGTTTGTTAATATCAACACCTCTGAACTATTGCAGATATAATTTATAGAAGAAAGAAAGCATTAGGCATTATGATTTACTTACATCTATGAAAGATGCATTGATGTAATCCGTGAACTCCTGACCTCGTCTCATGGAGAGAATGACTCTGTTGAAGTCATCTGAAATGGGAACACAGAGCAGGATTGGAAACATAGTAATATAATCTGGACGTTAAAATCTGCCATGAGTTGATATCAAGAACAGACATCCGGTTCATTTTTTTTTCTTCTATGGTTTTCCTTCTTTCTTACATGGAATAATTTGCAGGACTCTGTTCTTCTTCATGTTGGCAGGAAGGTTCCCCGTTCTCATGTTCTCTTTCATTATTCGCATGTTGGTCAGTTTCTGGGCGGAAATGAATCATGCAAACTGTTACAAACATGCAAATGTTCACTATCATTGGTGTGCACAAATTTAAATAGGGAAATAAAACAAGTCGCAGTGTTGACTGTACACACACACTATTTGTAGATGAAGGTTTCTGGATCACTGACAGAATTAGGATAGGAGTTTCTGTCATGGAGTGTCATGTCTTTATGAATGTTCATGACTGCTGTCGTTCAGTAGTGTCCCCATTTGTAAAGGGGTTATGAATAATTGACACATGACATACATACTGTAGAAACTTTCTGTGATAAATATAGAAAAGGTAAATCAAGTTTAAATGTGCATCACCATTCAACAACAAGTCCACTCAAGGAAAGTTATAGTATATGAAGGTAATGGTATACGTGATTGGAAAGGTTTATTGTCTGTACTTATTTATTGATCTAATATGGCTCTGGATGAGCTAAAGTGTCATATTAATGCTATATTGTGATTTTTTTTTATTTTTATGGATCATTAAGAGGTCTTACCTTAAACTCTTCCTCTAGGCCGACCCGATCACCGTTTGCAAAGGTGTTGTGCAGCTTGTGCAGATGTCCTTCCAGAGACGACACGTCCAACTCCGTGTCTCCATAGAGGTAGTATTCAAGCAGGGCCTGGTAGATGAATGAGTACTGCATCTGGGGTGAGAATACACACACATACACACACACACACATTATGCATGGTCACATTTGACCATTTGTCGATGATTAATTGACTCATTAACTCAAGTATTAGTGCTGTGTCATGTGGCTGACATTATAGACAAGCCTGGAACTCGTTATCTCCAACTCACATCTGTCTGAATGAGCTGTGAGCGCTGCTCTCGTATCTTAGAGACGAAGCCAAACACATCAACTTTCTGCTCTGCGTGCATCATGTCGATCATGGCATCTATTACGATGAAGGTTCCTGTCCTCCCGACGCCAGCGCTGCAGGGACACAAAACAAACCACACACTAAATGGACCACAATCCTCAGCTGACACTTGAATGTCAGCACACAACAACAGGGAAACAAAGGAACATCTGTGCTCGTAAACACATGTATCGCTATAGACATTCTAAATGTTTCACAGCTGACAGCTTGTTTTCCAGCGGATATTTAGCCGTAAATATATTTATCTCCATAGAAACAAATTGGATAATTAAAACCATTTCAAATGTAATACAGTCAAAAGCACATAAACAACAAAATAATAAACAATGACCCATTAACTCTGCCGTCTGGTACCTGCAGTGGACCACAATAGGCCCAGCGAAGGTGGGATTGACCACCTTGACCTTTTTGAGGAATTTGAGCATGCCGATGGGGGAGAAAGGAACTCCAAAGTCGGGCCAGCTGGTGAAGTGGAGCTGGGTGACCGGCCTGGGCGTCTTAGCGGCATCGCTGGCTTGCTACGTAGCGACAGAAACACAGGCAGAAACACAGTTAACAGTGTTAACAACACTCGCATAGCAGGTTTTGAAGATGCAACAGACCTGGTCTGGCCCCAGGGCAAGCTTTTTATAAATCTGAGTTTCAACAGGAACCATTGTCAGAATAGCAACAGCTTTTGCTCAGTGATCTGGATGCATTTGCTGTGCCCTAGAGCAAGATGTTTTCAGATCAGTTACTCAGAAATTCAGAGCAACAGTCGAGTTGAAAAAAGGAACAGAACTACACAACATACATCACCTATGTTCCCATTAACATTCTCACAGTTTCTGCGTATTAAAAGTACACAATATCTAAATAACCACTTTTTGAAACTTACATATTGTATACAGAACTTGCGTATGGTGTAGTCCACGAGGACAGTGAAGTCTTCTACTGCCACTCTCACATTCCCATAGGTCCAACATCCCTGATCTGGCCAGTACTGGTAACACTTGTCCTGAGGGGAGGGAGATAATGTCATTATTCAATAAATTAAATACCTAAAAGGGAGTTGTTCTTCTGTAACATATTCAAGATCTTTCCTTTCAAGAGGCTGAATGATTCAAATGCAAAAGCGCACATGCTTCAATTTCACAGCCAGTCAGTCCAGATTAGTGTAAGTGAGAGGAGTGAAACCACTCAATATGAGACATTACTGAGTGATTATGATACTGACTTAGAGGACTTAATAACACATTATGTAGCCATTGATTTCAACCCGTCACACGCTGATTTAAATCTTCGCCAGTGCTCTTCTTATTGATCTTTCGTAGCCTTTCTCCTTGCTCACTGAGCTCAGGTCCACATGGTTCACAATAGAAGCGGTGTAATTATAGCGGAGAAAAGAGATGTCAGCAGACATTACAGGTGTGAAATGAATAGTTTAAATTAAACTCTGGTGGTTTCTCCTTTAACCATAACCTGTGAAATCTATTTTAAGCACATGTCCTCTCAACTCTTTTTGTGATGTTTCATTAATCCCTTCAGATTGTCAGAGCAGAAACTTGGATGATGAAGGAAACCCTGGAGCCCGTAGGAATGTTATTTTGTTCATGGATACTTCAGCTTCATGAATAAAATAACTCCCCTGAGACACTTTGAAGACAAGCGGAAAATCACTCACTTCTTTCCTTTCTTTCAGGTTTGTCAGCATGACAACAGTCGCTACTTTCAGCTCCCAAATCATCCTCCAGAAATCTGCTGCCGTATCTTCTTTTGGACCTGTGAGCCAAAAAAGTTCAATCTTTATTATAATATTAAATGATTTATTGAGACATGAAATGAATAGCCAAGATATCAATAGAATTCTGTAGGTTGTATCCAAGTGCACTATATCTTACCTTGTGCTGCTATAAATTTGTTCTTTTCCGTGAAACCCTGTTAGAAAATATATTTAGTTAATTAAGAATATCAATTAAAAAAGCTCATTTTCATAAGAACTTTTTAGTTAAACATGGAAACAGTTAAATTTAAACATCTGTAATTCTATAACAACTGTGCAAACCTCTACTTCTCATCTGCTGAGAACTTATGATAGCGCCAGAGTAGCTACTAATGGACCTTGCAATGCGATTGTTACCGATGTAGTGCAAACATTCATAAAAAATTAAGATGATAATTATTATTTTGCAAAGTTAGTGTTAACCGTCAACCAAAGAGCATAACTCACATCAATGTACGAAGCATTCACATAGTCTGAACAGGGATTTCCATCGAGCTGAGTCAACACCACTCTGGAATGATCATCTGTTGGTGAAAATACCATAGGAAAGTTTAGAGGGATACAGGGAAAAAAACAATCCACACAGTCTGTCACTGTACTCTGATTAAACACTAGACAAGTAGTAGCAATTTGTAATAAGTGTGGAGGTCGTCTGTGATCTAATCCTGTGCAGACGTGCCATGTCCGAAATTTATAGAGTAAAAAATTATGCTTTATGATATCTCTTGCCAAACACAGAGGTCATAATGTTAGTCCTGTGAAAATTGACATTCTGTAATTTGAGGTTGTTTTGTGAGTATTTTTTTTTTTCTCTGCGCCTTTTCCTGCCTTTTTCCCGGTTGAGAATTATAGAGGCTGCGTTGTCAATTATAAATGAAACTTTTGAGTTTTGGATCAATATTCAGGAGGCTCATCTTCCAACACAGCATGGAGACCCATTTTTAGAAAGAGCAAGTCAAGAGCAACTCAAAGTGAAATCTTGATGAGATAATGACATGGATGGCATACATGTCATCAGAAATGTTTTCTGTCAGTTATGAGGTAGGTCATGTCACTGGTTCACAACCCAGAGGTCTAGACCCCCACTAGGGGTCGCCATTGCTTGACATAACTTATGTCTGTCCAGCAACTTTACTTCACATAAAAACTGGAAACAATGGAGGAAAAGCTAGTCTGTCCAATGCTAACAAAATCCAGGAGCAGGAACTTCCTGGAGTCTCTGCTTGTTGCTTGGTAACTGCTTTTGGCAAAGAAATAGTCTGGCACATAACCTGTAGAGAGATTTATATCTTAATTGTTTAATTAATGAGTTTTAGAGGTGCTGGGAGGTGGATTGTTACTTCAGGTTGGACAGAGCTGGGCTAGCTGCCCCCCCCCCCCATTTCTAGTCTTTATGCTAAGCTAAGCTAGCCAGCTGTAGACAAGCCACATATTTACCGTATAGATGTGAGAGGGGTATCAATCTTTTCACCAAACCATAGACAAGAAAGCCAATAAGTGTGTTTTACAACTACCCCGGATCAGAAGGCATAGCGTTAATTCATCACAATGAATTACGAATAAGAGAGAGAGCAAAAAGGAAGAAGGGGTGAGAAAACTGTAAGGGCAGAGGTGTTTCAGTGTGAATAAATACATGAGGTGGAGGATTAACTATAGCTGAACTGTGAAAAGACACAAAGACACGTGCATACACAGGCAGGAAACTATGAGCTCTGCGTGTGAGTCAAAAGCAAACCTAGTTCCTACAGAACAGAAAGTACACTCACAGGGAAGGATGTTAGGGTATCTGTTCTTCTCCTTGTTGTCGTCCTTGTTAGCCTCTTCATACGTCCCGTGGGCATTACCCCCTGGCAAGGACTACAAAACAAAACTACAGTTAGATTCTACTACTCCTGTACTGTGAGACAGGGTGACTTTGGACTGCTCGTGTGCATTGTGTTCTGCTGTATGTAAGGCCTTACAAAGCACTTCCTCTGCTAAACTTCCTCTGTCTCTGCTCACAAACTGTCACAAAAATCATACTTTGTATGTATTAAACTGACCGTGAGTCATAACCTTTATTTTGACTCAGATCCTCAATCATAGTCACAAATAGGCAAGAGGGTATTTTTCATACATGAGGGCGTGTATGCGTAAAGTATGTGTCATGGGCATTGTGACACATATCTCCAGTAATTTTACTGAATATAAAAATACACACATAAACGACATATCTCAGATATTGTGGGGAAAATCCTTTAACTCCAATTTTAGATGTTTTGTTGGTGGTTTTGTTGCCACAGTTGAAAGCACAACACACTCTGACATCTTGGTTACAATATACCATTTCAAAACACACGAAGTTACATAATAATAACCAAATCATGGAGTTTATATGCACCACAGCAACCTGGTACTTAAACTCCAAGATGCCTCATATAAACACTACTTGTAGCACAGAATACAGAAGACTCAGCCTTATGACCACCTGTTAGTCTAATCTCCAGGCGGAGAGGAGAGGACACTTACATTATACTCTTCCCTGAAGAGTTTGCCATCGTCAGCTGAGCGGAGCCTGTACTCCTCCTCGAGGTGGTCCACTGGGATGGGGAAGTAGGTCTTAGAGGCTGAAGGGGATCTGGGCAGAAGGACCACCGTCTGTTGCTCTGTGGGGAGAATATTCAATGGGTTAATCACCCCTGCGGGACCGACGGAGTTTAATGTTGAATTATTTGTTGTGTTAAAGAAAATAATTGATTCAGATATTATTAAAGGAATGGCTCAGAGAAATTTATTACAAAACAGGATTGTGTTGAATTAGACCAGAGGTTCCCAACAATTCTGTCAGACGTACCCACAAGTATCCCTTCACATCACCTGTCCTGTTCCAAATGTGTCCATTTGAGTTGATTTCAAACTTGATGTTTTTTTTTTTTTTTTAACAATAATACTTACTAATAATAACTAATAATACTTAAAAATATACTATAAAATTGGATATTGTTACAATAAAGTTTTCATCCTGTCAAACTTGCATTTTTACGACTGCCACTTCGTTGGGAGTGGCAGAGACTAAATGTTTCAACCATTAATCCCTTACTGTAAGCCAACTATTCCCAACTGATTACCCATTTGGCTTCATTACTTCAATGTATCTATTACTTTTAGCTAACTATTTCAACCATCTCAACTTCTTTTAACTTTAAATCATTTAAACATTGCTTTTAACCTCTCTGTTCGCTTGCTAACTAGTTTTCTTGCTCCCTCAATTGTAACACATAGTGTTCACATGTTGCTTCTTTCTACTTTTTCAATTTAGTTTCTATGTACTCCTTGGCAGAATCAAAGTACACCCGATGTACAAGTACCCCTGGTTGGGATCTCCAGACTTAATCAATAATATTATCAAACTACTCTGCGAGGATTTTAAAAACAGCTTATCAAAGACCAAAATGATTACCAAACTGATTTACAATCTTATGACATGTTGGTGTGTGTTTGCCAACACCTTGATAATTGGAAAAAAAAAAAGGAGTGTAAGTATTAAATGATCACCAAACATCAACAGGTGTTAGAAAACCAAAGAACCCCATGGAGAAGCCACTTACAGTACCCCGTACACAGGTTTTTCTCAAGCACCGGACTAGGCATTTGGTTAGCACTCACAAAATTTGGAAAATGTAAGTTGAAAAAGTACTAAGAGAGTGTTAGTAACATGAGGTGCCTCATACCGCCACCCTGTATACCTGACCTGGTGGTATAACGGTGTATAACGACTCAGTACTGTATCCAAACTCTAAAACACAACACATATCAAATGACATTCAGCACACCCACATGTACAGTCATCAAGGCAAAACAGCAGTCATTAAAAAAAATAGCATTTGATTCATTTTGACATCATGTTCACTAGACAGAAACCAATTATTGTGTCCATATATACTACTTCTGCTTTCACCTTCACACATTTCAATAAACCAATACTGCAATGCTTCCCCAACACTCACACTCACATATGAAGATGTGAAGCATGTGTCACAATAATTAGCAGCTCACCTAATACCTTGATATTTAATCAGTTATTGATATAGCTACTTTTGGAGTGTGTTGTGCATTTTACAGCCAGATATCCAAGTTACATGCCTATCTACAAGAAACCTGCTCTGTACAGTGCATGCCATTGTAGTATCAGATAAGAAAAATACAGCTCAAGAAGTGCTGTTTCCTGTGAGGTCCAATAGCTGTTAGCAAACTTCACACAAACCAGCTACTAATTAAAATGATGCATCTTGAAGCTCAGTGACAACTGCTTTTATCTTGTGCAACTACCACTGCGTATGCTATCTTTAAGAGCAGCATCCAAAATCTATAAAAGATGTTAACACAGTGCTATTCAGATTAACCACAGGAAGTACACACAACCACAATGCAGTTGTGGGACAGTCTGCACACAGTTACAAACATAAAACTGATGCATCTCTCTCCCTCCCACTTTCCGTCTTTGACTCTCTTTCTTTTTCTTTGCCTGTTTCTGTGTGTCTCCTTGGCGTTCATTTGTTACTTTTGACAGCCACCATTTCGCTCTAACAATCTACAATCTGTCTTGCTGTTTCTCACAATCTCCAGTGTGCAACAATGTTACCTTGTTCCTCCAGGATGCCATTTGGTATCTTCTTGTCGACTGTTGTGACGACTGCTTTTCTCTGGTTTTTTAACCTGCCAGGAAAAAAACACAATGGTACAAAACATGAGATTCAACAATGTCATGATGAAATGAGTTTAACCTTATTTTTAAATAATGTAGGTAGCCATGAACAAAAGTCTTTCCATCCTACCATCTGAAACTTGAGAAGCTATTCTTTCTCATTAGCTGTTGTCTTGGAAAGTCAGCACTCTAGTCCGAATATGGTACAAAATTTGTTCTTCTCTGTCTTCTGTTGCCTGTGAACGTCCACTGTCACAGCCTGGCTGCTTGTTCTCTTCTAACTAAGCATGAGAGGGAGTCAGCTAGCGGCACTTCCTGATGGGGCTCCGCCTCAATGACTAAAGGAGGAAGTGTTTGTCACCCTGAGCTCTGCCCCCGAGCCTGGCTCACAGCCAGTCAGCGAGGCCCGGGGAGGGGGGGGGTGAGTTGGGTGAGTCCTCGCAGGGTGGGAGAGTTTACCTGTGGAAGTACCAGGCTAGCAGTGCGATGATGAGCAGCAGCAGGGACAGGACCAGCACGGTGGGGAGGATGTGGTTGCTGTGGGATGGAACGTCTTCTGAGGAAGAAGGAGAGGCAGAGCCGGGGGTCAGGGAGCACCATCAACAAAGAAGCAGGAAGAGAGGGGCAAGGCCGACGATATATGTGCATATGTTTGTGTGTGCAAATGCTTGGTTATAAAATAGTTGACACAGCAACACACCTCCCATGTTCTCCTCTGGCCACAGGCCTGATTTAATAACTGGCTTCAGCACAGTTATGTCTAAAGAGATAAGCATCAGCTCATTTTGTCCTGTCGGCATGTCTAACACAAAACCAGAGGCTTTAAGAATGGAGACTCAGCCAAGAGTCACAGCCACACAGCCAGCTATTAGCTGAGTTTATAAAGACGCACAATAAGCCGTAAATTACTGTCCAGTGCTGAAGTTCATTGTGATCCGGTAATAACAAGGCTGTAGAAAAGGCTATTATCAAGCAGATGCATGCGCTGAGGAAGATGCATAATAATCATATCTTAGGGGAAAGTCATGATGATGCAGTGGATGGGATGGGAATGTGTCGCTATCTCAAATTGTTCCAGCGTTACTCAATCTCACATGTCGAGGTGCATTACTCTTTGTATCGTCCTTACCATGTGTATGGTTGCTGTTGCCTGTGGAATTGGATGTTGTTGTGGTTGCCATCAAAAACAGAAGTGGGACCATTGTGACTGCAGAAAAACAAAATGAAGACGGATATTAAATTTAGTGCCAGACATGTCTGCAAAAGTCAAGATTCATGAGAAAAGGCCTGCTGGATAATATCACCGTTCAGCGAACACAAAAGCTATTGACAGATCTGAGGCATATTTCTTTATTCATGACCGTTGCTTTCAGGAATGTGCTCATCGGTGCAAAGTTCGTGGCGACACAATGGAACAACACACTCATATATCCTTGTCATTCATTAATCCTGCCAGAAAGCTTACAATGTAATACCTAACATGTCCACAAGGAGGCACAGTATCCCAATATATGAAAAGCAAAGCTGACGATAACATTAGTCCTCACCAACCCATTGAGAAAAAAAATAACAGCCAGGCAAGAGAAGAATAAATTGTTACATTTCACATTTAAATTCATATAGAAAGAAAAAAAGGTCACGTGTATGTTTAATAATAACATTATTGCAACCACCCCAGCTCAATGCAATACATCTTCCTACTCTAATAAGACATATGCTCAAGGTTTAATCAGTGCATTATCAGATTGAACAGTACTAAATGTCATTCTGAGCTGATAACAGCTGTTTTCCTTGCATGTTTCCGTGGCAATGCCATGCCAACGAGTCATCTCCAGGATATAGCATGTGTAGGGTGTAAGCGTGCTATATGTTAAACACCACAACACAAACCGATACAACACGCACGCCAACAAAAGGCCTGGATGTCAGCTGATACTTATCTATGAATTAGTTGTTAAAATCTCCCTTAGCAGCTACACCCGTCACGTTTCTGCTTTTTGCCACCTCTCCCCTCCGGTTCGATAACATCTCCCCCAGCACAAACACTTGTTCACGTGCACTCAAAGACACACACACATGCGCGCCAGCACCCACAGCACTGTGGTGTCCGTCCAGACTCCCCTACAAAACAGTGACATCCAGAAGTCTCAGCTGAAAGAGAGCATTTTTTTTCTCTCCTGGTAGAAGAATGCAGAGGAGGGCGGATAAAGGAGCATCTCCGATCGATCCTTCTGCGTTTGAGCATTCAGAATGGGTTTCACATCACATTGATTTAACCACCACCTTTCTTTTGAAAGCCGGTGGTAAGATTTGAAAACCAATAAGCCGTGAAATGTTTGCAGTTTTTTCTTTTTATATTTGCACGAAAGTTTGAATCTAAACAAAGCGCGCCTCATAATGAAGCAGAGCAGAGCGTGCTTTGTCCACCACCTCCCACCAACACCACACCACACCACACCACACCACTGCAGGTGTGTGTGTGTGTGCGTGTGTTGCTTTGCAGCTGCGGTGAGAAAAGAAAGCCTAGGCCAAGTGCATAGTCAATGAAGACACTGTGTTGAAGCCTCCACGCTGTGCCGCAGTGTCCTGTAATGTGTCCAGGCAGGACACCGGAGGAATGTGGAGGCAGCAGTGCAGAGACACTGACTGCAGCAGGGGAGAAAGGGAGCAGAAGGTCCAGGTCAATAATATTTCCTGGAGCGATTAATAAACCCTGACATGTCCCCCCCCTACTCCCCTCTGCTCCAGGGGGAAGACTGATGAGAGAATTATAATGAGAGAAGAGGGGAGAGGAGGAGTGTGTTACCCTCTTCTCTCCAGCTCTCCTCCCTATTTATCCCTCGTCTTTAAGGCTCTCTCTGCAAATGTCACAAGCTTGGATGAGGAGGAGGATATTGAGCTGAGTTAGTACATTGTGTGTAAATCCTGAGGGTAGGAGTGTGTGTATAAGACTTGAGGTTCTGTGGTGTGGAAGTTCACTCATGACACCATTTGGGACTTTCCACTACACACGCTGTATTGAACTTTATGTATGCTGTGTTTGTTTGTTTGTCTCTGTGTACAATGGCTCAACAGGGGACACCCAGCAGATTGCTCATAGCTAGCCCTAAGGCTGTGTCTTGTGCTAAGGTGTTGCTGTTTCTTGTTCCTGGCTTCCTCTCCATCACCTTCGGAGATGTCACGCCATCACATTTTAGCCTCCAACCCCTGCGTGGCTCAACTGCTCCCAGGGGACCACAGGCTGTTCGCCCCCTTGCCCTCTAGCATTTCCCACTGCAGTGGTCTCCAGCCTGACCTCTTCAGCATCTCTGAGGAGATCACTGACTTCCTCTCCTCTGTTTTTTGTGGGGAAAGGTCCCTCACATAGCTATAAATAACACTGCTTCCTATTCCTCTGAGTATCTAATCTTTTTTTCTTTATTTCCACTCACTCAGCATAAACCAGCCTACACCACAAGTCTCAAATTAGACCATTAGTATAAGTCATCATTTAGCTCGGGTCAGACTCTGGGCAGACAAGTATCATCACACTGTGTGTTTGTTCTCATCTGTGTATTGTCCTTTCTCCATTTAGCACTCTGCAGCTAGTCGCCAAGCATCAGCCATAATGAAAATGGGTCATGGGAGATGTCAGCTCGGGGAAGTTCTAAGGCGCCCTTATTTTCCAATAGGAGACATTTGCAAGTAGCCTTAGGGAAATGGTATTGTCCTGGCCAGCTAGACAGCCAGTTATTTCAGTGGTATGTGGGTCCCGAGTTACCCAGGCATCAAGTTCACTCTGTTTCACGGCAGGGCAGTGTCGTCCTGGGCTGCAGAATGGGAGGCCTCCGCTGTATTGACAAGAGCAGCAGCTCAAACACCAATTTTAACACGATGAAGGTAGAGAACAAGAATGACTTCCATCTTCAATCACAGCAGACTTCACGCTTCGCCAGGATACAAGTCAGTCTTTAATACAATACTCACATGCTATATGTACATTGAGTGATTGGTCAGATTGGGTGGCAGTAGCTCAGTCTGTAGGGACTTGGCTTGGGAACCAGAGGGTGACCGGTTCAAGTCTAGTATGGACCCCAATGTATGGAAGGTGGACTGGTCGCTGGAGAGGTTCCAGTTCACCTCCTTTTCAGCTCACCCTCTTGAGCAAGGTATCAAACTCCTAACTGCTCCCAGGGCGCCGCTCTGTGTGGCTGCCCATCACTCTACCATCTTTCCACATTTGCATTTCTGAGCAGGTAAAATGCATAAAAAAAATTCCCCTTGAGGAATCAAAAAAGTATGATCTCAGGCTGGGAGGTCCTTCAGGAGGTTGTTATAGTAATCGAGTTGTAAGATGACCACAGCCTGTATCAGGAGTTGGGTATCGTGTTGAGTCAGGGAAGGTCTGCTTTTTCTTATGTTGTGAAGTGCGCAGCGGCACAACTGAGGCAACGTGGTCAGAGAATTCCATACAGGCCATACATACATAAATCGATATCAGCGTCTGCCTGAAAACAATGTATCAGTTTGCCTTTAATTATGCTGAATCTTTTTTTTGCTTTCACATGCAATATTTTATTACGTTCAAATTAAAGACTGCAGCAAACTGCAGTTTAAAAAAATAAAATTATGACAGAAATGTTGTTTAAAATGGGTCAAGACATTTGTCTGCTACATAGTAGCTAACAGCTGAAATCAAAGTGCGTGTTTATTTCTGCTACAGCTATTTATCTAACCTAAGACAACAGAATAACTGATGTTAACCATATCATCATCAGAACAGTTTCTGCCCACACACTGTATGTGACAACACCTCAGCACTGTTCAGCGACCTCAAATATCTGGAATGCATTGTGTGGCTCACCGCTCTGCCTCCACTGATTACAACCTGCCACCTCTGAATACCTGCAAACCTCACAGCACGTAAACAAAAACACATGCACAGATATCGTGGTGTCACATCAGGCAACAGAGAATACAAACAGGTCACTACAAAGCTTGTTGCTGCTGCTTTATCCGTCCTCCAAATATATCAAAAACACGGTGTGGGGACTCTGACTCATGGTGAATTTCATGTCGTTTATAGTCCCAAACCAAAAAGCTGTTTTTCCCTGACAGCGTTTTGTTTTGGAGGATGAGCTATTCCTCTCTGTGGACTTGGTGTTTTCCTTGTGGTGTGCTTCCTGCTCTGTCATTCTTTCAGTCTGGGGTTTAAAAAAACAACAACCCTGAAGTGACATAATGATACCCCTGCAGCTCCCAACTATTGTCTCACTAATTAGCCCCAGAAACCCAACCATCAGAAAGGACAAGCTCGTTACAAATAGAAGATAAGACAGAGAAATTGGCTGTCTTCGCCTCTGACAGGAAACGTGGTGTTCCCTGGCATTGCGTCTTCCCGTAGACAGAGCACTGTCAGTTCCACTGAATGTGGTTTCTCTGGGCACAGAGTTGCTCTGTCTCTTCAAATACATCAGCTGGGGAATTCGGAAAATGGGTGGTGGGTGTACGGGCGATGTGACAGGGTGAGCGGCCACTAGGTACATTGTGTCCTCTGAGGAAAAAGCTGCCAGACTGTTTACCCTTCAGGCTATAACATTTTTTTTTTTATAACTGGAACCTGCAAGAGGATTATTAGAGGAAGCAGTAACCTAAAGCCTTCTGTGTATTTTCTCTGCTCACTGTTCAAAACATGTTTTGCTTTTTTTTTTTTTGCTATCTCAGTTGCTTTCTTACAGAGAATTAAATGAGAAAATTGATACCAATCTTGTCTTGGTACAGAAAACAGGAAACACAGATATGCCAATAGTGGTGTATGTCAGCCTTTAAGTAACAAGAAATTGCAGTACAGAAATGCCAATGGTACATTTGCAGTATTTAAAGTTATATATATGGGATCCTCATCAAAATTTCATGTTATTATATGGTTAGTGTTATCATAATTGTTAAAATCCAGAATATGACTTTGTCTTTGTTAACAGTTCCTGTGAGCAAAATAGAGAAACCGTATTTATAGAGCATGAGCCGATCGGTGTGATGATTCATATCATGTTTGTGTGTAACTACAGTAACAGGTGTTCAATATTTTCATGGTAGCAAAGTGACGGTTTTGTCTGGTCACATTGCTTGGTTACATTTGACACAAACTTTAATAAATTACCAAAATCATTAAAGGTGCTATCAAGTTGCAACATGGGAAGTGTAGGATGAAATGGTTTTGGAGCATGTCCCATTAAATGGACAAAAAAAAAAAAAAATCAGGATACCTCGGCTTCTACTGCATCGACTTTGACCATTATTTTTTTTTTTTCTCTCATGAGTGCCCTGACTTTATTGAAATGCAATACGAAAATCACTTGAGTGCTCTTACACTTTTATGTGTTTGGTTATCTAATGTGAAATAAACCCTCTGAAAGAAAACAGTACGACGACACTGCAGGTTTAAGAAGTTCAGACTTTGTATTTGAGTATGTCGTCCTCGTATCAACCACGTCTCTCTCTCTCTGTGCTCTCAGCCTTTGGGGAGCTGCAGTGTGTAAACCTGGGTTGGGTTATCTATTTAAAGGACAGCGCGCTATATTCACAGTCTTCACGGAAGAAATGGAAGTGCTGTGTCCATGTGATGGACTGCTTTCCCATGCAGTGTAACCTAGTTGGACAAGGTGATCAGTGTCGGTCTTTCTATTCCTGCAGACCACATCTATGATCTACATTCACATACTTCATGTGACACTATTCATTATCCATTCGAAGATTCAGTGCACTTACAAGTACACTGTGGAAAATGTAGATTTGTTTTCACATGTATACTGCTGTTCTTCTTTGTGTTCCCATGGTAACCTGACCAGCAGCACTGCCACCAACGTGGCACCTGTGGGATGTTGAGCACGTCGGCTTTATCAAACAAACAAAAAAAAAAAAAAACAGCATACAGACATGCACTGAAAACCTGAGAACCTGATGTCAATCCAGCCTTTTGTTTGAGTTAACAGCTCCCGAAGAACAGCGAGAGTGTGTATGATGTTAAACACACCTGGACACAGTACATAAAAACACTGTCTGTCTGTCAGAACCACTTAAGCATACTGGTATTTAGTAAACTGCTTCCATGCTTCGCTACTTAATGTTAAAATTATGATTTGCTGGGAAGAGTTGGGGGAGATTTTGTTCTGGTTTAAATGCACCTGTTCTGATATTGCAACATGCAGAACTTTAAATAAACCATCCTTCAATGTGAAAACATGGGATATAACTAACTACAAACATCCATCATGTATTAGCTCATCGTGGGAGCTGGTGGTAGCACAAGATAGCTAGCCTTCATATAAAACAAGCTAAGGCTAGCCTGGTTGCTAACATTAGCCACTGCTAAGCATGCACTTAGGAATCACCTTGGTTTCGTTCCAATCTGCAGCCGCTGTGTGCTGTCACCAGGGCTTACATTAAGCTAGCTGTTGATGGTCAGTAAAGAGCCCAAAATTGTAGGTTGGTTGCTTGTTAAACCTCAATGGCATGTGTGTTAAATACAGTGGATCCAACATGTGGGTATGGAGGTTTTGGGACAGCTGGCGCCTTTAACGGAACTGCGCTGAGTAAATGTAGTAATCATTACTTTTTCAGCAAGTAATTTATAGTAATTGATTACACTGTATAAGTGCCCAACGCTATCTATAACTGCACACTGAGGATGAGTCCTACGTTTATCAAGTTCATGAGATGAATACTGAATTGTTATGTCAGTCTGTAATTTAAAAATCCAACTTAAAGATTACTTCTATAATTAGCTGGGGAACTTGTAGTACTGTCACGCTCTGCAGTATCTCACATCAGAACTATCTATAGCACCATTGTACAGTAACAACTCTACCTCTGCAGCGCTGCTCTCTTGCCAATGTGGGTTCCTCCCCTCCTGCGCTCCTAGCATTGTCATTAATCAATTCCTGCCTCCTTCCCAGGGCGCCCAGACGCTGTGGCAGTGGTAATGACCTTGGAGACCCGCTGGCTCCGCTCTGCAGTGTCAGCCCTCTATGTGTATGGGAACAAACGCAGCATCTCCCGCAGCAATCTCAGCTGAACGTGTGAGAAAATGCATATGTGCTCATATATATGCAGGTGTTGTGTGTTTTTGCATGCAGGAGAGAAACATTTACAGAATAAAAGAACAAAGAGAAAACATGCTAACGAACTCCAGGAAGAAGAAAAAACTGGGGTTGGTTGCCAGGATCAAGCCACAACATCCTGTTGACTGAGATATGGCAGCTACTGTGTCTGACCCTGAAAGCACTGCCATTAGAGCAGTCCTCTCTGGAAATAAGAGCTTTTAGTTGCTGCATATTAGTTAAGAATAACACAGCACTAGATGAGAAGCGATTATTGATAATCCTCTTAAAAACATTCCAGCCATAACTGTAAAATTTGAGAGTAGCTCTCATTTTAGCGTATGATTTATTGTCTTCAGCGTTTATAGCATTTAAAAGCTACTGTCACATTCTGGTAAGGCATGAAAACCACAAGCATAATTGGTAGTAAATATTTACTCCAGTCTGTCGTCTGCACTAGTAAACACCACATCTGAGCTCACACTTGGTCGGCTTGTTTGAGTGTCACTTAGTCCGTGTGTTGTGTGCTGCGTGCCACAGCCGCACACAGTCATGGTTAATTTTTCCAAGGCGCCAGTAGGTCTTTCAATCACTTCTGATCCACAGATTTACACGCCCGCACAAACACACTACACACATACGTTTCAGCAACAAATCCGCTAACAATTGGCATGCGTAGCTACTGCCTGGCTGCTTGGCATGAAATGCACACACATGGGGGACACACGCATTCAAACGCTTCAGCAGAGATCCATGGGAAAAGCACGTGCCAGGGCCTATTTGAGAGCCAGCGTGCCAGACATGATTCTAATAGTGGTCCATCATCCACAAAGTGTGTGTATATGTGGAGGTGGAGGTGGGTGGAGGGGCAAGAGGCCCCTTACACCTCCCAACCTGACAATACTGAACATGGAGGCATCCATCTTTCTCCCACCCTGACACCTTTGGGATTTACCTCCACCCCTCTTTCAATTATTCAGCGGCAGACCAATTATGGACTGGAATCAGAGCCATCGATAGCCCGGCGTAATGCACAGCAGCTGGGCTGAAAATGATGAAACCGGCGTTGTGACACTTCTCATTATCACCCAGCACTGTGTGATTACTGGCACTCTGCTATGAACAGATATTAGCGTGAGAGACATATAGAGGGAAGGTGAGAAAGAAGAAGAAGAAGAAGAAGAAGGGGTTGTGTATAAAGCTAGGAGCCTGTCAGCGGGGTGATGTATGGGAAATTTACTGCTTAACTTGTAAAGCCATTAGGAGGAGGACAACAGTTTAATATACAGTGGTAAACTAATTACTTCTATTGAATACGAGGCAAGCACTTGTAGGGTCCTTTTTGGAGATCTAAGTACAGGTTGTACCTGCATTCAACAGTTCAAAGGACAGTTCTGGTATCTGTCAATGTGGATCTTTTGTTTGTTTTTGTCCATCATAAATAAAAAGATGGAAAAACAGGACATTTCATTCGGGGAAGGACGTGACCCTCCTAAATTTAACAGAAATAATCTCCAACACTTCACATCTGACAAAAAAACACCAACAAACACATAAAGTAGTCCCCTGAAAATCAATGTAGCTGTTAAAAATTAGCCACAAATCTCCCATTTCTAATCGAAACAGTCAATAAAAACTGGATTGTACCATATCATTTCATTTTATGCAAAGTGGAAACTTGTCCACACAGAACATCGCCTTGTGTTTCCTACCACTTCTTTAACATGCACACACAAGCTGAATATGAGCCCACAGGCTCACAGTAACGTAAACAAACAGCACGTAAATCAGAAGTAAGACTGAAAGTAGAAGTGGATGTTTTACGCTGAGCTACAAGGATTTCTACTTCTGTCTGTGTTTACTTTCAGTTAGACTCAAAGACAAGTTTTTGGAAAATGATTCACTAATTCCAATTAACTTTTTTTTGCTGAGAATTAGATGAGAAGATTGATATGACTCTCGTGTCTCTGAGATAAATACAAAACTAGAGCCAGCAGGTACTTAGCTTAGCTGAGCTGACCTTAGCTTAGCAAGGGGGGGAAGCTATCCTGGGTCTCCCCGACAAGAACCAGCTATGAAATACAAAAACAAGAAGTTGTGGTTTCTTGGTGGGAAAGATATGCGCTGGAACAATTTCATGGCAGGGTGCAGAGACACAGTCACTGTCTAGGTATTTCCCCATACTTCCAGTTTTTCATATTCATCACACAGACACTGAGCGAATATTCTCATCGAACTCTTGACAGGAAAGCAAATAAGTGCATTTCCAGTTCAGTGTTATGTAGATGGCATTTTACTTGTGATAGCATGAGTAAAATCCTATCACCTCAAAAATATGAGAAGTATACCCAGATTTACAAATACTGGAATTTCCCCTTTCCTCAGTTGCCATCGGGACTCTTTATAATTTATAACATTCGATGTCTTTTTCGATGTTTATGAGTTTAATTAGAGTGTGTGGTTACTTTTCAGTAGTTCTCATGCATTTTTACAAACAGGAATCGAAGATGAAACAGCGTTAGCCGTTCAGGAACCACATCATTCTAATTATATGCCTCTGGAATCTAGGACATTCAGTTCACACATCAGAATACATTTAAAACAATAAACAAAATGATGACTGGTGGTCACATTGTGGGTAAATCACCTCTTTATCTGACCATACATTTGTCAGAGTCCTTTTTTAGGAAGTTTTAATGGACAATAAAAAAGGATTAAACCGATTAAAATGTAATTCTATGCAGAATCATAATGGCCGAGATGCCGTCTGAAAGCCTGAGCTTTATAACCAATCAGGCTGTCTCCCCTGAGAATGTATGGCTCATTTTTATGTCATGTTATTCAAGCGTAGAAATAACAGGCAATTGAGAAATCCTGTGGGACAAAGAGACCGACTTCACTCAAATGAATTAAAATAAATCGCAGTGTCAGTGCCTGTAATGATGACAATCCACAAAGCTTTCCCACTGACATGAGATTTATTTAACATCAGCACTGATGCAGAAGCTGAAGCTAAACAGGCCGAGCCCTCGTAGAAAACCACCCTCCAGAGAAAGAGTGGGGATCTCACATAGAACCGCCCCCCCTATTTTCAGACACAGAGATAACCACAGTCCTTCAGGGATCTGCGCAGGACAGACAAGATCTATCCCCCAAAATATCCTTTCATTCGCTGAGAGAAGGATGGGGAGGAGAGGGGGTGGGCGGCAGTGGCGGTGGAGAAGCAAGTGATAAGCACCGCTGCGGGAGAACAAAAAGCCACTTGATTCTGAGGGGAGGAAAAAAGACGGAGGAGAAGAGGAGATGTGGGACCAGAAGGGATAAGTGAACGGCCCACGCTGCGAGGATGAGGAGGCTTGCCTCTGCAGACCTGTCTGCTCAGTGCAGACGCAGACTATGAAACCCTCCTGTGAGTCTTTAAAATAAAAAATAAAAAGGGATGTGAGGGCCGAGTCTCTTCTGGTTCTTGACATGTCCCCAGACTGTCTGCACGGAAAGCAAGGTTTTACTGTCAAACACCTCCGGTTGCCATAGCAAAACTGCAGTATCGCACTTCATCTTCCATAATAACAGCCCCCTTACCCTCCCTTATCACACGACCGGCGACAACAGGTTTGACAAACAAGTGGGAAAACAAAAACAATCTGTATTTTCATGCCATAGTCTGGATTCACAGAGGAGGCGCAGTGATTCGAACAGCAGCCTGCCTTCTAGGGGAAACTGGAAGTGAAAGCAGAGTAATTATGTTACCCAAACCCCAACCTGACACATTTTTCCCAATCCTCTTTTTGCAGAATCACGGCCCCTGCAGAGCACATTATAAGCAGCACTTTGTTGATTAAGATTGTGTAACCCTGTTGTTTGGTTTCTGCCTGAATTCTATAGGAACATGAGCCATTCAGTGGGGCCTTGGGCACCATAGTGAGCCTCATTGTCCTCCCCTCCTAGGCAGGCTTGTTACACGAATGAGAAAGAACACACACACACCATATTGAGAGCAAACAACTATTCTACGTCGAAGGCCACTTGGAGAACTTGCTGCCCTCTTGGAAAGAGGAAGTGCAACATCCAGTCCTCGCACTCTGCTGACAAAAGCTCTGCGAGACGGTCCGGCATGCTTGGAGAGACCTGGCCGGCCACTAACAGGTCTTGACAGAGGCATGGAGGCATGGCAGGACATCGGAAATCCTGGACATAAACACCAGGCGGGGAGGCAGGAGGAGGAGGTGATGACATGTTGGGTATCACTAAATTTAAAGGACAGACAAATGTGTTTGACCTGCAGGCCACCCAGGTAACATAAGGGTCAAAATCCTGTGAGACAGCAACCAAAAACTGTGGAGGTAAATCAAAGTATTTGACTGTTTTTGTACCAAGAATCTAGTTTAGACAGCATTTTAAAGTCATTTCCACCTTACATAATCAGATTTTTTTTTCAGTTTGGTGAACAAAACCTTGCTGACACTCTGATGAAAGTGAAAACAAAGCCGTCCGTGCAAATACTTTTCGAACCAGGTCTGTTCTTTCAGTGGTGAACAGAAATTTTGAAGGTTGAAGAGCTACAGGGGACTGCAGCCTTATGTTAAGTGTAAATACAATGAGGGGGTGAGGTGGAAGGATTTGAGAAAAGTCGAGAGGGCAAAACAACCGTCTTTGCTATTATGAAAACATTTTAAAAGTTCATTTGAGATAGAGGGTGTCCTCTATCTTTCAGTTTCAACTAGAGCTCTGTAAAAACTTCAGTTTCTTCACAGCTGACATTTGCGATGTGCGATCTGGGTCACACTCTTAATAAAAGCTACTGTATGTGCACATTGTGCGTGTAGGATTGCATGCGTCTGCGTGCATGCATGCCTGTGTATGTGTGTATGTGTGTGTGTGTGTGTGTGTGTGTGTGTGTGTGTATGTTTCTGCAGTGTAAGCACATGCTGTCCTCCATCTGCTGTTTGATAGAGACCGTTTCCTTTCCTGTGCAGCCAGCCAACCAGCCAGCCTTCCTGTACCGCTCTGCTCCAGAGGGGAAATGGGAGCAAGACTGCCACACACTCCTGACAAAAACCCTGGATAAGATACGTACACATGCAGACACAGTTGGACAGACAATGACTTAGCCACACATTTTTAACACAAACACACTCACAGTCTCCTCTCCTTTCTCTTTCCTTCCGTCTTAGACTTTAGGCTTTGTTATGTATTCGTCCATCTAATCTGTGTTCCCTTTGTCCTTATTTTTTTCATGGTCAAACACCTCCACGAGTTGAACAGCTCGGTGGGGACTAAAATATTTGAATTGGACAACAATGAAGGGGTTTGTTAAATACAGGAAAAGTCAAAGCCATGGGTGTTGAGAAGCTTTTGCAGTTATAACAACTCTAATCACGAACCGTGAAACTCCTATTAGCCACCACGGGCGCATGGGTTGTAATAACAGGAAAATGAATCTGTAGTTCAACAGTGTGGTTTGACAGAAGTACACCGTCCATCTGGGACAAACCCAGTGACCTTTGCTCATGGCTGCGATTTCAAATTAAAAACCATCTTGCTGAAGAAATCTAAAAGAAAAAAAAAATGCTGTGTCTTGATTAGGATTGCAACACAATGAGACTTTAACAGTACGATAACCATCTCAGAAAATATCACATTTTCAAGGTATAACAGTATTACACATGTATTTCTAATCATCAGTTACAAAAGACCAAGAGGCTAAGCAGGCTCTAACTCTGCCTCGTACAGTCACGTCTGGTGCGTTTTATGGTGTTTTTTTTTTTTAAAGAATATCAAACAACTTAACTTGACATAAGGTAAAGAAACTAGACGAGACGAGATGGTCAACAGAAAATATTCTAGCCTAACTCACAGTCTTTATCTGAATCCCGCCCACCGAGTGCACGAGTAAAATAAAGTGAAAGCACACGACCACGCCGCCTGTGCCAATTACCAGAAATGATGGTGCAAGCTATATTTACACATTTTGGCTTCACCAGAAGGTTTTATAATTATTATTATTTATTAATAACACTAATATAGTACCACAATATGATTATCATCAGTTTTCATACCAAGGTGTATACCATGTTATTGATGTACCGCTGCAACCCTAATCTGGATTCACTTCCAGCTCTGTCTGCTTCAGTTTCCCCATCATGTCTAACACAGAGGTTCCTGTAAGTCTTAACTATGCTGGCCACTTCACAGTGTTTGAAAAAAAATCTGCCTCTATGATGTCAACAATAGCAAAGGTACTTAAGTCTTGAGTCTTTTCTCCAGCTAGAGCCAGACAATACATGCACCCAACTAATCCAAACAAAGTTTTAATCAGGTTCCAAATTCAAAGCCAAAAACAACTCTATTTCACAGCAGATGTACTTCACACAATCTAAATACAAACTTTAGATTCCCATGTCTGATTTGGTTAATGGTGTTCTTAGTGCCGGACACTGTACTGTGCAGTCCTCTGAACTCACTACTGTTTCACTTCCTGTTTCTTGGTCCTTTTTAACCAGCTGACACAAACAACACCCTCCAGATTGAGGAAGTGACTGAATGGCCACAGATATGCTGGAACTGTAAAACTATTAATATACATAAAAAAACAAACAGCCTTGTTACCCAAGTGAAATCCTCAAAAAGTTCTAACGTTGTGTCTGAACTCATAAAAAGCAGCCATTAAGCCGTAAATACATTGATGTAGTATCATGTATGCAGGACACAGTGTGCTGAATTACCTTGATGAGTGTTCATTCAATGTATGCTGATTCTCAGATCCATAATAGCAGGTCACATGGTTCTGACAGAGTCCAGTAGTCACATTGTTGCCGTCATCAGCGAGAACTTGCACAGAAGCTGGAGGTGTTGGTGGTGGGGAGGGTGAGGTCTGCTCCCACAGCCCGGTGAGGAGAGCTGTTCCCTGGAACCAGAGTTTTTGTAGGGCAGCGCTGCAAGCCTTGAAGGGATGCTGCTCACCACCTTTATTGTAACAGAGAGCATGAAGGACAGAAAGCACATTAGAGAGACACGAGGAGAAGCTGTGGTGCAGTTCCTGTCTTGAGCACGAATGGTATGTAGCAAGAAGAAGAGCGTGCAGTTCAGAGTAGAGGACAGATTACCCAAAGGAGGTGGCTGTGAAGTAATAAGTAGACGCTAGAGCATTATGAAACCACATATATACCGTCTGTATGTGAACCTTCACACATAATGATGACATTTAGCCTTGAGGGAAACTCAGAAGACAGTAGCATTTTCTTTTTCAGAAAAGGAACAGTGGTGATGGCACAAAATCTAAGAACGTGCCCAAGGGTGATATGCAGATGGTCACCAAATGTAACCACTGTGAAGAAAAGGCTTATAAATTAGTCAGGAGACTTTTTTTTTTTTTTTTTTTGGGGGGGAACTTTTACAGAGCGCCTATGATGCAAATTAATCTCCCAAATCCAGCAGCCAACTCCTAGTGTGCATCATTTTGTATCCAGACAATCCTCATTTAAAAACTACCAAAAAATTTCCCGATGTGAAAAATATGCATATCAGCCCAGATTAGGAGTTTAACATAAAGCCTCTTCTGTCTCATTGCCAGCAAATTTATTTTGATCCAAAAGAGAGTTAGATATGTCACATAATGTGTGGGTTTTTCACTATTTCAGTCTATTTGTATGAGAATATACTGGTACATACTGTGCTTCAGTAGCAATGGCAGGTTGGTGCCATCTAATATATAATCCCTGCTATTACCCACGGGAGGCCTGAAAGGAGGATATGTGAGGCGGGAGGAGGGTGTGAGGAAAAAAAAAATAAAAAACGGGACAAGGAGCAAAATTTATCTACCTGGGAACGCTGAGCAGCCAAAGAATCTGGAGGTTTTTATGCGGAAACCTTGTAAGTACAGGTTTTACACTCAATTAAAAGGACTGTGGGTAAAAAACTTAAATGTGCCGATAACATTTGTAAAAATATTTCCAGAACTGCACAAACTACAAGCATGGAAGTCTTATTTTCTCCGCTCCTGCAACTTTGACATATTGGAGATACAAGAATTTCAACTGCCAGCGGCAGGGAGCATGGCGAGTGGTTGCTATGGCGACTCTCTCGTCTAGCCGAGCAGAGGGGACATGTAAAAAGGGGGGTTCGCTCGCTCTCTCTCTCTCTCTCTCTCTCTCTCTCTCTCTCTCCATGTTTCTCTTTTTCTAGGCTGTAGCAATAAATAAATGGACACATCTCCTACAGCCCCTCTTCCCCTCCGGAGCTCCGTGAAAACGGGCAGTCAACATTCGCTCTGTGACATCCTGGAAAATGAGGTGTCATGCTTGAGGATTTCCATGACAGCCATAAAGAGTCCGTGCTCAGAAGGCAGAGAGAGTGGATTATATATATATATATATATATATATATATATATATATATATATATATAAAAGACAAAGATTGTATCGTTAATCCTGCTAATAATAGTTTTAAATGTGCACCTAAATTCCTGGAAAGCGCTCTGAGGGAGTATTTCAAATCACATATCATCTAAAAGTTCATAAATAAATAACACAGTGTGGAATCAGATCAAGTAAACTATTGAATAATAGAAGAACCTCCCTGTAATGCAATCGGATGCAGAGCATCGCACTCGACAACATCAGAGGAAAACACAGCGAGTGCTGTGAGAGCTGCTGAATGCAGAATACCATCTGTATGTGTAAAACCTCGTTATTTTCCTGTGTGTGTGTGTGTGTGTGTGTGTGTGTGTGTGTGTGTGTGTAAGAAGAAGCTGTAGTTCATCCAAACAGGGTCACCAGCATCGACTGTGCAGTGCTGCTGCAGCGACAGTCCCATCCAGCCGGCGGGTACTGGATACTTAAAAAAGGTGAGATAGCTGAGAGAGAGAAAAATCTGTTATAACGGGTTTCTACCTGCCAATATGAACTTCCCCAGGTTGTGCCCTGAAGGTGAACTGACTCATTCAAACAACAATGCCCAGCTCAACGTCCTTTCCTACATGATTTCTTATCTTTATTAAAAAATAACTAAGTTCCTTATCTTTGTTAAGCTGAAACAACACAAACTTTATTGTGCTTATTTGAGGTAAGCAGGAGTGCCATGACTGACATTATGTGGTGAACAAAGCTGCCCATGGTGACTGTCTACAGCTGTGAGTGTATCACTTCCTCACAGTCATACACCACAGTGATTACCACAGTGCATGTGATAAATGCTATATAGATTTGTTGGATTGACCTAGCACCCAAAATGTTCTCAGATACACGCATACACGTATTTGTGTATATCTAAAAGTCGTATGATTCTTGTCTCTTGACTCTTTTGATGCTACACTGATGTATAATCAGATGATTGGTGTCTCTGTCATTCCTAATCTACGCCCTGTATGTCTGTTCTCACACTATGTAACTATGTACGATCATCCGCGAGAAGTACATAACATTTAATGGCTCCACCAACTAGTTCACTGATTTTGGTGAAACTGGATTATATTTTATAGAGAAAATGTTTCTGGTTTCCCTCTGATGTCCTCCAACTGCTCAGCATCAACTCCTGATTTACAGTTTTCTGATGGACGGGAAAGTACACTGCTCCAAACTATAGCTGCTGTGAGCTAATGCTAGCTAAAGTTAGCTCAATTATTCAGTATTCCTGGAGTTTTGGAACACCGGGAAGAGGAGGTTTTCAGTCCTGGGCGGTGGGGAGTGGAGCCGGTGTCGTGCCAGAACTGGAGCTGGAGTAGCATGCAATGTAACCGGGCTCAGCAGCCTCTATGGACATAATGACAAAGATGAAAAGAACGAAAAGAACATTGATGGAAGAAGCTAAGAGAGAAAATGAGAGATTGACCGAGCAAGAAGCTGCCAGACAAGAGTAAATCTGGGACTGACTTTAAGTCATTGACGAGAGCTTTGTGAAATAAAAGGCTGAAAGACAGACACGGAGCTGGACTTCTTGCTGTTGGACTAGTAAGTAATATTAGCTGGCTGCTATGTCTTGTGTTGTTGCACTTGTTTGAAGTTTGGCAGTTAGCAAAGTTGTCGATTTGCTAGTTTTTAAGTGATATAATCATAACAAATACACGTGTACAGCTGTGCACTCCAAATCACAAAAGTACCAATTGCTACACAGAGATGCTTTAAGTCCATCACAGCTACCTAACATGTCTTCAGACAGGCTAATACACATGGAGTGCAAAAACACATGCATTCATATTAGCATGAATTACATGAGGTGAAAATTTGTGCCACGTTCAAAAAGAACAGACATGGCTGAAGAGTTTTCACAGCAGCATAACACATACAGACAGCACACAGAAATGACATATCATCTCTGGCACTGCCTCAGATCTTTGTGTGTGCGTGTGTGTGTGCAGCAACTTCAAAGTTGTATTTTCTGTATATAACCTTTCTGTGCTTCATCTGTGGGTGCAATGGAGTGTCCAACATGTGACAGGTTTACAGCTGCAGACTCAAAAACACACAGTTTCACCAAAATCCTCACACGGCTGTCATTTCCTTCGACAAGACCCTAAGCTCAGCTGAAGATACATAGAACCAAGGTGACGAATGCCAGCTCAGAGACAGATGGACAGTTCATACACACCTATATATACACAGAGACACAAACTTGGCCTCTTTGACTCACCCACCTCTCCAGGGTTGTGGTCAATCAGATTAGAGCATCATACCAAGATCTTCGAGCGCACCAACACAAATCCATTTACAGAGATAAGCTTTGAGGGCAAACCACCGCCAGAGAAAAGAGAGAGAGAGAGAGAGAGAGAGAGAGAGAGAGAGAGAGAGAGAGAGAGAGATGTCACTTCACCCACTGAGGAGCCATCTGACTCGCTATAGGGCTCCAGCATCAGTCCAGCACAACACTGTGTTTACAGAAGTCATGTTTGACCAGCCGCTGAGTGTCACTCCCAAAAATACAAAAAGGTTCTGGACGTCCCCAATGGGGCAGAAAATAAATCTCAGGGGTCATGAAATGGTTAGCAGGACAGGAAATCAGACAAAATTAGTTTTCTTATGAATTCCTGGATAGTTACTGCAATAATTTAAAAAAAATGATACAATATGTGTTGAGGGGCTGCAGTTAAACACTGTTTTAAAGGGGAACAAGACAAAAAGACTGAGAACGTCTAATAAAGACTTACCCTTCTTGGGAAACAGAGAAAATGTGAAACTATGCTGAATAATGGAAAATAATAAGATGTACAATAATATGGTGGTGTTACATTTTTATAAGGCTTTAATTAGAATAGAGCTGCAGCAGTCCAGCCCCTGCTTTACCATGTCAGTCTAGGAGAGATATAAAAGGAAGGGAAGTGGTGAGGCTCTGTTGTGATTTATGGTGTTTACAGGCCAGCCTGAAAGGGACAGAATCAGCCCAAGATGAAAACTGCCGCAGCAGAAATGATAATAAATGGCACTGCAGGAGAGAAACGCACGTATGTGGACTTTATGCCTCTGTTATCAAACTCGAATAGAGCAGTGTCCCTGATGAGCCGTCCACACTTTGTGAGCTTAATGTTCCAGAGCGAGAGGACAGACGGCAACAGAGAGCGTGATTTTGTTAGCTGAGACTTTCTCGCCTGTCCACCTCACCTCCAAACACACCGGTTGTATCTTGGCATTCAGGTCTGCTGAGCACCGTTGAGTGGCTCTTAGCCAAGACAAGCAGGATGTGAGTGTGATAATATCATATAGCAGCTCCTCTAAACTTGGCAATCCCTGTTATAATCAAATATGTGGAAAATTTCCTAAAGGACCCAGGCAGGACTAGATCATTTGCAGACAGTCTGTGTATGTGTCAGACTACATCAATAGGGTTATTCATTTAGTGGGTTGCTAAATGAGAACCTTGATTTAATACTCACCTGTGGCTCTCTCAGATCAATAACCAATACAGTGCTGAAATAAGCTTCTGCAATGTAAGAAATGTCCAAAGTCCTTCAAGAATGTAAGTGAGAAACCGCTGCTGAGGTCAAATCCAATGACTCCCAGGTGGTTTGAAAATATATTTAGACGCTCTCATGAGCTTCATATTTCATGTTAACCTCTTTCCCTTTTCTTCTGTATTATTACACACTTCTAACATTTCTTATTACTGTCCAGGTCGGTCAGTCAATCCACCATGTTTTGTCCAGACTGAGGCATCTCTTCTAATAACTACAGGAAAAGATTGCCATGGAATTTGGCACAGACATTTGTGATCCCTCAGAGGATGGATTCATCCTGACTATGGTGATCCCCTGACTTTTCATTTATGGCCATCAGCAGGTCAGCGTGTTCACTCATCTTGAGAAATTATCTGAGAATCTGAAAATGGATTGGAACTAAATGTTTGCGCAGACATTCGATGATTCCCAGGCAATGTATCATAATTACTTTGATGACTTTTCCTCCAGTAAAATGTCTTATCTGTTGGGTGCATTGCCATGAAATTTGTTACAGACATTCATGTCCCCCTCAGGATGAACTGTAATAAAAATAATTTGGTGAGGACTTTTTATAAAGTGCTCATTGAGGACTTACTGCTGTTTTGTTTGGAGGTAACTGCCAATGATTGCATGCTAATGTGCTAAACTAAGATGAAAAACATGAACATTATACCTGCTTGAACGTCAGCATGTTAGCATTGTCGTATGAGTACTCTGATGTTAGCATTTAGCTCAATGTGACTTGACCACTGACAGTATAAAGAATGGACAGTGAATGCGTGACGTCACTTACAGGTTTCTGAAGTTGTCATTCTGTTAGTTCTGCATAACTTTAAGCCAAAATATAAATTAAATAGGCAAGTTAAAAAAATATCCTCAGTACAGTTGTCATGAACAGGGAAATTAGCCATAGAGACCAAAACTGTTTTTTGTACCAGGCTGTAAACATGTTTATTTGGACATTTTAACATGGGGGCTTATGGAGATTGACTCATTCTGTAGCCAGCCTCAAGTGGACGTTTGAGGAACTGCAGTTTTTGCCGCTCCCGTATTGGCTTCAGCTTTACAGAGGTTACCACATAGACTTGACTAATATATACATTTTATTAATTACTGAATGTCCAGTTGTCTCGGGTTTGTTTACTCTTTTTGGCTGGTATATAAAAATATTATTATATTGTCCATTCTCCTACACACCTGACTTATAGGTTTGCTATAAGGTTTCTGTAAGATTTTTTTTAACAACAATAATAGAAAAGGATCAGTTGGGCCAGCCCAATGAATCCAGTTCTCAGTAGCAAGACCAAGACGGGACTTACAGAAAAAAAAATCCTCAGTTCATCATAACAGCAGCACGTAAGAACAGACATTATGCAGCTTTCCATCACACAGTCCAATACACTTTGCCTCAGTGGTGGTGTTTCTCTTCCCTTTCTCCTCCTCTTACATCCTTTCCCAAAGCTTATGCTCCCAGGCACCTGGGATCAGCTCAGACAGAACAGGGTTAGGATTAAACAAGTCCCCAGCCGATGATTCCCAGCTACACTTAAACTCGATGAACCCCACCTGGTAAATATTAATGACGGAGAAATAGTGGGATTCCATGACAAAGAGGTGGGGAGGGAGAAAGAAATCTCTACACATAGGCAGTTACACACCATCCTCTAATACACACAAATAGACTGACGTTAATGGGCATGTAAGAAACATGTACACCCACACAAAGAGGGAAAAAAAACCTTGGATTTCTCGAGCTATCTGTGTGTATATCTGGCTACAGCCCAAGGCTACATGTCTTGTCTGTCTGCACAACCTTGTCTGGGAACGAAGATGTTTCACACGTTGGAGAGAGAGCCATGAATGCCTCCACTACTTTCACAGGGAACTGCCAAAAGTAGGAACCGGAGTGTGAAATCAAAACAAAGATGTAGCTGTGAAGCAATATGTAATGATGCTCTTTTACAGGAATGGGTTTCTTTATCCGCTTCAGATTATTGTGACAGAGAGGTCAAACTGTCTGTTGGATGATTAACACATACAGTACATCAACAAAAAGACAAGCTTAGCTCTGGAGGATTCTCTTACTGTAGACTGACTAATAAAACACAAAACAACCCCACTGTCCCTTGTGTCCATGAATGCAACATCATATGGCTACTGGTCAGAGGAGCTCTTTCACGTCTTTGTGACTGTATGAAAGTGACTCAGAAGTCTCGCTGTCCACAAGCAGGAAGAGAAACAGTTTAGATCATATCCTGTGTGTGAGCTGTGGTTTACAGCCAAACACGGGGGGTATAAAATTAGCTGGACTGTGAGAACTAGAGAGAGGGTAGAGATAGAGAGCAAAAGGACAGCCTCAACCCCCACAAACACATAAAAAAGAAAGGATAAAGGAAAGGGAACGAGTTGGGGTCTTAAGAGGAACATCTCTGGGTGCACCGTCTTCCCGACAAGTGTGACAGTTCTGGCTGTACTAACACAGATGTCATCGTTTGCTCAACGCTGGCTCAGTTGTGTAGCATATTAAGACAGATTGGAGAAGGAAATGGCCCACTAAAATTGCATATTTGTGAGCTATAACCTAGAACATTTACCGTGGGTGTGTCTCATACCTATAAGCCAAGTAATAGTTTTTTAATATGACTCATTTTATAATAAATATTTAAAAAAAACAGACCACAGTTGACTTAGACTAGTTTCTTACTGACAAAAAAAGTCTTAAGCCAAGAGTGAAATGCTAAGTTGATAAAATATGCAGAAACTTTTCTTAGTTTCCTGTGTGAGGCACCTGCATTAGCATGTTAGCATACTTTGATAGCATTAATCTCTATTTGCAACTGAGACCTGCCAGAATTCAGTAATTACTTTTAGATTTGTCATAGAGTGTTTGACAAGTGGAACATTTGGAGCAGTAAACTATTCTTTGCAAAAACGTGTTTGCGAGTACTTAAACAATACAATAACAGATTGTTTTGGCCACTTGGGGGCAGCAGAAATAATCTGTAAACACAACACTGACATATCGTCACCTTTTAAGTGGGTTTATCAAAACAGAAAACTGATGCATGCCTGATGATCCAAGGGCAACTGCAAAATTCTCAGTACGTTTGTCATTATGAACGACCCCTATCACATGGGCTACAACAGGAAGTAAGAGCTCATAGGAAGAACGCCCTGTAAACTTAAATCAACAGGATATGGATGATTTACAGGGTAACATCCACTGCACTCAGGAGCAGTCACCAGCCACGCCTGAAATAAGGTCCTCAAACCTCTTTGTATCTTTCTCTTCAAAAGGCATCACTTCAGCTGATCTCAAGGCAGTGCTTTGCATGTGAGTAAATACTGTAATCTAGTCATCAGATAGAGGGAAACTTGCATCCCCCACCCTACCCTCCTTCCAGGAAGTAGTTGTATAAATACTCTGCTGTATTAATGCCTGACGCGTAACGTGAAACACACTGAAGGCCACTTGCTGCAGCTTTGGAGGGCAAAAGGATCAGATTTGCAGGGCTGGCGGCAGATGCTCCAACCACAAATTTCGTTTTCCTACAAAATTCGATATTTCTAAAAAAGAAATTTACAATGGAATTACAGCTCTTGCTGCAGTTATGCTGTGCATTTCGCGATCAGGCCCACGAGAATTCAGCCGTGCTCTTCAGAGCATAGCATTACTGTCTGCCACACTTCAAACAATATCAAAACCAGGATTTCTTCCTGGATTGCAAATTATCCAGGGGCTCAGATTACCGATGCAAACCCCATGGTGTGTTATTTTAATCTATTTCCTCGCAGTTACCGCGACCCAGAGGGAAATCATGATTCCGAGAGAAGCCCTGCTGTTATACTCTATCTTTAACAGGTAACAGGAAATTGGCCATTCAGCACATCATCTACAGTAGCTGCTCCAGTCAGCCAACGGACTGATGGATGGCAAGTCACACTCAAGCTGCGACGCCATTGATTTTCTACATATACAACCCAAGACTGCTGATTCAAGATAATGTTACGTTTTTAAAAGGCTTCGCTGTGATATTGCGATGATAAATTTAGGCCATGAAACTGATAAATGGGCCCAGGCAACACTGACAGGTGAGATTTATTTCTAGGGCATTGACGTATTTGTCTGGATGATGTACATTATTTATAGTTTATTGTTAAATGTGTACTTTCATTGCTGGTGCAGTATCGAGACAAATGCTGGTTTTCCTGTTCGAGAAATTAAATGTTGTCTTTGTTGTAATAAACATATAATTGTCACAACTGTCAAATACTGTACATCCAGCGAACCATAGTCTAATTTCATGACATTTCACATTATTTACCACATCACAGTTCATCACGATGATATAAGCTGAGGCACTTGGTGATTTTGTTGTTAGCCTCCATTGATCCGAAACATCGAGGCTCTTCTTACCCTTGTCTGTAAATAACACTAGAGCTACAGTAAATATTACAGCGCTCAGCTCAAGCGATACTTTTCTGTTCACACTTAGTCAGCAAAAAACACCATCTTTTTCTCTCCATTTTTCACACCACAACATTTTTTTTGAAAGCCGTGACACATCCAAAAAACGGCAGCATAATGTCTGCTTAGACACAGTTGTTGGGCTGGATGGCAGTACACTGGAAATAAAAGTTGCACACAAAAAGGGAGAAGCAGTTGTGTGAAGAATTTTAAAAAGAAAGCCTGTAAGAGATGTTAAAATCTTGCATGCTCTGTCTGTCTGGCAAAGTTTTTTGGTATTTTGCCTTTTATTTGATAGTAGACAGGAAACATGGCGAGACAGACTGGTTGTTATGACATACATCAACTGTTCTGCTTTGGCCACGTTTGAAGTAATCTTAACGATTTATTTATATCAAATCAGTACTTCCAAGATACAACTAAATCATTAATTATGCTGGATTAAAGTTGCCATGGAGAGCAGGAGTGGACAAAGCGGAGGTTTAACCAGCTAAGACTCAACAGAGTAACCAGACTGTTCCACTCCTTAATAGATGTTGGTTGTCATGAACACTTTTGCTGCTTGCTGAGTAAGAGTATTTAGTCATTTCCCTCTCAAGTGTGGATCCATCCATCCATCTATCAATGCATCCGTCCCTTTTCTACTGCCTTTCTAGGGTTGGGTTGCGGGGGCAGCAGGTTTAGCAGGGTGTTCCAGACATCCCCCTCACCAGCAACGCATTGCAATCCCTCCTACTGGGGGATCCTGAAGCATTCCCAGGCTAGATGGGCTATGTAGTTCCTCCAGCTGGTTCTGGGTCTGGCCAGGGGTTTCCTCCCGGTTGGACATGCCCAGAACACCTCCAAAGGAAGACGCCCAGGGGGCATCCTAATCAGATCCACCTCAGCTGGCTCCTTTCGATGCAAAGGAGCAGCAGCTCCAGATGTCTGAGTTTCTCATTGTATCTCTGAGGTCCAGCCCAGCCACCTGGCGGAGGACACTCATTTCGGCCACTTGTATTTGCAGTCTCATCCTTTTGGTCACTACCCAAAGCCCTTGACCATAGGTGAGGGTTGGAACGTAGATGGACTGGAAAATCGCGAGCTTCGCCTTCCAGCTCAACCATTTTAGTACTCCACCGTTTATCAGCAGAGAACCATGGCCATCAGGCTTAGTCTAAGGTCATCATGTGGATGGATATCTTATGAAATCAACTTGAAATCCAAGCCAACAGTTGGCTTAGCATGGACACAGTCTTGGTGCTAGCTCCAGCTCGTATCAGTCTTAGCCATCACTGAAGGGATTAAAGGTTTGGCGGCTTGTCAGAGAGTCATGCTACCTGTCATGGTGATTACTGATCTGGATTGTTGTAAAGAGCTGTAAACAAAAGGCTCATGTGCGCAGCTCTGAGGAGAGGAGATAAGAAGGTGTAGGAGGAGGAGTTCTGGTGGAGGAGGGGAGGGTTACTGATCATTGTGCCAAACTAGCAGCTGTGTGATGGATTTCACACACATCTACTCATCTACCTCTGCATCCTTTTGTGTCGAACAAAGAGCAAAAGAACCCAGTACCAAGTGCACGCAGTTGAGGATCACCATTTCGCCATTCATGTCATTTGCCCCCGCTGCATGTCACGCATGGGCGAGCAAACACACCCCCGTGGTCCTTCAGCGTGCTCAACACAGACATGCAATTATTGTGTTTGTCAGCCACACTGGTCTCTGGTGTCTATATGTTCAGGAATGGCAAAGGCAGTCAGGAAAGCTGGTTGAATTCAACGTGAATCCATGGATATATCTGACAAATCCAGCGACATGACAGCCCTGCATTGTCTATGCCGGTATCAGACGAGTGCAGCATCTTGGCATACATGGCAGACAAAATCTGAACAGGATATTGCATCCCTCGTGACATAAGCCGTAAGCAACCCCCTTCATTTTTAGAATCAGTGACATTACACAAACAGAGATGCCATGTCAGCCTCTCCGGAGGTTCAAAAATGTGCAGATTAGACTGTCATTAATACTGAATCTGGATTATAGCAATCCTGAGGCAGCTCTCTACAGCTACAGATTACTTCTATCCCAGCCACAGCGATGAAAGACAATGGCACTTTTTGTTCCCCCCAGAACTGACAGTACTGAACAGTAACAAAGGAGGACTCATTTCTAATAGGGTCAGGAGTGATTAGACAAACGGCAGGCCTGGCAGCCCATTGAGAGGCCCAAGATCCCTCAGAATCCCCCAGAATCAGACTGGATTTGTCAGATTACAACCTCACCAACTCCAATTAGCCTATTAGTGTAGTTAAATATTATAAAACGGGTTAAAATGGCAATATAGCCTCAAGACTACAACTTTTGAAGATATTCAATAAAGACATGGCCCTGTGGAGAAAACAGATTAAGATAATATATCAGGGTTACGAGTAGCACTTTACTGTGATAAACAAATGGCACCCAACTGTCTAGACATATTTGCATAACTTATGACATCCGCATAGCCATTATGGCCGTTGATAGTGCACTTTTGTGTACTGATGTATTATTTACTAGCTTTACTGGTCAAACAAAAAACATGCCATAAATATCAGTCGACTTATCGACTTATTTAGTAATAACTTCAAGCCAATGCGTGATGGTCTCCTGCTATCTCAGCTGGTTTTTAAGAAGGTCTAATAAAGTGATTTGTAAAAACTCCTTTCTCATGTCTTCAAGCTGAATCTGAACAGTAGAGAATAATATTATTTCAGTTATTAACATCCATCTTGTGACATTAAAGAATGTTTCTTTAGCATTCCTTCATTCACAATTCACGTGTTATTTTTTCAAAGGAGGAGAAGGGAACAAACTCAAAAGAAAGACACAAAGTAGAGACAGAGAGAAGATCAGTGGGAGTTACTATAAACAAGAAGTGGAGAGAGGAAAGTCTGAAGACTGAGGGGGCGTCAGGGAGAGGAAGAAAGAATGAGAGGGAATACAGATCAGCCAGCGTGACCTGTCCTTGCCCCACAAAAACAAATGACATCAGAGTAGCTGCCAATCAGCTGACGTGACTCAGAGAGAGGCTGTTAGAATTCACTCCAGCTTTTTTCTGACACTTTGCCATAACTCTATCAAAAGGAGGAAAAACTGCTCACTGCAATCGCACCATGGATTAGTGAAATCTCACAGTGTTTTAATACAGGACACTCTTCACCGATGATTCTTCATGTAAAGTGATTCTCCAAGACACCCCAATCTAATTTAATTGCAGACATATTAGAGGGAATCAATTCAGAGGGACAAATTTAAAAGCACTGTGACTGATATGACTTGCCGTAATTAACTTAATTAGATGCATCTTCGGTGACAAGGCATAAACCATTTCCAACGACAGTGCTACAGGCGATCTCATCGACCGCCATTTCAAAGCCAGCAATCTGATCATATCTTTATTGAGTGGAATTAAACTCCTCATCAGAGCAAACAATATGGTGAATCTATGGACTGCACTTGTGTAAATTAAATATGAGGAATCAAACAGGATGACTTGTTAAACGCCTTCCCCAAACAGCTATTGTCATCATCATCATAGCTTCCATAACTAAGCACGGCAGGCCTGTCAAACTTTGGATTTCTATATGAAAAGTCTGTACTTTTTAAAGTCTTTAAAACACACGAGGAAAAGTGTAAAGAATGGGTGGAACAGTGTGTTTATCTGCTCTACCTTAAGCTAAAAACGTTAGCATGTCAGCTAACTAGCTTATAGATGGTAGTGATCAAACCTGTCCATGTTTAGCATCATTAGCGAAGAGCATTGTTTTGAGTATTACAGGTTGTGGATATGGGTGCTACTAAAGCAGGTTGTATGTAACAGGTAAGGGGAAGTTTACATTCCAGCAACCCCTCATCAATCATTGCCTGACATATTTGCTAAAGACATTGCTTAGTCCACGTCATCAAAGCCTTCTCTCTTGTAACTATAAAACTGAAATGTACTGATTAATAATATGATAACAAATCATGTGCATAGTCATCAAATGCATGGTTAAGAACATGAAAAAAAAGTTCAGAGAGAGCGTTTTCAAACACAGAGCTATTGTTAGCTTAATTAGCTAGAGTTGATAGCCACAGTTGATAAAATCTGCAAGCAATGACTCATTTCAATTGGCTAAATAGGCGGACATAGTAGTAGAAATGAGAGCAAGAGACCCAAAAAGCATATAAGCAATAACTTAGAGAACAAATTTTGTTTCATTCTGAACTTTGTGGTCTGAATTGAATTGAATAACTTTATGTTATTCAATTTTAAATCTTTAGATTTGCAATATAACCCTAAACACCAAATGTGTGCACTGAACGTTTGAATGTGTGTATATGAAAAAGTTTTGTATTAGTTTTAGAAATCAGCAGGGCATTATACACCGGAGAGAGTAGACAGGAAATAATTTCAAATCTGGTGAGCCTCCGAAGGTCAAAAGCAGTGTGCTCCTGCTAATAAACCCCTCTACTGTTTCTGAACGACGATTTGAACACCTTGCTTAATAATATATTTCTATCTCAAGGTAGACAGACGCTGATTTAAATAATAAAACACAGACAGGAGCCTTAAGAGATACTGCAGGCCTACCTGTTATGGCACCGAAATAGCCTATTAAAGCTGCTTTTCTCTGATTCCTTACATTACCTAAAGTCCTGCGCTCAAAATCAAATATAAAGTCTGTGATTTTTGCATCTGAATTCAGTGTGAAACAACATAATTAAATGCAACATGTCTACCTCAATTCATTATAATGCCAGGAACAGGATTACTGATTATCTGACACACGTAACACGCAGCTGTTAATTAATGCACCACCACAAGGCCGGTGCCTGCAAGGACATGTGCTCAGTTCTAAACCGTAGCTAAGCTAGTCAGATGCTAAGTGACTAAGTGTTTTATTCATTCAAACATCACTCTGATACTTGTTAGGTGCAACTACCAACTATTTATCTCTTCTTATTTTTCCTATAAATGTCCTAGAGCCCAACACAATGTCTTCAAATAGCTTGTTTTGTCTGACTAATAGTCCAAACCAAAAGAGATTCAATTTACAAGCAGCCTTTCCTCACACTGGAGAGGCTAGAAGCAGCAATTATTTAAGCAATACTATAATTTGCACTATGATTAATCAGCTCAAAGGTAAATATTAACAATAAGAGATTGGGGCAGTGCCTATGTAGGCTTCCCCCCTCCTCTCTACATCACAGCATGCATCACACCACCACAACATAAACCCAAACAAATTAGTTCATAACCCAACTGTAACAATGCTGGCCCACCCATGTCATCTCTGGCAACCACTGTGTGCTTTAAGGAGACCCCTGCCGCCATCACACTAGCAGGATCCGAAGGAGACCTAACTGAACACATGCAAATGAAAGACGTGTTAAAAAATTCCTCTTCATCATGGCACCAGAAACCGTTAGCTCCCCGTGTTTCATCTTTCCCAGTTGTGCTTGTGGTTGTAGTTTAATGTGAAATATACACCCACCCCCTCTTTTCTCTTCCTCTTCCGTCTTTCACTTCATTTCCCCTCTACGGCTTACTCCCAACCCCCTCTACGTATTTCCACAATAACCAATTACAGGCACAGGAATGCACAGTGAAATGTGTGGCCCGGAGCATGTTGGTTTTATATCAGACACCACACTGATATGATAGTAACAACATGGGTGGGGATACTATAAAAACAACCCCTCTGCTTCACCTTCCCCATATTTTTGGAGTTCATGGAAAATGACAGCCACAGAGGCGACTCGTAGTATCAAGCTACCGCCGGCAGACTAATAAAAACAATCAAGTAGAGCCGCGGGAGCTCTGGCTGTTTTCAGGACAAAAGTGCAACAGCACTGAAGGACCAACTGCTCGCTGATGCAGCCACACATGAAAAACAGCGAGGAGCTTGAACTGAACATGATGAAAATGGACTCCAGCTAGTCTGCACTAATGAGTTTTTACCTTGAGACTGAAGGCATCTCTCTAGCTAACTAAGCGGCTAACTAGTCCCCTGCTGTGGCCCAGCTGCTGAATGTGATAGTACAGCAATGAATTGATGCAGTAGTACCAGAGCCTTTTATTTATTTCTTGTTGTAGTACAGCCAAGTAGGACAGGCATCACTGATGGCTCAGTGCTCGGATTTGCTTTAAAATACTGCCTTGGACTCAACATTTGTCTCGAATCAAATACAACTCAGCGATACAAAACAGGTCCCTGTTTGGAGACAAAATCCCAACATGCTGCACTTCAAACAAAGCCAGCGGTCCTTGCATCTACTGTCTGCCTCCTCATCTTACACTGGTTCATCCCAAGCATTCATAAAAGACTGCAAACGAGGGAGTGTCTTCGTGTGTTCAGAGAGCAAGGCGTTTTCCCTCTCCAGGGAGGACAGATCTGATGATTGGATCCTTTCCTGTCTCCTTGTTGAGCCCCTCTCCACAGCAAACAGAGGGGGTATTTTTCTCATGTCAGCCATGTGTCACACTCCACTGCCCACCACTTTTGATAAAAAGGCCTGGAGACATTGCACTGGCAAAAAAAAGAAGGTAAACAAAGAAATGCGGAAGAAATTAGACAGATGTATGCACCCCAACACAGATTTTAGGAAACGTTCTGTGCAGCAATGTCAATCAGCTGATACAGGTAATGCTAAATAAAATGCATATCACCTCGTTGAATACTTTAAAATACAAAGACATGACAGCAGAGCGAGCGAGGAGGAAGTTGTGTGATTTATTAATGAAAACAACACGGATACACAAATGAGGCCATCCAGCGTGGCTGTTTTCTAAAGCGTCCGTGTAATTTCTACTAGGATAACAAATTAGTCAGTGTGCAAAGACACACCACATGGAGCAGCCCCACAGGGGACTCAGACTCTGAGCATTAAAAATACATATCCCATAATGTATATTTGTCTTCTGTTTCAGCCCCAGATGCAGAGGAGAGAGAGAGTGAAAGCAGGGTGGAAGACGATTTGAACAATTCCTAGTTCACCAGCAGTAAAATAGACGTTTGTGTGAAGAGCCACCCACAGACTAGGCTGGGCCTACAAAGAGGAACACTGTGTGATATTCAGCCCTTGGACTCATCATTATTAGGATTGCCTTGATCTCTAACCTCAATTGCCTCCATGTCTTGGTTCACTAGGAACAGCAACTCAGGGTTTTGTAGATGGCGTCCCTTGATCGCTGTTCCTCTTTAGCCGACACACAACTGTCTCACTGTACGAGGTGACATGAAACAGGGAGGCCCGGAGGACGGAGTGGGTGGATATAAGAGAAACTAGGCTGTAAGCACATGTTGCTCAACTATCATCACCATATGTAGCGAGCACTATATCTCCAAGAATTGTGGTGAAGTAATGAAAGGGGTTTTTTAACAGCTTCAGAGTAAATCACAACCACTTCCTTTACATCCAAGTTTGAGGGGGATGATTGTCTACTCTCATTTCCACCAGATCTTCTTCAGAATAAAGAACGAGCTCAGTAAAGTGGTAACAAATAGAACATGTTCTACTTTTAAACTAAAATGTATTTATACTTCTCTCTACACAAGCTTTAGTGTGACACAGTATGGCTTAAATAACTTCACATAACAGGTCATAAAACTCTATACCCATCATTTTTTTCATTGTTTAACAATTTCTGCTCTTAAAATCTGAATTTCTCAAACAGAGATTGGTTTAAACTGGAGTTTTAAACTAGTACTGGATTAGTTGATGAGTCAAAAGCGGCAATATCAAACATTTGTTTGTGTAACTTCTCCAATTTGAGGATTTGCTGCTTTTCTGTTTTATGTCGTTTTAAACTGAACATCTTTTGGTTTTGAACAGTTGGTCAGACAAAACAAGGCACCTCATGACGTATCTTTATCCTCTGGGAAAGTGGATTGCGACCAACTGAATAAACCTTACCTACTCATCCCCTTCCAGGTGTTGAGCAGAAACTATGCTGAAACTTGCAAAAAACACAAAAAGCCCTGGACATAGTATTTGGTTTGTCCATTCTGGCTCTGTGGAAGAGGACCTGCTCCCTCTGCAGATATGAAAAGCTCATTCTAAGGTAAGTAAAATGATTATATTTTTAGGTGAATATACAGTAATTAAAACATAGTTGCATATTATATTCCATTTATGTCATATTCTGCTAATAGATGTCCCTAAATTTACTCACACTGGACCTTTAATTGAGAAAACAAACAAATAAAATGAAAAACTAACAAACTAACAAAACAAAAGTTATTTGCTGCCCTAGTTTAAACTAACTTCCCCCAAAACTTTATGTTCCCATACACCAAAAGGTTGTTGTGTTTTGTGCTGACCGCCATCATTTACAGTAAACAATGTCTCCTTGCCACAAGTGCATAAAAACCTTGAAAAAATGAAGGAAAATGCAAATGAGCTGCTGATTATGCACCCTCTAAGAAACACAAGAACACTAAAACTACAGAGCAGTTTCACACAGATTTTGGTGTTATTGATGTTTATTTTTTTTACCAATACTCCTTTGTATCTACACTTTTTTCTGGAACAATATAAACTGAAAACAATGAGCCATACATAAAGAATATGCCGTTGTCATCCAATTAATAGTTCTCACTTCTGTAAAAACACTAAATAGCTCTTCATGGTTGAATCTCTGCCGGCATCAAAGCAGACTGTAATTATGGCAAACAAATATCCCATCATTGTAAGCTGAATGGTGTGGATCTGGCATTGTCTCCGACTGAGCGCAAAAAAGGCTTTGGCAGCGTTCAGACGAGTGTTATTGTCAACAGCGTGCTTTCCCAGTGGGAAAACATATTGTACGACCAAATGCTACAACGATTAGCAACATACAGCATAGTTTAGTTTGGTTAATTAGCATGAAAAAATAAAGACAGCATGTACAGCGCAGTTTTGACCTGTGACCAGTTGTTTCATACATAACACGGTGCTGCAAAGAGCGAATGTTTCACAGGACTTACAGATTAGATCTGCAGAGCTGAAGGTCAGCGTGACAAAGTCATGCTGTGGTGAGTGTTTTCTTACATGGATGAATCAATCTAGTCTCCCCGAGAGGACCAGGCCTACTCAAAATTATTATTGATGACTATGAGATGGTGATTTGTTTTCTGATGGGAAATACCTTAACTGATGACACTATGAATGGGGCAGAAGCGGCCATATAACTTGTAATAATCACATGCCAAGGACTTTTTAGCTGTGAGATATGAGGACGCTGACATCTGGATAATGTCTTTGATCAGTATTATAAAAATGGAACGCCCTGTTAATCAAACAGCGTCGTTACAGCAGCCTTGGGAAGTCAGAGTACACTTTGAATTTAGAATTAGATGCAGAGCGAAGTGCAATAGTGCAGTATGTAAATGTGCATCAATATAAACAGCTTCACAAAACCCTTTTTAGCATGTATTTCTATCGTGTACGGTAACTTCTCGCTGTAGATATGTAATGTGGTCACTTTGTCGATTTACTGTCATCACACATTATAGAGATGAGGCCAGCGATGTGACTGGCTGAGAGTGTGTGAATTACTACACCCTCTGGTCTATATTCAACTTCACTAAACGCGTTAGCACTTTGTGCTTCTGCACAACCAAAATAGCAGGTACACCTAAGACCCATAGTGCTTTGCGTCTATCAAAATAGCAGCTAGCATGTAGGTTACAGCTGAGGCTGTACTTAGACACAGCGATGCTTTGAGCTAAATGCTATCAAGCTAAAATGCTCACATCGGCAATGCTCGGCATGATAGCATGCTCGCATTTGCTAATTAGCACAAAACTCAGCTGAGGCTGATGTCACTAGTTTCGCTGGTCATACACAAAATTACAGGACACATTTAAATCTGACCTGATGATGGTGCAAGACTAAATGTTGACATGATAATCCATCCAAGAGTTGCAGAGGCAATTTCAGTCAAAACCCCAAAATATTATCCAGAAGCTAGTGGTGCTAGATTGCTTGAGATCAAATTTATTAGGATACCTCAAAATCATCTACAGATCTGTTACACTCTGTTACATTTTGTTCTTTTGGGCTTCATCACTCATCACACTCTTTCAAATCAGCCCCCTGTGAGGCCAAATACTGTATATTGTATACTTTTCCTGCTTATCCTTACATCTCTATGAGTCTAGTTTGGGTTTGTTAAACCATATCCTCTGATAGTTGTGCACTACCATCACATAACAGAAGCTGAAATTACATCTTTAAACACTGACAGGAATCCAATATGATAAAGCATGTTCAAGGTTCATCTCCTCATTTCATTTCCAACATACTGCATGATCCAGACTGCCTTTAACCTTGGTCATTTATATCATCCTGGACAGCTCTGATTATCATCCCTTACATTTGCTCTTTCTGGTGCTAGCCTGAGCCTTACATGCCTATCAGCATGCAGGGCATGTCAGCTAACCCCTGACTGTGGTCTCACTGCTGCATCTAACTGTGCTCATTTAGATACATTCATCACAGTCAAAAAAAAAAAAAAAAAAAAAGCCTCAACACTAGAAGGCTTTCCAAAGAGTCACATGTTAAAAGGTGGTTTTAATCAAATAGATCTGAACCTGCTTGACACGCCACATCCTTTTTAGCTCAACACAAAAAGTGACAACGCAGACACTGAATTAATGCATGTCGCTGTCACTGCAGGCATTTGTGATGTGATCAGCACAGTTTTAATAATTGCAAGTCTCAGGAACGCTGATGTTAAAAGCGACCTCAGAGCAGATAAGACTTTGAATGAATAAAATAGTAGAACAGAATACTTTCTGCATGCCTGTGTGTTAAAATGATTGCTCTGCATTTATTTGACATCAGGATCAAATAAAATAAGCAGTCCTTTTGAATTAGCCTATTGTACTTGTGTGAAAGTGTTTATTGGAGTTATTCCAGTGCAGTCATACTGCATCGTATTACTAAAAACACAATGAAAATATTGAGGAGCTGACATGATGATCACACACAACTCCCTGTGTAGCAGCCTTGAGAGAATGAATAGGAAATGGGCTGCTTTAGTAAGCATCCATTATTCATTAAGCACTGTACTCCTCATGTCAACAACCTTTGTAGTGACACAGCCAAACCATTATTTCCTTTCTCCATCTCTCTCTTACTTCACTCTTTCTTTCTAATCAAGTCACACCCAGCTCTCATATCATACACGATCAGCATCAAAGTTCTAAAGAGCCTATAAACGCTAAAACATCCAACAAAACACTTTATAATCCAGACGTATTTTGATGTCAGACAGTTGAAAGAATATCCGATACTAACACTTCAGTGAAGACGGTAGCCTGTTGTGGTATTTTATGGAGGTGCAAGAAAAAAAAAATCAACACGTGCTGATATACTACACAGGAGGGGGGAAAAAAGTACATTTATTACATGCATGCAGAGACTGACATAAGTCACAAGACGGGGTGAGACCTTGATGCATCTCCAGCCACGCTTCAGAGTCTATGGTGCTGCAGATATGAGAGGAGATAATCACCCTTTCTATATGCGCCATCGCTGTGTGAGATACAGCCACACGCCTGCTGCTTTTGGAATCAATTAAAAGCCACTTTACATCTTTGCATCTGAGCAAGAACATTCAAGTTTAATACTGTTTGAGAGGGATATTTTAGAGGGACATTAAATAACAAAATATAGGCCTAAGATCACTGAGACACATCAGTAACTTCACATACACAGGCTGTAGTAAGCCTCAGTTTCACACTATTTGCATCATCTCTTAATTTCAAGGACATTATATATATTATTATGCATCATAAACATCAAGCTAGCAATCTAGGAATGTGTGGGAATGTGTGGGTGTGACGTCTTATGTGCATATAAGATGATTGCATCTCATATTCACACAGCGATCTAACAAACAGCCTTTAAGGAAATCCACAGCAGCTTCATCTTTTTCTTCTTGGCTGTCAGAGCGATATTAACCATGTTCTCACCCTGTGGGCTGCCCTTTTGTTTCGCACAGAAATCCTAATATTTGTTTTTCCTAGTCATTCATTCATTCAGATAAAATAAAGTGGACTGAAACATGTTTTCAGCCGGAGCTGGAGATGTTTGCTTTCACTTCAGTTAAAAATCAGGCCACATAGCACAGGGAGTTAATCTCTTCTGGGCTCCACCCGGCTTTCCCTGAGCAGGTCACCAAATTAGGTTGCCATATTTTGGCCTAAAAAACAAGTCAGAGCTGAATCTAATATGAGTTATCATGTTAAAATCACATCTGTTGACATGCCGCCCCCACAAACAGCTGATGTTAAGTAAGGGATTGTGTGATTAAAACAAATGAGGTCTGGCAGTCCGCTGCCCTTTTTTTGCTATTTCTACAAGCTAAACACAGACAAAAACACATAGATCTTAAAAGGTTTTCAACAATGCATTTTCTTTCTTTGGAGACTCATAAAACAACTGCAAGGTCACAGCTCAATCTCCCAAAGCATGTCTTTTAAGAGCTTTGTGGTGTACTTTGTAATGCACTCATATAGCGACTGACAGAAATACAATAGAGAAACTATGTGTTGCCTGGAGGAGGGAATACACCCATATTACTACTGGGCAGCTGTTGTGGAGTGACATCATGCAGTACTTCCCAGGGCCATATTCTTTTATTCAAACCAGAAGGGCTTAACCTGGTGGTTCCCAACCAATGGGTCACAAGATAAATCTGAGGAGGTCACAAGCTGATTACAGGGACAAAGAAATGTTTCTGTTGCACAAAATTATGTTTAATTGTTCTGACTTTTGAATACTGGACACACAGACAGAGACAAAAAAAAATCTCCCTTTGGTTCAACTGCTCACAATTCAGGCCATAACCTCTAATGAGGGGTCAAGTTGCTTCATTTTAAGGAGTCACAAGCATTTATTTTCCTTGTCATCTCCTGGATTTAAATTTACAACAGCAACTTACACATTATACTATTTCAATTCATTTCACAATTAATCATTTAAAAACCTAGTGTGTGAGACTACATCAAATGTCTTTTTTTCCAAGCAACAGTCCAACACCCCAAATATAAACTGTAAGTGAGCTGTAAGCTATTTGACCCGGAGTTATCAAATGTTTGGCCTTTTTTGCTCTAGTTGACTCCTCAGTCAATAGATAAAAGATAAACTTCATTGATCGCACACTGTGGAAATTTTCTTTTCACAGCAGCTCATGATACAACACAACACAAAAAGTGTGATGGATAGAAAATACACATAAATAAAAAGAAAAAAATGAACTAATAGAAATAGAAAATGAGAAGTATATTCACCTTGAATACACACATGGTGTGTAGCAATATATTAAATAGAAATATTGCTTCAGAACATGGAGGAAAGGAGGTAGTTGCACAGTGTGAATATCAGAACAAAGAGGTGCTAACTGAGTCAGACAAAGGTTTTGTAACGCTATTTTGTAAGACAGATTGATTTCATTCTAGCTTCTCAAAAATACTATCACTCTCTTGCACCTCATGTGCTCGATCTTACCGTTATCTCACAGGAGCGACTTACAATGCCTCGTTTGAACAGATGGTGGGTGAATTCTGACGCATATGAAAAAGGGGGGAACCTTGATCTCTGTCCAGCTGTTTCAATGCTGCCGCGGCTCAGCTGAGTCTTAAACACAGCTGATGGTAAACAAACACACAACTCTGCAGAGTTTGTACGTATATCGATCACAGGCCACAGCACTATGTATAACCTGCCTACCCCTGCAGCAGCAACAGCAGTGCTGGCCCAGAGTGTAACACAGATGAGGTGGCAAGGAGGGTGTGTGTGTGTTTGGGTGAATGAGAGGGAGGGCTGCAGGTAGCAGTTTGCACAGCTGTAAACTGTCCTCGCGGCGGCGGCGGCCATGTGTTTAACAGGGCCTCCTCTGATGGAGACACACCTTCTATGTGTCACAAAGGTCCCACCTCACTGTGAGGCTTCGGGGCTTTCCGGATAGTACCAAAGACTTCCAAGCAGGAAGCAGTACACCACTCACATGCTCTGTTTCTGCTTTCCATGGTTTTGTTGCCGTCACTGTTGCTGTTTTCAGCCACACTTTTCATTCTGTTTAAATACAAGGCAAATATCTAACACAAGCTGTACAACTTCCTCCAGCAACCCCTCCCATTGGAGAGCTTGCCTGGTTGAAGTGAGGGTTAAATTTTTATCTCCTCACCATGCATGACTTATAGTATGTTCTAACATTACTAAATCATTTAAGCACAATGCCAAAATCCAAAGGCAGACTGCAGGGTTTGCATTCTGTAGCACTGGCCGCAAGCACAAACAAGCCTACGGTTGCAACACACTGCAGCTTAATGTGCTTTAGCAAGCGTCCACTCAAGGCAAGCAGGAAAATAACACGTTGGATACAAATGCTGTTTCTTACTTCACAGCCTAATTCATGAGCCGCTCTCCAAGGCCGGCTACAACCATTTTCTGCCGGCAAATATCTGACAAGTTCTGGGTCAGCTCGGGCTCATCCCTAATTGCCGAGACTTTATACCAATTAGTTCCTTCTCCGCCTGTTTGAGAAAAAAAGCGTACCTTCAAGCAGAGTGTAGTTAATGCAGCCGCAGCCTCAGAGAGAGCACAACACAGCGTGTAGTCTCACTGTGGCGGCTCAAAGTTAGAATCTGAGTATTTCCAAAGACTTGGAGAGAGGTGGCAGATAGACAGAGGGGTGGGCGAGCTACAGGGATTAGCTCCAGGCTGGCAATTTGAGGTTTATACCCAACAAGCTGTTAGAAAAACTTCAGGTGTGCACAACTCATTCCTCTCCACCTCGCTGTGGATTTCATTAATCGCCACATCTGTTCGTTTTTCGCACAGCACGCCCACGCTCAAGCAACATGCACTTCACAATCCTTCCAATTGCCATTTTACAGTTCTAACTATAGCAAAACACGAGAAAAGAACATCTTGGCAATGTGTGCAACGGCAATTAAATGTAGGTTGAAAATAGCTCCTGCATGAACCTGTTGAGAGAGACACGAGTACAGACATTCTCAGCTTTGTTTCTTTGGTGAATTAGTTCTCCCAGTGAAATCTACCGTTGCACATGATATGCAGCTGATGTTCTCTACATTTTATTTATGCCAGAGACTTAACCAGGTGGCTTTCATTGCAGGTTTCATGAACAGTAATGCGATGAAAGCCAAATCAATCTGCAGACAGCACTCAGCAGTCAAATGTTATTTCTTCCTGCGTCCTTACACAGTCTCATTTGTCTTGTTAAGCAATGTCTATTTGTTTATTTCATTGCGTCCCCATTAGCTTACTCCGATACTGTGTAAGTGAGACTGAGCTAACTCTGACATGTCACAGACAGTCTGTGCATGAAACAAAAGAGAAAGTAAAGACAAGTAAATCAAGGTGAAGAGTGGGGGGGATACATCACGAGGCTACCACATGCTACATGAATTTGAATCTAAGGACTAGTTTAATGCAGCCAGATGTGTTGTGATGAATCTGGAAAAAGCTCCCGTGTCTGTGTGTGTATTTTATGAGGTTGGTTTTGGGCCCGGGAAAAAAAAAAGATGACTGACCTCTGCTCACTTGGCAGGATCGACACGTTCTGAGTATTAAAGTGAGACTGAGAAGAAGTCAAGAAATGAAAGGAGAGGAGCAGAATGGATCAACGGTACCATACAGACAGAGAGGGGGAAATCTAGCAAACCCTTGTTTTTGGCTTTGTTAGGATTTTGTCAGCAAGACTCAAGTTGAAATTTAAAAAAAAAAAAAAGAACATTTTTTAAATTTTATTTCCAGAAGTTAAATTCAAATTTGTCTCTGTTGATGCTCGAGGCTGCTCAGTCCGCAGTACAGCCAGACAGACTGTGAGATTTATTAGAAGTGATACAGCAGAGTCTCACTGATATTAATGAACTTAGCTCATTGTCCAGCAATGTTGCCACATTATGCAGCCACAGCGCAGCATTTAATCCTCAAAATCTGTCCATACAGCTCTGATTCGTGATAACAAAAGTATGCAGAATCAGTGTCACTATGTTTGATGTCTAAATTAAAGTCTTCTCAGGAGTATAGGCTGTCAAAGCCCATTCTCTTGTTGATGGTCAGTGGAGCACAATCTCAACAGCGCCGTGGTTCATTTAACTTTTCATTTCCACACTCCGGTTAGACAAATGTCAGACGTGTTACAGCGGTTCACCTCCACCACTCCCCTTAACACAGCACCCTGCTATAGACAATCTGCTCCAGGGATGTTGATCTGTTGCTGACCCTGACCTCTGACCTCCCCAAGGGGGGGTGGGATTAATATCACATCCAGGGATTATTGCATTACAAACCAGACAGAATTACAATGTATGCAGCCAACACTACATTTAGCAACGAGTCAGGAAAGAGACCTCCTTGAGTAACAAGTCTTAGCAGATCCATCCATGATACTGAGTACCAACACAGCCTCTGTTCACCGACATGTTGAAACTGGCTCAGCCCACATAGAAGCAGCCAGCTAACCGAATATAAAGGGGAAAAAATGACCATCTTCATTGTGATGAATACAAATGACAAGCAGAGCAGATAAACGAGGGGAGATCAGGACAGAAACTCCAAGCGCCTGTTCCATTAACCCACATTGACGCACCGGGGTTGACTTGAGTCGCTGCAGGTTGTCAAACGGAGAGCAACCCAGAATTTCAAGCACACCGTAAACATCGCGGGTTAAACGAGGATTGCCACATTAAAAGCTTGAAGGCGCACCTGAAATGGACGTTTCATGTGTGGGGGAAAAAAAATCAACCGTGCGCTGCTGTGCGTAACGGACAGGTAACAACGGCGGCGCTGTACGGTGACTGAAAAAAAAAAAAATGACATTTCCAACGCGACAGATTAAGTGTCAAGATGCAAAAGAGGGCGTGATGAAATAAAGTAAACCTGCTCACTCACCTCGATGGTGCCAACATTAAAGTCCTGAGCCCAGATTGTCTTGGAAAAGGCGAGGCGATGCTTCGGTGTTGCCGCCTGTCACACGGGAAGGAGGAGTTTGTGTTTACTCCAACAAAACAGAGCTGGATGTCGGCGAGCACACGGATCCTCTCCCCTGTTTGGCGAAGAGAGGGAGCCACAGTCTGGCCACATATTTTATTACACGTGTGCTTCTGAGACACGGAGACCTCCAGTCTGTCCTAAGCTGTCATTTGTTTTTGGAGTAAAACTTTGGGTTATTATTGCTCTAAAACACACTGATAATTATAATTAGAATACATTTTATACAAGAATTACATTTTTATTTTCTTTTTTTGTAAAGAAAATTAAGAAAGATAAAAAAACAACATTCACAATGTCAGTGTAAAAACATATAAAACATTCTTTTATATATATTTAGAGCTTGAAGGAAGATGTCATTTTAAACAAATGGGAAATTCTAAATATAAACCTGTTGCTTAAGTTATGACGTTCTTGCTAACTCAGTTACAGCTAGAGATAACAAAAGCATAAACAGATCCCCTTGACTTCTTATCACCATCACCAGGAAGTCCTGAAGGTTTATACTCCACTGAGGAGCTCCATTTTGTGCCATAAATCAGTAGCACCAACTAGGTGATATGTGGCATGAACTTACAGTTAAAGGACAGAGGAGCATACTAGTTTTTGTTATGAATTTCCTTCTTTTTTATGGTATTATTTGTATAAATCAATCTTATCGTGAACCAGACATATCCTCATGTCTTCTGTGAAATCATACCAACCCCTTATTATGGCTTTGTGTGTCATCGATGACACATATATTCCTCTTCCAGTAACTTTTCTTTGGTTAGATCAGTAAATAATTAATCTGCATTATGTTTTATGACCCTCCAGTTTCAAGGACAGGACTTTGAATCCCAGACTGTAAAAACACACAAAGTGTGTGTTTGTTTGTGTGTGTTTGTAAAAACTAGACAACCGTTACTAAAAGTGTCTTTTCAAATGTCTTGAATTGTCCAGCTGAGCTCAGTATAAATCTAAAAATATTTCACAACCCTTGTTGCGCATTCAAACAACAGATATCTGAGACCAGACATATCTCAGTTATGGGGGAACTGGTGTCTCTACCATGGCAACCATCTCTATCTTTTCCTTTCAAACCAAAGGTCACAGCCATAATTGAGAGATTTTATGACCAGCAGTCCACATTTCACTCCACCCAGGAACACACCATCATACATCAATCTCTTTGGAGGATCAGAGGGTCCTAATCTGCTTCTGAGGCTTCATCAGAGCTTTAGAGAAGAGACGCCAGGATTTAGATTTTTAACTAGTGCAGCTGGAATACATCAATAATGCCTTCCACTAAGAAGACTCTACATTTCATATCCAGCGCGCTGGTTACTGCCATATCTGTCGGGTTGTTGGGGTTTAGCATGTCAACACAGTGGGCTGAGACGACTGTGGAGTGCGCAAGAAGCGGAACCAACTTCTTCAATGGAACTGCTGTCATTACTTTGAAGCTTTTCGATGGCACTTTGGACAGATTCTACTGTCCCACTTTTGGAGGTTCTGCTGATTTTCCAGGTAACGTTTCAAGGATCTTAAAAGGCCGTTTCACCCAAATTACAAGATATTTTTTTCTCACTTATATACCCCTAGAATAGTTTTGGTTTTAATACACCAGGTTTTGAGATAACTGTCTCTGACAGTCACGCCTCTGAACGACAGCACTGAAAAATTTGATTTAAATCTGCAGCACGTCTTTCCGAAAGCAGTGTATTGAGCTGTCAACAGTTTTTGTATCTGTGTGTCTATAAAATATAGCTTAAGTTTTACCAAATGATATAACCATAATGTTCTTGTACTGTTTGTGTGTGTGTGTTTGTGTGTGTGTGTGTGTGTGTGTGTGTGTGTGTGTGTGTGTGTGTGTGTGTAGTGATTCCTAAGTTGGTAGAAACAGGAGTTACCCCATTAGCCCTGCACGCTTTGTCTGTGTGCCTGTTGGTCCTGTGTCTCGTGTTTTCCGCCGGCAGTATCCTTATCTCCCTCTACAACAGTGTCAGTAACCCTTATGAGACCTACATGGGGCCTATTGGCATCTACGTATGCAGCTCAGTCAGCGGTAAGTGGCACAAATGTTAAAGCACTAAACATCTGAACTAATCAATTTTTTTTTCTTGCTATTTCACTGATGAAAATCAGTGGTTGGTTCTTTCATTTACAGTGACAGTACTTAATGGTGCTTTTCCCTTTTTTCCCTGCAGCATGCTTGTCTGCTGTGACCCTTATCATCTTTGTGGTGAACGTCAACGTGACCAGCATGGCAGAGGATTTGGTAAAGTTGTACGCTGACAGTATTTCAGTGGACTTGAGGAATAAGTCTACAGAGATGGGACTAGGATACTACCTCGTCATCCCTTACACTGTGCTCTGTCTCGTCGCCATTGCTTTGATTTTCATGTACGACCACGCAGCCTACACACAGAGGAAAGAACAGCAGAGGCCTACTGAGGATGCGCCCAAGGAGATAATGATGTATTAGTGGCCTGCAATGGAGCCAGTTTTCAGTGACATTGACAAATTGCTCATCAAGACTTTCTTAAGTAACAGAAATTGGATGTACTGTTTGTACCTTTAAAATATGGATGTACAGCTACAGTAGGCTACATAATAGCATAATAATAGCACAATATCAACAATAACACAGTTTTATCGTTTCAGTGTCTTAATCTGATTTGACATGAAGTCATCACATTGTATTGTAATTATTAGGTGATACATTTATTAGTATGTAAATCAATTTTGGTTCATATCTTTTTGACTTTAACGTTCTTAAAAAATCTATTTATTTTGTCTTAAAATAATTGAACCTGTTCATAGAGAAAGTAAAATGCATCTATAAGTCTTCAACGCATCAATAGTTTGTATAAAATAAGCAAATGTAAATAAACAAAAAGGATGGATTTTTGTCATTTATTGAGTTATGATTTATTCGAACAAAGTTAGAGAGAGAGATGTGAAGAAAAGAAGGAAGAGACAGACAGTGATTCATTGTTTTTTGCTGCCCTCTGTCTCTGAAATGATGTTAATGCAATGAAATGTCTCATGCCAAATTTCAAGACAACTCCTATCCCTGTGAAAGAGTAAAAAGTGAAAGAGCACATCATTTTGCTGATTTTCTTTATCTTTTATCAACCATGGCTGTCAGTTGTAGATGTTTGATTGCTTTTAATTATGGGATATTTCTTTTAAATCACTAAAGGAAGACGGAATGCAAAGCAAACTAACTGCCATCTATCTGAAAACCTCCAGGAGGGAGCACTGACACAGGACATACATACTCCAGACTTGGGATAGTCCAGAGGTTCTCAACCAGATGTCAAATGTACTTAAGTACCTCACAACACCACCTGCCCTGTTCTATTTGAAATTGGATGTCATTGCAGTGTTTAGGTTTGACTAAGTTTGTATTTTATATTACTACCACTACAAGCTTTCTTTAGCTTTTTCAATCCATTATGTTTTGCTAATTATTTCAACTAGTTAGCCATTAGATATTAATTCATAACATTTGGGCAACATCTGTGAATAAAACACTAAAATGACCAAACTTTAGCTATTTTAACTATTTATGCATTACTTTTAGCTAATTATTTCAACTGTTCAACCAATTTCAATGATTTTATCCAGGACTTTTTAATTCTTTCAACCGTTTATCCATTACTTTTAGCATTTGTTTCAGCTAACCGTGTCAACAGCTTATTCACATTTGTACTCATTTATTTTGGCTAACTATTCCAGCTATTTACATTTAGAAATGTAGCTATCTCTTTTAGCTAGCTAGCTATCTATTTTAGATTCCTATCTTTAGCTATCTAGGCTACTTTTAGCTACTAGCTCTCTAATTTAGCTAACTCAGTTTACTTTTAGATAAGTCTTTAGCCTCTCTGTTTGGTTGGTAACTAGTTTTCATGTGTTCCCAATGCAGTTTTTAGGTGTCCTCTCAATATATAGCCCATTTTTAATCAAATCATAATTTCTAGTTCATCAAACAATCTACTCTCTAGTCTTTACACATTATACCCCCTGGCAACTCCAAAAGTACCTCCAGGGTATTACCCTCTGAATCATTAGGCCACACATGGATTACTTGAAATACTTCCCTTTGGTAATTTATGGTTCATGATATAAGAAGTGCTTAACTTGAACCCTTCACGCTGCTGATTCATTGCGGATTAATTGTGTCCATTTCCATGTGGGATCAACCTGGAGAAGACTCAGTGAGAGAATTTATTACAGATGTGTTAAATCCATTTCAAAGGATTATAAAAAACAAACAAAAACAAGCTCTTCTGACATTTATTGTGAGTGAAACAAAGCTTGCTGATTCTGTAGAAGCTGAGATAGATCTCACTAAGAGAGTCAGCATCTATTGTCTCCTAGATCTTCAGACACTCTCACAGCTGTGATTCACATGACTGTGTTGACATGAGAGCAGGGGCGAGGTGTCCTGTTACTGTTTCCCGTGTCCCATCACTCAGGGCCTAAAGTCTGTTTGGACATGCCCTTTCCAGCACCTCTCAGCCCCGCAACGCCTTCTACCTGCCTTCAAAAGAAGCACTCTTCCTTCAAGTCTCACACTTCAAGGGACCTGTGGAAGGATGCAGCAATCTGCTTTGTGGCTGTCAGTGTGAATATGTATTAAATTTCTGAGAATGCACGCTTGCTACAACGTATCGAAAGCATTTCAGGCCAGAGTAAAAAATCCAACACACCTTTTGTGGTGCAAAAGTCTCATTATAGGAGAACCTTCTGCTTATTAGCATAAAGTTTTATTCTAGTCCTGATTAATATTTTAATTTTTATAGCTTTTTATCTGTCACCAAACTACTCCTGCCAAAATATTCATGATGTAGGATGATGCAGCCCGATGTAACCCTACAGCTGTGACCACGACCCAGTGTGAAGCCGGGGCAGGTTGTATTCTCCAGAGGAGGTCACGTCAAAGCCTGTTTCAGTTCAAACTCGCCTGCTGTGAAATTGATAAGCTCTTCACAGCACAGCACAGATCCGTCTGCCATTAGAGACCCTCTTATTTTATTTTTCACCCTTTGAAATTCATCACTGACCCAGTCTGACCTCTGACAGACTACAAGAATAAAATACTAAAACTTGATTTCTAAAATAATCCTTTAGTTGGCACACATATGCAGTTGGTATCTTTACTTACCAACTTTAGCCATGATAAGGAATAAAAAAAGGCTCCTTATAAATAAAGGTATTTTAATTGATGTAGATTTCCTTTATTCCGAACATCAAGCTGTTTAACAGCTGGCAGAGGAAATATTTAACTATATCTATCACCAATCTTCTCCTGTGTGCACTGAGGTGTGAAATAGCTGAATTGCTATTGAGAGACCCCTCTCACCGTTTGCTGTGCAAACATTGATTGAATAAAATCAGAGATGGGCAGTAATCTCTTCCTCTCTGCATACTCTCTGTCTCTCTCTTGGCTCACCAGAATGGATAAACCCCGGGATTATGCAGAAGCCCTGAGCCCTGACCACTCACTCTGTGTGATAGGATTAAAGCGGAAACTTTTGTACCTGTGAAACCTTATCCTCCCAGGTCCCGCATTACAGAGGCCTGTGAAACAGACACCTCCAGCTGCAGGGCAGGGGGGGCATACACATAGAGCCATGTAGAGTCCACTCCAGTGGGGCATAGCGGGTTGGGGGAAGGGGTCTCGTCTCCTTTCACCTTTGGGAGTTCATTTCACATTGACAACGGAGAGGTATGGGTAGGTGTAGATGTATAGGAGAGGGAGTGTCTGCATTTGTTTAAGCACTTCCACAAACACCTTCATTAATCCAGTGTTATAAATAAAAAAAGCTAAGACAATAGAAACATTTAGAACATTCCTCAGAGAAAACACTTGAGCCTATCAACCTGAATAAGTCCACTTATGCCCCAGAGCCTTTTTATTTGATGTCCTTATCACTGCTGAGTGACCTTCTCCCTCCACTGTGGCAGTAAGATAGGTGTGTCTCTCATGGTGTGTTTCCCAGGTTAAATTTTCCAATGAGGTCATGCACATTTATGACACTCCTACCGACTGTGTTTATAACATGACATAGCAACAGCAGTGACACAGTATTAAAATATCTGTTGGCTGTTGTATTTGCTCATTTGTATTGGTCCTATTTCATTTCATCTATTTGCTCACATTGCGCTGGTTAAATGAAAACTAAGAGAATAGCAGCGATGAGCCGTTCCTCGCTGTACTTGTGAGGTGCTCTCACATTCAACCTGACCGTGTGATATTGGAAGGTAAGCAGGTTCCCTTACTTATCTCCGTCATTAATCTTAATTTGTCAGCGAAGGCTGAGGTGAAGGCAGAGGGAAGGAGGAGGAGGAGGACTAAAAGGTAATTGCACCCCTGCTGCTCCATTATGGTGTCATTCCACTGTTAACAGAAGATAAGATCTTCTCCAAATTACCTGAAGCCAATTCTCCACTTTACCTGGCTGGGACAGAGAGACAGAGAGAGGGTATCCAACCTGGTCTCACAACCCATGATGGGACAAACTGATAGAGAACTAATCCATCTGTGCAGAATCCTTCTGACCGACCTGTCAGTGTGCCGAAAAAATCGACGTCTGATGCCGGATGACGGTTTACAGCCAGAGTGATGGATGGAGGGGAGGGCCAGGCACTTTCTCTGCCCCATGCCGCTTGACACCATTGTTGATTAATGCGCCCCTGATTGGCAGGTGTGATAGATATCAGTGGGTGCAACACGTAGGGACACACAGTTAACCCACTGACACAGCACACTGTTCAGTTTAATTGGCGCCATTTGACCTGGAGACAAAAACAAACACATTAAGGGCAGTAAAACAGAAATACTGCAGAGAACTGAACTGATTTAAGTGTTCGATAATAATTCAAATCCTGAGATGGCCCACAGAAGAAAATGAGGAATGAAAAAAGAGTTAGGCTGACATGTTATTGAGTCTGTGAGTTTGTTTCACATCATCTATTACACATTTGCATATCTTGTATACAGACAGAGCTGTCTGTGACCCATTTCTGTCTAGATAGAATGCCAATAAGAACTCTTATAAACTGGGACATGCAGACTTTGCCTGTGCTCCAGCAAACATAAACAAACTTTAACTAAGACTTTTTAATGCTGCAAAAAGAAGAACACACATACGTCGTGCTGTAGTTGGTTCAGGTGTGTCTTTCAACAGTGTTTAAAACAAATGAATAAGAAAAACAGTCAAATATGGTCTTTTATTTTTGTCTTTTAGGTTTTAAATGTATTGCAGACAAACAGTACTAAACGAAGGAGACCCTTCAACCCTCATGAATGAGACAGAATGTTTATTTAGATTTGATTCTGATACCTTCAGTTTAGTAGTACGTTTAGTCTGCTGCCAGTTCAAGTTTTCACAAGTTGCCTCCACAAGCGCTGCGAACAATCTTGACCCTCATGCGTCAGTTTAATTTACTATACTCTTAAGTCATTAAGGACAAAAATGTCCATGCCCAAAAAAGTGCTATAAAAACTTAAATCTCATAAACAACTGTTGTTTATGAGATGTTATTTATGAAAAAAAAAAAGAAAGAAACTAAGTAATTGTTTGGGTTTTTTTTCCCATAAATAATAACAGTGACAACATTAAAATCCTTAAAATGATTGAATGTTTGGTGGTTTTGAGCAGGGCTGAAGTTGTTTAAGAGATTTATGCAAAAAAGCAGAAAAAAATATTAATTTGTAAAAGTTTTATAGCAGTTTTTTGGAGGACATTTTTGTCCTTAATTACTTAAGAGGGTAGTTAGTTTTTTCTGAGTGTCTGTGTTCTATTGATTACAAAATCTATTAGAAAAAAATTATTTGAATGCCAAAATTTGTCAAGAGAGAGACTTTGTTACAATAAAATGTTCCATATGCATGAACACAGCCAAAATGATGGCCAGATAAAGAGGACAAATTTGCCCAAATAGACAAAAATAGAGATAGTGACGCATGAGGCTTGATAACTTAGGAGCCTATTATTTGCACCTGATTCATCAGATTATAATAGTTCCTGTGGTTTCTAAAGAGGAAGAAATATACTGTGTATTATGGCTGACCTGAAAATGGTGCCTGCAGTCACCAGTAAGTGGAGCTCCACTGCTAAAAGCTACTGATGATTCAGTATAGTCAGTTGTTAAAGGTCCATTTGAATCATTATTGAACACTGCACGAGTGTATTAATGGTGCAGTAATTATAGTAAGCACACAGGAGTGTGAGTTTACCAGGAGAGTTAGTTACTCGAGATTTGCAGCAGGTGGCAGCATTCAATAACTGAGTCAAGTGAAACAAACAAATCCCTGTGTGAAACTTGTAGTAAAGGAACAGTCCATTCTAACCCAGTTTATTTTGTGTGCAACAATATGTTGTCTATGTCACATCAGCTTGTAATTTTACAGAAAACAAAAACATAAAATCACACTCCCAGCCCAGGTAAAGTCAACTTACTTTATCATTTTATTTTGCATTTGAATTAAATTTCTATTTCTCTCTCTCAGTTTCCAGGTTCATCTGTGCCTTCATGAGATAAAAACCCTCTGCGTGGAGGATGAGCTCAGACCGTCACTGGAGCGGGACACGAATCCAGAGATCACAGACACTCGACTGTAACCAAGACACTCAGACACAGACTGCAAGCTGTTCTCCAATCCATATGGTCATAAAACTACAGAGATTCCAGTAGTCTGCACACATATAAATTCTAGTCTGCCTTGTAGAGTATTTCCTTACCACTGTTTGAGACAAAGACAAAGTTTTAACTTTAGGTGTATCAATAATAAATGGAGTTAATGTGAAGGTTAAAGAGTGCCTCCTTCTATCTATATGTCACATAAATACTGTACACAGAGTGAATTTTCCATGATGAAACGTCATAAAAGCTCTCAACACTGCATGTCATCAGCTTCTGTCAAGGCTCTCAGAGCGTCTGACGGCACTCAGTGTCTTTTACAGAAGCCAGATGGGCAGAGGTGCTAGGATAAAGTGCATCAAGTGCCCCCTATTGAGCTTTATGAACGGATTAAAGGATTTGCAAAGCCCTGTCATAAGACCGTCAATCATTGTCACACCCGCCTGAAATTTACGGCACTGACCGCAGAAAAAACCTTGGGGCTGTTGTCATGAAGAGTATAACTTCATCTGTCAAGTCATTCACCCTAACATCAACACCTTGAGCAATGGGAAAATAAAAAAACAGAGAGAGCGAGAGAGATTGGAACCATGACACAAGACACTACAAATTACCACAGCATCTTAATACCTGAAGTTTACCTTCAGGAATGTTGTTGCAATTCAATACTTCTACACCTCTCCTCCATTCATCATCAAGTTTTCCACCTCTCCCCTGAGCTGTGTCGCTGTGGCATTTCAGCCTGTGATGCAAAGTCTTAAAAACTGCAATCACCTGTCTGCCTTTCTAATAAAACAGAGGTTCTTTGAAAAGAGCAGAATTTGATATCGCCTTTCTAAATCCTGCATAAGAAACAATGCAGCCTCTCTACAGGAGGCAATGTTCAGTGTCATTCACCTTAGGTGTGGAGACACGGTGTCTGCCTGCTGGAGGGATCACAAGTGCTTCAGGCCTGTTTGCATGTGTATGAAACAATTTGTCAGCCTATATAACCAGCTGACCCCCTCGCTCACCACAAACCTGGCATCGGTGCATTAAAGGATAATTATAGTTTATTATAATTTGGCACTTATTTTGTAGTCTGGGGCATTATTTCTGTCATTTATGATGACATTCATACAGCAATTGCACAGATTTAGGTCGAGGGTGACATTGCCACACCAAAGTCCCATGGATTAGGGTTAAGGTTAACATTAGGGGTTAGCATTCGGGGTTAGGGTTAGAAACACAATCACAAATCGACCAGACCAGCCAAATAATCTGAATCACTTTATTATTATTTGGATGTAAATCTGGAAGTGAGTGCAAACTGTTTTCCTCATTGCACATTAAAATTGTACACATCTACTATTTACTGTACTGTAAAACAAAATTTAACCAGGAAGTTGGTCTGTACATTACCATGGATGTTCATGGACGGTATGAGTAACAATTATACAGTTAGCCTTTGATTTCTCTTCCAAATAAGTTTGGCTAACCTAAAAGGTTTTTTAAAAAAATCTTTGATTGTGTATTTAGACCTGCCAGATGTTTTTTTTTTTAGTAATACCACATGTTCCAAGATTTCACCAATTACTTTTGTCCGCACAATGTTATTATTGATATTTAATGATGGCCAAAACTATACAAAAAAACAACAAAAACAAAACAAGGAACCAAAAAGTCCAATATTAACTTATTGCAGCTATGTTGCTATTAGTGTTCATTCCCGCCAATAAATAAGAAGAAATTGCAGTTTGTCGACCAGAGAGCGCTGACAAGTTGATTTTTCAACTGTAAAATGTCACGTTTAGTATGAATTCTTAAAAAACAAAAAACAACTGTGAGTTTAAATAAAGAAAAACTATGCACTATGTTTTTATTCTCCCTAAAACCGGTCAGTACCAGCCTCAGAAGTACAGCATCAGTTGAGCTATAACACATACAGTACATACAGTACAATACATAGATATATAGATGACAAATATACACACAGAAAAAAAGAAGAACAACATTTTTTCCCACTTGTCCTGTTGCCTAAAACATACAAAATTAGACATCCACAAAAAAGATACAGAAGCGGTAATGGTGGAGATAACGCTCCCAGACCTGTCTTCACCCTCTGTGTCAACTCATCACCTCCTGGTTGGGTGTCAATGAAGAGAGGAAGAGGAGAGAGGGGAGCGGCTGGCAGGAGATGGATTGTGAGGGGGGGGGGGGGGTCAGTGAAGGGATCACCTTGCCAAATCCGCTGTGAAGGCCTCAGCTTGGTGCACTTAGCGTAGCGGCCGGAGCCAACACGTAGCAGGGTGTAGTTCTCCCTGAGGCGATACTCAGGCACCGGCCTCCTTGCCATTGTCATCTGTCCATCTCTCAGCCTCTCCATCCAGCAATCTGCCTGGAGGAAACTTACTTCCTCTCTCCACATTCTTCCTCCCTCCATTACCCCCAGGAGAAGCAGGGGAAGTTGTGTCGAAGGGGACTCCCAGGCAGGGTCAGCAGAGTATCGATGTCAGAGCCTAAAGTTGGGGTCTTGCCACTAATTAGCTCATCCATAAAGCACTATAAGACATAAAGAAGTGATCTTGCATATATGCTTTGAATTAAAGTTGGGCAGAGGATGTGCATGGTTTGAGCTGGTGGATCTATGACAGTGATAAGTGATAAGATGCTCACACACCTCACTGAGTGGAATGGCAAATATGTCATCATCCTGAGACAGGGTCTAACCAGTTCGTTTCAATGAGTGCACCCATGTCAAGGTGATGTATGGACGCAGTAACACAACCTCTGAGAAGGCATAGGGGGGGAAATGCTGCGCTGCCAAACAGCTTCTCAGATCATGAGCAGAAGAATAGGGGCCGCATGTAAACATTTGAGACATGTCACTCATTTCTCCTCTGGTGATTTATAACCAACCTGGACACTCTGCCTGCCTGCCTGCCTGCAAGCAGCCATGTGTGAAAATCTGACTCAAAGCTCCACCAGAGGTCAACATTTATTTTAACTTTTAAATGAATTTATAGGCCAGGGAGAAGAAGACAGACATCAGATAGTTTAAACCAAAAGGTCAGCCACTTGCTTTTAACACTATGGATTACACCTTCAGAGGTTTGTCTGACAGAACTCTGCCCTTTGGCTGCTTATACATTTTGTGAAGCTCACAGAAAGCCTGTTCCAAAGTCTCTTAATGGAAATGGCTTGGGAACTCATTTGTGAGGAACAGCAAGGAAAACACTAAGTCTTGGAGGAATTTCTTCCCCTGGGGATCCCTAAGTGATGTCCATCTCCCCTCAGTCATTCAGAGAGCTGAAACTGGAGAACATGACCGACACTTTGAGTTCTCTCACTCAGGATCTTTTAAGGAATATATCTGGATCCAGTAGTGTCTTCAAAAAGTTGGTTTTGACTGCAAGATAGTTTGATAGTTTGGATTTATTATAGAAATCCGTTCTTTCTGCTGATACAGTAGGAATTAATTCAATTTCCTTGCATTTGATCATTTTTAACAGCAACGTCTAGTCCCAGAAAAATGTGACTCTGGATAATCCACAAAACATGTCAACTTTTTCTTTTATCAGGACTGTTTCTTTGGTTGAAAATAGTTCCAATGAAAACTCTTAAATCTTTTTAAAAGCTTGAAATTCATTCACCTCCATTGCGTTACGGTGACAGAAATCTCAAAATGTGAGAAAATAAACCGTGTGATACCACTGGAGGTGAGCGAGAAAATGTGTAATTAGTTCAACGGATCAACAGAAAAAAGACATACTGTATATGTAAGCTACGGTTAGCTTGAATTGCTCATTTTCATTTGTTTTCCCTGACAAGATGTTAAAAAGGCATCCTGAATAAAAAGATGTCTTAAATAATTCATAAACACAACATAATTAATATGCACAAAACAGTACAGTTCACACCCACCTATAGAAAATCACACAGTTAGACATGGTAGTAGCTACAATCCACACTTAAATAGAAATAAGAAAAAAACTGATTAGTAATGTTTCTAGTTTTCTAATGTTCCCTGGTAGTAAATTAATCAAAGAAATATTTATGATATTTTTTGATATTTGAATTCATAAAGTGAAGTGAGTCAGTGTGTACTGATGAAATCAGTGCCACAACCTGGCCAGCAGAGGCCCTCGTTCCCTCTCCTCCATCCAGTCCGAAACCAAAAACCTCTGTCACCATACCAAAGCCATATCAAGACAGAGGATCCTAAGACACAATAAAATCGGAGATGTATGGGAACCATCGAGGTAGAAATGTCTACTGTGATTTATCCCAGCACGCCTTTCCCAGTTTAGACTCAGACATGCCTACATGTGAAGATTTAAATGTGAGATACAGGTGAGGGGATTTAAAATGACCCTGACAGAAACTATGAAATATGGGAACATAAATGTACATTCTGTCAAATGGGTAAAATATCATATGGGTAACACATACTCTTCCATACAGTGAACCCCTGCCAGCTCCTGGAACGCTGCCCAAACCTGGATTCTGGGACTGGATTCTGGATCCTGGCAAAGTTTCTAATTTTACCTCATAAATAAATTTGCAGTTCAGTGACCGGAGCAGTAAAACTATTCAGTAGGTGATTCCAAACATTATTCCTTGTGCTTCTCGAATGCTTTCTAATCCTTTAAGTGTGACACAAACACTTAACAAAGGAATGCTTCTTTGCTGTGCTTAAGCGCAACCCGCTGAGAGGAGAGTTCTACTTGCCATAAGATGTCAAAATAATCAGTTCAGAGTGTTCAGGAGCTGGCATGGCCTCAAAGGGCTGGCCATTATGTATGACAAAGCCAGAGTGTGCAATCAGGACACAGTGAAAAACAACACCATCGCTGTTAATGCAATGGACCAACACAAAACAAACATGTACAGTAGCTGTACATGTAAAGGTCAGCGGACTTTAACCTGTTGTTGGCTGCCCAAATAACTCCAAAAATATGTTTTTTCATTTTTAGAAATCATCATTCTTTGTCATTTATCTTCAACAAAATCCTCAATAAATGATCATGATGTGTGCTTACTTTAACTGATGAAGGCTGAAATATAAAATAAACAAGAATATGAATATTATAATATTATTACGCAACTATTTTGATAATCGATTGATCATTGAAGCTATTTTTCAAGCAAAATTACCAAACAAAGTAGGTTGTAAATTGTGAGGATTTAATGTTTTTGTTTGCCTATGAATGTAAGTGAATGTTGGCTGGACCACAAAAGACATTTGATAACATCAGTTTCACTTTTTTCTGTCATTTTACAGACCAAACGATGAATGAATTTATAAAGAAATTAATTGTTATGTCTGTCCTTATTATGATAGTCACCTTGTTGGGTTTTTTTTTTTTTTTTTATCCTCTAACATTTTAATATTATTATTCATTTCTTATTATTTTCTGTGATTAACTTTAATCTGTTAATCTATTTTTTAACATACAATTGTATATTTTGTGTTTGATAAAAGACTCATAAGACAAATCTCTGAACTTTGTTCATTAAAGGTGACTTAAATTTGTAACTTCATCAAACTGAGTGTCATGTTTCCCTGTTTGGCATCAATACAAGTTATACACAATCCCAAATGTCAGCAATGATATGTAACCAGCATTGTTACTGATTGTAAAAAAACACAGTCAGGGAATACTTGGTTTCTTATATTATGTACAGAAGAATGGAAATATGGTTTCCTATCAGACATTTACACACACACACATTTAACAAGGAAAACTGTTTAAAGACACAGAACACCAAACTCTCAAACTCTAAAATATGCTTTTTTAAAAATCTGTTTATATCTGATTATACCATATATCATTAATGAGGAACTTTCTTGGTCATGTTTCACTGTATATGCTGTTTTTTGTTTTTGTTTTGCTTCATTTACCTTGGATTTTTACTTACATTATTGTTTTAGATGATGATGTTAATGTTTTACTTGTGTGGACACCAAGAATAGTAGTCGCTACCTTAGAAATGGCTAATAGGGATCCAAATAAATAATAAAATACATAAAATCTTGCTAAAATGGAAATCTGGTATGTTCATAATCATTCAGAAATTTCTGCGGTTAAACAGCAGGACTTCCCAAATATGTATGCATTAGTAGTACAGCAAAGGTGACCATCAGCCAGAAAGGTGATTACTATTTAAAACTCTTGATCCATCCCACATGTAGATCTCTTGAACTGTTGACTGTAAATAGCCTAACCTGACCTGCAGGTGCTCTTCTCTCCAACAGTCGCTGAAGAAAAGCTTTAATTTTATACTTCAATGCATATCTGAGAAAATTTGAGGAGAATGTGAATAATCAGTTAATGCACAAAGCTCATCAGGTCAGTGCCAACACTTCAATTAATCCTCGCAATCTTCTCTTCTACTTACATCGGGCATTTATTTCCTCGTTCATATCAGCTTATTAAATGGCCTTTTGCTTAAGAACCAGTGACTAGATTGGGCTTTGTTGGAAAATCTTTGGTTATATGATATGGACTTTGGCAGAGTGGTCTAATGAAGGATGCATTGTCTGTGAGAGCGGGCTTTTTTTCCCCCGCCCTGTCTTACAAAAATGCTGACAGCTTTCCTCAGCTCTGGCATGACTTTGGCTTTTAATCAGAAACAACACTGTACACCTGATCAGTCTGTTCACACCAGAGCCAGAGCAGCTTTGCTGTTACAACGACGCCATTATCTCAGAAACACCTATTTCTAACATGAAATAGCACAACATGCCTTTGTTTCTTGTCTCTAGATATTTGATTCGTTTATGAAAAACTCTGTTCTTTTAAAGATAACACTGTGGGACACACTCACAGTGGCTTCCACGCATCTGTAGTTAAAAACACATTTGATTATTGCATCCATTATGTCCGTGATTCATCTGGGGATCATTTTAAACGGTCGTTTGTCTCTGAGATCTGTCCATGCACTTCAGCAGGTGGCTCTTTTCATTAAATCTAAACGCCTGATGATTGTGCTCTTCATTAAAGGCTGCCCAGTAATATGGGCCTGAGATGATTGCCCCCGTGGTGGTTAAATATAGTGGTTGGACAAGGCCTCGGCCGCCGCGTAATGAGAAAAGTCAATAGAGCCGGGGCTATTACGCTGTCAGCGCTCGTACCATTACACACCATTAAAAACAGCACAACTCTGTGATTCATCCTCATTATATTTATTGGATAGATGGTCTGATCTAATTGTAGAAGCAATCCAACCTCTGCATAGTTCAATATGTGTCATCATTTTGTAGCCACTCTGCAGACAGTCTCCTTTATTAAATGATAAATACTGGATCTACTTAATGAGGGATTTATAAATTCTGTATCTTTCAAATAAAGTGTAGTTGAGTATTCTAACTTTCTCATAAGTAAAAGTATTGATTTAGTGTTGCAATCTACAATATTTACAATATTTTTGTTCGTTCAGTGAGAAATGAGTGCTAAACTCATTAGTGTGTGACCCACACAAGCTCCCAGTGTTGACATGTACGCAGAGGGCAGTGTGCCTGGCTTATTTAACAGAATGGAAATTAACCACTTGTCACTACCCCTTCATCAAATTCTTTCTACAGTGCTAGAGGGTCCACATCTGGCACTCCTGAATGCTAACTGTGAGGCCGACAGCTTCCTAGCACAGGTACGAGACGAGAAAAAGGGGATTTACAAGATGCAACCACACATGCCCAGACACCAGAGGAGTCAACAGGTAAACCCAAACAAAGCATCTTGTGTCTGCTCATTTGTGACCATCATTAATGTCTAATCATATTCAAATGGCTCTGAGTAGGAGGCGTCTGAGTAGCCCACCAGTATGCAGATAGGTGTCAGGGGAGCTTGCCCTCCAGGACTTGTCCCAAGGCAGCTCTCCCCTCCTGGTTTGAATCCCCTGTGGGCTTGTGGACATGTCACGGCCCATCACCCTGCAGACAGACAGGTCCCTGGCTGGGATCGTCCGCTAGACTGGCAGACTAGCTTGATAGCTTGTGTTCAACCCCACTATTGTGATTTAACTGCTGGTCACAAGCTCCATTAACATAATGATAAAAGATAGTGACACCTCCCTTTGAATTCTATCAGGTAGCCTGAAAGCTGAGTGTAATGAAAGGGATAATTAGACAGTTTATATAGGGAGGGGCAATGACAGTTGCACAAAGCTATCTGGTCAAGTCCTGACCCACCTAATTAAGACGGTGTCCCATCAATCTTGATGTCCCTGTCAGTGAGTTGGTCCCTGGCAGTTTAAAGTAAATAGAAAAGTGTGTCACCCAACAATACTTTTAATGGCCAATTTAGGCTCATAGAGTGGATGAATGTTGAATGATTTTAGAGAAAAGGCATGACTTTTTTTCTTACTGGAAACCTTAAGAAAACTTGATTATATCTCCACGGATCTTTATTCAGGAGATATTCACTGTTTTCTCGTCATAGTAACAAGGGTTTAAAAAGCTGCTCCATGCTGGGAACAGTAGGGGTTAGAAAAACAAGGCCCTCTAAATCACAGCCTGACTTGCAACAGAAGACGGCTGAGGAGGACACCATGAGATATCATGAAAACTACTGTATACTGTATTGGTTTTTCATATATTTTGTTAAGATAACACCAGTTATGTACGATTTCCTTATGCAAGAGCAAAGATTAACAGGCCACACTATTATTCGGATGTATACTGTGACTTTTGACTTTTATCTTTTGTAATTCACAATGATGCTAAAGGTTTATTCCGGGTACTCAGGGTAAGGAGAACATATGTTGTCTTCCTTCCTTAGTGCACCCGTCTTTTCTCCTTCTTCTAAATTAATGTACATCAACACAGGGGCATGAGAGTAACCCACTGATTCACACAGTAATCAACACAGCATCTCTATTTCACGGGCTAAATACAGTGCTTCCCTCTCGCTGTTTTAATTATGCCTTTGTGTGCCTCAGATTATCTGAGGCTTGTAAAAACCTAGTGAATAAAAAAAGGCCTCTTTGTCAAGTGGGGGCATGTCAACACACTTCTGTGGATGATGTCGGCCTCTCAGCGGTGTTGTCAGCATCAGTGTAGAGTGGACGCACACACACACATATGAAAACGTGCATGGCTGCACGTGTGCATCCTGGATTATGTCATAGCACTGGAATGCCATCACATGATCAAGGCGAAGAGACTGCGTTAAATGAGTTAGAGCAACACAGCACAGCTTGTTTTTTATCATGAAAAATGGTATGAGTACCGATGGCAGAATGAGCGCAACTCGTAGTGTTAACAGAGGCGCTTTTGCTGCAGGACTGAGCCTCGAAGCCTGTTTTCCCAGACAGGGTGCACGTCTTGTGTTTATGGTTGACACACAAGCTGTTTGGGGTTGATAGACTCCAATACCACAGTCAACACAGCACTTGCTGTGCGCTGATGTTTGTTTGAACACTTGTCTGGCAAATAAGCATCTACTTTCTGTTTCCTGGGCTGCTGCCTCACAAAACTAGGCTGATATCTACGTATTCCTGGAATATCTTCCTTTCACAAGAGGATACCTTGAATCCAACACAGTTAAAAAAAACTGAAAAGATGGAACAATGCAGAGTTTCTTAATTATTCCAGGTAATAAAAGAATGGTAATAATATTAATTGAGGTATAATTACATGCTTAAGGGGGTGATCAGCTTATGATGGTATTACATCTTCTTGATTAAAGCACTTTAAAAGTACTGCCTTTCTTTCCCTCCACTTTAAGATGATAGCAGCTGCCTCAGAAGTGAGCCAGTGCCTTGAAGTGCATGCTGGGATTAGTGGCAAACACAAAAGGAGCATTTGGAGGGGGCATGTCTGTCCCTTTTGAAAGGCTATCATTTAGAGCCTTCAGCCATAGATCATCTGCGGCTTACACAGGGAAAACTTAAATGTTGATAAGGCCCATTATTTGACTCCCTGTGAGGGATGCGTTTGATGGTTTAGGCTAGGGAGGGCTCCAAAGGTCTCTGTGACTCAGTCTGTCTCCCCTCTCCTGTCTCTCTATTGGTATGCATCCCTCATAATAGAGGCAGGAGGTAGGGGGTCTCATTAGGGGCCGGGGGAGTGTTGTTTTGAGGGGGAGCAGTCAATGAATTCCTCGAGGCAGATGCACCAGTATCACACTGAATTGAAGCTGAATAATGTATCATGGGAACCGGTTATAAAAAACACAGAAGGGGACGATTCTTGTTTGAATCTATGCAGCAAAACACAGCTCCATAACTTCTGTTTCCGAATGACTTAAGATGTGCCTCAAAGTTCAAAAGTACTCCAGGTGGGCTGCATCTTCTGATGTAACATTCGCACTGAGAGATAGCTTCCTTTAGAACTACTGACAATGACTGACAAGTGGTACAGAGGTAGCTATTTTGAGGATCCCCTGAGTACCGAATGATCTCCTCACTTCCGTCTCACCACCAAAAGTCCAGCGGGTAAAATGGATTCCCTTTGGGTAGCTACTTCCTCTGTCATCTGTCACCACTTCCTGTCTGTGAAGAGCAGGTAATGACAGCACGCAGGTGTTGCTAGCCGGGTGGTATTACTGCAAGACGTCAGCAGCACAAAACATGCTATTGTCCCCTGAAATGTTAATACTGTTTGCTTCAGTTGCTTTAATTTTAACATTTTTACATGTTTCCAACTTTTTCACACACTTCAGCCATCACCATGTTGAGTTTTAGTGCACGCCGACGGGTCAAATGAACCATTATCATGAGCAAGACTCAAAGCGGTCCCTGAACCGAGCTAAAATGATTACATATTGGCTGTTACTCAGATATTTGTTCTGCTGCACTGCACATAGAAATTGATGTTCCATGAACCCTGGATATTGTTCTCATAAGGTCATGGTTTGGAATTTCATGTAGGTGATGAATGGCTGCAGATTTCCTGAGGAGTTTATGAGGAAGCCTTTCACTGTACTGAGACTATTAGATAATATAAAAAATAATCCTCCTTAATAAAAAAAATGGAACAAGGTTTTTTAAACTAAGTATTTTCTTTTAACATATTTGATTTGATTTTATCACAGAGGGTTCAAACGAGTCTTAATGACCCATAACTTGTTTGAAACATCGGTGTGGTTGATGTGAACTTTCTTTTCTGGCCTCTCAGCAGTGTGTAAAACCACTGCCATGGTTTGTTATGACAAAGGTCACGGATAACGGATGATCTGCCTACAGTTCCCTAATGTGAGAACAAAGACTTTGTCAAAATATATTCCAGCAATAGAGTGAGCGGGGGATAAGTTACATTGCTTTGGGGATAGTTTTTCCAGACAGAGCGATGTGAAGACAGGCCCTGGCTGTGGATTTACTGGGACTCGTTCTAGTCCGTTAATCCTCGTATCTCTTTGACTCTTTCAGCAGGTTCCTCTGCTGGCAAGCCTTATGGGCTCTGAAGTGGCTGCCCTTCCTGTGCTCACCAATAATTCTTGGTCCTGGTATCCAAACCGACTTGTTTCCACTGCTAGAATGGAGGGAACCATTCAAGGTTGACATGATAAAAGAATGTTTTCTAATCTAATGGCAACTTGTTATTTTAAATGCAAAAGTTGTCTCATGTTTTTAGCATTTAGTTTACATTATTTTATGCTGTAAATCAGACAAATAACACCAAAATCTGAATCTTTATCTGAATTAAAATTAAAGCAGAAAGAGCAAAGGTAAGTGTATAATAAGTTGTGTAGTGAGGGGTGTCCCCACATTTTTCATGTGCTCTCAACAACCGAGCAGTTTGCGCTGAGATGGCTCTTGTTCTGTATAAAATAATCCATATGGCTGCTCGTCCGGAGCAGGGATCCCATGCCGTTACCGGCCCATACGTTAGGCTTTTTATGGGCCTCGGATGGGGAATGATGAAACCGAATCAGGTCATGCCAATTGATAGACATTCTCCTCAGCTATCATTTGCACACACAATCCTTTTAAAGTGCAGCGAAGAGAGGTGCCCCCCCTCCTTACAGCCGTATAGTGGCTTCCCCAGAAGCTGTCATCATATTGTTCTCTTAAATATTTAACTTCCTCAAGAGATTGAGCTGTAATATAAGAAATTATCCCTATAATGCCCACTGACTGCTACAAACAGATGTGAAATTTCAGGGTAGACCCAGACTGTAATCATCCCCCCTATGACCAAGCTATCATGTTCTTCACTGGGGTCAGACGCCACAGTCTCCCTTTTCATATTACCCCTCAGATTTGTCTGTAAGGCAGTGTTATATGGGCTGTGGAGAATTATTAGGCTATGGACACATCTTTTTGTTTGAAATCCTGAATGCTTTACAAACCAACAAATTGCCTCACAGAGCTCTTCTTAAAGTCATCCTACATCATCAGCACTTGGCATGGCATAAACCTGCACAGTGCATGTTTAAAAGCAGGTTTAGGAGTGAAGGAGGTGTTGCAAGTATTGTTTTAGTTGCTTATTTATCAGTTGAGGAGATCTCGCTTAACAGCTAATGGGAGTTAAGTTTCTCACTTTGCTGAGTGCAACTTTATCCAGCAGTGATTCATCACTCCAGCTCATGTCACTCACTGGCTAACGTGGACAAGCCTCCAGGTCCCAAGCTGCAGACGACTCCTCTTCATGTCTTCCTGGTTGTGATATCTAAATTGTGATATCCTGAACTGAAAACTGAGCAGCAGCCCTGTTAGCGTATATGTTTATATATTCTCTCCTTAGTGGTTAGATTTGTTCTCTCACTGCACATTTCAGTAAATACCCATTCCTGCTCTCCAAAGTTGGCACTGGGTGACTTGCTGATGTATCTAGTCCCGTAAAAAGAAAGAGGATTAAAATAATCCAGTTCTGAAACACCAACTCCTTCAATCATGAACCAACCTCGCCTTGGAGGGATGACCCTTTGAGGCTGAAACCCATCATTATAGGTTTAGCCCATTAGGCATGTGTAGGGACCGGTGGCCACCTTTATGCTGAGGTATTCTGCTTGGGCCTGGGCCTTCAGCCCTGGAGCCAGGGGCCCTAGAGCAGGTAGAGCAGAGACATGGTGGCTTGACTGATATTCATGTGAGCTGGGTAAATGTGCCCTTCAGGCATAGGGCACTGGAGCGTTACATTTCTGAGAACTGAGAGGGGCTGAATCGAACTTGGAAAGCAAGTTGAATGCTTTGTATGCATGCCTGGGGACAAGGACATATTCAGATCTTTAACTTTGAGAAATGTAGCAATACAACAGTTTAGAAATACTAAAAGTATATATTACAAGGAAAAGTCCTGAATTAAAGTAAAAGTACATAAGTATTAGTGTCAAAATATACTTAGGTATCAAAAGTATTCATGCAGAATGGCCTATTTTAGAGTAATAATTGAAGTATAATTATTGATGCATTAATATGTCAGCATCACTAATGTTTATATACACTGCAGTGTAGCTTAGCAACAAGAACCAAAACTACAATATTTGCCTCCAAAATATAGCAGAGCAGCAGTATAACGGAATATTGCAGTATCTCAAAATAATATCTGCTTTCATATAATTGTGAATTATAGTATAGAATCCCACGTTGAGTGAAAATAAAAAATGAAGAGGGATAAAAAAAAGATGACAGTAATAAGCACTAAAAGGCCTCTGGTCGTGAAAGGCTTTACACTCCATTCATTTGGACGTGATGAGGATTTCAACAGAAAACTAGTTACTGTGAGAACCTGCTCCTGTATGACAAAAATCCTCTTTGTCTGATCCGTGGCCCTGCTCCACAGATAATAGAGCAAAATGTGGCCTGAGGGAGATAATTTGTTCCCAGATCTTCAGATCGCAATATTTTCATTTGAGCCCAGGAGGGGATCTCTTGAATCGCCCGCTTCTATTGTGTTCCAACAAGGGGCACGAAAGTCTTGTCAATTAATTTTTCTTTTATTCCAGACCACAGAGCGCCTGAGTGATTTCAATTATCAACCAATTAAGAGGTGTTTCCTTTTATTTACTGGCTTTGATTCCGTGCGTATCCATATTGTTTGGAAATAAGACAGGACTTTTCTCTGCATGGACTGCTTAATATTTTCTCCCCAACAGGAGGCTTTCTGCTGTGTCCCCCTGGGTTAGACGCACTATAAAAGATTCTTGAGTGTCGTTGAACTCTCTTGTTCAGTGGATGCTCTTTCACAGTGGATCCAAATATTAAAAAAACAAACAAAAAACAAATCCCATTAAGAGGATTCACACGGAACACAACACGTTTTGCGTGACAGGACTTTGGGAATAGATGGAGACAGGTGCAATAATCAGGCAAACAGGTTAACATCAAACAGCCTGAGCAGTCTGAATCAAATCCAGACAAAAATCTGAACTCCTGAACCTCGTGGAAATAAGTTAAAGGTCTGATTGCTTGTTGAAATGCGGCTATTGGAAGTGACAAGCGGAAAATGTCTCTGTCCTACACACTTTACTGCTCACAGCCACTTGACTTTAGATTTCCTGACAGGTTTTAAAGCATTTATACTGCTTTATTTACCACGTTTTTTTGCAATCCCAAAACGATTGAGAACTTAATCTGGATTTGTAAAGCACGTTTTAGCCTCACTGAGACTCAAAAAATAGTTCCTCCTGTGCTTTATCTAAAAATTGTACAGTAACAAACAAATAATGACCGATTTGAAGAGTTAGGATATCATTCAGTGATCATAAAGATTCTGTTGTAGTGTAGGAATATTACAGGAATATCAACGTCTTCAGAAAAATCATGAAAAGACCTGAAATGACTTTCATAACCAAGAGCCAATAAGGAGATAAATAAAGTAGGTAAATGACACATAAGCTTCAATAAATGACTTTTATTCAAACATCGACGTGAGTTTAAATAAAAAAAAAAAACACCAAACACAATTCAGTCTGAAATACATGTCATGTATTTTCTTATGAAAATAATTTCTGTACATATTGTCTTCTTCTTTAAAGACAGGGAGTCAGCCCAACCGAGCAACTACAATAAGTATTTCACAAAAAATAATAAAAATATGAAAAAATAAAGTACGTATAGCCATCAGTTCAATGATAGATAACTGTGGGCTGATCGATGAATTTTCTGGACAAACCAACGATGGAGAAGCATGATGAAAAGTTATTGTGGACAAGAAATACCAGTTCGGTTCCAGTGCTACTTTTAAAAATGAAGCCCACTAAATCAGAACATGAGTAATAAGAAAAAAACAGTAAAAAAATTGCTGATAAATTACTTTTTCATGAAGCAGCCTGACACAGACACAGACAGACAGTCTACACCTCTGTTCCTTCCCGGCTGTATATGAGGTTATTAACACTAAAATGGTTGGAGAGGCTCTGTACTGATGTGTAATAGTTCATTCTGTTGTTGTCAGAGTTCAGAGGAGAGATTAAAGTGGGCGAGTAGGAGCCCAGTCCGGACATGCCCTCTCTGGTCTGAGACAGTCCTCCGAGATGCCCGGAGCCGTAGTCCCGCTCACCGGCCCTGGAGCCTTCGGTGTTGCCAGCCAGCAACGAGTTCACGCTGGACACGAAACTGTTGTAACACGGGCTGTGCTCCGCGGGTGGAGAAGGGGACGATTTGGGCTCCGTGGAGGCCGGGGATCCGTGCAGGCTGGGCGGGGAGGAGCTCAGGAGGCTGGCGGTGTCGGAGAGCTTGTGCGGGCCGTCTTCTGACTTGACGGGGAGAGCTGTGCTGTCAGCTCCGTTTATGTCTGCTCTCCTTTTCCTCTTCCTCCTGAAGTTCCCGTTGTCGAACATCTTCTCACAGTTGGGGTCCAGCGTCCAGTAGTTTCCTTTACCTGGAGGAGAAATCAAAAACAAGGGTTAGATATGGATGAACTTTAAACTCCAGTTTTCCTGCACATCACTGGATTATTATGACATCTTTAAAATCTGATCACACTGACAATAAACTGGAATTATTCCACTTGTTTCAAGAGCAGCTTCATCAATTCAAGAGTTTTATCAGCACTTGATTCAAAGCAATTCTCAAAGCAGATTTAATACAAATATCTGACACAGAAATATCTAATTTTGGTAAATTAATTTCACTCACCAGGGTCATCCTCGTCCCGTGCCACTTTTTTGAAACAGTCGTTCAGTGACAGGTTGTGGCGGATTGAATTCTGCCATCCAGCTTTACTCTTCTTGTAGAAAGGGAAGTTGTCAGCCACATACTGATAGATCTGACTCAGAGTCAACTTTTTGTCTTGGGCGTTCTGTATGGCCATCGCTATCAGCGCTGAGTAGGAGTAAGGTGGTCTGACCATCTTGAAGAGTTCCTGCTGGCTGGATATGGACAACCAACCCAGATCTGCTCCACCAAACCCGGTGGGAGGCGGTAAGAACTGCCTCTGGTTCGACCCGTATCCGGACTGAATATAGGACGTGCCGTTGTTCCCGGGAAGATAAGGAGAGGAGTTGATGCTGGGTCCGTTCAGCCATAGGTACGGGTTCGTGGACGGTGAGGTGTACTCTCCGAGGCCGTAGCTGGTGGGGTGCGTCGGCGGCCTTTGAGGGTGATGATGGTGGAGGTTCTGTTGGTACACCCCGTAGTTGTCGCAGTACACGGCCATGTCCAGGAGCTCCTGAGCGCTGTGGTGCTGAATAGGGCTGGTCTGCTGATTAGATGGTTGGTGTCCAAAAGCGTTCATAATCCGCCCTAACCAGATTCCCAAAACCTAACTTCGTGTCTGATCTCTCCCTCAGGACTGAACTCATCCTCAGAGGGAGGAGTATTTATGCGCAGCGCCGGGAGCCTCTACAGGTAGCCCATTGAAGAAAACTTTAGGGATGGTCACACCCCTCTTTTCTGTCCTGCTACAGTCTTGACTCATCTGCTTATCAATGAGCATCGATACTGACTTGAATTGCCTTTAAGGCGCGTTAGTGACTTCTAACTATTGACCGTGCGTAATTACGCACTGGAGCTTGTGTTGGCTGTGGCAAAGTGTTTATATTTAGAAGTTGTTTTAAACAAAACTCACTAACGAAGGGATGTACAGTGGAGCTTTACAATTTTGTAAATGTGATAAACTATTGAAGGTCACCAGAATAATTATTTGCTTGAACTTTTATGGTTTCCAAATATATTTCTGATGATTTTTTGCTTGATATTTGATCTTTGTTGTCATGATACAGTGAAAATGTGAACTCAAATTACAGCGTGAAAATGTCAGATTTTCTTTGTCAAACTTCAATGTGTGAATCACTAACAGATCACTGTCACTATCACTAAAAATACATTTTTATCAGCGCTACTAGAATGTTAAAAAAGGGTTGTAACAGTTCGATAAAAAAATAAAATATTTTGGCTATACTTCACGTGTTTCTGCGCACAGATTGTCACCGCGACAGAACTCGTTGAACTTTCTGCAGGACAGTGTCAAACCTAAACAACCAAGACCCGCGTGTGTTTGTAAGAAGCCACCTTCCCCTTAAAAGAAATTCGCTTGCAATAAACACTTCACAAGAGCCGCAGGTTTAGTGTCAACAAGTGACTCGTGGAATAAATACCCGCAGCAATCTTCCAAAGAAAGCAGGCTATATTATATCCGCCCAGAGAATAAAACCCGGCCAAATGTTACATTAACCTTTGGGAACTTTACAACAAACATACATATTAATATTCTAACACTTTAACTTATGAATTAAGTAGATAAAAGTGTTTTTCCTGATAACTGGAATTAGAGGTAGTACTAGTAGTAGACGTCACATTTTTATGGTATAAAAACTGTGACATGATAGAAGATCAGAATAAGTAATCATAATTTTAATTTGTTCCCTTCAACATGTTTCAAGTTTTACCAGACCAATATGCAACTGTAAGAAAAGTAGAAAAATATAGAGCTCCTACCACATAAAACTAAGAACAGTTCCAACAGACTTTATACTAATTTGATTCATTTGGTCAGGAGGGGGGTGATAACCCTGGTGGTTTCTGGAGCCGACCTATGGCAGACAAATGCTCCGAGTTTCGATTGAGGGGAAAGTGGAAAAGACGATAATAGCCCAGCGATCCTTCAGTGGCTCTGTGAGGTTTAAGCTTCTTTCCAATTTAACACAAACTAATATACACCCACAGACTGAATTTTCTGCGTCTGGAACTTAGGCCTGAAGCTTTTTCTGTGTGTAGAAAGTCACACAACTTAAATTAAAAATGTACAAATGAACCCAACAAGAAGTCAGTTTTGGATTTGGATGCGTTCAAAGTCTGTTGTCATCCTTGTGAATAGTGGGCTCTGCAGGTTGTCCTGCACTAATCGGCAGAACATTCCTCCTCTCCATGACCTTGATGTAATTGTTTGGCTCCAAGGTGTTGTCCCGACCACAGGCTGTACAGCAGCGGTTAGCAGTGGACTCCAAGGGGGGGGAAGTGGCATTTAACCCCCAGATGAAAACAACACAACCTGTTAGGTGTCTAACAACCAGTACAGCTAATTACTGCTGACTGGACATCTGAATCTGAAACAATTCAAGCAAAGACTGCAATGATCTCTCCTTAGCCTGGTATTTAAATATTCATAATCTTAAGGAGTTTTTGTTTTGCTGAGGTTTCATGACTTTTAAATCTAATATATTATTGACTGTGGAAGGAAGGGTGGATCATAATCTATTTTTTTAAAGAGCTATAAGGACCTTTTTTCTTTTGTGTGAGGTTATTTTGCATTGTGGTTGATTCAAAATACCAGAAATTAGTAGAATTGTTGTGTTGGAGCAGCCATCAGTCACAGTTTTCTATCTTTCTGCCTCTCAAATTAAGTTCAGAGATGTCAAATGTGGCCTGGACATGGCAACCTCAAGCCCCCCATGTCATTGTAAAGTAATAATTCAAACATGCTGACTGTGTGCGTGGGAGGGGGCGTCTATTGTTTTTCTGCCATGTCTGTCTTCATCCCCTGTTTCCTCAAGCTTTTTGAGGTCATGGGAGCTTTTCTTTGGGAGATCAAGTCAATCACGGCGAGGTCAGAGAGGCAGGGCAGAGCCACCGCAGGCCCCTTCAGGCTGAGAGCAGAGAAACTGGTGGTGCTTCAGATGACGAGAGAATCAACCATACTTCTAATTCTCTATTTTAACAGCACTTTTTTTTTTACTGGGATTACAGCTGAAATCAACAAAGACCTTCAGGGTTAATAAGGCTTGTTTTCTGCAAACAGCCTTGGCTTTAACCATGTGGCTGCATGCGTTAGACATCTGCTAACTATTTATTGCTTTGAAGTAATTACCAGACTATTAGACGCACTTAAGGACAATAAAATCATGAGAAGCCCAGATAAAGTCATTAATTCTGACTGTGTAAACAAAATGATCCCTTTGTGTAGCCAGAGTCTTGTCCTTCTCAGGGTCTCCCTCCAGTGGAGGAAAAAAGCCAGAACAGACAGCACATTTTGGAGTGCCAATTAATGTTCAGCTTTGGATGCATGAGTGACATATGAAAATAAAAGCTTCTCCCGTTTGAATACTTTACAGAGAGTTAATTTCTCAGCAGCCCTGACTGTGCAGGAGATTAAAGATACTTGAAGTGATCTGAAACTTGGCAGGCAGAGGAACTGTCTGGTCTTGGTGCATCCTTCATCTCTACACTCACTGATCTTTATTCTTCAAGATGGCAAAGACATATTCACCGCAAGAAACATTTATAATAGGATCTCTAGCCGAGCTTTGCAGTTTTTTTCAACCCATTTCAAGAGTTTAAGGGGGTGAATAATAGGTATTCTTAAGAGCATTCTCCTTACTTTTCTTGTTACCTTGAAGGTTTGAAATTTCACATTTTGGCAACTTGGTATGGATGGTAATGAAATAGTGTACAGCATTTTAAACCCACATTTGACTGTTGCATAATGGAAGGCTTCTGCAGCAGTTAATATGAAAGGTTAACAATATACTTCTAAAGAGGTAACAGTGATAAAAACTCATTTTGAAATTAAAAAATGATATCCTGCTTCGAATAATACATCTGACACAAAAAACTCCAATAAACCTGTTAAAAATATATTTCATATATATATAATATATATTTCTTCCTGATTGTAAATCCAGAATCTAATAAGAATAAGAAAATATTTTTATATCAAATGTTTGACAGTTTGACACAACATGCCTTCTAACTGACTGAAAAGTGAAAGTTATGTGCTCGAGATGTCAAGTCCCACATTGCTCTTGTGTAAATTGCATACTGGACTATGATTAGCTTCCAAATTAGTTGTGATGTCACAAAATCATCTGGTATGTGCACACCTTAAACTGAGCTTTAAGAGATGTTCCACCTTCAGCAAATGAATGTGAAACCTGCACAGCGGTCCAAACATCATGCAAGAAGCAAAACATGTTTTTGAGTGGAGGGGACTTAAAGTTTCTGTTGAAGGCATTTAATTTCAACCATCGTTAGCACATAAATACACAAGTCATTTGTCTACCTGTGAGGCCCAAGGAGAATATGTTTCTTAGTAATTAGATGTTCCTCTCTGTGTAGTCTCCTCTGACCAATTACTGTTTGGCCCTGACAGTCTGTCTCCAGGAGTTAAGGAGGCAGCCCTGCGGACAGCACGTTGACCGAGGGAGAAATACAACCAGCCTGGCCTTCTGCTTCACTGCATCTGGTTGCATTAGCTTAATTCTCTCCACCGCTGTGCAGATTTACACCTCTGCTCCTGATTACATCCTTGGAGAGATCAGATGTTACTGGTCTGTTAGAGCCAAAATCCCACTCTGCTGGGCTCACCATGAGCTGCAGAGAGGTTAAATATACCCTGCCTGCTGTTGTCTCGCGTGGCCTTAAACATGGCTTAGGGGGGAAAGAGTCATGAAATTAGATTTTGTAAGCAGAGATTTTCAACTCTAAAATTCCATTACCCATTAATAACTGCTGCTTCAATTTACTGGTGCAAAGATAATGTGGATATGATTTGATGTAGTAGGGTACTGGTGGTGTCAAGACTATTAATTTGACCTTAAAATTATATATACACAAGGCAAAAGTTTATATCACTTTGGTAATTACTCATCTCAGGCAGTGTGTGATGTAGCAGACAGGATGCACTGACAGTAGTATCCAGGTGAGGGCAGCATTGCTTTACACATGACACCTTCAGCATTGCTCCATAATCCAAAACACCCATCTATCAAGCATGCGGTGCAGCTTTCTGGGAGACAAAATATATCAAAATCCAGAATCTGATCAGTGTATTGATTTTAATCACACAGAATTTAAGAAATATAGAGGCTTTAAATTTAAAGCGATGAAATATGTTCCACTATCTGCAGATTCAGCACGATTTTGTCTTTACAGTTCTCCAAGACTAATTGTGCGCAGTGTTTACCTTGCTGCTTTAGAATTATGTATCATATTACAATAATAATAAATAGATTCTGCCTCTGAAAAGGTCAGCAAGATGCCAGTGTGCTGTAATGTCAGATGTAAGCATCGTGTGAGTGTGTGTGTGCGTGTGATAATTAATCAGACTTTGCCATTTAACAGAATTATAATGAAAGCCTTGCTCTCAGCAGAATCTTAGTTATGATTCTTGTCATCATGTCGGTGGGAAAATATCCATCTATTTGATTCAAATATATAGAGATGAGATCAAAAAGAGCAAATTACAAAGATTTAATTAACTGGTTCAAATCAATATTCTACTATTGGACACTTCTTAGTTATTTCCATGTGAAGCTGGGAACTCTGCTTCCTCATCAAACCAGTTCTCCACCCCCGATCTCTAGGTATGTTTCCTAGCAACACGTCTCACCGACTGCCTGGGAAAACCCAGTGCTTCATAATAGCCTCAGCTAATATAGATCACCACCACTTGGCTCACTCTCTCCCCCCAAACCAAGATAATAAGCCTGTGTACAGAATGTACATTCCGTATTTAGTGCTGAATGCAGCACAATATAACATGCGCTCTAACAGGCTCAGATTTAAAACGCCAACAAGCCCTCCTGTGCTTTACAGTCCAGCGTTGAATATTCTCTGTGCTTGTAAGAGCTGCTTCTGACAGGCGCTCTTGATAAGAGAGTGATGGAGTGTCTGTCTGGAGTGTGTAAAGTTGGAGGCTGTACAGAAAAACAACATTAAAGTGTTCAATCAACAGTTTGGCTCGCAGGTACTACCCGTGCAGGTGTTTACTATAAACTCTTTGGAAAAGATTAGAAATGTGCTCAAAGGACAGCTTGCAAAATCAGCAAAATCTCACACTTTCACACACACAGTATAAAGACATTTGAAACTTTGTGGTAACTCAGAAAATCATTTTCTGTGAGTCACGTCTGCGGCCTATTCAGAGTCAGGCTGCAACTAATGATTATTTTCACCAGAAAACAGTGACATTTTCATTTGGTGTCATCAAATACAAGGCTAGATCATCAACTGGGGACAGTGAGCAACTATCCAGGGGCTTGTTTTTTTGGGTTTCTCTTTTACGACCATTATCTTTTAGTATTTGTATTACTCATGTTGAGATACAGTGTTTTATTAAATTGCATCCAAGAAAACCGGGGAGTTATTCCACCACAGGAGGACTGTAAGACTCCAATTGATTAGTCTGCTGATTATTTCCTTATTGATCATTAAATCATTTAGGTTATACAATATTAGAGCCTAGTAAAAAATTCTCATCACTTTTTATTTCTTTATTTGTTTGGTAATCGGCCTAATTTAATTGTCTTGAATGTACCTTTGGTCCCAGGGGTAGGTAGGGAGGTATAAGGGGTGGGCATAATGTGTAGTAATGTTTGTAATGTTGTGTATATTTGGTATGTGTGAGTATATATTTATATAAATGCAAAACTTCTTAAATGAAGTTAGGAGAAAAATGCTCATCCCATGTCCCCAAAGCCCAAACTTAACTTATTCAAATTGTTTGTCTAAACCTGAAATAGATTGAGTTTACTATCAAAGATGAGAAGAAAAATGAATGTTGTTTAGTATTTTTGCTTACAAAAACAACTCATATTGTTATTCAGTTATCAAAATAGTTGCCAATTAATTTTCTGTCGATCAACTAAGCGAATAATCAACTAATTAATGAACCACTTCCAGGTTAATCTGGATGCTGTTGAAATGTTTTGTCCTACAAACAGTTCAAAATCCAAAGAAAAACATTTTACTATAACTTAAAGGTCCAGTGTGACCAGAGGATTTAGTGGCATCTAGAGGTGAAGTTTCTGATTGCAGATAGTTGTGTACGCAAAAGGCACTTTCCAGAGTCAGTGTTTGGTTTGTCTATTATGGGCTACTGTAGAAATACTGTGTTGCAACATGACTCTGTTGAAAAGGACCAGCTGCCTGTGTGGACATAAGGTTACAAAAACACAAAAATTCTCATTTTCAGGTGATTATACACTAATGAAAACATGTTTATGAATATTATACTCTATACCCATAGATCTCACACAGTGGATCTTTAAGACAAGCAAAAGCTACAAATTCTCACATTTGAGAACCTGGAACCTTTCAAATATTTGTCGTTTTGCACAATTCACTCATGTCCTCAATGAATAATCTGTTATATTTTTAACGAAACTGAATAAAGAATTTCATAAAGGCAAACAGTTGAAGTGACTCAGTGTCTCAATGTTTAGTTCATATTTTTGCAGAGCATTGCAGATGCTCACACAAATAATAACACGAGTCTTGTTCTCTGCACACAAGAGATGTTTGCTCTGCTATTGAACACAATTCATTCAGTCAGTTTACTGAACCACTCGGTGACAACTCTGCTGAGATAGAAAAGGGGGCCTTATGGTTCTTGCATGACGCTATCTGTGACAGTTACACACAACACTCCACTGTCATGTTGACATGTATTGATTGCTGGTGAAGCTTCATGTTTGTTTACAAGATGCTACAACAGGCAGCTGTATATGTGGTTGACAACGGGTGATGTAAAGGCAAATCTTTTTTCATTTCTTGACAGGGTGACATTTAGAATGGCAATTACCATGTTGCTTTTAGGATTAATTATATGGCATTTTCTTCTTTATTAGACAGTTAACTGTAAATAGCCTCAGCGAATACAAGGAGAAAGAGAGGGAGGTGGTGTATGGTTATGTTTTTTTTTTAAAGCTTGCTTCAACACAGGGCCTCATATTTACATCTATGTAACTAAAGTCACTTGAAAGCTTTACATTTTCATCATCTTTATATCATCAAGTTTCTAGCCATGCTGGCAACATGGCTAGATGTCACTGTCAGTCAGTCACACAGTCCACCATTTTGGTCCAGACTGAAATATTTAACTACTGGGTAGAAATCTCAGTCGAAACATTAAAGGTCCGCGGGTGATAAATCATAATGACATTTCCTCTAATGCCACCAGCAGGTTGACATTTGTGGTTTCTAATGAAATGTCTCAATAACTACTAGAGGTGCAGAAAATACTTTTGTTTCTGACTAAATAAAACCAAATTATTTTCCCCTCAGCCTTGCCGGACTTTGCGTTAACTGCTAATTAGAAAATGTCAGCATGCTATGACACTAAACTGAGATGGTAAACATTATAAGATAACATGTTAGCATTGTGATTGTTAGCATGCCTACATCTTCACAGAGTTGTTAGCATGACTGTAGAGCCTCAGTTTTGTCTAAAACTCTGTTTTTTTTAAGATAGTTTATAATAAACAACATACTTTTCTTTAAACTAATCTATATTAGTCTTCTTCATACATTTCTGTTGGCAATTAAGCAACAGATAATACAGAGCCCAAAAAAAAAATAAATCTGTATATCAATATATAAGTATTTTACGAGTGTCTTCCACAGTAACAGTATAAAAGAAACTGTTAACTGTGTCCATTACTTGCAGTGAGTCTCCATTGGGGGGGGGGGGGCATGAAAACCCCATAGACAGTTGTGATTGGATATATGCATGGCCGTTGATTTATGGAAGTATTGTCCTCGTTCATTATACGAAGGAGACATTTAAAGAGGAGTGTGCACATTTGCAGCCTCCCAGCAAATGAAAGTGTGTCAAGAGGGAAGGAAAATATACACATTATTCCAGGCTGAAATGACAAATGAGATGGGGATAGAATGTGTTGTAAATACATTTCTCCTGGAGAGAAGGAGCTAGCTCACAGCGTCCCCCCCACAAAGCCTCTGGAAATCCTCTCAATTAAGCGATGCATTTCCCTATGCTTTGAGGAGAGAGAGGGTGAAGCATAATGCCTGAACACAAATCACAGAGAGCCTATTGAAATAGCTGCCAGTTAACTATGTAATATTACCACTGCTGAAATGCTTCACCCTTTATCCCTTTTCAATTGCAAGGCTAGATATTGAGTGTGCACTGGGTATTCTTGATAAGTGAATTATGGCATTGATGAAACTTTTTATTCCCACCTCACAGTTTGGAGAGAATGAACTTATCGTTGCAATGCAATAAGCAGGTTACAGTGACTGTAAAAAAAAAAACAACCAAAAAACTTACTGGACCCCCCTGTTGGACTTTGTCAAGTTTTATTGTTTTACAACTTTAAATCACTGTGAATGTAATAAAGCTTTGACACACATCACCCTGAAACTTTTTAATGCCCAAGTGAAAGCAAATCTAAGTACAAATATAAATAAATGATTGACTGACATTCTGTTAAAATTCCTTTAAAATGCTGTATAAATAAAGATTTTGCCATGGTATGTGACTGTGTTTTATTGTTGTACCTTGATTTTTAAAAACATTAACTCACTATTTATCCTCATTTTACAGCTTAACTGAAAATAGCTACCCAACAAAAGTTTACTAGAAAGTTAATTATTTCCACAAATCTATTGGATTCAGGTCTGGACTGTCTGAACTTCAGGACATTAGCGCTGTTATTCTGAAGTCTGTCTGGGGTATGTTTGAGGTTATCACTTTGCTTGAAAATAAATCTTCCAAATTGGACATCTCTTGCAGGTTGTAGCCGGTTTTCTTTCAGGATCTCTGTGCTGCATTTATGTTCCCCGCTACCTTCACAAACCTTCCTGGCTGAAGAGAAACATCCCCACAGCATGATACTCCCACGAACAGCCACCATGTGATGTGAGTAGCTTTCTCTTTGCTACTGTTACATACAACTGCTCTTGGTGAATCACAGGGGTATACACTGTGTCTCCAAACTCAGCCATAATACCCCGTAGCTGCTTCAGTGTCCACAGGGTTGCTCCAGGCTGATTTACAGCTGTGCCTATTTTTTTTTATGATGCACCCCATTGTATTTTGTTGTGTTTCAGTAACCTTGTTGCTGATTTGTTTCTTACGTTGTATTCATGATGTACTTTTTGCCAGGACAGTGACTAAGCAGCTGTTGGACCTTCCAGATTCAAGTGTTTTTACTATTTAACGGTCACATCTTTATTACACACAGGTGATCTCCATTCAGCTAACTATGCAACTTCAAAAAAACAAACAAAAAAAAACAACTGGCTGCACCAGTGATGAGTGCAGGCATGTCACAGTGAATGGGGGTGAATACTTACACACTAGGCCATTTCATAGAGGACATTTCAACACGTCTCAGTGTGCAGTATAATAAAATGAATGATGGCTGGATCCCATTTAGCTGCTTCAGTGGCAGAGTCCTGGTTTTGTGCATGCTGGTTCACTCTCACTTACTGGATTACTGAGGCACTGTTAAAGGGTTTTTTCTGTCAATTATTTCAGGTTGTATATTTTCAATTTAAAGATTACCAAGAAGACCAAGATTCAAGGGGCTCCATTTACAGAATCTAATATTCATAACTATGTTTGCATTGGTATATAATCACCTGAAGATAAGAATAATTATGTTTTTGTTACCTTAGAATGAGCAATTTATGTCTACAGATACCTCTTCCAGAGAGTCCACCATGTTGAACCGCCATGTTTCTACAGCAGACCAGAACAGACAAACTAAACACAAGCTCTAGATATATTGATATCTTCCGTACATTTCATGGCCACCATAGTTTGTCCTTCATGCCTACAAGGAGAGGATGAGGCAGCGGGGTTGGGGTTAGCAACTACACCACTAGATGCCACTAAATCTTACATCCCACATGTGATTCAATGTCCAGTCCGAAAAAGTCAACGGGGAGGTAAATGTTTTTCGTAGGCACTGAATGCAGAAAATGGAAACTTTAATCATCAGTGTGTAAACCGTGATAGCTTGCTTGTTAACCACCTTGATGTTGTTAAGCAGTGCAGTGGCCAACACTCAAGCTATTGATCAGCAATTAGGAGTGGTTGATAGTTAGTGGTCATTAAAGGTCATACATTTCCCCCCCCCCACGTGGCACCCTAAGCTTTTCACATGGAATCAAATGAAACCATAAATTCCACCAGCGTGATGAACAACTTACCAATGCAGCGGGTCGAATGTACATTAGGACTGAGCAGAAGCTTTAATGAACACCATCATGTTTTTGTTATTGTAAGCAGAGTATGGGACTGCACTGTAGCAAGGGGTAATGGCCCCTAGAGAGAGAGAGAGAGAGAGAGAGAGAGAGAGAGAGAGAGAGAGAGAGAGAGAGAGAGAGAGTCGGGTGGTGAAGCCTTGAGAAGAACTGGAAGAAAAAACGAGGACGAAGGGAAACCATGAGAGAAAATAACAACATTGGTAAGATAGTAAAACTTGCATTTTTATTGAATATTACTTACTCCATTTCTTTCTGTGTTTGGAGGGCAATTTATCAGCTAGACAGATGGTCAAATGAAGGTCCTATGGTGCACATACTGTACCCTGTATTCAGTCGCGGTAACATGTACACAATGATCAGTCCTCAGTAGGATTAAATGGATTTTACTGTTGACTGTATACACACAGAGGGAGCTGGGTTATTGATACAGGAAGAGCACAGGTAAGTATCAACTCAAACTCTGTCCAACAGTGATTTTCAAAGCTTTCTGATTATCTCTAACTCGAGAATTATTTACACAAGTAAATCTTTTACTTGGTTTACTGATGAGCAATTAAGAAATGGCACTTAACTACCAGCATATCAATAAGATGTCTGACAAAATACATTAAAACCACCCATGAGCTACAGCATTACAAGTGGTCTCTTATGGCTTCTTTTCTCAAATAAAACCCTGAAGGAAAAAATGTCATTGTCAGTGCTCCTAATTAGGACAAGAGATCGTTATAAACCCCAACTTTCTTAAGATTTAAAAGAACCAGATCAAACAACAGATGCTACAGTTTGAGCATTTCTTCTCGGGCGGACTCCCACTCACAAAGTGTCAGCAGAATAGGAGAGCAGAGGAATATGAGCCATCTGGGGCAAACACTTAAAAAAAAAGGTCCCACAAGCTGGTTTTATGGTACAGACAAAGGGGCCTGTAAATACATTTACAAAATGTGCAAGTGGCGGTTTGGAAATTGAAGGTTCAACAACACAATTTTACAGCAGCTGTGAGTCACTTGAGCACGAATAACAGCTGGAAACTAGTAAAAAAACAAAATATATGCTCAATAATGAATTAGTTGTATTAATATGGGAAAGTAAACGACTAATAAGAGCTCAATGGTGGAGATCACAAGGGGTACGGTCGAATAGTCAAAAAAATTACCTCCTAAGTCCTTTCCTAATCACTTTTCCTCAACCTCGATGGGAAACGTAACGAGGTCAAGGAAAGATGTGAAGGAGAATTCATAAGGAGTTGGGAAAAGACGACTGCGGTGTTCAGAGAATCGGACTCCACTTACACTAAACTACATCATCATGCGACAGTAGATGGTATTGACGTGATCTGTGGTAAAACTACAAAGTCCATAAGATGGACTACAAAATGTACATCTCAGATACTTCTCCCCGTGTGTTCTTTAGATATAAACGTGGACAACCCGGCAAAAAATATGACCTCGTTATCAAAATTAAAATAATAAAGGAATGTTGTCCATCTGTCACAGAAGTAAAATGAAGTGTTCCTCACGCTGAGAATGGTCGCTCAGGCTCCTGTCCACTCATATAAAAATGTTAGCAAGTTGTGGCAAAAGATGGATGATTAATAATCGAAGGTAACTTCCATGATGATCTGCAGGACACTGGACGTCCGTCACAGCTAAAAAAAAGTTTGACCGTCACACTGAATGATGTGATATTCTTTAACTTAATAAATAACTTAAAGCTTCTCTAGTTAACATTTTACAACAACTTGAGAAAGTTTTTCAAACTTGAACACCTCTGTTTGTCAAAGCAGCTCCACAGTCACAACAGAACAGACTTCATGATCAAAGTTTTTTGCAGTCACTTTTTAAATAAATTCATGTTTTTTAATGTCTGGTTGTCAATAACTGAATGATGCGTCATTTTTTGTTTTTGCTGCTGCCGGAAGGATTTGTGGAATGGCATTATCTCCTTTCCTTTCATAAAGGATGGTCCGGCGCTTCCTCTGATAAAGGAGATAAGAAAGGAAGCACTGAAGCTCCTTTCCTTAACATTTAGAGAATTCGAACAGCTTGGCGCGGCTACGTTAATACTTCCGGGTCATTTCACTCAGTTAGGAAACTTCATAAGCAAAACAGACTATTGCTTTACTATACAAGATGTCTTAACACTGGCTGATCTATAACATCTCACTTACAGTGTAGAAAGGTGTATGATTTCCTAAAAACTGTACGCCTCAAATTCCTTTTTCCAAAATGAATGCAACTATTCTTAAACTAATTAAAGTGCAAATCAATGCAAAGCTGCTGAACAACAGATAAGTATACACTTACTTAAGGATTCAAACTCCAATCATTTATTCGGAGTGAAAAGACATTAAACCTTTCAAGCATAAAAGAAAAAACTTGTACGCTTGTTTGTCCCACGGGGCTCAAAACAATATTCACATGACGTGTTGTTACGCTGCAGCAGTGTGAAGAAAGTTTTGAACAGAGAAATTTAAGTGTGACCTTCAGCATCTTCTATAAAAAGTGAATTTAAGATAATATGGAGCAGGACAAAGCTGGCATCTGTGGTTTACTGGCTCATCTACGTTTCTAAACTATCCTTTCAATACGGGCCACATTCCAGATTCACAGCATTGAAAGAGAGAAATGGTCGCTTTGTGAGCGGACACATTATGTAAATTTGATTGCATTAGCCTTCACAGAAGTCATTCTGTGGCGTAACACGTCCCCGTATAAAACGCCGATGTGTTGACAGTGAAGTGGCTGTTGTGATGGCTGTCAATCAAGCGGGCTGAAAGCTTTGTTACCAGAAGAAGAGAGGAAATGCATCTATATTCAGCATCTCTCGCCGTAGAACAAAATAATGAGGCAGACATCTTTTTTCTTTTTTTTAAAAATACATACATTTTAAAGTTTATTCAGAAGTCATGTCAGTAGTGAATTGGGAACAGTCAATATTATTGAAATCCAAGGTTACAGCAATCTAGGACAAGGTCTGAACAATGATAATGCGATAGGAGTTAGTTGTATGTGCACTCCAAAATTTAAGATCCATGATAGATTCTCACATACCAACTCTGTAAAGTCCCTGTCAATTCAAAACCTACAAGCCCTTTTTTTTTGTTTCATATAAATGCCACTTAAACTAATGATACGTTAATACAAAAAGAGTCATGATCAAATCACATACAAAAAAAAACAAAAAAAAAAAAAACTGAAATAAAATAAAATCATATATACAAACCTCTGTACATAGTGGGAATATGAATAAAAAGAGGAATTGTTCTTTAATGCGCTAATGTGCTCTCATATACTTTGAGAGTGGGTCAGTATTGGAAAGCTGCTGGTCCAAGCTTATCTGTCTGAACACAATGTCCTGATAAAGTCTTGAAGTGGCATGGTAGACAGCATCTACAAATTCAGTGACTACTCATCTGTGCAACATGCTCCCCGTTGCAGACTGCATCATCGTCAAACTGAAGGCAAAACATGAAAGTTAAAAAAATAGAAATAAAAACATGATAAGAAGGGGCGGGTTGCAGTGAGGTATTCATCTTGTCAAGCTGGGACAGGGAGCGAGGAATGTGTGGGTAAAAACAACCGCCTTTTTTTAAAGGGTTGGTGGGGGGGGGGATTGGTGGTTACTCTTGACGTTGTTTTTGTTGTGTTGTCAGTGTGTTGTTTGGTCCTACTGTCAGCGTCTTTGTTCACTGTACAATTCCTGAATCGATGGAGGCCTGTTTCCTGGTGGTCTTGGGAGGAGGTGGAGGAGGGGTCTTGCTGGGCAGAGGAGGTGGGAGATGCTGCAAACAGACAAAACGTTAACCTTGAAGTTGCCATTTTCTCTATAGAGCGTTCCACTTTACCTCAAAATCCAGGATTTAAAACTGCAATCACTGACAGATTAATTGGCAGGTCTTTTCATACAGGCTCTCACACCAGGATCACACAACATTTCAGTCTTATAAGACAGCCACTAAGACTGTAGTGCCTTAAATTGTCAGACTACACATTGAACTTCAACCAATCAGTCTGCACGACTGTGCAAATGAGTAAACGGGAGAGGCAAGAGACAGACTAGAGCAAGAATTTGTCGCCCCACATCCATTGGATTGCCGGAACCTGCTGCAACCAAGTGGCAACCTCTGTTGCTGTAGCTAATTTGACGTTCATGACAACTGTACTGAGAGTGAAATTTTATATAACTTATCAAGAATATTTGCAAAAACCACAGGAGAGCATGTGGAAAATGTTGCTTTTTTATCCGGAAGTTAAACTACTTTGTTACTTTTACATTTATTCATATTTATGTGGTCTTTTAGAAGGAGAATGAAGATTCTGACATATCTAAAATTATCAAATTTAAATTCATTTTGAAATTTAAAAGGAAAACATCTGAAATATTTAAGCTCTTCTGTCCTTCTTAAGTGTTGTGTTCACAATAGTCAGCAGGCAAGTTGTAATGCTCATCAATGACCTCAGTTCTGCCTCCATCAAGGACTGTAAATGAAACGCGGCTGTCACTCAGAACATCTGCTCTCGCTACACTACTGTCAGCCCGCTGCCACACTGTGTGCAGAGGCTCCGTTTTACTACCTGTCCACGGGCCGTGACAGTGGATAAATAAGATTAGTTAACGGAGAGTCGCGGCGAGAGGATGGCTAGCGTAGATGTCGGCGAGTGTGGAGAGACGAGCCGCTGATTAACAGCGGGAGAGCTCCTGATGGATGTGAGAGGTAAAGTAATCATCCAATCAATCACGTCTGAGCGCCGAGCCAGCTAGGGTAGGGAGGAGGAGGGGGGGAGGACAAGCATAAATAACAGCGTGGTGGACAGGCGGGTGTAGGCCCTTGCTGCTAGCTGACTGATGCCTACACTCTTCTGTGATCTGCATTACCAAAAATGACACAGGGATGCAGCACAAGCATAAATGTGAGTGTGAAACATGCGTGTATACACGCAGGCATGAACATGCTCACATTAGCACAGGATGTACAGGAGTTGGGGATGGTGGAGGAGGTTGACCCGAATGTCAAGTGCGTGTAGCGGCCTCTTGTTTCATTATAAGTGCCATGCATCATTAAGGAGCTCCTCTCAGCTCTAATTAAAACACCTACCCTTTGATGTGGCGGGGGTGGAGGAGGCGTCGAGGGACTCGTCAAGTCTTGATTATCTAGCAGGTTGCCATAATCAGCCGTGCTGCCTTTCACAGGCAGCGGAGGAGGGATTTCACCTTTGTCAGAGCAGCCCATCCCGTTCAGCTCCAGATCTGTGTGAGAGGGTACCCATCAGCTCACACTCATCATCAAACTTACACGGGTGTTTCTTAAACAGCACAGCCGGGACCCAAAAATAGATCACATGCCATATTGTGGTGGATTCATTAAGAAAGAGAAAAAAAAGAGAGAAATATTCCACTTAAGAGCAAGATACCAACACACTTACACACACTTTTACGCATCATGATCAGTTCAGTGTGTCATGAAGAGTACTCAGTTGTATAATGATTTCCGTGGCACGAAAAATCTAATGAGTGAATCTTTTTGTCAAGGTCAAGTATGAACTTCAATGCTCAACATGTGACGATGTCAAGATGTTATCTTGGCTTTGAAACTACAAATTTGCTCTACCATTTTTTAACTCCTCTTAAGAATTTCTAAGCACTTCATAAACATTTAATGAATAAATAAATAATTTGAGAATAAGGTTAAGTGCAAATTTATAAAGCCTGTGTTCCCACCCAGCAGCAACCTCTGTTGCTGTGAAGTGACAAAAACTGCAGTTCCTCAAATGGCCATTTGAGGCTGGCTGCAGAACAAGTCAGTCTCCATAAGCCCCCATGTTAAAATGTCCAACTTCACAGCAGAAATAAACATGTTTACTGCCTGGTACAAAAAACAGTTTTGGTCTCTATATCTAAATTCCCCATTCATGACAACTGTACTGAGTCTGAATTTTTATATAAATCACCTGTTCAAATTATATTAAGGCTTAAATTTATGCATAATTAACAGTGCAGCCACTTTCATTGACAGATAGGTGCCGTTACAGATGGCTTGTTTGAGCACCGAGGCATCATTCAGCCTGCCTCAGGACCACTGATGACGGTGATGATGCTGATTTTAGATGTAGCTGTGAGGTGGGAGAGGCAGAACTGCCAAAGTGGCAACATATTTTGAGCTTCAAAATGACTCTTCAGAAACCTACTGGTGACGCCACTCATGCGCTGTCCATTCCTTATACTGTCAGTGGTTGAAAGACTTTGCAGTCAGGGAGGATATAAAAAAATATGTTATTAGTTGCTATGCTATTAAGAGTTTCTATGGGAAGTGTAGCACTGTTTTTGGAGTTTGACTCATATAATCAACTAAAAGGCTATTTGTTGCATTGATTTTAAAAACATGTGTCTCTGGTAAGTCCCCTGACTTTATAGAAGTGCAACACTAAATCAATGGAGTGCTTCTTTTGTGTTGCTACCAACAAAGAAAAAAAAATACAGATAGTTATACAGGAACTTTGTGACTTAGACACTCGAATGAAACTGATTCTGTCGACTAATAAAATGCAGCTCGGCGTCTCTCATCATGTAAAATGTTTCCTTTTAAGTCTTAAAATCATGTGAATTTGAAGAACGTTGAAGCAGCAACAGTCGACTCTCTTTTTCTGCTAATGAGCATCCACACATTGAGCCCATTATGCGTGATCCTGCCAGCTCAGTGACAAAGAGATAAATTTAGAGGTAAATGTGTGGTGCTGACAGTCATGATTTGGATGGCCATTTAAAGAAGTGTAGCTAAGATGACGCATAGCGCCATGCTTTAGATCAAACTGAGCATCGTCACGTGTGCAGCAGCATGTGGTAACAGTGACGCAAGAGGTAAAACAAAGTCAGAGGGAGGCTGAGACTGTGGATGCTCCTATCTCTTACTGGAAACAGTGTGCAGGCTGAAGGAGAGTTTACTCCTTGGCGTGATGGGTGGGGGTCCTGGCGAGGAGGTGGAGTTTGAGGAAGACGAAGGTGGTCCAGGGGACACAGAGAGACGTCGGTCTCCACCAATTTGGAGAACTTGACTCCTTGGTCTCTGGGGCCTCAGGGGGCTGATCTGAGTGATCATGCGCAAACAAAGAAAAGAAGTAGACGATATTAGAGGCTGAGTCATTACGTAGCGCTCAAAGTAAAACAATCTAAATTACACAACAGGTCAATAAAAACAAACAGGAAACAAAATTTACTGTGTGGCAAATGAGTTGAGTCCATGATGACATACAGCAGAAGATCAATAAAGGATCATTTAAAAGAGAAAATTAGTTTCACATCTCCGTTGGGACTGTCGTGTGTGTATCCACAAGCATATTAAGTCAGCTATTTGAATTCCTAAAGGAGAAACCATTTGGATAAATGTGCTCATTGGGTTGCAATATCTTATTTGTGGTTACAAATCATTGCATGGAAGACTGCCTTCTCCCAGCTTTATTATGGCTGAAATTTGAATATGAAAAGATATGTCCTCAGGGCTATTCCACACTGTAGGCCACATTAACAAACAACTTTGTAATTGGCCAAACTCAAACAGTGAGCCACAAGGGAGACACTGAAAACAAGAACACACTTCATTCAGAGATATCATTTTTTTTCTTTTGCAGAACACTAAAACACAAAACTGACATTTGTATTGAAGCTATTTTCTTAATTTACCTGTTTCAGATAACTTCAGCTAAGACTATTACATCCTACAACTGCTTGGAGACCCCTAGGTGGTCTACCCTTGACCCCCCTAAGGCAGAAGGCTCCTATCACAAACCAGACGGCACCACCACTCCCAAGGGCCTCTTTTGGATCCCATTTCTACCCTTATCTCAATGCCGTTAGCAAGGGAGCATTCCCATTGGGCATGCAGAACACAGTTATACCCTCACTGCTGTAATGGTGGTAAAGAGGGACATGAGCACAGGCGAGAGAGAAGGGGCTGATAAAGACATGTAGAGTGCAATGAGAACAGGGAAGGGGATAGGTGAGCTGTGTCATGTGAAGAGGAGGGTAAAGACCCCGCTGTAGATGCAATGCTAATTGCAAACCATAATATTAATGTGTTTGACAGAACATATCTACGATTTTTTTTAATATCTGATAAACTAAACTAACAATACAAAACACCAAATTTCATGGTCATCCACTCATTAGATTTTGAGCTTCTTCTGCAGGGATGGTGGTGATCACCTTTCCTAATCCAGAAAAAACTTGAATATCCAAGAATCAACAAGAAACAGTGGATTTTTTTCCCCTCAATGCGTCAGTAATAACACAAAGAAGACGGATTTTCAGGATGATGCCTGAGGGAGAGCACCAAGCTTGAAACACACTGCAGTGCCTTCATTTAACGTTTTGTGAAAACACAAACATCCACAGAAAATCTTCAATGAACTTGTGCAGGATAGAGTACACAAGAGAAAAGAAAAGAAGAGCAGAATAGAGAATCGCCCAGGAGTGAGTAAAAAAACAAGAAAGGAAAAGAAGGGTGTAGATTTACTGGAGGACGCAGAAGAGTAAAACACAGATGATCAGTACCGTCTCTGACAGTATGACAGCTTCAGTGGGCTGCAGTGGGATCTCTGTGGTCTTCATCTCTTTGTCAAAGATCTCCTGGTGCTTGCTGTTCCTCTTCTCCTTCTTTTTCTCCTTGCGCTCCTTCTCGGGCTCATCCCGGTCCAGCTTGTCCTGGGACTTGGTGTGCAGCTTCTTTGGCAGGAGAGGCTCCAGGGCAAAACTGAAACAAAGAGAATAGGATGACGGTCCAATCAAACAGTGTGCATCTCCGTCTTTGTCTGAGGTAGCTTTATCAATTTTTTACTGTCTAGGGATGCAGGACTGATAGTTTTATATTTGAATTCAATACAGGTTTCAATAAACCTTGAATTTTATATTATATGCTGACTCATACCGGAGAAGATGCTGAGGTATTCTAACACCACTGCTGTGTGTTTTCTCATTTGGAGTCTAGTTATATGGGAATAACTGAAATAACATTTTCAGAATTAAATTTCTAAGGGTTCGTGAACTCAACCAAAAAGCATGGTTATTTATTTTTAATTGCATAAACACATCCTCAGAAATCCTCTTAGGTTTGAAATGAAAACAGGATCTATGTACTACGTTAAATATGAGGCCTGATACTGATTTCTCAAAGTCAGACAGTGATCCAAAAAAATGTTTTTTAACTGCTCAAATGGGATAACTAAAAAAACAGAGAAGTGTAAACCAGGTGTTACCCATCTGATCCAGGCCTGGAGGGGGAGTTGTCAGAGGAGATGGAGGTGACTGAAGCCACTGACAGCGGCCTCTGGGAGGAAGGCATGGTGAAGGAGCGCACCATGGAGTGAGGGCGAGGCCCCCGCCTTTCGTCTGCTGTCGGCTGACACGGCAGAGAGAAAGAAACGTACAGAATGAATACACTTTAAAAGCCATGACTGCTTTGACTTTATCTGTGCATTTTTTATTCTTGTTTGAGGTAATTAGTGTCACACAGCACACATTCTCTCATATGCTTTATTTATTGACTATAGAAACAAACGTAAGGATGATTGGATTTGACATGTGTAGTCATCTCTGCCAGGCAATGGAGAAAAGAAATTCTTCAACTCATGAACCTGACGAGGTATAGGCAGTGTGAAATGATAAATGTAATTAGTAAAAAGTAAACCTGACCTACTATCCTTGAAGCCTTAATATCTCTTTTATAACATGCTGATGTTAAGCAGTGTTTAGTTTTTTAGCATGCTATCATTTCCTAGTAAAACTGAGGCTGATGGGGATGTCATTAGTTTTGCAGGTATTTTACAGATAAACCACAGTATTCAAGAAATTGCTAGATGGAAAGCCAGGGGCCAAATACAATTCATAATGAGGAGGATGCACAAATTTCTGTACAAAATTCAATCCTATAGTTGATTAATCCACTGTTCTGGAAACTGTGAATGTCTGTAAGACATTTTGTGGAAAATCCATCCAGTTGTTGCTGAAATATTTCAATCTGGTCTGGTTAAAATTTGCCATAAAGACACATATTAGTGACATTGACACTAACTTAAAATAACAGATCTCACAAATGGAGGAAAAAATGTAATGCAGTTACATTTTTTTGAGCATCTAGTGTCTAGAGAAAAGCACTTAAATCTTATAACACTTCTTCGGCTTCAGCAGCTTTTCACAATTGCAGTGGCTGATGACACCGTGCAGTGCAGGTCAATTTATACTTGAATATACAAAGAATGTATTATTAGAAGGATATTTTCTTTTATGATATATTTCCTGAGATCCCTTCTCCGTCCCTGGGCAAGGCTTTCAGATCTTTTTCATCAAATAGACTGTATATTCCAGTTCGCTAGTTAGCAGTGCTTTATTCTATGTATATACAGGCAGTAGCCTTTTCCAGTTAAAAAACTGCCAACTGGAAAATTATATAATGTTCTTGCCACTCTTGAACTGTCTTGAGAGACACTAGGAGATGCCACACTGTGGTGTGATTGACTGGGAAACCGTAAGGGTGAAGGTCATGCTCAGTATTGAAGTATTAAGTCATCATCCAATGTGCAGTATGGAGCTCCAATCAGAGCAACATAATTGAACTTGAAGTTAGAGGAAAACGGAAAAAAAGGAACTCTGGTGATACTGTTAATTTCTGTTCTTCTGTAAAAAGAACCTCTGGGAAGGAAAATCTGGTCACAGCAGCTCTAACAATGAACCTTTCTGCATTTAAAGAGTCTTTTCAAGCGAAGAAAGGGGCCAACACACATCTGATAGGATGACCTTATTATCACACCCTGAAAAGTGATGGCTTTTCTCTCATTTGAAAGGTCACCACCCTCTCCCTTTAAATTGAGCGAGGGCCCCTTTACCTCAGGCAAGATTGAGGGAAAAGCTTGGCCAAGCAACAATTAAGGCTGTAAAGGATGAGAGAGATGGGAGCAGCATCCACTTACATATGAGCTGACTTCAGCTTAAAGTAAAAGCCTGTCTGACATACAGTACATGTACAAAGTGCATTTGGAGGACATACTGTAAAAGAATAGGACATGCTCGTAACGGTCAGTAAATTATGTTGTTTCTTTTCTTAAGCTTTCTTTTCTTCAATCTTTATGTGCTGATTCAGACCACTGCGTTTTAAAACTGTTTGGCAGCTCGCATCAGTTACCTTTACACCATGTTTATCTGTTGCCATAGCAATCTACACCACGTGGGTTTGTTGTTTCCGCAGTTGTCTTGATTTTATTTGCATTCAGTCGTAGCACCCATACCGTCCTGGCGTCTGGATTTTGATTGAGTGTCTTCTTTACAACACATCGCGTGTATTCCTACACATACACGGCTCTGGTTTCATGTAACTTTAAAGCAGACAAGGTAAACCGGGCCTTTAAATCTTCTCATAAAATATTTGGAAGCATAGAAGTTTTTCTGCGGCTCGTGTCATCTTGTATAAGCAGTTGCATCTGTCAAATGCAAAATGGAAAAAACCCAAATATGTGTCGAACAATGTTTAAACTACGAGTATAGCTGGCCAAACAAAGGAACAGTAAGACCAGAATCCTACATAATGGATTTCTGAAGTGGAACACTAACATACATATTCATTTCCTGGAAACATTCAGTCAAATACAACAGAAGAAATAAAAGAAAAGGCTGCGGATTCCATTAGTGCCTGCTGAAAATGACCACATTGAGTTACAGAGTCCTTTTTCATGCAACTGAAAAGGTCAGAAACAGGCAAAAGCTCTTACCAGGGACTTTGCCCCATACTGTTTCTCCACCTTCTCCCGCAGTTGCTTGAAGCAGGCCTCCAAGCGGTCGTGGAAAGGCCTCAGCGCCTCCGTGACCTTCTCTCCGTGGATGCGAACACCTTCGGCAAGGTGCGGGATCTGGAGGGGGGGGGGTCAAAACAGAAGTGTGAGAAACCTTCATCCGACATACCCCGGAGAGATGAGAGGCACGCCCCATACATCCAATTTAACTCACGCGACCTCTGGCCCCTTGGCTGTGCACACTTAGCACAAGAAGTGAACGTACATCAGTGTGTGTGCACGAAAAGGAAACATCCCTGCAACCTTACCCAGGTGGAAGCAGACCATATTAGAGAAGGCTGTTGCCATGACACTCCCTCCCTCTGCCTCCCACCACCAGCATCAACACATCATAACATAGGTATATTAAGCAAGGCAACGAGGAAGCATCGACAGAATACATGTATAGGCATGTACCGCATGTGATGGATGTTTTCTTCCCTCCCTCTGACGCAAACAAAGACGCAATGCACCTTTTTCAGCACGCTGCTGAAAAGCCTCTCACATTGTAGGCAGCTGGTGAATAGCAAAATCTAAACACATAACAGAGGCAGCTCAGGTAGAGGGACAAAGGGGGAGACAGAGAGAGCAAGAGCGAGGGAGAGACTGAAACTGCTGAAAACTAGTAATTAGGAAACCCCAGCGCCACAGTCAGTGTCAGCAAGCTCTGCTGACTAAATCTGGCGAGAGGAGGGAGCGTCATCCCTTGGGGAGTCAGCATTTGAGTGATTTTTTTTCTTCTCTCCTGGTTGAAATCACAGGTTATAAGTTATCAGGTTTCAGAACCTGGTGCTTCAGCGCCACACCTCCGTGTTTGGCAGTAAAGAGTTGCACAATAACTCACCAAGAACCCAGCAAAGATGTTACAGTCGGGGAATATTTTTACAGTTGCCATGGGAAAGAAAAGGTCTGCTATTACCTGACCATCTCACTCAACAGTGAGAAATACTGTTAAAGGTGAACGGAAAGCAGCTTATGCTTTTATGCTTATAAATAAGTAAAAAAACAAAACAAAAAAATAAACTGCATTGGAGCGTTTTTATTAACCGACCTCAGCAGTCAGAGTGGTGCATTTGCACATTTGAAAAACAAGGACTAACCTGCAGAGTGCATCTTGTGCCTCATCTTAAGTACAGTAGCTTTTACGACTAACAAATTCACATAAGCCCTGAGCAAATGGAACAAAGAATCTGCTAAGAGTACAAAGAAGTGTGTGAAGTATCTGGCATAGGTGGGCCAGTAAAGAGAAGGCGGTGTGTGCGCTAACCTCTGGTTCCCTAGAGACTGCTTGCCTTTCTTCCTTTTCTCCGAGGGCAAGCTGCCCCTCCACAGGAGGCTACCGCAAGAACCGACTTCACTCAACTGGCACACAACCACCAATTCACTTTTGTGATGCAATCTTTTGTAATAATCTCAAACGGTGCATGTTTTATTTACACGCGTTTGAACATGTGGTGGGCTAAATACTGATGCAGAAACACACATCTATGAGGGTTGCTGATTAATACAATCTGACACCCTCATGTTCTCGGCCACATGTAAGACATTAAACAGCATAATAGAACAGGAGAAGCACGCAGATCAGCTTGAAAAGAGATACTGTATCACTGTGTCTAAAATCGAGGATATTTCACTCACTGAATGTTAGTTACTGTGCTTCGCTCCACAAAACCAAAGCTCTGACTCAGAAAGATAAATGAGAGAAGGCAACAGACACCCTGCGAGGATTTCCCCTGATATTGAGCACCTTCATCATCACCGCTGGGACCTCTTGGAGGAGAGAGGAGAGGAGGGCAGGAGGCTGAGAGAGAGAGAGAAAAAGGTGAAGGAAAGAGGTAAGACAGGCAAGGGTAGGTTAGGGGTAAGAGACGGGGGAGGGAGAGGAGTCGGGGGGACAAAGTGTTGTGAGACGAAAAAGACAGAAACGGGGAGAAAAAGCAGCGAGAGTGAAAGCTGAGGCAAGATTCACGTCTCCCAGGATACCCACATCTTTTTATAGACCTTAGGATGATTGAGTGCGACTGAGTGGCGGCATGGCAACAGAATTCTGCTTGGTGGCTGCACAGAGATAAGCTTATTGTGGAAGACACTTAAACTCATGGTTGCTAACACACACACATACACACACACACGTTCAGTAGTTTAATTACATGTACCAACTTTTTAAAAAAAACTTTTAATTCCTCTCCAGCAGCCTGTAAGAGGCAGCGGGTTTATGATTTGGGGTATCATTTAGAGGTATTACTTCATGTGAGGCTGATGTTAATATCAGATAATTAGACACTGGAAACCTGGGGCTGTATTTAGAAAACTCCAGCAGGGACTTCACTCTAAAGGTTGGCTTACAAAGTCTAACAATACATATTGTAAAATCATAGCACACACTGTATAGACTGCATTCTATTGGCATGTTGTATGCTCTGGAAAATATGTAAATTTTCTTATTTTTATAGGAGAGAAAAGCTGAAAAGTTGGAGTACTAGCTAGACATTTATGTGTGCGATGGGAAAGTGAGCGGTCATCTTAGCAAGAATGACAGCTGCATACCACAAGCAACAGTCGCAGTGCCGGCTTTAAAGAGGGAATCTATAGAAAGATACAGTAAAAGAAAAATGCCAAGAAGCGCATTGTCATGGAGACATTTAGGGGCTTTCTTACCTGTGATGAGAAGCACTTACCAGAGGTTGAGTATCACCACTCTAACCAACCACTTCTACATTCGTACGCAGTTAGCAAACAAGATCAGGCAAGCCGAGTGTGCGCTAATGTGATCTTCTCAGCACAGAAGTGCCAAAGTAAATGAACTGTTTAATAGAGCTCAACATGAAACACATAAAGAGATAGAGATATCTTTCTATACCAGGTGGAAGGATGGTGCAGTGGTTAGCACTGTCGCATCATAATTTCTGGTTCTGACCCCGGCTGTGGCCTTTCTGTGTGGTGTTTGCATGTTCTTCCCTGTCTGTGTGGCTTCTCTACAAATGCTCCAGATTCCTCCCACAGTCCAAAGACGTGCAGATTAATTAGTGACCTATAGGTGTGAATGTGAACATGAATGGCTGTCTGTTTCTATGTGTCAGCTCTGTGATGAACCAGCGACTTGCCCGGTGTGTACCCTGCACTGATAAGGATAAGTGGTTACAGAAAATGGATGGAGGGATCTTTCTGTGCCATTGACTCAACCAGCCAATGATTCAATACGTATAGACAGATGCTCAATGGTGACAGCGTCTGTCAAGTGGTGTTAAGGCACAAACAGATTAGTCAGGAACGCTTGATAAACCGGTACCAACTTAGGTTTCTATGAGTTTCTGTGTCCCCTGGTGGTTGAAAATAATTTTCTGCAGCATTAAATGTGTCAAAAATAATTGGGGCATCACATCAGAAAAGTTTGTTGTAAATCGGGAGCAAACTAGACAGCGTAGAACAAAGCATCAAATAAAAAAAAGAATAGAACTGGATGTTCTACAATCTCATCACTACACTATTTGTTCTGCAGGCTTGATGTTTCCTTATGTACACAAACATTTACCCATCATATTTTCATGCAAACAGCTTTTGAACTAAATATTCACCTTTCAAGCAACACTTTGTGGGCACGCAGTGATTACAAATGAAGCTCCGATCCCATTTATAGAAAAGGCGAATGCCAGCGTTATCGGCTGACATAAAGTATGAAAGAAATGGAATTGCGGTTTAATATCAGCAGCGTCTCTCAGAGCCCAGTGTTCTTAGCTGAACCCTGTCACTCTATCCCCCCTCTAATACACAGGGAGCAGACTTCTGAGCCACACCCTGGGGTGCTGGGACAGCCACGCTGCCTTTGAGATCCCTGCTATTAAGGCTGTGATGACATATTAAGACCTTTCATGGAGGTTACAAAGGTCTCAGAGATGTGCACGGTCAGTGGTGAGTCAGACGGACTAGTAAGCAGACAGACTGTACTCTATGTGAGATGAAAGGACCGAAAGCACAAGCAGAAAACTTAATGAAAACACACCATGAAGGAAACTGAATTGTCACTGAAACATTCTGTTTATACGCATGCCAACATGCTGTTGATGAACTAGTGAAAACGACCCTCTTAGGTCTGTGATTCAATTTATTAATCACCCAGCTACCCTTAACAACTTTTAATAGAGTAGCTCATGCTGCAGGTTTTAGGTACTAATTTAGGCATCTGTCTCAAGCGCTTGCTAATTATAACCAGAAACATCACAGGAAACACCTACTTTGTATTTGCCAGGGAGCTTTTTACAATACCTAATTTCCTGATTTCCAGTTGCTCATTTCCTCTCTAATTACTAGACGAGGACAATGGGTATTTCAGAATAACAGTGCACACTGGCTCATTTCGAACCGTTTAGTTTGTTCACTGGAGCAGGCTCGCCTTCATTTGTCTCATTTAGACAGGTTCAAGACGCGAGATAAACAAGCATGCTGGCTCTGGCAGGGAGACAGCTGACACCATTTCAAATCAACAACTCTGCCTCTGTCATCTCTTTAAAAAAAAGTTCCCAGTGTGTATATTTGGTGTGGATTCTGCAAACATATTTGTGCTTTCTCTATGACATGTCGCTGTGATGATCACACCAGACAACTTCAGTCGTGTCTTTTTTGTGCTTATGGAAGATGCATAACCACTGTGATATCAAGCTCTTAGTTAGCATGATGAGAAGGACATTTTTAACCCGACACAGCCGCCAAGATAGTGCAACTCATTTATCTGGTACCGCTATGACTGGGGTGTACAAGAGAGCTCCTGCTAATTAGTACTGTGGATTGTGGGTGGAGGATCATTTCAAAATTGCAGTGTGATTTCTAACACTATTTTAGGTCGGCTGAAATCTCAAACTGATGCTGAAACATTGGAAGCAACACAAAGCTTTGAAATGAAGGTACTCTTACAGGCATTATTGTTCAGTGCCTTTGCTTCGAGACGGATATAAAAATAACTGATAGCTGTTAAAAATCTAAAATATCTAAAAATCTAGTTGCGCACTCCAAACTCGTCAGATATGAAGTAATTGTGATACTCGCTTCTTTCCAAGAGTGATGAAGTTGCAACATGCTTATTTATATATTACCCTTGCACGCTTTGTCAACTTCTACTTGAGTCAGTAACATCCCATAACTAGAACTAGAGTAACAACTAATATGGGATATAGTAATTAGAAAAAACAGTTTCAGTTCTAATATCTACGTAGGCAGCATCATGAATGACATCAAGCTTGAGAACCAAATAAGATGCCAGTAAGACATGGAGGCATATTCCTGTATGAATCATTGCGCCTTGTAAAGACAAAAGCTTTCAGAAATATGAAAAAGTCCAACTTTTCAAATTCGGAGGAGTTCCACTCGAGATGCAGAGCGCAAAGTTGACCTATTTTACAACAACGTAGAGGGGAACAGCTACTGCAAATTCAATTAACTTCCCCTTTTTCCTCACAACTAGTGATAGGAAGCAGACAGAGAAACTTCTTGTATCTGTGCTAAATTCCTGGGTGAACCATAAGGCAGGAAAGCATAACTTCCCGAGTATTAAAGTGACCCTCAGTTCAGAGCTAAAGAGAGTGATAGTAGAAGCAAAACAAAAACTAGTGTAGCTTTCTCAAATCCCGAAAGGGAGGAAGTTTTTGTTATTCCCCCAGAAAGCAAAGATAGCCAGCAGTTTATAAATCAAAGATGAGACACAAATGAGCTACAGATATGCATGTGTTGTGATGCATTTCAACAACGTGTGTGTGCATTTCTTGTCTGCTGTGTGTGCACTTCCCTCAGGCTCAATGAGGGTGCAGAGCTCGCAAAACCGCCAGCGCTGATCTCTCACTGTCTCTTCATCTTGCCTAACTTCAGAATGTTTGCTTCAGCATTCTCCCTCACTATTATCTCCATTGAACTCTTTAACACACTCACCTCACTCACTTCACGCAAGTCCCTTTCACACATGCACCGTAACCCTGAACTTATCTAGACATTACTCAGGAGGAGCTTACCGTTGTTGGACTCTCTTGCCAGTGCCAAGTTCGTGAAATGATATTATATTTTCAGCTTATTTGTTATGTGTTTTTTTTTTTTGTTTTTTTTTTTTTTTTTGCAGCAGCACTTTTAGTAAGCTGACAACATGTCAGACATGAATGCCACAATATACAGAACAGAACAAGTATCCTTCAACTTTCAAACTTTCCACTGGGTTTATGAGAGGTTCTTTGTGGCGGGCACACTAGTGCCTACAGCCACATGAATAACCTGCGGAAATATTGAATGATATTAAGTTGGATGAATATGACTTAAGTAGTGAAAATCCTGTCTCCCGTTGACCTTCATTTCACAAAAATTCAACTTGGATTCTTTTTCATTAGTTGCTTCCTTGTTGTTAATGAGCGACAAAAATGAGTGGGGTAGGGAGGGGTTACAAACTTTTCTGAGCTTCCAAAGTGGGGCATGCAAGAAGAAGTTTGAAACCCGCTGATGTATGTGGAGGACGTTTAAATGTGCAATCAGACTGCCTGGTGTCTACAGGGCCCTTATCGGATGGGGCATGGCTCCCCAAATATCTGGTTCCATTAATAAAATCCTTAACTCTAATAATTGAAACCATTGTGACTAACACATAAGGCCAGCACCTGAAAGGCTAAGTGAGTAGCCCAAAGCTAATTCATGCAAATTAAGAAAGTTCAATTATGGATATGAATGCGCATTTTCATGCCTCTCTTGCTCCTCCATACCATCTAATCATGCTCTGTACTTTTGGCAGCTGGTAAGCTATGACTTCCTGTAAAAAGAAATACCATGGAATATATATCTGGCTTGAAAGCAAGCACGCTATGGCAGGAGTTTTGTCTCTCAACAAAGCACCTCGGTAACCACCATGTGTGGGAGCTACTGTATGGGTATGGGGTAGGGGTGGAGAAATGTGCTGTCATAAGGAGTTCATGACACTTTTCCTTGTACCTGAACTTGACATCTTTGGCGCTTTACAAACTACAGTATGATGTTTTACACGATCACATGCACTCTGAACTTCAGTCTCACCTGCCAGGCGATAAAGTCCTTCAGTTTCTCTATCTTCTCAAGGTCCTCTGGGTGTTCCTGCATGTACTTATCATTGAAGAAGGCCTGGAGAAGAGGGAGAAGAGATACTGTTTTTAGTATGTTGGGAGGAAAAGATGCAAGGAACAATATGAAATGTGGAGACATTTGTGATATCTATAAAAAAACTGATGAGTCAACAGGAATACATCGGGAGGGGCTGTTAAGATGAGAAAAATGTAGTCAAGACATTCGTCTCCCTTCCACTACCTGCACTATTTCATAGAGATGAAGGAGTGACCAGAGGGCAAAAAATTCACGTCGCTCCTCCTCTGACTCATACTGCACTGCTTCACCAGACTAATATGAATCTATTCCAGGTCGTGATATATGCTGGGCAACCAACAGGCTATCTTTTTTTTTTTTTATATCATCAAACACAAGGTAAAAACAGTTTCTTTCTACACATGAGTTGTATTGTGTTACAGAGAATAGAGTGTGCAGCTCGCAAACCACTGGGAACACTAGAAATGTGATGAAAAACAAAATGCAAGGAAGAATTGAGTTGAGTCTTTCAAAAGACAAAAAAAAAGAAAAAAAAAAAGAACCCAGGCACAGCAAACAAAAACAGATGAATGAGAGGCAAACAGTATGTAAGTGAGTTACAAGTATAGTGGTAAAAATATTAAAGCTGATGAGATCTTACAGGTCTTTAAATATGCATGAGATTATGATTAGGATAAATTCAGGAATATAAAATGTGTTTGAAGGTCTTGCATCAAAGGGATAGTTTGACATTAAGAAAACTTATTCACTTTCTTTTTGAGATTTTGATTTTTTTAGATGTATGTTGATATGAAGCTGGACCAGCAGGCGGTTAGCTTATCTTAGCATAAAGAATGGAAACGGCTAGCCTGGCTCCGTCCAAAGGTAACAATATCTGTTAATCAGCACCTCTAAGGCTCACTGATTAAAACATTTTGTCTCGTTTGTTTAATCTTTACAACAACCAAAGTATAAAAACGACAAGTTAAATGTAGGGTGCAGCGACTTCCTGATGTTTGTGCTGATTACCTCGCTGACAACAAGACTCCAACATGTTATGTAAGGTGTGTAATGGGCTTTAAAGGTGCTGGTAGGTGGCCTTTGTTAAAAAAAAAAGCAGGCTTGCTGTTTCCCCTGGCTTCCAGTTTTTATGCTTAGCAAACAGACATGTGGTGGTACTGATCTTCTCATCTAACGAACAAAAAAAATGTATTTCCCAAAATGTTAAACTATTCCTTTAAACTGTGATAGTATTCAGATCCTTCAGTAAAAGAATAACAAAGAAAAAAATCTCCATTACAAGTGAAAGCCGGGCATTTAAAATCATACTTAACTAAAGGTACAGAAGTATTATCAGATACATGTACTTAAGCATGAAAGTCAAAGCACTCATTCTGCAACCCTGGGGTCAGGCCTCTTCAAATGGCCACCCGATATATCCGAGGTCACAAGATGATTAATGGGAAAGAAAACCAGAAAAACAAAGCTTTGATACACAGTCGGAATTGTTTTAATGTGACTGTTCTCAGATCTTTGATTTATGAATTCTTTGAGGCTTGAACAGTTATTTGAAACCATGTGAGAAGCTTCAAGGGGAAATTTGGTGAATCTGACAATAACTCAGATATCTGAAACATTAAAAGAGGGCTCACAGACCAAAAAGGTTAAGAGCCATTGGTTAACTCTTTGGCAATGTGTTATATTTTTGTATATAATATGTTTTTTTATTTAAAATCTTAACCTGAAAAGCAAACTGTAACTACACCACTCAGATAAATGTAGAGCTAGAGCTAAAGATTGAGATGTGGACATAAAGGTATACACGGTTTCATGTTGACTACCTTCTCATAGTTGGTAAAACCTCCCATGACAGCTGGGTCCACAATCCCATTCAGCAGCATGGAAAGGGGATTGATGGGAAGGTTGGGATCGTTGAGATGCCTCTGCACCATGCTGCTGATCTTGTCATTGGTCAGCTGCATCGTTTCCATGGCGTTCTCCAGTGGACTGATCTCCTCCTGTGCAGCACAGTAAGTGAAGGCGTCATCAGATATTCTCAGCATTTATTCACCTGTTTCCAATATATATGTATACACATACATCACGACTGTCTCCATCATCCCAACAATCAAACGGAAACATTTTGTGTTCGGAGACTGGGGAAAGGTTATTAGAAGACGCCCTTAACTACACACATAAATCACGTAGGATAGAGGAGCAATGAATCATTTTTCAGTGCGCACATACATGAACCTGCAAGCGTCAAATGAAGATGGATAGTGCGTTGGTGTAGGGGAATTTCAATTCCCATGTCAACAAAATACGATTGCCAATCCTGAGACAAAAATGAATAAAATACTTGGAATTGCTGTCATTAATTCCACAACTGCGTGAAAGGAAATTCCAACTGAGCCCTTGCATCTCCACGTGTGGGCAATCTTGTTACTTTAGATGAAAAAATATCACCTCCCCACAGCTTGCTAGTAAGAAAACACAAGTGGATAGTTGAGTAAATGTCAGACTGAGAGCGCAGCCAACAAACAAACAAAAAAAACAAACAAACAAAAACAAGTAAAAACAATACAAAACACAAAAATGTTGTGCCAGAGAGACAAATCTCCAATCCTTGCCGGTATGTCTCAGGCCAGCTTGATAAAAAGCAATGTCAGATGGACGGCTTTAGCTTGGTGAATCTCAGCCCAGTCATTAAGCTTTAAATAGAGAGTCTGACCTTGGGGACCTAGCCTCTCCCTGGCTCATCTGGAGGGCAAGCTGCTCCTGACAGTATGTTCCAACCCAGCCTGAAGGAAGAGGCCTCGGCTTTGAATTAGTGTGGCGTAGGAGAATAATACTTCAATATGTGGACTCGGGAGTTTGGTGCCGGATCAAGTCTTTGTAGTGAAATCATTGTGCTAAGGATGTAGCTAAATGCCCAAACTGTCTGGACGTGTGGGCGTCTTGTGGTGCTATTTTTTTTTTGCGGCTATGAATGCAAAGTGAGTAGACCAAATGTCTGAGGAGACGAGGAGAAGTGCCCCTTTGTGAAGCTTTCACCAGCACAGACTTGAAAGTGACTAATCAAAGCGACAAATGAAGAGTAATTGATTGAGGATTACTTACACAGGTTAATTACAGTAAGCAGCGCATTTGTTTTGGGACAAATTAATGACACATTAAAAAGGATGGGACGGGTGTTTTGGTTATAAGCGATACTGCAACCTGCTTTTGGGCGCCAACTTAAATTACTGTACTCTTTCCTCCAGAATCCTCTTGCAATAGAAAACATTCAAAACGGGGACACCGGAATGGCATTTTAATTAGTCAAAACAGCAGAACTAAAACACTGAAATTTTAATGTGGTTTCAGTGTGATGGAGGGGAAATGTGCTCAGCAAACACTAAAGTTTGTTGCAGTCAGACCATCCTCTTATTAAAGGTGGTTCAATGCAGCAATCCAGGTAATTCTATTACAAGAAAATCAACAGCGAGTGAGTTCTGAACTCTCCTCTAGTTGTATTTGTGCTGTGCAGCTATTTTCAGTAGAAACAGGCTTAACGGAGTGCTTGGTGAATCAATGTGGGCCCCCTGGCAGAGACAGAACGTGCCCTGTCGTTAGTCTGGGGAGTGGCACGCCTTGCGTCCACGCGGCTGTCTATACAGCTTAAGTGGACAAATCATATTGATTGCCTCTGAGCAAGGCTACAGATCCTCATCTGATTAGCAGGCCCGCCTGGCACACAGGCCCTTCATACTCACTGTGGAGACTGACTTGACTTCAAACCAGCGCAGGATGCCAGGAAGTTTGTAGGCTGTGGCGTACGTGGTCCTCTCGATCCACATGTTCTGTCGAGAAAATGGCCAAGACACAAAATTAACTGACTTGACAACATAGACAAACATAGATGTGCTGCTGTTTTTGTACCAAACCACACTGAAACAAGTTTGAAGACTAGCGTTGCATGAAAGAGGCTAAGATGATGTAACGGCTGTTCAATCAAAGACCGTTGATGGTGGGCTGGTGGGAAGAAAACTTCCTGCTTACAGACAGCCCAAACAAGATAAAATATCGGTTAATACATCATGGAGCTCAAATAATGACTTAAAATCTTAAGAAGAAACACATACAACACAGGAGATGATGAATAGCTTTGCAAGAGGCTTTAATATTTAAACCTTTTTTATTGACGTGTCAGAAGAAAAGAGTTTGAACAATTAAAGTGAAGAGAGTCAGCTTTAAAGCATATTTACTACTCATGTTGGAGGGGTGGAAAATCACAAAGATGTGTGTATACTGACGTGTTTAATAGGTTTGACACATACAGTATGTCTAGAACAGATACAGTATGTCTGGGTATCTATCATGTCTGTCAGGACGGAGAGAGAACTCAGTCTGTCACATAATAGAGTAAGTCTGGGACGAGTTAAATACATCATCCTGTTCTGCTGAAGTGATACCACAGTAAACAGACAGAGGAAATAGTGAATAGGTTTCATTTGTCACACTTGTCATTTGCAACCTGGATATTAAGCGTGCACAAAACATAATTCATTAGATGTACTAAAAAACAGGGCTTGACAGTAATAGCTGCACTAGGCAACCGGATTTGGATCACTGTCAACAATTTTATTTAGTCTGGATCTTCTCGCTGGCATCCGAAACATAAACATAAAAATAAAACCCTCTGTATCCCTCTTCCTTGGTTTAAAAATCTTCTTCCTATGTAAATGAGAGCTCTGCTGTGCTATTGATTTACTCTGCTGGGGAAAAAAACCTAGAAATATGTGTGGAGCATAAATGTTGAACAATAATCCAGCAGCATCGCATAATAAATTACAAAAAAAGCCGTAGCAACACTGAGACAAACAAGCAGAATCGTGATCAAAACAGACAAAAAAAACGAAAAGCCCCTTTCAGCTTTTCTGAATTTCACCCTCAGAGAAAAATGACAAACTATTTGATCATTATTCTACCTACTGTAATTTACCCTTCTCAGTACATTATGTTGCAAATGTGCAATTTTTTGCCCCGTTAGTGGAGCTGAGTCACCACTTCCTGTGTCTATTGTTTATCTGTGTGTGTGTGTGTGTGTGTGAGAGAGAGAGACAAACAAGAAACCTTTGAGGGAAAAGAAAATGATGTAATATATGTTTACCTATTCTAGGTATCGTGTCAAAACTGAAACATGGGATAAAAATACCATTATCTCTCCAACCATAAATGATTCAAATTCAGCAACTTTAGCAAACAAAAGTAAGTGGCTATTTGCAGACTGGTACTCATCTCTAAAACTGAAAATGTACGTGTACGTGAAAATGTCATGTATGTTTTTTATTCATAAGAGGAAGAAAATTACAGTCACGATTTAATGTTTTAACAAATAATAAATAAAACCCTTCAAATAAAAATCAAGTCAAAGTGGGAGAACAAAAGACAGCAATTACCGCAAACTCGTTGTCGGGGTCCTTCTCTCCCTTCCTCACTGGCTTGGAGTACTGGAATTTATGGACTTCATTAACTGTATAGAAGCTGGGGAGGGAGAAAAATCAGCAACTGAGTAAATTAAAACTCATACGGGCAATCTACAGCCTGATTCAAAGGTTGATTGCTTTGCTCCAGGTCAAACACAGGACAGACCCCCTAGGGGGTAGCTCTGCCAGGAACCGTGGCATTTAGCATGTTGGTTTTGACTAGCTGCTTCAGGCGTGGCCTCATCTACATGATAAATAAATCATTTTTGGGTCGCATGCGTTATCGGCAGCCCCTGAAGTGACCGACATGTCACACATGTAGAGATGCTGCAACGTATGTGACAGAGTCACATGACTAACAGGGGTGAACTTTGCCAAATCGGGTTAATAGACTTTTCACACTAAGAAAATTATGGTGTGGCTGTGGGAGCAGCTGTCTGGGCACATACATGCTTTCACACATAGACACATTACGTGCTCTTTTTCCATCCTCTTATCTCTCTTGCTGAAAGAAATGCACTCACACTCTCCTGGGGAAATGAATACAGATCTATTGTCCTCATACAGCGTATTGAATCTCCCATTCCTAAAACCATGCCATATGGTTTGCCTTTATTAGCAAACAACTATGAATAAAATATGAAAGGAATCAGTGCCGTTCCAAAACCACTGCCCTTTTATGTTTGTAGCAGCAGCAGTAAGTGTGTGCAGATGGGATGCTGCAACTTTTGAATTGTTTCTACTAAGGGATTGTTAATGTTTGGCTAATGAACGCAAAAAGCTGTTGTGACACTCAGACTGCACAGAAACATAAGGTCTACTGGTGCTCGAGCCATTTATATCATACAGACATTCAGACACGTTTAGTCACAAAGGGCACCGCGCGATTTGAACACGATAAGACCCGTTGCCAATTTAGCTGAGAAAGCGAGGCATTAACCTAAAATAACGGTGCCTCTGCGCTCCTGATCTAATAAACAGATTAATAAAGCGGCTTGAAATCATCTGCTCTACCCCAATTAAGCCTTTTACATGTCATTAGCTGGCGGGCTACAGAGATGATGCAGTAGCATGGTCTGGACAAAGCAAGGTCACAAGGAGTGTATGTGTTCTGCTTGCTGCTTGTGACCCCTTTGGCTCAAACAGCTCAGTCTCATTGTTATGCACCGTTGATCTTTTGCACTGAATGAAAGAATAAATGAGAGAAAACAGAGAGATGGGAACAGAGAGAGAGAGAGAGAGAGAGAGAGAGAGAGAGAGAGAGAGAGAGAGAGATAACCTGGGAAAAGCAGGGCGAGAGCTGGAGAAGGACACAGAGAGGATGGAGTTGGCAGAGAAAGAAAGACGGGCAGACATTTGGTGTGGAACAGTCCTCCTCTACCTCTCACTAAACACGGCTGTCTAATCTAGGCTATTAACAGAGTTACAAATTCCAATCAGACACAGTTTGCAAACAAGCAAACAGGCTGCTGCATGGGGATGTGACCAATGGTGCAGGCTTGCGATAAGATCAGTGCGCAGGTATATTTGCCTAAAGGTTTTCCAAGTAAATGTCTTCTTTTAATTATGTCCATTGATGCGGTGGGTGGCATATCAAAGTGAATTTGCACAGCTGAGTGATGCAGCGGGTGATGGCTGGCGTACAGATTGGGCAAACAAGTGGGAGCGTAGGGGCCCCTCTGTTTACCGTGGCCCCAGTGCGCGACACAAAGGTATTAATGATGTCAGAGAAACAATGTTGTACTTGGCACAGTGACTAATAGCAGATGGCTGATGCAAGTTAATATCCACGAGAACAACAAGAAGGTCAACCGCTGTTTGTTCTGCACAGACACACATTTCCATCAAGATTTAATCACTTTCACCACAGCGGTCCTCAACACGCCACACTCTTAAAAAAAATGCTAATGTGCTTTTTGCATGTCATCACGAGCGCTCTGAATTGTTCTCGAGTGACTGGGGAAAGTAAATTGGGCTTGCTGGATTGAAAGGCATGCTGTGTGACTTTGAGTAACACACTCTGTAATTGTAAGGAAATGAATGTGTGCGGAGTGGGGATATCCTGCTTACCTCACAATTTGTTCAGAGACGGGTTTGTTTTGGAACTTGGCAGGCAGGTCTAGGATGGGTTTCACTGTGAAACACTGGATGTCTTCAGCAGAAGAATCAAGGAAATAATACAGCTGAACACAAGTAAATGAAATACAATTAACTGGGACCTGGTTACAATTCAGTATAATTACTAAACACATTTGTGTAAAATACAAATCTTATTGTCTGTTTCACAAAATTCTGACGTGACATTACATGTAATTTAATTACTTTATATGCGATGTTGCATGCATTAACTGCATTTGATACAAATTTTTAATGGAAAAATATATTGTTAATGATATTATCATTAATACTGATTTAAACCATGTGTCCCAGCTCTACCATTACTCCATAACTTTCCATAACAACATATTTCCATTCATTTTGCAGACTGGAATTTAACATGACATTTAACATGGCGGCTGCACCAAAATAAATGATAAAAAAACACGACCTGATGACATTTGAACCATTTTTCTAACAGAAAGCAAAAAATTAAAAAAACATCTTCTGCTACACTGTCAATAAATCATGTCGAGGATACACTGTCCGGAGGAACACTTTGTGTCCTCGCTGGGTGGCGTGGTCGTCTTCATCTTCTCTGCGTTGGGAAACTGCGTGAGAAGACGGGCCTCGAAATCCTCTCTGCGCTCATACTCCTTTCCACGATAGATGAACATTTTGTTCTGTAGGACAATAAAAGAAAAAAACAATAAGACCTTGAACACGTAAACGAGGGCAATCACGCAGGCAGGTAGACATCATGTAGACATGAGGTACACTATTTTATAATTATGACAGTATTGACAGAATACAGCATAATTTTATAGACCAAGATTAGATCCCGTAGTTTAAAAACATTCAGTGATAATAACTGTAAAAAACAGACAAAGACAAAACTGTAATACTAAGAGAAAGTTACATGGATGAGAGCGTCTTTGATTTGTAAATCTACTTGGCCCGATAGTCTGTCCGGGTTAAAATACATTATCATAATCTCCATATTAAATACTTGGAAATGAGGGTGACAGAAAGGTTCTGGCACCGATTCTATGATTAGTCAGACCCAGCGGAGTTCAGCGTCGCTTGAGAGAAGATTTCTGTTTTAGCCAACTGACACACTGCAAATGGCTACTACCACTTTGGTGAAGGTGTGTATGTGTGCGCTGCTGCAAACTACAGCGACTGATGAAGTTGCCTTCAAACCACTGTAGTGGTTCTTGCTAATTTCAAATCAAAATCTTAGCACCCAGAGGATAAGCCCTCTTCACATCTTAGTGGCTTGATCTTTTCTGGAAACCATCAGTTTGCCCTAACTATGAATAACCAAGTTCATTCATTAGCTGAAAGTGAACATTAGACTCTAAACACAGCTTGAGAGTTATGATCTTACCCCCAGAGAATAGCCTAGTCATTTTTACATTTCCCTTTTTCTTTCATAAACCATCACTGCACAACAGCTCACACACAGCAAGCTCTATGCTCATGCACAACACACATCTCAATTCCCCAATTAATTAAGGGAATTGCAGCCATGAAATATGCCTGGGGCCATTTTCAAATTTGCTTTGACAGATAAGTTGACAAAAGCACATTGATTTCCAGAGTCATCTCTTCCAACCGCAGGAGAATCCTCTCTGCCAGACAATACACTGCTGCATTTTTCAGATGGCGAAACAAACTGCGAGGTTTGGTTTCTGTATTTCCTCCAAATCGTTCAAACCTGACAGAGGATGTTTAATCTTTTTTTTTTTCCATCCCTTCATACTGTACGGACAGCATTTTTCCCATCATTTTTTCAGCATTCTGGTGGTGTGTACAGTAATCTCAATGTCACGATTCTCATTCTCGCTACCTCCAAACCTACACTGGCAAAGAAAATCATTGTCATTGAGATAATAATTCATGCTAAAATGGTCTTTTCTTTCTTGGCTGGAAGGTAAAAGGGCAATTTCATACAGTCAAGAGACAAAGCAGCAATAGTTCATGTAGCTGCAGTGTTATTGCGTTCAAATGAAACACATACGGGGAGGATTTAAGCTCCTTGGACATGCGTGTAGCAAAACTGGAATATTTGTAGTATTTTGGGAAAAGGACAACAGAAAAAACAACGACATATCACCATCTCACCCTCTTGGTAGTGATGGTTTCCCAAAAATGAATGTCAAATGTATGGATACGCCCTTTCAAACTGCAGAATCAGATATGGTTTAACAGACAAAGCGACTGATAAAAAGAAAACAAAAATAAGTTACATGAGAAGGGTGCGCAGAGTTCTCCTAAAAAAGTATGAGCCAGGAATGTTCCTTTATCTCCCCGAGTGTGCTCAGGGGTCTGTCTGAGGAACATTTTGAATGATCCAACATGACAGCTCATATCCAAGTGTCTCAGAATGTGGTGCGTTAGGATACATATTTCAAACCAACTTTCGCACACTCTCAACTGCTCTTTAAGCTGAACGCTCACAGGAAACTCAATACAGGGATTAAGTAAAGTTTAGGATTGATAGGAAGAGAAGGGAGAAGAGGCAAAATACACCGACTGGGTGGAAAATGAGGGAGGCAACTGTAGAGGAAACCTGTCTTTGAAATTCTGAGGATACTTTTAAAGTGTCTAAAAGCTAAAAGAAACTCAGGATTCTTTACAGAGCAAATAAACAGGAGCTTGAAGTCTTGCTTCAAAGCTTCTTGACAAGGTATTGTGACTTTCAAGGGTTGAAATAATGACTTGTGTCTGCATTGACAGAATATTACCAACACTAACCACTGGGTTCTTTTTTTTTTTTTTTTTTTTTTAACATAGAACTATATGAAAAAGGTGAGAGATGGAATCAATGGCTTAGTTGCATCTGCAGATCTGAACACATGACATTTTATAATTAGCAACTACCCTAGCGTCTAACCATATTAACAACTAATAAATCATAAGCAGCTGAATTAAGCGCTCTTGCATAAAATCAATTCTCAAGGGGGTGGGTACAAAATGCCTTTATCAGAGTATTGACTTCCTCACATAATTGACTTTTCCCTGAGGACACTGCGTTGCTGCAACACAAATAGCGATGTGGGGTGTGATACAAAAACCCTCCGAACTATATTTATTTTAAGTAACCCATACTCGGATGCTTTCCTATGTAGTCAGGCAGAAATCTTTTAACGTAATTATGAAATATATCAAAAGGGCGTACAAAAAAGCAGCAGGACAATGTAAGACTCGCTCTCTGTCAGGATGAAATGCTTTACATTTGTTTTGCTGTCATTCAGCAATGCTTAATAAGCTGGAGAACTATTGTATCTAATGTAGCTGAAGTAACGCCACATTTTTAAAAAGACAAAACAATAAATGCGTAAATTAAGTGCAGATTCCTCTTAGCAACTGTAACATGGCATTCTCATGCCCTGGTTATTTCAGGTAAGGTCAAACTGCCTCCAAAAGAAGGAAAAAAAAGAGAACTCAGAGCTGTCTTCGAAGGCTGTTTAAATAGCCAGTTAGATTAGGCCAGTGCAGCTTGCCCTGGATATAATGGAGTTTCTGCCCTGCCAGATAAAAAGGGTTAGAAGGGGCACATGGAGATCGTAGAGTGGCAAAAGACCCTTGTGAAAAGCCTGTTCTTCATAATAGAATGAAAAGGGTATGATCAGGGGATCACTGTTCTTGAAGCTGGACTTTCACATTATGTTATTCCGTGAGGGCTTTTGTGCCTTTTTTCTGGTGTTGCTTGTGTGATAAAAAACGGCTTGAATTCCTCCCAGACAGGAAAACAACACCTCCGGTAGCACGCCAGATGACAGCCTAAAAACAGCTGTAACGGGGAATATATTAAAGCCAAACAAACAGTCCTTAGTCAGCGCTGTCCATTTCCTTCACGCCGAGATATTCCGACATCAGTTTTTCTGTTCACCCTTCACAGGCAGGGAGCAAAAGAGGTCTGATATGCACACAGTAGCACCTCAGACACCCAGTAAGGCCGGTGAGTAGATATCAAAACGCCTGTTAAACACAGACTGAATTCGTGATAAGCTGTGATCAGACTGGCACAGGACCAGCCAGGACATTTAGAGGGGAATCCAGATCAGTTCAGTTTCAGCAGCTACTATAGCTGCTTATTCATTATCATTAAGTGTTGATCTTCATAATGATCAATGGCCAAAAAATGGGGGTCACCGTAGAAATCACTGACCTCCACTGCAAGTACATTCACAGTAAAGCTGCAACTATCTAAACAACTAGGCCTGAATGTTTTTGGATTACAACCCATGACTCAGCAGCCACCAAAAGCAATTTACAATGTGACTATATCACTTCCTTTCACTCTCACTCACTGTTTTGGCTGCACGGTTTTGTCGTGCAGGCAGCTGATGGGACGCCTTTGTGATGCAGACCACGCTCGCAGCGTGGAGAAAAGTGGTGTTCAGCTGAAGTTCAGGTGATGGAATTAAAGGCAGTCTTTACAGCGTGATCAGCCTTTTGATTGGACAAACAAGACTGAGTCGTTTCTCTTGGCCATTCGTCTGGGATCAACAGTTTTTATAGCTGGGTATAAAATGGATTTTGGGAGAATTTTTATGATTGACCAACTAACAGCCAAAGTGCCTTATACAGTACACAAGAAAAACAGGCAGATATGTGGAAAGAAGAGAGGTTAAAGGAGAGATAGTCCATGAATGAGAGAAACCTTTTTCCAAGAGAGATCTACTTTCCCACACTGAAGGGCATTTGCCCAGCACATTATTCTGAATCTACTCTATAACCCACACATGGAACAGCTGCTATGAATCACAGTTTGTTTTCTGCGAGTGAGTAAGTAAGTAAAAGCCAGACCAGGTGGGATGCTGAACAACAAGTCTCGCCAAAACAACCAAAACCCGTGGGAGCTAGCCGTGTGTGTAACACATATGTACTGACAGCTGAAGTTGAGAACTAAGCGAGCACTGGTAAAACCTATTGATCATTTGTTTTGACACGTGGCTCGCTCACTCTGTGTTGCGGGGGATGTGTGTTGTCGAGTACTCACGCGTAGGAAGGAGGGGAAGCCCATGCCGTAATAGCCTACGGCAAAGTAGTCTGGTTTGGGCCGGATGACCTTCACTATGTTCTCGTAGAACTGGGCTTGCTTTCGCTGTTGGGAGATACAAACATTTACACTTTTTATTTTGGGCTTTATTGGTGATTTTTGGACGTTTTACCAATGGATTTTTGTTTAGTTCTGATCTAGTGACATGTTATTTGTTATCTTATTTAAGTTGCTGCTGCCTATCTCGGCAAGAACACTCATGAAAAAAGTGATTTTAATCTCAATCAAATAAATAAAATAACCACATCGCAGTCTTCTTTCTCTCTCTTAAAAAGCCATTTGCTCTGAATGTATCATTTCAGAGCAGCAATTGTCAATATAGTGAAATGACTGCATTTACGACAAAAGTAATATTACTTACCAAGGAGGCGCTAAGCTGCTCGAAGTCAAACATTTCATTCTCGTACTGTTCAGCCAGTTCCTTTCCCAAAATGATTGCCTCCTCCCACATCTATTGGACACATAAATACAGTTAGTAAATGAATTAATTAACAAGATTAAAGTGAGATAATGACTCCTGTATTCAGCCAGCTGAATAAAACAAATCATCTCTCCCAGCCAACGATATTTAAATGAGACTTTTTGAAAAGCAATAAATGTAACGTCTTCTTTATACGTTAATATTCTTTAGCTTTTTCTCTTCGATTTAAAGCATTAAAACTCAGATGCCATCCTTTTGGGAGAAGCAGATTTATCATAGTGATGTATTTCCCCCTCGAGACTCATCCAACGCAGTGGAGTGGTGTCACAGATAGATGGGAACCACTCGAACATGTTGAAAGGCTTCTAAGTGGCTTCCTGACAGACTAGATTGGGCTGAACTGATCTGGGCCAGGCTGGAGGTGGACTGAGTCCAGACTGCTACTCAGATCAGCCTGCCATCAGTGAGAGTGGTGGTGGCAACACCATCTGGGACTGCTTTCTGGATGACTCCGATGACACCCTCAGAAACAGTCCTCAGTTGATACCCTCCTCTCTGGAGTGTTGATGTGTCCTTACACCCACTGTAACACTTCCTGATGACTCTGGTGTGTTTGTGTGCGCATGCTTAGCCAATTTGTTGTCTCTCTGGCCATATCCTGCTGAGTGACAGTTGGCGAGAGAACCAAGAGTGGCGGTTGCACCCCAACACTGATGACACATGCAAAGACTTGGGACATCATCTCTGAGAAGCTCTGGCTGCCGTCCTGCAGACCCAATCCAGGCTGAAAAACATTTTTTTTTTCTCCTCTGGAATAAAATATGAGGATTGTAGTAGAATAGCACAGGAAGCAGGCCCTACGCAGCTAGAACATTTTCTGATGCACGTATGAGTCTGCACGTCACACAACAGAGAGAGACGTCATTCAAGTGTGTCACTGAAGTGGTGTGAAGGGATAACAAGAAAAAAGGAAAATAATGTTTTATGGGAGGTAGTGGGAAAACACAAAGAAGCCACATTAATGCTTGTGTGGTCTGATATGCACCTTCGTCCATAAAAGCATCAGCAAAAAGAAGAGGATTATTTACAATCCCTGCTCTGTAGAAAAAGGAATAAAAAAAACCTTCAGCAGCTCTTCTAAACCTGCCAAAAGAGGTATTTAACGGAGATGAGAGCGTCTAAAAATAGCATCCCCAGAGTCCAGGATTTATCGTGATTATAACCAATCTTCTCCGTTGCCAGAATGCGTGCGTGTCTCTTACCTTGCCCTTGTCGAAGTAATTGATAATCTGCTGGTAGAGCTGGTCCTTAAGTTGTCCTTGAGTGGTCGCCTGGTAGCCGTCTCTCTGGGTGAGGTGGGCTGCACATGGCTCGTCTGACCACTACAAAGGACAAGTTAAAACATGCAAAGCATTGAGGGGTCAACAATGTGCAATACAATACAGAGCAAAAGGGTAACAGGTGACAAGAAATCAATCATTGAGTTATAGCCAATGCAAATGGGGTGAGACTGATGTGTAATTCTTTCTAAAGCTGCCTTGCACTCTGGCAGGGCAAAATGGAAACTTGAGACATGGGCAATGAAATAGGCGTCGATACATATTGAATGGCTTAGAGAGAGCACCAGTGCAATACATAGCTTTCTGTGGCTGTTATAGTATTTAGCACAAGCACGCAAAATAGTGCTCCAGTAGGGCTAACCCACTGCAAGGCAGTCCAGAGAAGTGGAGTTAGGGGAGCAGAGAGAGGCATCACTTACACTAACAATAAACATCAGATATAATTGAGTCAAGCTGCAGCTTATTCATTACATTTTGTAAAGTCTGGCAGACAAGGACGAGTCGTGTAAAAAAAGAAAAAAAGAAACAACAAGACTGCAGCGTATCCTTTTGTGCTGACCGTGTACTCCATCATGCCTTTTCTTCACCCGGCATTGGAGAATAATGAGGTTTCTGACGGGCTGGAGCAGCTCGGCTAACAGGGGGAGGATGGACAATCCGATTGGCCTCTGTGTTGCAGAAGCATAATCCTATGCATCCTGCCAAGACTGACTCATTACCAGCTAGTTTTAATTGGGATTCTCTATTATTTATGAGTAACCTGAAGAGTTAATATCTCTGTGAACAAAGTGTGTTCTGTGTGAGGGCCGCATTTGAATAGCAAAGCCAAGGAATTTGCATACCTTGCACAGGAGATGGGTGAAAAAGTAATAGCTCTGCACATTGCTGTGGCATGAAGAAGGATGCTGGGGGGGCTTTGGATCAGGTTATTGATTCATTTACAGCTGGACTGCAGCATTTACATGGCAAAAAGGATCTCCGTTTATTCATGGATGGTCAGTGACCCCGCATCGACAGAGCTAAATTGCTGATACATCTCTTACAATATACAATGTGCTGTATATTCATCAAGCATTATTATACTGCTGCGGGTACTATACTGGACGACTAATTATTACTACAGGAGCCAGTTTTACTCTATTACTGCTGGTGGATGCAGAATTAAATATCCATTATTCATCCTCATTGATTGTTTACACGTGCCTGTGTGTCAACACAAAAGGAGGACAGTGGCTTCAAAGATTACATTGGAGAGCTTTTTTTGGAGAAGAAATGATTACTCCAGACTGTGGTGGAACAAAATTAACCAATTGCCTCAACATAATAGTGAATCCCTCTCTGAAGATGTGCTCAGGAATGCCACAGCTGCTGGGAGACGAGCAGAATTAAAATAATAACAACACAAACAACTCCCGCAAATGCTACTGTGGCTGTTCGGCGAGGAAAATGGGATTCAGTCACAGGCTGCTCTCCTCTGTCGGGACCTGTACAAAGGCTGAAAGCAGCCAGCTATTTATGCAAATACAGATGAGATGTTGGGTGCAACCATTTTGGATAAAACGCAGTGAAGAACAACTCCCAAATTCAGGGTGCTGAGAATAGACACTGCGGCTGTTTGTGTGAGGAGCTCGACGTGTGACTGTTGTGTATTTTTATAGAGCATAAAAACTTTCGAGGCCTAGAGCAGACCTCCACGAACAAAAAGGTGTAATGCCAAAAGAAATGCTTATAAATATTCATGTACAGAAGTTAAAATAAACTTGCACTAAAGGTGTGACACCTGCCCCTTTTCCAGCTTAAAATACAGGTGCGGCTGAACGAATGTGATTTTCAGTCGAGGATTATATTTTCCCTTTCCAGCTCACAAACAGGACAGTAAAAGCGCACCTCAGGTGGCTGTTGCTGCTTTAAACAAAGTCTTTTTTTTCCAGGAGAGATTAGATACTAGCCGTGATCTGCATCGACTATGCAAGGTGAAAAAGATGCTGCTCAGCAATTCTGCCCTCTCAGCAGCTATCTCATGCCACGGTGGGATTAAAGTGATGCGGCCCTATCTCTTTAAGTCCTGTTACAGGTTCAAATTTACAGATTTACACGTTGTTTAACGCCTGAGATTAAATGTCATCTGCCCGACAACAGCTTAACAGTGTGTTTGGGACCTGCGTTCTGTGCTGTTTGAAGTGCACTTCTATTTTTATTTGCTTGTTGGTATTGTGCCTGTTTACCTTGAGCAGTTTGGCGTGTAGCAGCAAAGTGTAGGCAGCCTCAGTGTAGTTGTCGCACTCTTTGTGGAGGTCACACAGCTTGTACAGGTACCTGGCAGGAAATAGCAATGATTTATGGGTTACGTCTGGGTGGCCCTCTCACCCTCTAACAACAGACAGAAAGTTAACTCTGCTAGACTGATGTGCCTCGACAGCCTCTTTTACCTCAAACAATGTTTGACAGACAGATGGAAAACTCAGATTGGTGAGATTCTGGAAATGCATTTTACCAAAATCTAATATTTTACTCTGGATTAGTCTTTTAGCTAGGTAAAAATTGAGCTCAACTGAATGAAACAGCACAGAGTCTCCCAAAGTACCGTATGTAATGTACCGTGGTGGTGTTTGTAAAACGCCTCGAAAGGATCGAATGCAGCAGAAATGTGAACTTGATTAACAGGCATGAGGCTGGATGTGACTTTGTCTTACCTGATGTACATCTCCTCTCTGTCTATCTCCTTATAAAAGTTCTACAGGAAAGAAAGAGACCATTGAAATGAGTTTAAAAGGGTTCATAGACTTACAATGACAACAAAGCCATTATACTGTTTACAAAGGTTCAATGTAACATGCTTACACTGCATAACTCTTGGGACAGGAGATTATACCTTAATATTTTTAAAAGAACAATATTTTGGCAGGGTGACAAATTCATTTTCTAAAATATGAAGTCTACTGAAGAAAGTTGGCTGACATCAGAACCAGCGGTAGAGCAATCACGCTGTGCTCCTGGCTCAAACTGAAAACTTACATTTTACACAACCTGGCAGAGCACTGACAGAACATGACTCAGGTAAATGCTCGCCGGTCGTCACGTGAGACAAAACTGACATTTGACGGTTCTCCCAGATGAAATGTCACATCACAGAGGAGAGGTGTTTCAGGTGAGCTGCTCTGTGATAATGTCTTAATGCACTGTGACATGTGGAGGTGGTTGTTATTATTTCTTTTCTGCGTGTAGTCGCATGTCATTATGGTCACTTTACTGACAACATCAGCCTTTGAGTAATGCCTTGTTAGTGTGAAGTACACATTCTCCCACACGTCATTTATGCAGGAGAATTCATGTGTCTATGTGCCCTCATTACTGGACTTGTATTCAGGGACTGAGGAAAAGAAACCGCCTTACCAGCACATTGACAGTGCAGCTCATGCGGTTTTCCTTGTTCTCGTCGTGCATGATGGTCCTGTAATCCAGCAACCTCTCCAGCAGACGAACCACCAGGGTGACGAAGTTCTCGCCCGTCTTGGCCAAGTACTTGTGTTTCCTGCAGTGCTCGAGTAAACTGGTGTGTGTTGGTTTGGAGTGGAGAGAAGAGAGGCCAGAGGCAGAGAGGAAAACAGATGTAAAGCATGTGTGAGAGGTTCTTGTCAAACTTTTGCCACTAAAGATTCAGAGAAATCTCCTTTTTTTTGCCCATTAAAGTAGAGTTAACATCCAACTGTGCTGAAAGCAAATATCACAGAGGCAAGCTGTGATGAGAAGTCGTGTGATCATCAGCAGACTGTGATTATTTTGAGGAGTGCTATGTTGCAATTAGCATTATCTAACTTGTGAGAGGCTCAGGCATAATCCTGCCCATTAATCAGCACTTACATTTTCTGAAAGAGAACTTTGTACTGCTCGTCTCCGCGGCCCCCCTCCACCTCGTGATCCAGCTTGGTGATGATCTCGTTCTCAAACTGCAATTAGACAGAGCAGGCGTAAATAATCAGTGTAGCTAATTTTTCAATTCATTAACGCCATCTCCCTGTCTCACTCTCTCTCTCTCTCTGCATCAAGGCTTGGCTGAGGGGATCTGTGCTTTGACTTTAATCGCCACTCTCTTGCAGCCCAGCTGGATGTGAGCTGGTGTCTACTTCTGTTTATTATTAAAGCATTTCTTTATGTGTGTATAAATCTGTTAGAACACAGAACAAGGCTGCATCATGAGCCACAGCCCCTTTATTTTGGCTCTGCTTTTGCTGTAGTTTCTGACAGTGATGCATGGACCTTATTTCTCTGATATTTGTATGAACCAGCGATATAAAAAGCAGGTTTTATCGTGCTGAAACAAACCAATTTTCACTGACTTTCTTGATGTCCTCGTGTGTTGTTCGAGCAGAAATACAGAGCAGGAGAGGAAAATGCAGCCAAGTAAGAAAAAGTCATGAATGCTGTTCTCTGTTAAGCCAAGGATTTACAACACTCATGGAGAAAGAAAGAGACCCAGTAAAAGGAATATTACTGGCTTACAGCATAAAAGGGGGTCAGGCCAAAGTGAAATTGATCACATTTCACTGAAGGGAAGAATAAGAAAGTGGCCTTTACCTCCAATGAGCCAGATCCTGAGTGACACACTGACTTAATTAGTAGCACTCCCATCCTTGGAGAGAGGGATGTTGGTTAAATACCATCTTCATGGGACTACAAGGGCCAGCAGAGACATTTCAAAGCCTTTGTGCTGCTTTACAGTTTGACACAAGTACAATAGGCATCAAATGCTTTGGGAGCCCACATAAACATCACAAAGCTGAAAACTGCCTGAGACATCTTATGGCAGAACAGCTGTAGCCAAACGGATTTCCTCATGCAGAAAGGCTTAATTTTGCACTGTAACGGGGCAGAACATTAAGTTCCACTTACCGTGGCTGTTGATAATCGCAGCACAACAAAATGAGATTTGCAGAATTACAACTAAGCTTATGGCTATGAAACTTTCTTCTGTGATGGACTATCCCCTCCGCAATGTTTACGTCCCCTCAGATTTTCCACATCGACACCCACTACTTTACTACAGAGGACGCACCCGCTGGAAGCTGCACGTGAAGTGGAACTCGCACTGCATCATGTCAAAGAAGATGGCGATGGTGGCCTTTCGCAACTCGATCTCAGGAACAAGCGTCATCTCCAGGATAGGACCCACCATCTCCGGAATGAACTTTATCTTGTGGGGCCCTTAAAGAGGAAACAAATTGTACATATAAATGCAGAGTACATGATACAACTCATTTGTAAGCTTCAATTAGGGCAAAATAAGTGCTAAATGTTAATCCTAACGGGACACGGATAATCCTTAATGTGCTGCAGTTTTAAAATTAGCCGTAGCAAACAAAGAAGAAATCTGACTCATGTCTCCTCTCATCAGAATTTTCCATGACAACCATGCGGTAAATAACTTCAAATCGAACACCTCAGGTAAAAATAGCAAGGGGCTCATTAAAAACCCAGTGAATGAGTCAATCTAATCTGGCGGAAAGCTTTAATTAAGGGATCAGATGGTGTAGATTACAATGAGACAGACTTTAAGGGAGGCACAGGTGTCCAAATCTAAAACCCCAATCGCTGTACTACAATCTCATTCCATTGAGACTCGACTGAGTCTCTCTCATCACCCAACATAAAGCTAATTAACACATGATTGTCTATATTTAGCTGCTGTTCTTTGCTGGCTTGACTTGTAATGAGTGTGAGGGTACTCAGTTAGCAGATAATCATGAACATAAATTGAGAAAACAGCACTTAACATGTGTTGATTGCTGGTGTTCTGCTGCAGAGTCTATTATCGATCTACGTCAGTGAATTCATTCAGAAACTACTTTTGTTTGGTTACAACTGAAGCGGAACAATATCAACGCACAAGGCACTTGGTTAAATTACCTAGATTGTACCACATATCCCTGATTTCAAAGCCAATGTGTCTTCTCATGTCCTGGTACCTGAAACACAAACAGAATCAAATGTTACACAGGCTGCAGTCAAATCATGGCACAGAGGATAAAATGACTTGAGGCTGCCTAATGCAATGTAACACACTATGTATGAATTCCTGCGTCGTGTTTAAGCTGTGCCGCAGCTGCCAGCACCAAAGTCAGCGTCAGTGTTGTTTCCTATAATATGAAGATTTCAGTTGAAGCAGAAATATCGTGAGCCCAAAACTCAAGAAAAGTAAACAAACCCAAAATATGGATGATGAAAAATACACTGCTTCTGTAAAGTTCCAGTGGACAGTTGAAACACAGTGAATGTAGCATGAGGAAGTGAAATGCAACACAAAACACCAACCACGTAACAGACATCACAGATTCAAAAATATGTTTCATAACCCCTCTGAGTGCTGCTTTGCTCTAATGGATATCCATATGTGAAGCGCTACACAATATAGGTGTTCCCTGTTGTCTTCCTCTGAAGAGCCGGGTAAATGGTGGAACACAGTGAGTCTCTTTCACATCTATGCCTAAATGACGTTACACAAGCATATAATGGGACTGTTTAAACAGATTCACAGTACTGTGACCACGGTAAGGTAGTTTGTTTTGTTTCTGATGCACACTAGTGAGTTATTTCCACTCCACACACAGTCAGCTAGCTATGAGCTATGGCCTGTCTTCTGCTCTGTGTATGCATTTGAATACACAGAAGACAAGACATGAGGCAACGTGTTTGATCAGGCAGTCTTTGTTGGTACTACGATTTGCAGAAGAAGCTGGGAGGATCACTCCCGTCCTGACTTTTTGTCTAGCTTTCTCGAATGAGGGCTTATAAGCTGATCAGCTCTGCCATGTCTGGGTCATGAACCAATCTCCACGGCAGCTTGGAAGCCCATCTCCCTGCCTGCCACACAGGACCCGGTCACAGAAAGGACAAATGGTGAAGTGGAAAGGACAGAGGGGGGAAAGGCAGACAGTAATTGTGATGGAAGGACTAACATGAGTGGAAACGGTGGGCAGAGAGGCGGAAAGTGAGACCGCCTCTGTGAAACCGATCACATGAAACAAAAGTAATAGATTTAGTTTTTTGGAAAACGATTGGACGTTTGATAAGAAAAGAAAGTAAGTTCAAGCCTGAAATTGTTTTAAGATCAAAAATACCGACCTTAAAGAGCTACTTCTGGCCTCCACTGCACTGGCTTATCCGCACCATTGCGTGGTGAGAAGTATTCAGATGGGGGAGAACTGCACTGAACTGCAATACTGTGGTGCTGTTTTGAAGCAGTGCCAAACCCTCACAGCCTCTGCTCTCAACTAAGATTGTGGAGCTAAACAGAAAATAAAGTTGTGCACAAAAGTCACAGGATAACTCGATCCTAACTGCTGTGTTACCTTCTGATTTTTAATATGTTTAAGGAATAGATTAAAGAAATTAAGATTAAAATGTCAAACAGTACAATTACATATTACCTCAGACTGCTGGGTAATTTAGAAAAATGGTTGTTTTTATTTGGTTGAAACTAACTTGTTTAATAAACTTATTAAAACAATCCATATTTATGTTTAGGTGTAACATCCAGTTACTTAAGGTGTACATCAATACCACTATATGGTGCATTCAAGGTGTAATTGGAATACATCTGCAACACAAGGCTAAAGCAATAAGAGCATTAAGCTTATTTTAAATTAAAAAACAACATAAACCTAAAGAAGCAAAGTCGATTCCACAAACTAGTTTAAAGCAACTGGCACAAAACTGAATGAGGATAGCAGAGTGAGTATTTGTTTATTTATAAATCAGATATGAGGAGCATTTAGATGTGGTGTCAGAATCATTAATATTTTTTTCCTTCCTCCAGCTGGTGGCGCTGCAGGCGGCTGCATTGTTTGCCCATGCCAAGAACCAGGCCTGTCTGACATCACACTATCACACCGAGTGACTGATGGAAGCACAGTGGCATCTCTGTCTCCTCTTCCTCACGCACTTATGGCATGACACCACCACGACATTGCAGAGAAGTGAAAAGATGAGAGTTTGGAGGGCGACACTTCTCCTGACCTCTAATTAATATCTATTCAGAGCTGCTTTCCCACATTGTGACATTTCAGAGCACCCTGGAGCCCTGACGGAATTCTGAAACCCAATTGATTGTTTTGCCAATATTGTACAAAGACACACTAATGTATTTTGACAGAGAGGAGAAGAGCGTTGAAAGAATCCATAACAAAGAAGCTGCGTCACCTCTTTGCTGCCTGGCCAGGTCAAAACCTTTTACCGAATTTAGCTGTCAAAGGCAGGACTGTTGATCTTTAGGCAGAGCATTGGCAAGATGATAAAATATAAATAGATGCCCGCCTCTATAAGTTACTGTAAATCTGCATGCAAAAAAGAGAATTTGTAATGCATTATGTATTACATCTTCAACTGTTTTTCCCTCTCATTCGCACTTCAATATGCAATGCGAGCCTTTTATAATTTATTCATGCGCATATATGTGCATATGATTGAGGCACTGGAAGCACGCAAGTTTGTGTTTCTACATATGGATGTGCAGATGACTGCTCAGAAGGCATCATGTCCTCATCTGAGCTGAGGCAGATGCAGGGTGGTGTTCTGTCACACTCCTGCAGGCAGCCAGACAGTCAGCTATGACTGTCGGCTGTCAGGACCTACAACGCTAACCTGTCAGCGACGGGCAGAAAAAGCTCACAGAAAGGTTAACTAAGAATAACGTGTCTGCAGAGGGACAGCAGTGAGCAGTGAGTGGATCTGGGGCTCTCGGCAGCTTGTGCTGTGCAATGCAAACTGGGTCAGAGGACAAAGATCAACACTCAGGGAGTGGTAAGGATGTGAAGGCATGAGGTGATGGAAAAAATAAGAAGAGATGGCCAAAACAGATGAGATGTGATCTCTTATATGAACAGATCATGCATGCTCATTTGTCCAGCTCCCGATGTGTGTGTGTTTGGCTGCTTCTACATGACTTGTTTCAGGAAAAAACAGAGGATCCCACAGACACCAGTAATAGATCAGAACATCCCAAATGTGTGACGCAGGAGAGAAAGCCGATGCAGAGCGCTAAAGAGTCGTGCTCCACATGTCTGTGATTTCACCCCTCTGTTCTCTGCTCCCGAGCAAGGCGCAATAATTGGTATTGCAGGCAGCACTGACAGTTCATGCGCCAGCACACAGGGAAACGGGATGCAGAGAGGTGAGTGTTAGGTGGAGGGAGGCAGACACAGAGGCAGAGAAGGAGAGTGGGCGGGTAGAGGTGGAAAGTGTGAGTGAAAGAGAAATTGACAAACCCCTGTATAATATCCCCATCGCTTGCTCTGGGTACTGCTACTTGGTTGTATCTGAATGACATATGTGGGAATGTCAAATAAACAATGTGGAAATAACAAGGCAGAAATCTGCCCATCTCTGTGCTTCCGCCAGGAATGGCTGTTGTTGTGTGTGTGAGAATCAAAAAGCTGCTTCTTTCAGGGAAGGCTGACAAGCGGAGGAAGGCGGGGCGGGGGTGGGCTGGAAACGTCTTGTTTACTGTGTTTACTGGCCATTTGTGTGGGAGTTTTTCAGGGCCGATAATAAAGCACTGACCAACGAGGAGTCCTCGCTGTCAAGCACGAGTCAGTGTGATGTATGCTTTAGTGACAAAAGCTCCTCCAAATGAAGATGAGAGCCAATATGCTCCACGTCTGCCCAGAAAGCATTTACACGTTTGGCTGCATTACCAGACTCTATGAGAAATACTAATGTAGATGAATGGCTTTTTGTAGATACGGGCAGTGGATGATCAGGAAACGTAATCGCTCTCTGAACTGGTGTTAGGGCAGATTTTCAGAAGCAATAAATATCTAAACTTTGTGGATTTAAAACTTGAGCAATTTAGAATCTCTGAACGACATGATATCAACATTTCTCCTCTTTATCTGTTGAGGGAATACGAAAGATGTACGAGATGCTTTGAAAAGAAACCAAAGACCTGTATCTTAATTCCAAGAGGGGATTACCAACTTTGTATGATACCTTGGATTTTAGTACAAGATGTGCACTTCATAACCCCCCGAGTTACTATGAGGCTTTGTTCAGAAGGGTGAACGACTAGTGCAGCCTCTACTCGAGCCATGGGGTGCTGGGTATCCCAGTGAGCCTCCATGTGATGAATTATATAAAGCCTTCTCATGCTGGGGAGGAAGCTCGGGCTGTGTTCATGTGCAATGAGTACATCCTGTGGATTGAGAGAGAGACTGTACTCACTTGTGGAAGATCTTGGCTCTTTTGTCGCTTGAGAAGTTCTCCAGCTGCAGTGACTCCTGGGTGAGGAAGGCTACAGCCAGATGAAAGTAGTTGTTCCACAACTGACCCACATAAAGACAGAGAGATGGGCGGAGAGAGTGTGATGTTAAAAGAATAAAAAGGACAGTCAAAAAAAAAAAAAAAAATTCTTTTGCAACAATATCATTCAGTACCACACTAGGCTGCATGGGCTGGAAAGCTTTACAGTTTCATTTAATCAAAGGGTTTGGATGAGATGGTAATACTTGTGTCCCAGTGGAGGGAAAGGTTGGTTATTTAGGCCACTGGCCCCCAGAGTGCACTCTCAATCAGATGACAGCAGCTGAAAGGAGTGCTACAGTAGCCACCATCTATCGCTACATGTCCATCTCCAGTCCATGTATGCATAAAAAATAAGTCTCAGTGAGGGCTACAACTGTAAAATGGCTGTATGAGACTATATGATTATATGCAGTTGAAATATCTTCACACCACTAAGCAGTAGTTTAAACTAAGGAAAACCAAACACTTTATTCATACACCGTTAAGTGAGCTCCAAGTGATATAAGTGACACTGAAACGCTGTTAAAATAATCAATCCATAAAGCCTTTAAAAGCCTAGAGCAGTTCAGCTGTTGAAAACATTAACATTCTTCCATATGTCAGACATTTACAAAACAAGCAGAAAAAAGTTGCTCTATTCTCGGGGGAGCATGTTTAAATATTCTGAAATGCACATCAAATTGCTGGCCATTACACAGTAATTGATGTTCCCTCCACAATTTTTATGTCTACTGCCTTCAGTGATCTTTTTTTCTCCCCCTGTATTCAGAATATTCAACAATGCTGCACATTAAAAAACAGCCTCAGTGTGAAACTGCAGTGACGAGATGACTTAAAAAAAAATTTGCCATTCAAATCTTTTCCCAAACTGCGGTTAATAGCACTTAAAATCATAATCCAGTGTTGCCTTCACTAAAAGAAAAATGTCTTTTGGGAGGGGTGGGTTGGAGTTGCTGGTATCAAGGCTGTTTGAAAAAAACAAGAAAAAGAAAAAATGCTCTTACCTGTAGCTCAAAGTTGGTTTGATCCAGAAATTTCTTGTTCAACACTGCCGCATACTGATTAATGGCCCGTAGGAACACTCTGGAAAGATAAGAGGAAAGTGTTTGGATCTAGTCTTCTTATTGATGAAATAAAACAATTTATATTCTATACTTTTTAATTACATAGGCTTAAAGGTCACTTTCAGACAACTCTGTGCATTCCCTACTGAAAGCACTTTGCTTGTTGATCGAGTAGCACCCAGATATTCATATCCATACCCCAACAATGTACACAAGCCACAACAAAATATCATATAACAACCAAGCAGTTGTTGGCTCACAAATGTGCCAAGTTTGAACAAAACAGTTCAGTTACAGCACAAATCACTGCATATTGGATTTGAATACATTGCATTGCATAATAGCATTATGTATTGTAATTCATTGCTGCTACTGTTCGTATATACATAGTATACAACCTCTTGGATACTAATACTTTTTAGCTTTATTTTATTACACAGCTTTGATGAACACTTGATTCTGATTGGTCAATTACAGCATTCTGCAGTCTGTTATTTCTCTATAGCAGACCTGAATTATCCTGTCAGGGTTTATTTTGCAATAAAGACCGGCTCACTGTGTATTATCCTTCACTTATTGTATTAAATGCATTTCTTATGGATACCATTCAAAAGAACATTAATCTAAATGAAAGAGAATATCATTTTTAGCTGACAGCTACTTTCCATCTGCAGTCTGCAGGCAGGTAAACACTTGAGATACACACACAATATCCAATGACCTTCATATAATCATATGACTCAAATGTACACAATATCCTTTTCTTATCTACAGAGGCGATAAACTTAAGGTCTACTTTACTGACAATAATGATTCAGACAAATTCACTGTGATAGAATGAAACGTACATTTTATTATCACATTCATGCATTCCTTCGTTCACTGAGTTTTCAAGGTCAAGTCTTGTTTATCACAGATCTTTTCATGGTTCCAGTTGCTGGGAGTAACAGTTATCTATGCTGACTATGTACAAGTATTATTTCTTAACACTGTGGAACACTGTGCTCTGACCAAAAATACATTAACAGAAATATTTTTCTGAGGTATAGCTGGGCAACAAAAACCACTTGGCAAAGGTGGGCAAAAGATTATGGTTAAGATAAGGACTCATCATATGTCTATACATCCACCACGCTAAATAAACGGAACCATAGTTAGTTAAAGTTGTAGCAAGCAACACAAGAAGAGAAACATTACTGCTTTGTACTTTTGTGAAGAATAAATCTTTGACCTTGTGAAAAAATATGTGTTTCCAGCAGAGATGAAACACAGGTTGAATCTGTCTAAGACAGACTGAGGTACACAGAAGAGCTTGAGGCACTCCCGAAAAAAAAAGAAAAAGAAAAAAAAGATTCGATGAGTAGACCTTAATGAGAACACTGTCTGATGGGTTAATCCACTCTGATGTTGCAAAATTAAATGTTAATAACTTAAGTGGCATGAAGCTTTTAGAGGAGAATTATGATTGCTACTTACGGAGTCAGAGGCCCATCCGCTATTTAACTTCATTCCCTGGCGGAACCAGCCATACAACAATGTGTGTACTAATCTCAAGAATTACCCACCAAGACAAAAAAAAAAAAGCCTGTGTCACAAGTGTAGGAGAAAAAAGTGTCTAGCACAGCATATTCAATAACCCGTCTTACTTTATTTAAAAGAACACCCCAGGTTCTTGTGATTTCTCAATCTTATCCTTGCTTCAGTTCTGGTAAGTATTTTCCACATAACTGCAAATCAATAAACAAACTGCGGAAAATGATTGCTCAAGGAAGCATATGGAGATACATCAGATAAAATGTGTAATAAAAAATGGCAAGGTGAAACAAGGACAATTGTTATGCCACTTAGGTGGATTGCATCAGGGTTTCATGAGCAGGCCATAAAGTGGCATGAAGATGTAGTGCTCATGTAACTGACACTGGCAGGTGAGCAGACATCTGCTGCAAAGACAGCTCCAACAGAGCCTTCTGCTTTTGTCATGGTATAAAGCTAAACCCTTACTGGAACTGGGTCTCGCTGTGGTAATCAACAATTCCTCACCCATCATCGTCTCTTGCTTTATCTTTCAGCTGCTTGGCAATAAGGCTCCCTGTCACCTGAGCTTACTGGAAGGTCTGAATTTCATTGCCGTAGACGGGGGCTGGGGTTTCCCTCACCGTCCCGTCTAACTGACCTTGAACAGGAATAACAACCATCACTGTTGAGACAGCAATGCTGTGGGAACTGGGATATTTTAAAGTTATATAATATTCATGTTCCACATCTATCTCCATCGCTGACTAAATGCTATCTAGGGCCGATGTGCGATACATATTAAGAGTCACCTTAATCATTAGCTGGAAAGGTTAACTGTCATTTAACACCTTTGGATAAGCCATTAGAAGTCCATTTCTCTGGCTCTCTGGCCTCAGAGTGGGAGACCCCCCCCCCCTCCCATCTCCTAAGCACTCAGACAGCCTATTACCACCATCCAGTCTGCACGAGCACAGGCACCCCCCTCTGCACACCTCACTCAATTTTCTGCAGCTGTGAACATGTCAATATAGTTGATATGCTTAACACTGGACTAATGCTAAAATGTGTTTCCATACTGCACCTGTGGGCTGAGAAATATTACTGCTCAACATGTGGGCCATTATTTACAGTTTTTTATTTATTTATTTTTAATAAAAAAAAATGTGAAATTTATTGTTCATCTTGAATATAAAAAAAAAACTGTCAGCTATGGAGCAGAAAAGAAAATCAGACTACTGAAAAAATGGCTCAGAGTAGTCACTGATCCGAGTTACAGTGTGTTAAAGATCGCCTCGATGCGAATTGTTTATTTTAATTATGCATTAGTCCGCAGATGCTAGAGTCTGTTTTTTTATGTTGGTATTAATTTGTGTTTTACCACAGGTAGTAGGTATTATATTGTTTGTTTTTAGTTCACAGCTACTGTCTTTTGCCGCTGACAACCTCTGCTTAGTGACCACAGATTAAAACAGGCTTTTAGCTACTGTAGATCTGGTGCAAAAATGTATTATGCATTGTCCGTCCTAAAATAAAAAATAAATAAAAAATAGAACACATTTTATTTGTGATGGCTGGCCATCGGGGATTTCAGGAAAAGCCAAAAGCAGATCCATTCCAGGCCGAACAAATCAGCGTCACTGAGTTTTTATTTTTCAATTTCTGATGTCAGTAGTTACTATATGGGTGGTGCAGTAAAATTAGGTGCTGAAAAGTGAAATATTTTGGTCCAACTTACAGCTAAATGTGCCAAACTGGCCATTGAGAAGGTATAGGTTTGTATATCTTGGTGGTTTCTGTCTTTCTGTCTGATTGCTTTGATTATGATGACAGACAGCATCATCCAATTCTCTTTATACTACAAGTATAAAGTACAAACATTCTGTGGTTTAAATATTTCATTTAGCATTGAAAAAATGTATTGATTAGTGTATTCTTGAAGCAAGAAAGACAACGGGCCCTATTTAAATGATCTATAGCACATGAACTGCATTTATGGCATGTCCAATTTGACTTTTGTTAAACGTAGCACAATCTGGGTGCAAGTTGTAAAGAGGTTTTTAGTGTCTTAATTAATCATGGGTGTGTTTGGGGCTCAGAATGTCATCAACCATTCCCTTTAAAAGTCAGATGCGTCTGCATCTGGAGCATTGCTTTTGAAATGGCAGATCTGGTAAGTTGGAGAAGTGAATGGTTTTCTGCTGAGGAAACGGATCTGCTCGTGTGCAAAGAAATTCAGCATAGTAAGTGACTTTTACAGCAATGGGGAATGCAAAGGGACAGCTGGCATTAGTCTCCAAATCATCTGCCAGGAGATTACAGATGTCTGTGACAGCCTGGTGGCATAAACGAAGTTCACAGTGACACTCGTCTTCGCTGAGGGACGGGTATGTGGTCCTTGGCCAGTGGACCTTTTGCTTCTGCCATCTCTCAACCCTGTGTCCCATCCAGTAAGGAGGAAGAGTGCTGCCGCGTGTCCCCGTGTAGACGACGTGGGCACTGGATGTGATAATGACAACTGCATCGGTTGGAAACTACCAATGACACATGCACTGTGCTGTGCACTGTTTTGTGTCGGATGCAAGACAGGGCCAGACAACAAGATACATTAGGACAGAGGAATCTAAACCACGCTCCACTGAAAATATGAAAAATGAATAAAAATATCTATATGACTTATCTAACTGGATGACGACAGGCACAAAACCTAAATCTGCATTATATCAGCTCTGATCAGCAGTATAATGCTCAGACATAATAATGAAACATCACTAGTCATAGCACGGCCGTGGTCTTGGCTTAACTTCAGCCAAATTCAATTGCAGTACATTGACAGGAGCTCGAGTGTAGGTGAAGAGTGTGATGGCTCTAACTAAACTCAATTCTAATCACCGATCACAGTGACTTCCACAGGCATTACCAGGGTAGCACACAGCTCCCACTGCTGGGTCACACAGCGGGGAAAGGAGTAAGATCAATACTCTTCACAGCTTCTGGCTAAATATCAACTCAACAGGTTAAATGTAGCTGTAATCAAACATTTCTGCTTCGTCTCCCTTTCCAGTAGTGGCACTCTTTCATGTTTTCCACAACAATTGGCCTATGATGCGTGCAGAGGAAATCTGTGCGCTCTACATGACTGATCTGTACGCTAACGCGCAATGCTTTCGCTAAACAACGTTTAAGGATTGCCTCTCTCTCGTGTTACAGTTCACACAATAACGTAAACTCCATTACCTAAAAGCCTATTTGACGGCAGCAGTCTGCCTGAGCTCAGACATATAATGGGCTTTAACGAACAGACAGGACAGTTCCTCTGTGAGCACATCCTGCCATTAATTAAAGTGAAAAACTTAATGAGGCGGACAAAAATAGAATATACTCTCCTCTCACAGTGGGCTCCGACTAAGACATTCCAAAAAGGCCATTTCAAACAAGATTAAAGGCATTTAGAGCTATTTTTTTTAACTTAGGAATATATTTCTTTAATGCAGGCTTAAAAGAATGAAATTTTTAAAATGTGATATACTAACAAAAGCTCTGCTCTGTGTTTGAGTTGGTCCAAGAGGAATTATTCATTGTAATTACTGTACAGTCTATACTTTACTATACTATATTGCCATATTGATTCTGATCTCTGCACAGACAGAGATATGAGTGTGAATCAAGACTGTTTGCATAGTGAGCATCAGCTGCATATTATACACTCTGTAGTGCCACTGCTTTTTTAAACTTGCATTTTAACAAAGCCAAATGCCAGGGGAAAGATGCTTGGATCCCGAGCAACATCTGTGACGGTTGGTCATTATGCTGCAGAGGGAAAATAAGATGCTGAGATGCAGAGGGAGAGACAGTGACAAAACAGCTCTTTATAACTTCATTACAACTACAAGCGAGATGTTAATGTCTGTGAAATTTAAGCGGTTACTATAAATGCAATCAACGACTCATCCGTTGGATTTAGTGTTTGCTTTATGCCTTCAGCCAAGACATCGTTTCTGGGGATACCCTAGAAATGTGGAACTCCTAAAAACAGCCTGCCCTCTCGCTGCCTTCCGTTTTCTCATCTGGAGTTCAGCAGGGAAATCAAGGTAGCTTTAATCATCTCCAGACATCACAGGCTTCCCCATTTTCTGCTTAGAGAGACAAAAACACAACTTGGAGATCCTTTAACTTGCTAATTAGGCAGTGCAAGAGCAAGACAGCACCTCCTACACATTAGAGTCATTCTGATACTGTATACATATGGCATCATTATGATAAATATGCTCCATCAAACTGTCAGTGTCAGAAAAATGACCCCATTACTGCTGATGGATGGTTGTGCTGTACGTTTACATTTCAGCACAGACAACAGAGGATCTGCTTTTCATAGCCGTTTGCTGATTTTTTAAAAAATGTTTTTAAACCAGCCCAACAGCACACAGCACACAGACTTGTGCTCTGCCAAATGATCTGCATCACAGACACCTAGCGTATATGCTAATGAAAAGTTATCAGGAAATCATACTTGCTAATTGAGTTCAGAGAGCATTCCCGATAATGATCGCGACCTATTTGCATACTATTGCTGAATAGCTGGTGAATCTGCCTGTGCTCCGAGATAAGGCAAGGTCAAAAACCTTCATTATCAGACCAATTTATTAAATTAGATTACCTTTATTTCAGACACCTGATCTAATATTAGATCCATTTATCTGTCAACACATTTTCAATCAAATTCTCACCGCAGTGTGACAGCTTTCCTCTAGTGCATCTTAAACATAGTGTGTCCTACCCTTGTTAAAGCCGATCATGGCTTTTCAGATAGACTAGGTTGTAAGAGTTTATACTGAGCAGCACACCCCAGGGAAGCTCTAATGACTCAAAAATATCACTGGGGTGAGTCAAAGGACTGATCTGGTCTCTTAGACCTTTTCATTTACACCGAGGGAAAAAGAACTCCTCTCTTCTCCACTTCAGTTTAACATTTAAATCACTTAAAGCACTCTAAAACCTAGCTGGGATGGCAGTGAAAGAATAAATCTTTGCAACAATTATATAACAGGTCTTACATCTTAACGCTGAAATCCATTATGTCCTTTAATTAATAAATCTGGAGTGGTGGATGGTGGAGCATGCTGAAACACAGCATTAACTCAAAGTGTTTTATGCTATCACCTTTTCTGTAGTTTGGATATCTAGAAAGTTACATTAAAAGACTGATATTATGTTTTTTCTTATTAATGATACAGAATATAGCTTTTTTGGATGTAGACAACATTAAAAAGGGTCTCCAGCCATGCTAGTCGTGGGGGGCTGTACTTAGGCAGAGAAGTACTTCATACTAAATGCTAACGTGAGAATGTCATGCTCACAATGACAATGCTAAAAAGCTGATGTTAGGAATAGGAATAAATTTGACCACACTAGTTTAGTGTGTTAGCATGCTAACATTTGCTGATTGGTACTAAAAACACAGAACAACAGAGGCTGATGGGAATGTCATAAGTTTTGCAGGTATTTGGTCATAAACCAAAGTCATGGACCAATTTAAACTGATGGTGGCACCAGTCTATCACACAGTTGTTGAAATATTTCAAAGTATAAGTGAAAACTTTCATCTGCTCTTTGTGCTAGTGGAAAAGTCAGGGGCTAACCACGTCATGAAGAATCGCGAATAAAAGCGCCATGGATATCTGCACCATATCTCATGTCAATCCAACCAACTGTTATCAAGACAGGTCACTAAAAAACTACAAATGTCAACCTGCTGGTGGCACGAGAGGAACAGTCAGAGGATCAACAAAGTCATTTGAAGGCAATCTATCCAAAAGTTTGAGATATTTCAGTCTGGAACAAAGTGCTAGCCCAGCCAACATTGCCTTGAATAGAGCAATGCTGCTAGAATGGCTAAAAATGGTTGATTATCTCAGTCTAGTAGTCTGGATAGTGCACAAGAAGCATCCTGACTCGGGTATATTCATGAATTGTCACATATAGTCTATAGATAATCTGTTGAACATCTACAGACAAAGCAAAAGGCAGACTTGTACTATAATATTATAAATATGTGCAGCTATGTGCAGTCAACTTTTAAAATTGAGAGCTGTGCAGTATCTGACAGAACCAGAAGACACTCAGACTGTTGCTGTTTTTTCTGTAGAAAAATAAACTGATGACAGTAATAAAGTAAAAGGTTACTTTATGTATGCGTTTGTGAGTTGGTACACAAACAACGTGTCTGTGAAACTTTATAAAATGACAGTGGAAAATGTATGATTTCAGACTGACCCTCGCATCCCTGTGAAGACCTGCCATTCAAACACTGAAAAAAATAAAAAAAACTGCAGTCCCTTTGACTTGGCAGCACCAGGCGCTGTGATGCCAGCGTCAGAGCTGAAGAGCGCTAGCTTCCGCCAGCCTATAAACACAGAGATCTGAGATGTAACAATGACAGCTAAGGCTGCTTTTTATCCAGGCCAGAAGTTTGTGAAGAGGTGAACGGATTACTAATGAGGCAACACGGGCTGATTTAGACAGAACTCCAAATATTTGCAAGTAGGAAACCCCCCACTTTCTGCACAGGAGTCAGGAGTGTTTGCGAAGTTCACTTTGAGCAAAGCATGAGATAATGAGGCATATTCAAAGTTATCAGATGAATCACGAAGCAATTAGAACAGATTCTAACGGTATAAACTTTTAACACTTTTTTCACAATGTATTTTAAACACAAATGTAGAAAACAGGGTTACAAATAAAAGCATATGAACGATTTGCTCAGAAAACTTTAAGAAGAAAATTTTCCCACTTTGAAATTGAAAATCTAAAAATGTTTTGATGAAGACAGTCGTTTTTCGTACAGTAAAACTTTATATGAGGATTCATACCCATGCCAGCAGTTGCAATCAGTGTATTAGAGATGATTATATAGGGAACTTGGCATATTAGCAGACTGACATTCATACCATGGGTGCCCTTCTAGTTAACGCTATTAACAGTGTGCATCAATGCTGGTTTGAATGCCAAATCAAATACACATCAGACATGCAGTCGTGAAATGGGCCACTTGGTTTGACACACTGTTAAACTAAAGACAGAAGTAATTGAGTTATCAAAGTGAAAGGAGCATTCATCGAGTGCACAGCAAGCAAACATGTCAGTTATGTTCAGAGGAAAGACAAAAATGAGCCACAGCATATTCACTGGGTCTCCAATGAAGCGTCTGCTTCAGTGTAGTAAGTGATCCTTGCTCTATAGCTGAACATATGTCACTTGTCTGCCAGCACAGGAAAACAAGGAGTCAGGGTCATCAACAAAACAGAGTTGGAAAAGTACTGCACACATTTGATGTACTTAATTTGCATTTTATGTTCCATTATACTTCTATTCTTTTGCATTTTAGTGGGAAATATTGTTCTACAGTCAGCTTGTTACTTGCTACTTTCTGAATTTTAGTGTACACATATTATCATGACTGTTATAAAATTAGCTCTGCCTTGACTACTAACACAAAAAATACTGCTATGTTAATGCACCCACAATATTAATCTAATTGCATAATAATATATAATTTGATTTCAGTACAGTTAGCTTAACACTTTTGGATCTAAGTAAGTAAATAAGAACAATTATGAACAAAGTACCTCTAATGGTGTGTTAATTTGGATTATACTACTTTCTGGAGGATGCTTGGAGGCCACATATGTGCAACAGATCAGTGTCTACAATTGTAGCTCTATTTCCAGTGCATGAGCAGTTGGTTGCATTGTGGTGTAATGGTGTCACAAAAAACGTGAGCTCTGTGTATATACATGCAGAGCCTACACATATACAGGCAGCAACCTCTGTCACTGCCAAATGAAGTGAATATGGACGAGCCGAAAACTGCGGTTCCTCTAAATGCCACTTGAGGCTGGCACTAAAAGTAAGTTAACCTCCATAAGCCCCCATATTAAAATCTCCAACTTCACAGCTGAAATAAACATGTTTACAGCCTGGTATAAAAAACAGTCCCTATAGCTCATTTCTCTGTTTATGACAACTGTACATAACTGTACCCATTCAGATTATATTAAGGCTTAAAGTTATGCATAATTAATGCTGCGTGGCTGCTTTGATTAACATGTGGGTGCTTTCGCCAGCAGCTGGTTTTCAGCACTCAGGCTTCATTTTGACCGCTACAGGTCCAACCGCTCTTCAAGGGAGGCCGAGGCATGACTGTCACGGAAACTATGTCCATTTTTCTTGATACAGTCTATGGTCAACACTCTCTAAAGATGAAATTTATATCATGTGGACCCTAACAGACCCTCACACACACAGTTGTGAATGTTACTTCAGTAAATGATCTGAATACTTCCACTTAAGGCTCAAATGTAGTAGGTCCAGTTGCACAGTAAGCCACCCTGCTGCTTCTTGATAATGACTTTGATAGAACCATGTTGAGAGAAATCACATTGGATGTTATCACCTCTTCAGGGGGCACTATTTAAAAGGCACAAAACAATATTACTTGCCCGGGCAAAGGCTCAAGCGTATACACTAAGCGACAGGCATCAACACAAATTCTAAGTAGTATACTCCCAGTAGTCCGTGAAGGTGGAGCATATTGGCATTTACAACAGCTCTTACAGAGTGTATGGAGATTAACTTAAAGCTTCTAACCTACTCTGGCATGTTGGCAAACAAATACCCATACATCTAGCAACAGCACGCAATGCAGCGCAGTATCCCATGGTTCCTCTGTAAAGCTGTGTCTTAATCTCTTTAATGCAGAACTACCAATGAGGGTTTCAACATGCAGACACAAACCACACACACACATGAGAGAGAGTAGACTACTGTCACCACATTAAGAAAGCTGCATAGCAGGAAAGCCATGTAAAGGTCAGGCTTTTTTCTTTTTTGCTCACAACACCAAACGGCAGAGGCTTAAGAAGCACGGGTGGTGTGAACTCAAATGAGCGTTTGGGAGGCATATTGTCAAACATATATGTAGCTACATATAGCACATTCTCTTTTATGGAAGTTCATAATAAAACTTTTCATCAATATACACTCGCACTTGCCAGTTTATTGGGCACACCAAGCTAAAACAAATGCAGTAATATAACAGTCTTGCAATAAATCCTGCCTTCGTGAAGGTTATTATGTTCAATTGTTGTTGAAACTGCTTTAGAGAGGTGTTAATTCAACTTTATGATCATTCTGGAGGCTGCGGTCTGTGGTGCTATTAAACTGTACTGTGTTGTACAGAGGTGTTTCTATCATTATTATCATTATTATTATTATTATTATTATTATTAACAAAAACACAGAAGTTGAAGGTAGGATTTGTTGTATTAGACGACATTAGTTTAGCTAGGTGCAACCTCTAAATGCTACTAACCAAACAAGTTTTAATACTTTGAGAAACTGTAATAATTTGTCAGTACATGTAAAATGTTTTAGATGTCAGATCTATTTGTGTTTTGGTTTCTTTCTGTTAGCTTATGATGGATGGGAAAGTACCACAGTGGTGTCAGGTGTTACTGCATTATCTCCAAAACATCCACTTTTCATATTTTCAAGTCGACATCGATGGCTCGTTGATGTAACTAAATGGAGCTTGAAATTATTTTTTATTTGAACGATATTGGACTTCATTTGTGGTTTTAAACAGGTTCTTGGTCCTTTTGGTCTAAAAAAAAAAAAGAAGTTGTGAGGTTTTTCAACCAGCATCCATTCGGCAGCACACCCCAAAAGAGGACAATAAGTCAAATCAGACACCCATAATTCCAGAAGCACTATTTCTTCTTAATCTTTGTGGGTGGTGGGTTGTATGGGGCCAAACAGGATCACAACATCATTGGCAGTCTTTTCACTCTCTGAGTCCTTCTTCCTTTTTGCCTTCCAGACCTGCCCTCCAGGTCCTGGATTAGTCATGGAGAGAACTCCAAACGGCAGCCATCCAGCTTCAGAAACCCTCTCCTAATGAGTCTGTGAGGGACTGATGGCATGGGTTATCGAGTTAAAGAGCTGCCTCTTCAGCTCATCTGGGCTTTCATCTTTTCCTCTGCCATGCTGGGCTCTCTGAGAACTCCCCATTCATCTTTCAATCTACTATTCTTACACATAATTAACAGCCCTGCAAGAAACTTTTTGGTGTCATTTGGGGAAATGAACTGATTATGAGAAGGTCATCTGATGCTAACTCAGATTTTAAATATTAAGAGTTTGGTCATGTGTCCCATTCTTATGCATTCTCTTGCATGTCGAACAAATACAGCCGTTCGGTTTGTTTGTTTGTTTGTACAACGCAGAAAATTTGATTTTAACCTTTCAAATGTGCATCAATTTGTATCAGTCATTAGCTTTTAGACTGGGAGAAAAAAAGACAACACTATCAATTTGTTAATTATTACAAATTACAGCTGATCATCAAACATAATCTTTACTCGGTCTTAATTAAGTCTTTCGGATGCTGATGCGGTTGCTGAACAGCTGTTCAAAAGCGTCACCTTAAGACTGGAGGAGAGAAAAAAAAAAAGAACATTACCAATGAACATTGTTGAGATTGATGATGACGACTGCACTTAGTATGTGGCGATTCAGCACATTTCAGGCAATAAGGCTGAGGAGCACAGAGCTCTTGAAAAGTTTACAACGCAAGTCTGTAAGGGAGCACATTTGGCTGACTGCACAAAGCAGCCAGCAGCTGTTGTCAGTTCAAGAATGTGATGCAAGGTTTTTCATGCCTGGGAGAAAAGTGACAGTGACTATAGTGTTCAAGCAAATGCCAACCTGTGCTAATTCAGTGAGCACTCTGACAAAAAAAATCCAGGTTTACCGACAGGGTATTTGTACCTAAAAAGGCAAGAATAAATTCACATGGAGTGTGTTATATCTGCTTTCCTGAAGCTTTCACAAATTTGACATGTTTATAAAAGACTTAAATTGCTTGATACTTAGTTTAAGTATTTTATTTATTTATTATTTAAGGAGCATTCAAGTCAAATTGTGTTTAATTCTACTGCAAATCTGCAAAAAAAAAAAAAGGTGGCTTAAATGCCAATGTGCACCGATGTGAGAAATATGTGTTAGGTTGCACTTATCAAGTTCTCAGCTAACCCTGACCTTACTGAGCAAACTTGTCATTTTGGAGAACAAGTGCGAGTCCATCTCCACTGCCAATTAGCTATCACTATTAAGCCATGACCAGTTGGCATGGGGGAAACGGCAGTCGGTGGCTAACCAGCCGGATGCTGCTAACCTCAGGGCAATTAGAGCCTATAAATCGGTTTACAACCTAGAGGAAGTAAGAAGTGATGGGAGGAGAAGGTAGAGTGGGAGGAAACGGCCGCTGCTACTGCTGATGCCCGTCTCATTAGTGGTGCGATCATAATGTGTGGACATGAAAGAACCGTCTGCTGGTGCCATGGGTGGCTATCCGTGTGCTAAATGTGGCATGTGCGGATTGAACAAAAACAAGAGGAAGAAGTGAGGGATAATCAAATGTGCTTCTTGAGGCCTTTTTTTTTTTTTTTTTTTTTTTTTTTTTTACAGCAACTGACAAAAACAGCTAAAAGAATTATTATTTATTAAATATAAGACTACTAAGATTTTATATTAACAATGGATCAATGGTTCTAAATATCACCCAATTTTATTTTTCCAGCAGCAGCAGGGAACTGTTTTCAACAAACAAGCTGTGTTAAATATATTGTGCTCTAACTGTCCGGCACTAATAGATAGACACTCAAGTTAAAGGCTGTGTAAAGGCAATTCTGAGATTTCTTTCAAAATTCATTGAATATGTTGGAAAATAGTTGCTGAAAACATGTGAAAGGACTTTGAATGATATATTACTGAAATGTGGAGTTAGAGGTTAAAACAGTTTTTCACCAGTTTTCAGTCCAGGATTTTTTTGGGCGGTCCTAAAGGGTGGCTCGATGACACGCTGAGGCCACCCTGAGCATACCCCTGCACCCCTAGCAGAGAGACAGAGATTAATTTATCTCGCTCCCAGTGTTTCAAAGTTAGTCATGTCATTTTCTGAACTCATCTGACATGTTTCAGTCGCTTCAAAATGGCTGCTTGACTGCTCCCACGAGTGGGCGTGGCTTCAGCACATTCAGCGGACACGCCCCCACAATCCTGGAGCTGAGCCGCTCATTTTAACCTGATTTTGATACCTAATTTCATAAACCTGTCGATATTTTTAATCATTCAAATTTGGCTGGGTGGTTAATATCACTTTCTTCTTTTTCTGATAAACTCAGAACACATTTATTCTTACTTTACATGGACTTCAACAAGTAGCTGGTGATTACAGTCAAACATCTAAAACTAAAGAGCCGGATATTTGGTGGAGACCAAAACAGGGCTAAATACGCCACTTCCAATAATAGCCATATCAGCAAAAGCTATTTCCTAAGAGGTCCGAGGTATGTATTTTTAAGTTCCTTTTGAGAACAGAAAATCAGAAATATAAATTTGCAGAGACTGCCATAATATCATTCAGTCTCCAATACTTGGGCAATCAATGAGTGTGCAGCACTCACACAAGAGCACGGTGCATGCATACAGCTTCTGTGCTCTTACATTGTAAATGCAAAATATTAACAGCTCTCTCATTGGATGAATGAATGTGTCACCTTGGACTCTCACTGTGGGGAGCAGGAAATAACCGATTAAACACACTTTGACGAATGGCGATAAATGTAAGAGTTTTGCTAATTTGTCTTAAAGCCGACACCTGTAGTATTCAAACCGGCTCAAGTATAGAGACTGTGAGATGAATCAGACTTTGACGGGCTTATTTTTCATTGAGTTGAACAATGATTTAACACACACAAGTGGCTGAATGCACTGACTAGAACGTAAATTAATCTACCGGCTGTCACAAACAAGTGCAAGTCGACAAAAGGTTCAATTGGGGCAGATTCTGCTGAAGCAGAGAAAATGACACATTGGCCTCTAGTCTGAGAGTCAAAAATAACACATTTCATACACTACAAAGCATGATCTGAGAAGGAACTGCTGGGAGCTTAGTGACGCTCATCACATCCCTAGAGCTGCTGCTCCAGAAAGTACAGGATCACAGTGGGTATGAAGTGTTTGAAAGAGCTTGTTAGTCCAGTGCAAGCACGTGGGAGCATGCATTGTTGATGTGTTATGTGTGTTTCTGGCTTAGGAGGGTTAGGACTGCATGTTTTTATTCCCTAACATTGTAACTCAGTGTAGAGCTGAGCAGATGTGCCAAAGTCTTCTGCATCATGACCCAGGTGGCTGACGATGTTTTTAGGGGCCGCGGCGAGAATTCCAAAGCAAATCTAGGACTGATGAAAGCAATAGAACCAAAACTGAGTCGCAATACAATCTCTAGTCTAATATCCTAGCTGGTTATGATGTTGGAATAGTTTTGGAAAGATTGAGCAGGGAATCAAACTGCTCACAGGGGCTGCCTCTATCAGCTCCACACCTGCAATAAAATGGCCCGTTTGAAGCTGGGCTCTACGAAATACAGCTTCAGGTAGTCTGTTGTAGTGTGAAAAGCCTTATTATTTCAGTTTTTGGTGTTTTAGATTGTTTTTGTCTGATGCATGTTCCATTAAAAAGGGGATCTCCACCAATTTTACATATCAAAGTCTGTTTACAAGTCTTGGGGAGTAAAAGTTACACAAAGCCTATTGTGGCTCCAGAAGAAGCTCTGATAAATTGCTTCAAGTGATGTCACTTGAGTCAGCATCGCTTGGGGCTGAAGACTACAAATTTGCAAATGAAAGAAATCTGAATGTGAAGTTAGAAAGAAGTCATGTTACTCATCTCTGCTTGAGGTTAGTGGCTCAAGGCTACATTAGCCGCTGCTAGCATAATACACCTGTATCTCAAACTGCACTGTTGGTGATTGAATTGCATTGTGGGTAATGTAGGGGCCAAGTTTGACAAGGAAGATGATTATGTGGGATAATAAAGATGATATTTCTGGTTCTGCTGCATTGAATTTGTAAGGCAATGTAACTGCAATGCTGAATCCATGGAGTACCCTTTCAAAAGATGTAAATTTCACAGTGACCGTGGCTCTTTGACCAATGTTCAAAACGCATCTAGGGGTTTCAATAATGCATGGATGCTTCTGGGGAAGAGGGAATTTTCCTTTTAAGATGACGAAAAACTAACTTAAGGTTTTCATCTGACAGCTGTTGCTGTGCCATTGCATAATTGAGCGCTACAACACATTCTAGTACGTGTCTCTTCTGAAAACATACAAATGGAAATCACAAAAAAGTCTTTTAACACTTTTCCAGCTCTAACTTCATCTGACAAGTGCACAAAAAAGCCCAGCTCTTGACTAAACTCCGAAACTGCAAAGCACATTTCATCTCTTTTTATATTTTCAACAAAAATGGAATCAGGCAAGGTTCACATTAATAAAACAGAAGGCCGCTGCAGCACAACAAGCAGCAAAGTAAAGAGATGCTGAGACTAAGTTTGGAGATTAGCAGGCAGCATACACCCGAGCATCTATAATTCATGTGATTGTTTGCGGCTGCGCTGACTGCTCATCTGATTGCTACGCTGTTGAGGCCTTGTGCCGATATTTGCATGGAGAGAAAAACATTAGAAAATACCCTTACCCACTTCTGACTGCTGTTCCTTAGCAACAACAGTGTAGGGCGTTTAAAGCAGCATGCTTTATGTGCATGCTTGTGTGTGTGTGTGTGTGTGTGTGTGTGTGTCCAGCGGTGTCGCACTTACTTATTTTGCATCATGTTCATTATGACCCAGTCTGAGGGGTAGACGTTTTTCCCAATGAGATCTTTAAACATGATAAATGTTTCCATTAGGAAATCCTGTAAGAGAGAGAGAGAAGTTCTTTAAATGAAAAGTGTTACTCTTTCCACCTCCAAGATAAGAGCAATCTGAAATGAACTGTTAGGAGTTTGTGGCTTTCAGGCAGAAACCGCTTTTAGATTAGTATTTAAGGTCAAGGTGACTCATACACTTCCCTATTGTAGGTGGCACTTACAGTATAATCCTGTGTGTTCTTAATGCTCACACGTTGTAGTACAATGAGATTACAGCTATCTTATTTCTCATAGGAGAACGATTCCTGTGATATTTAGGTAACAATCCAGACATATAATCAGCTATTAAAGCATAACATGACAACTTGATAACTAGGTTCAGTTAAGCTAATAGCTTCCTCTTAATATCAGTAGCAGTTAAGTACAATAAAACATAAATATGTGTATAATTCTATTTCTTGCTGCAGGAAACATCTACAACGAGAAATAGATTTATATTCATATACACCTAGATGAATCCCTGTGCTTTGTGGTGGCGTGTTTAGAGAACAACTGCAAAACAACAAAGTCCTTTGGGCTGCAGCCAGTTCTGAAATGTGGATATGGCCCACGCCAGCTTCAGGAACAATAAATCTGTGGAAAGATCCAGCTTCATCACAGTGATTGTTTATCCTGCTATTGGAACTCGACAGGCAGCCTCAAACGAGCCCCGTGTAGAATCATGAAGGTCAGAGAGTTCTATTCATAAATAAATACTGCTTAGCAGCGTACAAAAGCTCAATCAGGTATCATTAAGGAGTCTTACGAATTCTATAAATTTTTAAAGGGACACATTAATTTAATAATAAATAAAAAGCATTATGTGCTGCAAGTGAACACAGAATCTCTGTCTACTTACATTCTAAGGCTTTACCTGTAACTGAACTCAGAATTTTGTCCTTCCTATGTAGCTCCAACGACATTTGTTGGGATAAAACACAAACAGCAGGATTTTCTCACTTGTCAGAGTGGAGTAACATAATGCTAATCTGGCAGCGGGTACCAGAGAAATACTGCTTTGAGGGAGGAATTATTCAGAGCTGAAATCCATAACATCAATGAGATTTATCCCTCCTCCACAACTTGTTGGCTACAACGAGCGATCTGCTTCCCTTAGGAGTTACTATCATCAAGAGCATGCTGTACATGTGGCAGCCCCGAGAGCAAGGACTAACAGAAATTCAATTTCATACTTTATTGTGGAGGAAAAACATTTTCCTAACATATCTAATCTAACTTTTGATTTCTAGAAAAAGAAAGAGCAAGGTGAAATTGAACTATGGGCCTGCATTTTAAGAAATTACGTGACAATGGAGCATGAAGTACCTAGTAGACACGGACACATCGATAAGGCGTACTCACCACCACATCGCTCCTTATCTTGCCAAAGGTGCTGATCAGATGAGCATAATGGTAGTCTTCCATCTGCCTCAGTGTGGCAGTCATGCTGGCCACGAAGCTCCCCTGGAGAAGAGAAAGAAGTGCATTCAATACACAATCAAGTTCAAATTGAAGGCTGAGAATAGAATGACTCTATGCCTGTGATTTTGATGGGTACTGACTAGCTGAGATGATTGGATCTGAGTACTGAAGCAGACCTGGCGTCCCAGGTTTGGAAAGGTAGGTATCCTCACTCACTGCCTGATCTCATTAACCTACTGCCCTCCACTCCCCAGCTCTTTGTCTCCCCTGATTATAATGTCTGTGAGGTCCCTAAAGCGCTGTCTTTACTTTGCAGTGCACCATCCTGGCTCTGGTTAGCACGCTGGACATGTGCTGCAGAGAGCAGATAAGGGAAGGCAAATGTGTGGTCGGCTGGGTGTAGGGAGAGGCTGTCAGAGATGCGGCCGGAAAAGGGCCGACGCATAACGGAGCAAAGAACTGGGAAATGAACTCGAAAAGTATGAATGTATTTTGGAAGAGGCACTTCTTGATTTTTCGTGTGACTGGATGGAGTTCATACTGCTTAAAGCAGGAAGGTTGTGTGAGAAATTCACAGGAATAGATGAGTAAAGCAAAGGATTTGTGCAGAGAAAAGTAGAAAGATACTAATGGCAAAGAGATGGTCTTATAAGTATATTCATTAGACTGTTAAACAAACAAAAGATGTAAATAAATCTTAATAAGTTGCAGAACTTGCATAAATACTTTGAAAGAATAAGGGCATACAGTCTTATTATTGGAATACTCCAAGACAATTTTACTTCAGCTAGCTAATCAGAGGAAATTCACTAAAGATAAGAGAAAGTAATTAAAACTGCTTTGTCACAGAATGCATGAAAGCACATCCAGATTAATAAGTCTAAGGTCTGATAAGCATTAAGATTCACAAGCATTACAGGTGACTGTCTCCGAATCAAATACTACTGAAGAGACTGACTTTTTCCACAACTCACAACACAAATCAGGAGCTAACAAAAGCATGAAAAAATGATACTAATGGCAGAGAGGATCAGGTCAACAGGAACATTTCGCAGGTTGATAACTCTTTCACTGACATATTTCTATTTATTTCATTCTTTGATTGAAAGTAACTGTCGTTACACAAAGACAGACGCACGGGCAGTTTTAACACACATTTCTGAGAGGGGAAAGGTTTATATTTACTCATGTCATCTGTAAAATAGAACAAGCAAACATGCATTTTGAGCTGCACCGAGATTTGGTTACAATAAGCTCCGACCCTTTTGCCACAAGGAAGTATCATCCCATAACTAATCACCTGAACAAACCCCAGTTTGGGACTTTAAAACTGGACAGGGACCTTTTTCAGTGATGTAAGGACTCTGTTAGCGAAGCCCTCAGGCGACAGATATAACTCAGCTGCTTCATGGTAGTTAATCCTCACAAGGCATTCTGTTTCGTTGGAGAACCTCTCCTTGAGCTGTAATTAGGCCTGACCCATCAAAGCACAGCAGAGCAGAAACGATGCTGAGCACTCACACACACTCTTACCTCACCCGACCTCTCTCTACAATTTTTCTTTTTTTTTTTTTTATTTGATGCTCTTGTGGTTGTTTGCTTAGATTTCAGTATAGCGCGCTGTAACCTTTTTAGACAGAGGTTAATTATTATTATTAGTATGTAGAGCGAAGACGGTTAGCAGATCAACACTAACAAGATAATCATGCAAAAGATCCCAAAACAATCACTAATGCAAACATCTATTATTCATGTTTCTTTCCCTTTTTCATTGTTATGATGACTGCTTCACTTCCCTCTCAGTATTGCTTCACAGAAACCAGTGTGACTCATGTTAAATTAATATGGAAATGTTTCTCTAAAGCGCAGAGGGCAAGACTCATCTGTGAGGGCATGTACGACTCAGTTAGCGTCAGTTAGTCTCGGTTCCTCGGCATTAAAGATGGAGAACGAATTTAGACAGATTAGAAAGTACCTAAGAGACAAGACAAGATGCTTCTTACGCACTTAAGCAACTGGTGGGGAGTTTAAGGTAGGGGAGTGGCAGTGGTCTTGGTGGAGAAGATTTAACGTACAGCACACTGGCCTCTCTCTGGCAAAAGCACACTTGTTTTTAAGCATGGCGAACTCATCTTTCTTCATTCCAACTAATTTCCCAGATCCATGAGTGTATCGGCCGTGAGGGGCGGGCACTGGCTGCTGCAATTCCCCTCGCATTGGGCAGTCACTTTATTAATAAATGGAGCAAGGGCTTCAAAGCGGGCAGCAGTCTTAAGAAGTAATTGGCGACTGCTGCAGCTACTCACCATGTAGACTAGAAAGGCTAAATCAGCTGAAGGGTATCCCGTGTTCGTTCATTCTTTCTATCTCTTCAGCTGTGAATGAATCCCCAAGATAAAGAGTCTTCAGAGCGCACTTTACAGGCTGTAAGCCTCAGTGTGGGACTTGCCATAAGGCTCCAGTGCTGCGTACAGTAGCATAAGCCCCTTAAGCTTACTCCCAACGTTCAATCTTGACTGCCAACAGCACAGGAATACACATGCCAATGTTACTATTGATTCTATTGCTGTAATATGTTGCTCATGAATGAATCTTAAGCTTCCAAACAAATGTAATTGCTGCTAGTGGTGGTAGGATCAGCTGGCAAATCCTGATGGCAAATTAAAGACAGGTGAGGCTTCTAGGTGCCATATCACCGGCCTGATGTGGTTTCAGAGCAGAAGATACAGACTGAGAATGCCTTCCTGAAAAATGGGATTCAGACCTTTCACTGTGCAGCAATTAAGATCTAAATGCGGAACAGGAACACATGCCGCGCCAGCTGTTAGGGGGGTAATGCGAGAAATAGAGATGTGGAGCATGACGGCGAGTGGAGAAACTTCAGGTATGCTCCTGAGTTCTCTGGTCTAAGATGACGGGTGCAAAGTAGCTGGGTGCTAAAGCTTTCGCTGTCTTACAGCTGACTCCAGAGGTCCATCAGAGTGACCAGCGGTGTCTCAGGTGAAACAGATGAACTCAAAGGCCACCCTGTCCTCTCACTGCTCATCTCTCCACTTTAATCACTGGGATAAACCCTGGTACGGTTACCATGACAACATGTTTATTTATTTTTTTTTTTTTTCGAAATAGAGACAGAGAAAAGAGGCAGGGAAATCAAATAAAGGCAGGCAAAGAAAAGAAGGGTTCGGAGATGAAAAAAAAAAAAAGAAGCCTCTCCTTCACTAGTCGGGCCTATCAATTCTGATTTTTGTGTGGGCGACGGAGGTGACATACTGAGGAGCTGCCGAGGGGTGCGGTAGTAGAGGAGGGAGATCCGGAGAGTACTCCTTCAGATGCATGCTAAACAATAACAACGAAAAACCAAAATAAAACGACAAATAAACAAAAAGAAATCCTGACACAACTCCTTTTATTGTTTTTCCTTTCTCTTTTTATGTACAAGGTTCCTTTGAGTTTGACTGCGTGGTGCCTCCTGCATGTGATTTGTTTGTATTCTAACTTGAAGGCTGAATGTTTTTTTTTATTTTTTATTAAAGCAGTAATAGAAGAGGATAAAAAGTATACTTAACACTCAAAAATCAACAAGGATAATCTAGAGACACGCTGATCAGTGAGCTTCTAATCTTCACTTTAAATAATAATAAAAAAAAATCAAAATCAAATCAGCTGTCCTGTAAAAGCAAAGCAAATTTGTAGTGTCCAAAGCATGTGCACCACTCTTTGCCAAAAATTACATGATCCAATGTCCCTTTGTGCCTGTGATGAGATGACAGACATAAACTGCAGTTGCAAACACTACACTTGTCAGTGATGATGCAAAGTGATCATGATTAATAAGTGTTTGAAAGAGCAATTTTGCAAGCACAACAGAGTACCGAATGGAGTGTTTGTCATGAAGGGAGTGTGAATAGAACAATGCATAAATAAATAAATAAATGAAGACGAAGGAGCGATTGAGACAAAGCTTCTGACCTCAAATACAAAAAGGTCATGAGTCATTGAGCTTCCACTGGAGATGATGAAGCACCTGGAGGACAAAACAAATACACTCAAGATGCTTTGCAGAAGTCAATCATTTAATGGCCACCAATCGAGCTGTCATCAATCTCCAGTTTATCTCCTGAAACGATTTCTCAAGCTAAACAATAAACCGGAAACTTTACTATCGATATCTATCACAGTGTCCATAAGCTTCAGATTTCAGAAACTCTTGCCTCCATATCCATCTTATGCTTGAGGGCAAATGAGGCAGAATCTTAGCGGAAATGAAAAAGCGGTGATTAGAGGGCAGGGCCAGATCCATCACACGCCACTCTCTAGCTCACATTTCTCTGATAATTCATCTCACTTTAGTGCCTGACAGCAGAGCAGCAAAAATTGATGTTTGTTCTAGTTGTGAAGGGTTGCCTTATAAACACAGCATTGTTTTAAGCCTTTAATTAAGCCAGTGGGGAAATGGCACGCCGGTCTCTAGAGAGATGTAGACCGAGGATCAACCCCCATCTCTTGAGGAGAGAAAACTGACATGAGATGAGAGAAATATAAGGACGGGAGGGGGGGGATGTCCAACAGGGACCAAAATGACTCCTCCTTTTTCTCCATTAGCTTCGGGCCTGATAAAATATAAATTTGCTGGCTCATTACAACGGAAATTACACAAGCACAGAGTAAACCTCACATGGCCACTATGCCATTTTAATCTGAGAGGGATGGAGACACTCCTCCTAAGCAAACACAAGTGATTCGCACTGCTAAGTCACGGAGGCTTTGAGTATAAAGAGCTCACAAGAAAGAGAAAGAGACAGAGAGAGTATATAATGATTGGCTTTGTTAGCACAGACAAACAACAGCACGCAATAACATCTCAATTTGTATTCTCTTCAGTTTGCCTCCCTACTCAAGAGAAAGTGTTGCAGCATTGTTGGAGTTGAGATTCAAAAATGTTCACTAAGGTGAAAAGGCATCAATAGTTGGGAGAAACGTACGTATGCAAAAGTGTATTCTGCTTTAGGCGTTACATAAAACGCAAAAACTTTTCACACATATAATCAGTTACATTGAATTCTATATGTGAAAATATTTCTAATAATCTACTATTTATTAAAACAACAACACTTGATTTTAAAATGTTTTTATTGTTTTACAGGAGCAACAATGACTTGATGCAGTTGCTCTAAAATCACTACTTTATAGTGATTTTTAGGGGGTTGAATCCATCTGTCTGTCTCCTTTTCCTCCACACACCACTATCACACGGACAAAAACAGCAGAGGCAAAGAACAGAGAGGCTAGAAAGGCGGCACCACTTGAACACTTTTCACACTGGCCTGTCAAAGGGAGGCAGAGCTGACACATACGAGGCACTTGGCCACTGCTGGGGGGATTCAACAGCGAGTCCACTTGGCTCTAACATCAGGCCAACAAGGTGGCAGGCAGGCAGGCAGGCAGGCAGGCGGGTCAGCCAATGGAGACAAGCAAAGGACCTGTTCAAAGCCAGCTGAAATCATTCACACTCCGTTTTCTTCTTCAGCAGCATTTGGCGTAATGCATTGTGACGTCCGGATAAACACTTCAGAATACATAAGGATAAATAATAACCACGGAAAAGCTAGGCAGCCAGCCATAAAAGTGACCTGTTCTGCCATTCATTCAGACAGCATCCAACTTAGACAAGCTTGAAGAAGCACTTTCACACTCTAATACATCAAAGCATAATACTTCCTTGAACAGACACCTTAATTTATACAAGAAACTCCATTGAGACAGGGCCACCTGCTTTCAAAAGAAACCTATGTGTGTCCAATGCCAAGCATACATCATTCTCCTGGAAAAGAAATAGATGTCACTGACTATTGCCCAGTCGGTGTGGCAGATTGTTTGGATGGACTGGAGCATGAGGGCGATTGTGTAGGTCAATAATGCGCTGACATGTCTTGAAGTCATAACACGCCGCTCAAATTGCTCAGAGTATTTTGTACGTAAAGGTCAAAACCAGATTTAAATATTGTGGTTGGAGGCACTGTGCCAGAAAATCAGACCATTTTTGACATTTCTGGAAAGACTAGAGTTGGTAACACCAAATCTCCTTTAAACAAACTGCTTCATAAAATCTCATTTTGACGTAATATCTGACTCTATAACTTGCAGGACAAGCATGGTTGCACTGACTTAGTTTTAATCCGCTTCATACTGTGTATGCTTTTTTTGGCCAGACTTAGCCGCCTTTGTACACACGTTTGATGAAAAGACTAAAAGACTGCAGCAGATGGGGACAGACTCTCGCTGACGTATCAGCTCGGCATATTTTCAGCTTTGCTTCTCACTCTGAGACTTGGTGGGGCAGTGCTGCACATCGTATCAGCCTGTCAGCTAAAATACACACACACACACACACACACAGACAAACGTAACTCTCGCTTTTTCTTTCATGATTGCAGAGAGGTCTACGGTACAATAAATTGACAGCTCTTCACAATCTACAGCAGTAATTCGGTACCATACAGATATGACACTCAGCTCCAATGTACTCTGTGTGGATGAATGCACTTAGGATCTCAGAGGACAGATTTGAGTGGCAACAGAGGCTACAGAAATGAAAGCTGCATGTGTGTGTAATCTGGCAATCGGTGGATGTTAGATGTTTAAGCGTAGAAGATAATTTATTGTGTGGGGAAGTCAATCATACATTTATAAATTAAAGAGGATGTGACAAGATTACAAGATCAATTCCTGCTTCAGATGCAAGATGACATTTGTGTTTTTAATGAATGAATTTGGCTCTTATGATCTGATCCACATGTGTTTGTATTAGACTACTCCATCTCTACCTCTATTTTTTTTTACTTACTTTGAAGCATGTAGTCGAGTGACAGAATGATAGAAACGTGTCGTTAACAATAGAAAAGCTTTGTTTTGTTTCTTTTTTTTTTTCTCTGCTCCGACTTAGCCAAAGGCAAAAGTCAAGTTGTTACGTTTTCACAATATTTGATACGAAACATTTTTGTAAGATCTGTCATTTTGCCTGTATTTGATAGTGACGGTAGAGTTACTTTTGTGAAATTGAATTGGGAATGTCTACAATCAAAAATTGGGAACTGGGCATGGCTATTTCTTTGACCACTGCACTGTGTATATTATACATGCAGAGGACAAGGACATCAAATAGGAGTCCCCTGAGGGCTTGAGGTAATGAAATCAATAGGAGAAGAGTCACACCAGTGACTTGCCCACTGCCACTGGTTTATCCATGTGAGAAACAGTTTGCTTACACAAGCAGAACGCTGAGCAGATCCCAATAAAAGAAAATGGCAAAGCCTATTCCGACCCCGTATACAGTAGACATCACCTCCCAAAGGGTTTCTAGCCATTAAACAAATGCCATTAACCGTGGGTTCAAATCTAAAACCCCTGCCAAGCACAGAGATGTCCCAAGGTTAAATCTCAACATTATTCAGCTTTCTCCTGTCTCAAACCTGCAGTTTGTTGTCACCTTGCAGAGCAATAACAAGGCTGTGAAGCAGATATGTTACTGTCACTCCAAAACAAGAAGCCAGTCTCATAAAAACTGCGTTGCGAGTGTGAGTGGGGTGTTCAGCACCTTGAAGGCGCAGTCAGTCAGGAAGCAGGGGTATTTTATGTCACTTTGTAGAGAAGCGAGATGAGGTGAGGGGATGAACAGATAACAAAACTTTCTGTTATTCACAAGTGTCATAAAAGAGAGAGAGAGAGATGTGAGAGAGAGCTGTGAGAGAGATAAACAAGGCACAGAGGTCTAATGGATTTAAGTGTGGCGTGAATCCGAGACTCAGCTGTAATTCACTCATGTCTCCCCTTTGATTCTCGAAACATTTTTTTGGGGGCTTTTCTTCCACAGCTGCAGCAACTGTACTGCTGGCTGCTACCGGATTGCATACAGTCACAGAGCTGTCAAGTATTCCTTCAACCATGTATATTTTTTGGTTTTGGTATCTGGTCAGAAACAAGCACTGACGCCATTGTTTAGAGAACGAGAGAGTGAGAGAAACAATGAGACATTATTTCCTTTTTAAGCAACTTAACTTAATCAGTTTTTCTCTTCCTTTTCTTCTACCCTTTTATGAAGAACATAACACATTTTTCATTTTAACCACATAGAATTGCATAAAGGGAAAAAAACACCCTTTGTTTTTTTATTTTGATGACATACTGTAAATTCTTTGTATATACGCTAATAGATACCCCCACTATTTATTGTGTTCAGGTGTTTCAGCCACACCCATTGCTAACAGGTGCATAAAATCCAGCACATAACCATGAAATTTCCATAGACAAACATATAGAGTCGTAAAGAGCTTTAAACATGGCACAGTCACAGGACGCTACCTTTGTCACGTGTCAGGTCATGAAAATTCTAACCTACGAAATCTGTCCCCTTCAACTACAAGTGCTATATTGCTCAGCTACAAAGTGGTATACAAACTTGCAGCACATAAAAATCGCCTATCGCCTACCTATGTCTTCATGGTCTCCAGACCTGACCCAGGACCCATATAGGTTTGAATCAGTGTTTTATACAGTCAATTGGGTCCAAGTCGACTCCCATACTGCTGTTTAATATTATGCGTCTGTTTAATATTATGCGTAACCTGAGTGAATTCGAGAAGGCCCTGCTGTAATCAGACAGTGCTGATAGCACTGATGAAAATTAGCAATGCTAATGGTGCCAATGAACGAGCAATGGTTATTATAGCTCAAAGGGGTAAACTGTCAAAGTTGTCTTTATTATGACTAGTCACCTTGGATGTATTTTACCAACTTTCTGGTAAACAGGCTAGAAATGTTTAGAGGCAAGGCTATCTTTATGTAAGACACAAAGTTTTTACGCTACAAAGTTTTATACGGGGTTGGCGGATGCCAGGAGAACGCTACCAACAGATGATGACCTGTATCATGCCTACTGTGAGGTCTAATGAAGGAGGGGTAATGGTCTGGGGCTGTTTGTTCATAATTTGGGCTTCCAAATTTCAGTTCCAGTGAAGGGTCTTCTTACTGCTACATGATACGAAGACATTTCAGCAAATAAAGCACCTTCAGCTTTGTTAAACAGTTTTGGGGAAGGCCCTTTGCTCTCACAGACTATGTCCCTGTGCACAATGTGAAGTCCTAAAGACATGGTTAAACAAGTTTGGTGAGGAGGAACTTGACTGGCACAGATCCCTGACCTTAACCTAACTGAACACCTTTGGGAGGAATTAGAGCTCTGATTGAGAGCTTCTTGTTCAACATTCAACTGACCTCACAAATGCTCCTCTGGCTGAATGGGGACAAATTCCCACAGTGTTTCTCATGGGTACGATCACCCCAGAGAAGAAGTTACAACACCAACTATTTCACCTATTTTAGTGAAACTGGATCATGTTTTATGGAGAAAATGTTTTTCTGGTGTTCCCTCTGATGTCCTTCATCTTCTCCACATCAACTCTCTGTTGGTCAAGTTTCCTGATGGACAGTAACGTTAGCTGTTGTTAACTAATGTTAGCTCAGTTTGTTAACTAGGCTTCCTGGACTCACTGGGGAAGTGTGATCACACTGGTACTGTACACTTGTACTGGTAGTGTTGCACTACTAAGTAATATTAGCTGGCTGCTATGTCGTGTCAAGTTGTCGACTCACTAGTTACTGTGCATGTATACTGCTTTAAAACTGTGATATTGCACTCAGAAACTTGAGGCACTGACTTGCAAAAATACCATTACCAAGCAGTAGTAATGAGAAGCTTCATATTAAAAATATGCCTAAGAAAGATAGTTATTATAAGAAAGCTTGCTTTTATTAAACAAAGATGGACGCATTATGGTTCCATCTAAGCTGCTATCTGAAGCAAGATGGCCAAAAGTTAATTAAAGCCAATTGTCACAAATGGTTGTAAAGTTTTGTACCAATTTTCAGTTTAAGTTTTGTTTAACGGCTGCTTCACTGGTCAGGGGGTGTGTGAAAAAAAAAAAATCTTATATACCAACACAGGCATACACATTTAAAAACACACACAGCAGCAGCAAATGCTGTCTGGAGAGCTGTGGCTCATTACCATGGTACCTGAGGCTTAAAGCAGAACTAGGGGTTTTCCTGTGAGAGAGTGAGGGCGAGCTATGGCTTCGAAAACACCCAACCAGGCATTCACAGCTCCACTTTTACCGCATCAAGGTTTCACCAAGAGCGTTACTTCCCGTCCTTATTTTGTTGATTGAACACTACAATGGTACGCACCACAACTCCATTTAAGTCCAGGAGTAAAATGCACATTTTCCTTCTCCAGCACAAACAGCGTTAACTACTAAGTAGCCTGTGACAGATGGATAAAAATCTACAAGGAGATCAGGGAGGGGGGGGGAGCAGATGGAATTTTCTTCCCTCAGAAAGAAAAAAGCTGTGAGGACTCTGGTAAATTGAAATGACAGAAGGTGAATGAACTTGAAATGAAACTCTAAAGGCTGATAATACACGATGAGCATCACTGTATGGAGATGACAGGCAACGACCAAGACACACAAGTGTGTATGTCTTGTACACGCATCCGACGGTGTAATTCCCGAGATAGGGCTGCAGTGCTGCGAGGAAAAGTGCAGCCTGAAAAAAGAAATCCATTCAAAGTTTTAATTTTTCTGCTTCTGACAAAGAAAGTACAACAAGTTTTGATGTGCATATGGTCTCCGGCGAAGTGAGGTCACTGACAGAACTGCTTCGACAGATGATGAGATGAAGGGATGATGCATGAACCTGCCAGATGTAGCCAAAACCAGAGCTGTACTTTCTCCTACTGCAACCTTCCCTCCTCCCTCTGCTCTCTCTCTCTCTCTCTCTACCATACTCCCTCCCCTTCTTGCTTAATCTCTCTCTCTCTCTGTCTGTCTGTCTCACTCTCTCACTCCCTCTCTCTCTCTCTATCCACACACACACACGCACGCACACACACTCAGACGGCACACACGCAGAAAAGAAGAGAAAGCCAGAGAGGAGAACTGCGGCGGCACGATGGGGATATTCTGCCTGCGTGGGCTCTGTCGCTGAGGCGTCCTGAGTTCAGCCACTGTATGCGTGTGTGTGTGTGTGTGTGTGTGTGTGTGTGTGTGCCTGCGCGTGTGTGAGAGAGAGAGTGTGTGTGTGTGTGCATGTGTGAGTGAGTGAGAGCCCCTGCCGACGCCGTGTGGAAAAAGGAAAGGGGAAACAGAGGAGAGCGGGTGGAGAGGAGGAAAAGAGAGGGGGAGTGTTGACTCTGACTTGGGCTTAGAGGAACCTCACGCCACTGGATCAGAGGACGCCGATGTGCAACAACTACTTCAACTACTGCCGCTGCTGCTCCGCCTGCGTGCCGCTGCCTGCTTGTCCTCTTAACTTCTGCCATGGCATAGCTTCCTCTTCCAGCTCGCCTCTAATCCACCAAGGAAACGGGCATGCATGGGCACAACCGGGGATCTAGGCTATCACATCCTTTACGTCAGTAATTCACAGTCTGAGGTGAGTCGCTGTTCTCTGCTCTTGTCCTCTCCTCTATTTCACCTCTTGGTCTGAAACTGCAAGGGGGAAAGTCAGTTCAAATTACCTCTGAAAGGGGGAAATCCAAGGGATCTGCTCGCTCTGTGGGACTGAGCCCGGGATAAGCTACAGGGAATGTTTTCACTGACAAGATTTTGCCTTTCAGTCGGCTGATCAAATATGAAATACGTGTGGCAGATGAAAGGAGGCAAATCTCAGATTGATTTAATGCTTAGTAGCCTCTGCTCGGATGAAGTGGTTAAGAGATATTTTAGGCAGCGGTTGTGGATTGTGCTGGTGCCGAGTTTGAGGGTCAATTCAGTCAGTTTAGAAAACTTTAAACATGACAAATTTTTATATGTCAGGTAAACATTAGAGGGGAAAAACTCCCTGCCACTGCTGGCTGACATTTATCAGATCTGGCAGGTCAGTTTTTCCTGTTTCCGAGAGGATTTTGATCCAGATTTAACGTGACTGGCTTCGCATACATAGCTAAAACAGTGCTTGCGTACAAGGGCTTGCATGATGCTGCATTTCTTTTCTCCAGTTTTCTAGCTGAGTGAGCGTTACATAAAACACACCAATATCCAAAGAAAAAAATTGCAGAATTATCGCACGGAGCTGTTGTCCCATGTATGGAGGAAGCAATGTTTTGAAGGCAGGTCAGCCTGCAGCACAGACAAATAGGTAGTGAGAGCCGGGCATTAGACAGTTGGTCGCATCTGATGAAAGACCTAAACTAAAGACTAATCTAGATTAATAGACTGGGTGAAGTCACCATCTCCTTACAGATTATCGGAGCATGGGTGTGTGTAGATGTGTAGTGTGTGTGTGTGTGTGTGTGTGTGTGTGTGTCTGTGTGTGTGTGTGTGTGTGTGGGAGAGAGAGAATGAAAGAGAGAGCATGGGTTGCCTAGAACCCTCACATCTCCACTGTCCTTCAGTTGCCACACAAAACGCACGTCACTCCCACTCTTCCCCACAAACCCTCCTGCCATCGCTCTACGTCTCCCCTTCAACCCTATCTCACATCAACACTCTGATACAATCTCCCCTCTGCTCTATTTCACTTTCTGCCGACACTGAGAAGAGGACTGAGGGAAACGGATGAAGATAGATAAAGGGGGAGAAAGAGATATAGAGCAAGGGGGAAAAGAGTTTGTCTGTGAGAAATAATAGAGAGTATGGCAGGAGAGGATATTGATCGTTTTTTTCTTTACAATTGAAGGGTATTATGTGCTGACACTCAAGAGTGACATGAAAAGTACATACCTGCCGTTACAGCCTAATTTATGTTATGTAAATACAATTATACAAAATGACAGGGTAGGGATGAAAGTAGGATGTCGCTCAAGACAAGAGAAACAAAATGTTTCCCCTTCATCTGCCACTGCCTGTCTTCCTTTAACCTTCACAACGCCTTTGTGAGCTCTGGGTTCGGCCATCCAGGAGTGATGGGTGTGATGGCTGGCCCGCTGCTTCAGAGCTAATCTTTATTTTTAGGAATCAGTGAAATCGGGAATGCTCTAGAGAGCCAGAAGACGGACTGTTCCGCCACGTATGCACGCACAAGAAAGGAGCGTGCGTACGACGCCCCTGCGCACATTCACTCCAAAATGCAGAGGTACATGAAGATGGAAAGGTAGAACAAAGAAACAAACAGAGGTGTCACACACTGAGACCTGGCAGGGAGAAATGTTATAGAGTTGGCCTGCACAAGTAACATTTTTGGGAACTTTATGTTTTGCACTCGCCTCCCCAAAAACCAAGCAAATATGGCAGCGAGCTTGTGGATATGAAGGGAGGGAGGGGGGAGTGCAGGGTTTCCAAACGAGTGGTGAAGTGGGCATTCGCCTCCCGTGGCCCCGCTCGCTGGGAGGGGTACTCATTCATCCAGAAAACAAATTGCTCTCCTATAAAAGAATGACTGCTTTTGGAACAAGCCAGATGTTACCTTTCATGTGCTAATAGGATTATTCATTAAGAGTCAGATTTTTTTTTCTTTTCCCTGGGAGCGCCACAGCAACGCCACACAGTTGAGGTGAATCGTGTGCGTCTGCTGTTGAAGAGAGGAAGGTGTGTGTGTGTGTGTGTGTGTGTGTGTGTGTGTGTGTGTGAGTGACTTCATACGTCTGTTGCATACAGAAGTAGAGACTTCGCACCTGATCCCACCTGGGTGTTGTTGTCAGTGTGCGCCGGTGTATGTGTGTGTAAAGCATGTGTTCCCCACTGCTTTGCATTAGGGGCCCAGTCAGCTGGAGCTCCGAGAGGCCCAGAGGCAGAAGAACAGGAGATAGAGGAGTTTTCAGTGGTAAAGGGAAAAGTATTTAAAAACTATGTACTTATATTTCTATTGGTTTATTAACTTGAGTGCTACAACTAACATTTTTTATTAAAAATGAATTTGTTTATTGTTTCTTCAATTAAGAGTTTTGTCTATGAGACAGTGAATTCCCAAGGTGAATTCTTTAAATTACTAAACCTCCAGAAATATTTAATTTTCAGTCAAAGTTACATAAAAGTCACATATATTTTTTTTATTATTTTTATAGTTGAGAGTTTGAACAAGCAAGAGTTTTGCACTTTTGCTTGGTAACAATTTATCAATTATTGTTTCTGTGGATCAATTAACAATTTCAGTACTAATTATTCATGGCTTGAAGCTCTCACAAACAACATTGCAATCGTAACCATTTGTTGTTTTTTTATTATTATTATTATTATTATTATTATTATTATTATTATTATGTTTACTTACTACTTATATATTATTATGTTCATTTCCTTCTTTATGAAACATTTACAAAGCAGAGTGGATTAGCTTGCAGCATGCCTTTGTTGGTGCATTGCAGCATATTTTGGCATGTCACCGCCACCTGTGGAGCAGTGGAGTAGCGTGACACCATTGGTAGGACGTGTGTATTGCATCACCCATGTTTGCATCCTCACATCGCGACTGGGGGTCTAAAACTCCACGGGGACCCTTTAACTCTGTGCTCTCTGCTGTACTCAGAAAAATGAGCAGGAATGCAAACATGAGATCAAACATTTGAAGGGCTGAGCAATCTTGCTGTATGTATCTTGCAAACAGTCACTTTAAAAGATACTCAAACTGCCACTCACATCCAATTCTTCAAGGAAAGACTGTTAGCTGAAAGCCTGACATGTATTTTTGATATTTTGTACAACTAAAGCCGGGCTCAGACTCAGGGGTTATAAAATCGGGTTGCATCACACACATAAGGAGACACTTCACAGATGTTCTTCCCTCTAATCTCAAAGATGCACACACTACAAGATTTGAAAATAATGGCACACCGCATACTACAGGATATTGAGATTATCATGCCGAGGGAGCAATCTACAACCGCGCGTGATCTCATGGTGAAGCAGATGTCAACAAAATAACATCTGGTGAGATTTCACCAGTTTTAATATCTGTCAACAGTAGTATTCTGGCTAACGTTAGCTTCAATGGCTGGAATATTTACTGTTGCTTAAGCAACACTGTTAGCGCTGTGAATGGGGCACCGTTTTGAAAGTAATTTTAAATCCTAAACACCAAAAATGTTTGAAGTTATCTGAGTTCTGCAAGTGTTTTTGGGAGGTCTGACATTGGATCTGTGAACCCCTCATGTTACTGGATAATCTGGGCCGAACATCGATACCAACTAGGGTCCCAGAGCAGATTTCTTTTACGAATGTCTGAAGGAAGGGAAGGAAATCTGAGGTAAATTGGCCTAAAACTTCTGTACTCTGAGCCTGGCTTAAGACTAACTGGAGCTAGACGTGTTGAGAGCACACTGCACACAATAGTTAAAAATGACATTGTTTTTTTATTTATTGTAAAGTGGCTTCATACAGCCTCTCCCTTCGCTACATGGGGGATCCAGTTGAGCAAACAAAATGATACATCTTATCAACAAGACAGGATGGCTTTTGCCATCTCTCTCCCCCTCCAGTCTCTGTCTATTCTTGTTCATGGATTCTCCATGGCTTCCCTCTTCATTGCCATCTGTCTATTTTACTCGCATTCAATGCTGCTCCATCCAAGCATAGTAAAATCCCTACAACCTCTCTCCCTGCACCTGTTTTTTTGAGTCTTTTTTTCTTTTATTCTCGTCTTTTCCGTCCGAGTGTGTGGTTGTGTGTATGCGTCCTTTTTTTTTCTTTGCTAGGGATGACTAGGAGGAATCTGAGAGCAGCAGGGGAGTTCTCTAGTTACCCATCAGCTTTGAAACCTCGGCGCGTCTAGGAGGCAAAGAGAGAGGGAGAGACAGAAAGACAGAGAGAGAGCAACAAAGGGGAAGAGAATGAGAGGCAGAAAGCAAAAAAAAAAATGTAACAGAGAAGTGATAATGTTCTGTAGATAGACGAAGAGGAGAGGAAAGGAGAGAGTGATCTGATGCATTCTGATTAGAGCAGGCAGCCTCTGCAGCATACATCCTTTCCTGAGGTCTGATCTCCATCTAGCCTGTATGTTCACAGATGTATGGATTATAGGCTTCCTGTGAATTCATCAAGCTCCCAAGAACCCACCTGGGTACAGGTGTAGCATTCAAAGCCGACTAAGTACAGCAAGTAAGGAAATAACTAAAAAAACAAGTACAATTCAGTGGGGACAAAGTGAGTATAAAATAATAAGGCTACAGTGTCCATAGGCTCCAGTCCAAGGATAAGAAATTCTCCATGAAAACAGCAGCAGACTGGCACATGGAGTTGTTTCATGATGAGTAATTTCTAGTAAAATACACAACAGGGGAGGAAACAATTACTAATGACATGTACCGCACCAACTCTAAGGCTCAATGAGACGCCATTAGCCTGTTAAAGTCTTGCACTGTGACTGCAGTACCTCATGCAGTCTTTCTCTCACACACACACTTTATTCTGCGTGCACAACTGGAAGCAATATAAAAATAATTGTAATGCAAATGGCTCAATGTGAAAATGTCTGTAACGCACAAATAGCTTCTCAATAAATGCTGTGCATATGGTAGAAACTTAACATGTGAGGACATTCTGAGTGCTGCGGATTAACAGCAAATCTGATTCATCCTGTCAGAGCATCAGACTTCTGACAGCAAAACCAACACTATGTTTACGCAAACACCCATAACTACTATGATACCACGGAAAACCATAACATAAATGGAAGAGTAACGCTAAACAGCTAGTGTGAGTTATTGACATTCATGAGGTTTCTTGATGAGTTTAGAAATATCTGATTTCAGTCCAAGCCATGTTGCTACTGTGCCATGTTTATCTGACCTAAATTTAATATACAGAACATCCTGACACTCTGCAGAAATTTCTAGTACTTCAAGAGACTGCTGTAGAATTGCAAAGGTATTAAAATTTCAGTGATCTTGGATCTGAATGTGATTGTAAAACACTTTGCCTACTCCTCTGTTTAGAATTAGAACATTTCATACTGCACTCTCGACAAAAGAAATATGTTCCTGGTGTTATTTAGTCATTCCTGCAGCACTACATGATGATTCTGAGCAAAATTTTTTAAATGGTGCTTGGCAACAGCGCAGTGGTCCATGATGACTGAGCAACAATTACTCGAAAGACAATCCCTTAAAATCCTGTGATTTCCAGTTCCAGTCCATCTTTCGGCATTAAGCTACCATTAACTGACAAAGGATTTGCTGCGTTTGGTGTCGGCCTAATGCACTGTACTGCTGTTATCCCTCAACACTGACCTGTTCAGTCAATCATTCGGCTATATATACCCTCACATCACACCCTGAGAGCATGGGTGCACCCAAGCTTGCTCGCATGCTGCAGTAGAGACAGACAGAAAATAAAAATCCAACAGTAAACCCACAATGTGAGATGACCTAACGAACACAATTTAAAGTAACTACAAGCCTGGATGTCTTTTTAAGTGCATAATCAGCATGCTCTTAGAGACAGATCAAAGACTTTTTGAAACAGTACTAAGCCCCATGTAATTATGAGAGGAAGTTGACAGGAGACAAAGGAGGAAAACAAAACACGAGAAGATAAAGCTGGATTACAGCAGAGTTTGAAACTTCCATGGCTGTGATGATGCTGCCACGCTCATTTGTTCAAGCAGCATCTGAAACCATGCTGAGCTGTAATAATGTAAAACTGCAGCGATAGGAGGGCAGGAATTTTTCTGTTGATCATGTAGCACGAGGGCAGACTTCAAGCTCACTTTTTCCCCAATTTAAAAATGCAATGCTGGCTGCGTACGTTTTCCTGTGATTTTTATACAGCAAAAAAAAAAAAAAAAAACCTTTGTTTTTTTGCCATTGTTGGGCAGTTTGAGAAGGGAAGGACTTTAAAAGATTGGATGGTTTATACACTACACAGTTATGGGCATTAATATGTTACTATAATAGTGTCCACTCCTCTGAGATGGCTTTACACAAAATTAAACTTGGCTACAGGGATTTGCTCCCATTCAGCCACAAGAGCATTAGTAAATCTTGGCTTGCAGGTGGAGTTTGTGTTCACCCCAAAGGTGTTGGATGGGGTTACGGTCAGGGCTCTGTGCAGACAGGTTAAGTTTGCACTAAACTCAGAAAAGGATTACTTATTGTGCATGGAGCACTGTTATGTTGAGGAAAGGGCTTTTGCCAAACTGTTGCCACAAAGTTGGATACACATTTTTGCCTAAAATTTCATTGAATGCTGTGGCATTAAGATTTCCTTCAAGCAGGGCCGGGTACAATTAAGTATGTGTCCACATAGTGTATGACTAAATATCTTACAGCCAAAACATATAATGTGAATAAATCGGAGGAAAAAAAATCAGTAATGTAAAAGAAATGAAGAGATAATGGAGAAGCTCAATGAAACACTGTTAAATGCTCAAACAAGAAAGGCTGTTTAGGCAGCTGTTGCTAATTGACATGTACGGCATATTTCCAGCGTTTAATCAATTCACTGGTTTTGTGATGCATACTATATTAATGAATTTTCCCTTCGGTGGAGCAGAAGCGATAAAACAAAATTAGTCAGGCTTAAAGTTACGGTAAACATTCAATCCCCAGGTTTAATCAGGACACTGAAATTTCCACCTTTTTAAGATTTTACCCCCGGCAACCAAAAGTTCAATTAGGCAACTGCCATTCACAAAACTGCCGACTCATATGCAGTTTAAAATAATGCAAGTAATGGGGATCCATTTTTAAATTCACGGTGTGTTGCATTAAACGAGTACATGCTCTGAGCATAAAGACCATTTCCATTAAAGAGTAATGAATTGCTTTACTGCAGTAATCTGGATTGTCCTTAAAGCAATCCAAAGCTTCAAAGAATGACTGAATTAACAGAGCAAATCCTCCCAAGAACCAGTCATGCTAAACAGGTTCTCATCATGGACAAACTGTACTCATGTCCCTAGAAATAACCAAAATAATGACCCATGGTGCCAGTGTGACAGCCATGTGAGCTCTGAGCTCTGCTGCTAAAACAAGGTCAGATGTGAATGTGTCGGATTTGTTTTGCCATGCGCACATGACCCTGCGAGATCTGGTTTTAGTCCGTCCTACTGGGTAGAAAATAGTGGGTCAGTTCACTTCAATTACTTGCCCCTAAATTGAAAAAAAAAAAAAGAAAAAAAAAAAGGATCAAGGCCACCCTAAAAAGGGGCAGTTGTCACAGCCCTGCGTGATGAGTCATGCGGTTTATGCAAGAGGCCGGGGGGTGGTGTTCTAGCCGGAGGTGAGATACGAGTGCTGCTACAGTTGCCTGGGCCTGAACCCAATGGGTAACAAATCAGATCTGTGGAGCCAGGGACACATCATTCAGCCTGCAGTGCTGACATGTCAAAAAGGATCAAATTTAAATGAGGATATGATACAATACCATGAAACTGTATGCATTGTAGAGCCTGTGCGTAGAATAGAAAGTAAGGAGAAAACAGCTGACAAACTACATTCATGTCTCAACAGCTGAAACAGGGTGGCATCTTGAATTGTAACTAGATATAAATTTATTTTCAATTTAATGTTTCGCTTGGGCCTAGCTTATAACATATAACATATTCACTGACCTCATTTGGAGAGGGGATGTAGGGTAACAGTTTAATCTCTTATTCAAAATGTCATCCTTTGGACAAACATGGAAAGGACACTGACAATGATAGACCAGGAAAGCACAGCTGTGCGGGTGAATAGATAATACTCTGGGAATCAACGTCACATGGTCAAACAGTCAGAAGAAGGAAAAAAATCTCTCTCTGCAAAGCCAGGGTAATAATTGGAAAATTAATGTATTGGATTGTGCTGTATGCAGCCTTGATTCTACACCTTTACATAGTTGTATGTCACTCTGCTTTCATAGCTCAATCATCCTAATGGAAACGGGTGTCAGGAGTCACTGAGTGATTATATGTATATTATACAAAGGTGAAGATCTTTATAGTAGTGCTGTTTCTTTGTTTTTCTACTGATAACTACATCATTCTTTTTTTCTTTTTCTCAAGTTTCCTTGGCCTTTCTGTGTGCATAATTGCAGTGGCCAAGGCTGACACTTTTCCTGAGAACTTGTGAATGTGTTGAACTGTCTACTTTTCACACACTGTATGATTCTGGGTATTACACACATGCATCATGGTGGGTTTTGTGGTGGTGGCAGAACATCTCTCCTAACGTCTTCTGTGTTAGGCTTTTAGACAGTTTCCACAAAAATTGCACTGTACTCCCTGGTCATTTAGTCACAGCAGTAATTACATGTCTGTTAAGAATCAAACAAACATCTGCCAGCAAAGCAGAAAGCTGCTGTATCTAACCTGTCTATATGGCCATGCTGTGCTATGTCTTCAGTTATATTACTGGGGAATATTTGGACAGTTTCATGGGAGGACTGTCAATCTGGAAATGTGCTTGGTCCATCTGCCACTAATGGTTTTTTAAGTTTCAAACATGGGTTTCTTTTGTGAAAGAACTTGCAGAAAAACAAACAATGTGGACACGACAGGACCATTACAGATACTGTCCCAATGCCCATGAGATATTTGGCATCTGGCTACTCCAGAAGTGAGGCATCATGATTATCATTCACAGTAAAACTGTCTTGATTTCCCATGCTCAGCGCAGGGAATATAACTTATATGAGAACACTATGTGCAAGATCATAATCTTGGGCATGCCTTTACTGGTAATACGATGGGTTTTATTCATATATTCATGCTGAAAAGATTTTACCATGTCCAAATAGTAGGCACATTGCCAGAGCATCTTTTGCAGAAAAATTACTGAATGATTATGCCAATATGTACAGATGATCTGGCATGTCTGTGAGGGAACATTAATGTCTGTAGATGAGACTGTTAGATCTTCGGTGAGATAGGCAAAGATAGCTGGCTGTCTCTCTCCAAGCAGAGCCAAAAACTGAGGTTATAATTTAATAATGCAGAGCCAGGGTGATAATGTGATGCAGGAGACAGCGAGACAAAATGTCCATTCTATAGCTCCCAGGTAAGTAAACAGACAGCTTTGAAATAGGCATAGTCATTCCCTGTTGACAGAGAGCAGTCATGGCAGATAAGCTGAGAAGGATAATTGTCCTATCTGATTTGGCATCTATATGAGCTTGTGGAGTGTTTGCTTATTGTAAATCAACAAGCAAAAGGAGAATTATATTTGTCAGAGCATCAGAGGCAAACTGCAGCGTCGTGATGCCGCTACCATATCTGTGGTAGCGGGGAAAGATACTTCGTATTATCTCTGCTTAAGATGTTTGTCCTTGGGGGCTTGTCGTACCGTTTGCAGGTATCATCACCATTTTTTTCAGCATGTTCGCTTGTCTTTGCTCATTTAGAAAATGGAAAATGAACAGGCACCATTCTCACATATGCTAAAAAAGTGCATATCTGCAGCCAAATAGGTCAAAAATCCTATTTTTACTTAATTATTAACTGTGAGAGAGAAAGGTCAGACAGTGAAGAGTCCTACTGAACCTAATTAACCATAGAAAAAACAACTGCAGACCTCAGGCTCAGACTTCAGAATAGTTAACAGCATATCGCTACTGTTAACAAAGTGTGTGAGATTTAAGTGCAGTGTCTGATAGTGACTGGGCCACTGTAAAACCCTCAATACAAAGTGAGACACATACACATCAATTTAAGAAGTGGGAGAGGAGGAGAAAGAACTGTTTGTGAAAGGTGCTTTAACTGGCAATGATAAACGAATGAAAATTATACTGAAATTGGAGTTATTGGTTTCAAAGAGAAGAAAATTAAACGCTTCATAAAAATCTGCTAGGATTCATTTTGGGGCATGCTAAAACCATAACCCTTGCAGTTTTTCAGTAAATGAACACAGACCCTTGCAAACTGGCAATCAAAAGAAAATGAAAGGATTTTCATCACCTCACATTCAATGTGTCACTATATCCAATGTCAAACTCAACTATTCCTATCTGAAGAATCGGCTCCTTTAAAATTTGCTGGCATGCATAATAACAAGTCTCACTTGAACAATATTTGTTAAATAATTGCACAGGTTCCTCCCCTCTCCCTAAGCTTAGAGAGCGTGTGTGTTCTGTCGAGTAGGGTGTAATAGTGAGGCAAGGGTCTTTGTCTAAGACATTCATTACCGATGATTAACACAGCGTCTCTCTCTCCATGTCTCTTAGGAAACATGGTGAGCAAGGAGGGTGGCAAATGCATGCTCACCAACTCAGAGTCTGACTCGGAGGCAGCGCCCTTACCCTCCACCTCGCTGGCGCTGGAGGTGAAGTATTCCCTGGAAGCCAGTCGACAGGTGAGGAAGAGAAACAAGGCCCTGCAAGTGCGTTTCAAGGATATCTGTGAGGCACAGAACGAGCAAAGGGAGGCGGAGTTGCAGGCAGCAGGGAAAGGTGGCAAGCCGATCTCATACAAAGTGGCGTACCGCAAGTACATGACCGTCCCCGCCCGCAGATCCATTCCAAACGTCACAAGGAGCACAGGCGTGCAGACGTCCCCTGACCTGAAGAAACGCTATCAGACCTTTCCTTTTGAGCGCAAAAAAGGCCACACCTTTAAACACGTGGCGGCCGTGGAAACTTATAAAGGTCAGAATAACGGTTTTGTCATGGAGGTGAAGCAGTCCAAGGCTGCTGAGCAGGGTTTAGATGAGGAGGAGGAGGGAGCCTGCGGGGGGAGTGGAGTCCGGAGGACCAGGGCTCTGCTCCATACTAATGAGTGCATTGCCACAGTGGAGCAGCACACTGCACCTGATGGCCTGTGCTCTGACGCTCTGCTGCTCAGTTGCTCTGCAGACACAGACTGCCTTGCAGACACACAGAGAGGAAGCGGAGCCGGAGGAGCACAGGCAGAGTACCAGCTCTGCAGTGTCCCATCCAAAGCCAGGACAGGATTACAACACAGGGAGGCTGAAACAGACCGCTCGACCAAGAGGCAGCTGCTCAATCTGGGGGAGGGCTCGTCCCGAACCCTGCCGGACAGGGCCTCCAAGGTTACGGGCCCCATCGCTTGGAACTCCCTAACCCAGGTGGAGTGCCTGGACAGTCCTTCCGTGCGGAGCAAGCGGAAGAAAGCCCTGCAGCTCAACGGGCTGCAGAGTGAGACGCTGCCACGTTCCGGCAGGGGCTGTACAACACAGGCACAGTGCCACACAGGACAGTTATCTGCCCGGCCTCTACGGGGCATGGAGGAGCCTCTCTCACCCTGCACAGGTGGCGAGGCTGGTGGGGCACCGCCCGACCAAACACAGGAGGCCTGTAAGCAAATAGTGCCTATGAATCAGGATGGGGATGTTAAAGCACAGCTCCAGGCCATGGAAAATCTCATCAGCTCCAGTCAAGAGACCATCAAGGTGCTGCTGGGGGTCATCCAAGAACTGGAGAAGGGAGAGGCCCACAGAGAAGGGTAAGACATCTCACTTATAGACTGTTCTTTACACTTGAGATGCACCAACTTGACTGTTTCTCTCCCAGTAATGATTCCAATACTTCAGCACAGTGTACCTGCCGATACTAATACCGATCAGATACCAGAAATGTAAAATCTGTACAGCTTAGAACTCATTTCAATAATTTTTATCGAATGTCACATAAGGCCAGAGATGGCAATTGTAATAAAAACAGTCGGCAGCCCACCATGACTAAACTGATAGCGGAAACACAAAATTTTAAAACACTGCCAAAAACTTTGGATCAGACACGCCATGCTGATACCCAATCTGCTTAATAAGGTCTTAACAAGGCTTTGTTAGTTTACACTGGTGTCAAGCACGAACTGGCAAAACAAACGTCATGTATCAATAAATAAGATTTGAGAAAAGGGGCCTGGTGCTCACAGGGTAAAGCCAAGGAAACATCAGACACACCAAACACATTCACGATTCAGCATGAACAGGAAAAGTACCCTCTTGATATGTCAAATTATTTTTATATCGTAGGACAAGCTTGTATGTGTGACAGCTGTTCAGCAGAGCCTTGACTGAACCATCCAAAGAGTATCAAAAAAAAAAAAAAAAAAAAAAAAAAACAGATCACAGTGGCATGTAGCTGGGAGGATGTGGCTTTCACCTGATGTGCCCTGCAGGGCTATTACAGCACAATATCCTTTAGTGATGACTGCTCTCCAGATGTGACAAGACTGCTGCAGGACTTATTTACTGACGAATCATCTCAATTGGTTTGATGATCTGTTGTATGAAACACTGTCACTGCGAATGTGGCCATGAAACTACATGAACCCAAAGCCTAGGAATTGCAGACAATTCACTACTTTTGAATGAAACTGGATCAACCTGATAATAGCTGTAATGCGGGCAGTCGTTTCCTTTAGAATTCATGAGAATAATGATAGTCAAACTTTTCATGTCTGAATGTGAATTTCATTATTATGACACTTCAAAAAAAATGAATGAATAATTTGTAGTGACACTTACAAATTATTAGTGTTTATTAAGTTAAATACAAAATGAGACATTTAATAATTGGCCTCATCTAGCTGCATGCCATGTTTATCTCAAAAGTCCAAGGCCTTTGAAAAAGCCATGGCCTGTGAAATAGCCATTTACTTGCCAATGGATACTGAGTACATACAAAAGGGCTGCAGATAGCATCTAGGCCGCTGAAATAGAGGATTGTCTATCCAAAGGGATGAGGCAAACAAAATGGCCAATTTGTTGAGTGAATTGCTAGGGCTCGGCACTCAGATCCCTATCTGTTTTGACCAGCACTGTGGTGAGGTACGGAGTGAGAAAATCCATATAATCAACATCATACAAACCTGGAGTCCAAAACCTGTGGGAATTACACACACAGGCACACACCGGTCAAGCTTATAAATAAGTAGCAGACACCCACAAATGCTTCAAAGTGTATGAAAGCAACTCTCAATATCAGTTTGACTGAATGACAGCTTGTCCTCTTCGACAGTTTAAGTTTACACCATCTACAAAGACAAATTATCCTGCTTTAATCTTGCACAAAGCAGCCATAATCTCCTTATCACCAAACTCATAAAAGTGAGTTGTGAGTGGAGAAGTAAACAGACACGTGTTGCAGCACGGGGAGCCATCTTCTCTCTGGTGCCAAACACATCTGGCTTATCAGATGTGTCTAAAGTGGCAGGTGGGAGAGGAGAGGAGGAGAGAAGGGGCTTAATTTGTACATGAAAATTATTGACTACTGTTTAATGGTGCCATCTGGTCACAAACATAAAGAAACAATCTATGCATTAATTAAAAAGGCCTATATTTAGTTCACTCAACAGTATAAGCCTCTTGTAATCCATCTGAGCCCAAGTAAACCTCTACTTTCCCATATGAACACAGTCGTCTTTTTTCCTGTACATATTTTCAATTTCCAAAGTTGGACTTTTTGCGAGCCAAGCAAAAATTCTAATGCTGCTTCAGTCACACTACATTAGCTTCATACTCCCGTTACATAAATGTCACTGACACAACAAATAGGAGTGCCCACGGGCTATAGGTGAACTGTGAGTGCAATTACATCTGATACATAACTGCTTATGTTATATGACATTCATTTTTCATCGAAGGAAACATAACGCTGCATGCATCGATCACTACGCACATGTTTGTGACATGCTGCTTAGACATGAATTGAAACTCAATGGTTAATGTGCTGAGACTAACACACACATCAAAATACAAAAAAATAAATGGAGACATTTTAAAAAGCTTTGGTACTCATGAAAAATAATGAGTGGACTCTTCCATTTATCTCTGCTAAAACAAACTCAAGGGACAAAATTCAAATTAGCCAGGATCAAAAACTTCAATGTGAAACTAGTCGTATTAAATTAACCTTAAATATTTGCCCACATCTGGGTTTCTTCAGGAGAAAGAAAACAAGTATGTGGAATGAAAAAAAGGGAGAAAGAGAAGGAGAAGAGAGTTACCAAGTAGGAGGAACAACATGTCCCTGAAGTCATTTTTACCAATTTCAATTCTAATTTCAAAATTTTTTAATGATATCCTCAATGTTCCTCGACAGAGAAACCATGAAACCTCAGTCGAAGTTATTATGGTGAAGAAAGCAGTCAGAGGCAGAATTTAGAGCAGTTTGTCATTGCAATTGAGAGCAAACCATCATATCTGAATTCATCTAGAAATTGAACCAGAATCCAAAAGTGAACTAATTTAAACTGCCAGATCAGATTTAGATTTGGGCTCTGTGATTGAGTGTATCAAATCATTTAAAGTTGACTTTTGTCTTTAAATGTTTTTTGTACAAAAGTACCTTGTACCTTTGAGGATTTCGCAAAAAAACAAACAAAAAAAACCACAATTACTCATATTTTGTACTGATGATTCAGGCTGTTTTCTGCTATTCCAAGAACTGGAAGTTACCTAAATGCAGGTTACTTTACATTGTTAACACATGAACAAGACGGATCCAAAACACTCAAAATAAAATTCTTCCCCTTTGTTACAGAACGGTAACAGAGACAGTTCAAGAGGAAACAGCTAGAAAGCAAGCATATGAAAGAAGGTAGGAGTGAAAGCAACAAGGACGGGCGAGTCCACATCATAACTTCCAAGATTATATAAGCACCTCACCTTATGTCCCCATACACCATGCATGCAAGCACACGCCCACCTATACCCCCCAAGCACAGCCCTGTCCAGGACATTCAACACAGTATGAAGGGTGTGTATGTATTCCTAGAGTACATAACTGGTTGCATCCAACGATACAAAGCTTGGGAATAAATTTGCTGCATCATCAGCGAGTGTTGGCAGGCCAGACCCAATTAATCACACTCATGGGGAATTGTTGTCTATTAACACCGTGTATGTGTCCATGTTTTTATGCCTTTGGACTCCCACCCACTCTGTGACCTTTGGGAGAGCTCACCTAGTAGCACAAAGAGAGTAGGGTGTATAAATATATTGTTAATGGCACTTTTGGCTTCACTCTCCCCAGGGAGACCTGCCGAAATGAGCTCAGCTCTCTTATTTTCTCTTATCAACTCAGTGGGAGAGAGGGGTGGGGAGGGATGAGAGATACAGGCAGAAAGAAAACTAGACAGCATGAGGGTGAGAGGAATAGAGAGAGAGAGAGAGAATAGGGCGGGTTGCTCAAAGGACATGATCCAGTTAGCCATGCACCCCATTGGCTGCTTATTGATCGGTTCACCTGGGCGGAAAGTGAAGACGGCCTTGAACTTCCCCACTGCACTGCACTGTCACGCCCTCTCCAACGGCAAGCCCCTTAATTACAATTAATCCAAGCTGCAAACTTCAAGTTCCACATATCACTGCACTCGTCCTCTTCCCCGGCTCTCCCCATTACCTCATTCTGCGACAGCCTTAAATAACAATATTGATATCAACACCCATAATATACCTGTCAGAGCATATAGCGCAGAGAGGAGTAGATAAGGAGGGCAAATTTATGATAGCGGTTTAATTTTTATTGGGGCCACACCTTATGGGCAGTGTGACAAGAGTCCCTGAGAGGGATTTGAAAAATGTTTCTGCTACTGCAAAGATGAGAGATGGGAAATAAATGTGAAAGTCAGCACATTAACCTCAATGAGGAGAAGAATCCAGTGGCTTTTGCGGCGACGTTCATTTGAGAAAGCCTGACTTATGACAGTGATTGTTTGTTAACGAGTCATGTGAATTACAAAAAACAAACAATTTTGTAGCCACCATTATTTACGTATGCCTTCCAAACCAATGGAGGTAAATGGAATTTCACATGATTGTAGACAACCCTCATTGTGAACAGTGTTTTTCGGTATTCACACTGAGATCTGCAGATTAGATTAGAGCAATGATGACTGATTCTGTAAGGGCACACTGCTGTTCATTTTTTTAAAAGGTAGTTTTGAGTACCGCAAACAAAATTCTATTGACCTCCATTATAATGAAGAGAAGGCAGCGATCTCAAAAGTAGATATCTTAAAACGTTGCTATTACATGTAGCTATTATGAGTGACTCCATATAACTACTTGATTGTGAAGGAGATCAGTTGATGAAGGACAATGTCTAGGTAAACAATAGCTCAAAAAAAAAAAGGCTGACATTTGTAATGGGTTTACAGGAGTACTTTCTGTTGATTCAGCAATGCAGGTCACAACCATAAAAAACAGTCAGCGGAGAATTTCCCTCTTGTCCATGTCATTGTTCAAGTGAATGCATAGTGTATGCACTGTCATGTGTCATTAATTACAAGGGGATAATTACAAGGAGAAACACTTTGCTGTCAATCAATACGCACATTTCCACATGCTAATGCAATAAGAACGCTATTGAGCCTTTGAGGCATGTAACCAAATTCCATTCAGGGCCATCACCTTGTCTTTAGCTGCCCCCTGAGAAGTAGGAATCTATAACGGGAACTTGGTTGATGACAATATTTTATCTCAGTGACAACTGATAATAGAACAATACAAGGACGCACAGGATATGATATAATAGGATATTGATGGGTTTGAATGCGAATTTGGTGAATCAATATCACAATGAAATGAAGTTAGACTGACGGTATAAAGCCAAAGCCCTGCTGCCCTAAACAAAACTGTTTAGAGGACCCATTAACTACTAAACGATTCTCAGTTTTTTTCTCAGGTAGTAAACTGAAAAAAAAAAAAAAAAAAAACTTACTGTATGCTTTACAACACTCTTCTGTACAAAATGGATTAATCAATGGTGGGATTTCTCTAGTGAGTAAAAAGGCTTGATACTAGGAAAAGTAGGAAGAGGGATAGAGGATGTCACATAGGACACTAGGAAGCTATGTTAGGCAGTTTGCTCACATTTTATATAAAAAATATATTACTGCAGCCCAGTGTATTTTTTTATTATGTTATGAGAACATTTGTAATGTAATTGTAAGGTAATGCATCGATCCTGACAAGTCCTTGATCAAAGCTGCCCGAAAACTCATCCTGTGTACTAGTTTGCCTTATATGACCTCTAATCAGTCATCCACAGCTAATGGCCGACACTGTGCTCTTTGTGCCCTGGGCTGCCGGACACAGGCCAGTCAGGAGGGCAGCATGACACCTCATCACCCTCATTTACTACGGCCCTGCTAACGAGGGACGACAAACAAGATGAGAAAGGAAGGTGTGAGGGAGCAGATTAACGAGTCCTGTAATTACTCATTCACGACTCTTATCTTCCTCGCAGACTCTCCTATCGAACCGGACAGGACACGGCCAACTGTGACACATGCCGGAACAGCGCATGCATTATTTACAGGTTAGTGGCCATTCTTCTTCAAAGACACAATGATCCAAATGTGCCCTGTCCTTTCTCCTTGAGGGAAAGTGAACAGGTGGAAAAAGGGATGGTAGAGAGGAGGGGAAGGGGCAGAGGATGCAAGACTAATGTGGATGCTGTTAATGAGCACACAGGGACGTGTGACATTTACACACCACGCTCTCTGAATCTATACATGTTTGTCAGCCTCTCCATTGTCTCTTCACACCGCTTCATTCACTGAAGAGGTGTGTACCAGGTGTAGAGCTAGCTGGATTTAGAGACAAAAGGGCACAAAATTTAAAGGAGAGAGGATACATACTGTTTGAATGAGTGAGTTCAGGGCCGCAAGAGGTGAAATTAATTACCATCAAAACATCATGAAATATCATCACTGTGTGCTGTTGCCAAGCCAACTGGACCTCTACATACGTCAGCTCAGTTTATTTGACAACCAGTACAGTCGTGAGTCCAAAGTCTACCAGAGTGCATAGTTATTTCTTTAAAAAGGAGTGTGTGTAAGTAAGTGTAAATACTTTACTGCCTAGATTTCTTATTTTGTGTGTGAGTGTGTTTATGTTTGTGAAATGATTTATCGATTCTGTTGGCAGAAAATTAACTGGCATCAATTTGGACAATTGTTTCAGTAGCTTATCAAGAACAAGTGACGAAATGTCTGGTTCCAGCCTCAGTGAGGATTATTTGCTGCAAACTGAATCCTTTTCAGTTTCTGACTGGTGAATGTGACACTTGAGCACAGCGGTGCTTTGAGCTGAACATCAGCATCCTTACTTGCTTTTGTCCCTGCCTGTTTGATGGATATGTCATTATTTTAAAAAAGACTTCTGACTCTGACTTTGACGATCCCTTGAAAAGTCGAGGGAATTTCACAGCAATCCGGTCAATAGTTGTCAACTTTGACCAAACAAATGTGAGCTTCATGGTGGCACTAGAAGACAAGTCAGGTGTTCAAGCCATTGGGATGAAACCTCTGGGGACTATGGGTGTGCAAAATTTCATGGCAATCCACGAAATAAGTGAAATGTTTCATTCTGAACCAAAGTGGTGACCCATTGACTTTGCCATCCCTGGAGCCACCTTGCCAGTGGTGCTACAATCAGTCCTAAAGTGAAACTGTATGGAGTCAGCTCAAAGATCACAGTTGTTGGTCCTGACCTACCGACGGAGCCTTGCAGGTCCTGACACCTCCATCAGGCTTGAGCCTTCCTCTTGAAACACAATGAGACTGACAGTCTGCAGGCCCCATAGGGGCTCTTTTTTGACTCACAGTTAGAATTGCATGACACAACCCTGCATGTGCATATGTGTAAGTGCTGTTTTTCTGTTTGGTGCTGAGGAAAAGTATCATTCCAGCGGTCAAAGAGAGAAAAAAGGATATTTAAAGAGTAGGAGGGTGAAAGGCGATCAATAAAACTGTTTTTAGTGGACATTGCTGCTCCACTCAGTCGGCATTTTGCCTTTGATGAGCCATTTAAATCATTTTCTATCCACTGCTCTCAAAAACTGATAGGCCACTGGCCAAACTTCAATCGGCACCTAAAAATGAAGGAGTGGGGCACGGCTCTGTTCGCTCAGACGTTTGAGCTGAGGAAGGTGCATCTTTGTCGTAAAAAGTGGAGTGTGTTTAAATTGTGGTAACTCCCCAGCATTGCCGCAGGGTGGACAACAAGAACAGTCGCTTTTACAACAATTCAATGACAGCAAGACGAAGAGAGGTGAGCTGAATTATGGCACATGATATGAAGGACACTGGAAGAGCACAACATGGCACGGGGGAATTAAGAGGCAATGGGTTGAGTACTGGATTAAAGGATGGATGAAATGGGACAGACTGCTGAGACGAGAGCTGGCCTGGTATTATAAATTAGTCAGCACCATGTTTAATGCTAACGCTGTGTGATTTGGCCTGGGGTAAGAGAAGGTCCCGCTCTTTCTGGTTTACCTATTTCTGCTCTGCCTGCCTGAGTACAGACCAACCGTGCTTGCCCTGCTGTGCCAGACTCTGCGTTCGCTAACCATCCTTCTGAATCTGTGAGCACACAGTGCTGCGTGATAACACGTCTAAATTAAAAAAAAGTATGAGCAATTCCATTATAAGGTTCTTTTCGTCGAGATATTCTTGGCAGCTCTTGGCAGTGTACCTATATTAATCAGAGGTGTGTTGGGAAAGGTGTTTCATTTAAATATCGCCATGACCTGAATTCCCAGTGAAGGATTAAAAAATGCAAAATGCCGGCTGCAATAAAAGCTATGATTAAGTGTACCCATTGGAATATAAGCCCATTATACATGTCCCTGAGTTGCCCAACATGTCTATTATATCTAGATTTTTCTTACTTGTACCTGAAATTCTCAGAGAGAAACTGAACATTAATAAAGGTGCCACAGACAAAGTCAGGTCATATCGGTTCCTCGACTAGGCCAGCGCTAATCATGCACACACAATGACAAGAGTGTTCAAACAGCAGCTATATTAACATCAGAACTGCACATTTGGCTCCTTAGATCTACCACAATCAATTGAAACCCTCATCTGCGGAGGAAGTGCAGAAAAACAGAAACTCAATACAAAACAGAAAGCTCATTTTTGACAAACCTAGCTGGCACCTGGCAGGGTCTCAACTTGACAAAAGGGCAGAAATTGTGAAGTGAGATGTTTGAAAATCTGTTAAATTGATCTGAGTTCTCCTTTAAGAGACTCGCTTGGCATGGTGAATTGTGTTGATTGGACACAGAATCAAATATAGCAGTTGTATTCACACAGGCAGGAGGATTAAATGGCAATCTAATTACTCAGATCTCCATGAAAACAACCTCTCTGGAGGTGGAGGAACACAAGATAAGATGCAGAGCCATGAAGGAGCGCACACTGTATGTGGGAAGAATAGCTATCTAAAACGTCTATTAAAATTTTTTGGTGAGAGTATTTGCGTCTGTGTCAAGGCCAAAACCTTAACTCTCGGGTTTATGGTGAAGCTGGTCTCATGACCGGAGTGGACATATGGGTCCATGAATCATTTTTTAATGCAGCCCAGTAAGGAGCCAGCCAGGCAATCTTCAGCATAATCAATTTGTCCAAGAGTATATGGCATCATCTCAGAGCCCATCCTTAGCATAACAACAGTACCAGATCAATACGATGCTGTAGTCTATAGGCGTGGCCTTCAAACAGAATACAGAAGCTGCTGTAGTCTCTTGTCCTTGTCTGGTCCCACTTTCCTCATTCTGAAAGATCTTGAGCTCAGTCTGTCTTTGTTTTATCTTCCTTCAAACTTTCTCGCTCTATCTCACGGTTACCCCGGCATACGTTATCTCCTCTTAACAGCTAACCGTGTGTGTTCAAATGAACTTGGGGATTTGATGCTTAATATAATGCGCATGACATTGAAACAGAATAGGAGAGAAAGGGATGAAAAGATTATTGCAGTTCATTCCGTCTTGCCAGGTGATGTAATATCTGTTACTGAGAAAGGCGGGGGAGAGGGGAGGGATGACAAAAATGAAAGAAGTCAGAGAGTAAGCATGGGAGACAAACACAGAGAGGCACCGGAAAGGTAAAAAAAGAGAGAGAGAGAGAGATGGGATTGTGCAGAAAAGCTGGGAATTTGAAATGCATTCCACTTATTTCAAGTCCACAGCCATTAAGTCGCGATGCGCCTTGACGCAGAAACCCTGTAATCTCATTTTCCTCGCGCTGCATTTTTATGGGCTAATGTGCTGATCAAAAAGGGAGATAGGTTTAAGTGGTTGTGATTAAGGATGTCGATTGGGGAGGTCCCCACTACCGGGTATCATTGTTCACAATGGACTACAGTTATTTCCAATCTGTTCAGCTTTGTCAATAGGCTTGCATGTCTTGCTAATAATTCAGAAACAGGGAACCGCAGCTGATCATTAAACTATCAGATGATGAAACACTCTTTGAATAACAATGTGCAGTGCAAACAGATAAAAAAAATAAAAGAAGGAATGGTTATTTAAAAAGGAGGGAAAAAACTCCAATCTATTGTGCGAGGCTATGAAAATCAATTAAGCGTTGCTAAAGGCTGCAGAGCTGATTACATTATAACATATGGAAATTATTGAGCCGCAAGGCTGTCCTACCACACGACTCTGCTGGGGAAAGATATCTCTTTTTGCGCTAGCATAATGATGTTTCTCAACATGGTGGCAAGCTGGTTACCATAGCTACAAGACGGATCCTCTGCGGGACAGACAGTGTGAGGGGACAGCTAGGACAGTCGGGAAGAGCACATTCACACCCGCGGAAGATAAGGGAACAAAAAGGGAGGCAGGGTGAGAATGTGAAACAGGTAGACAGAGAGAAGATGAGGGAGACGACGAGAGATAAAGACACACAGATGTTTGAAGTGGGGTAGAGGGCAGCTGAGAGGTGTGTATGTCGATGAAAAGCTGATGTGAGAGGTTCGTTTTTTTTCTTGTATATACACTTTTTGGTGAGCTACAGCACAACAGGAAAAGAGTGGGGGGTGAGTGAGAGACAAAGGCAAAGAGTCAGAACAAGTGGTAGAGATAGGTTAAAGACTGACAAGGTCCAAAGTGCCTTCTTCAATTTGTTCTGATCCAACGACGCACTCGGGGGAGTGGCAGCTAGGGGACAGGAAAATGCCAACAATGCTTCACTTTTCGCTTTCAGCAAGAAATCAAAATGTGAAGCGGCGCAGCGGGGCCCGTGACAGTTTCATAAGGAGATGCTGATAACTGGGCCGGGTAGAGACTAATAAATCTTTCATTAAAAGGCCTTTTGAGTATGTTTCAAAGATGAGATGATTATCTTTTCACTCTGCTTTTTTTCCTCCAAATGAAATTATGCAGATTCTTTTTTTTTTTTTCTGTGACATTTAAGTTTTCTTGCTGTGCTTCTTCTAAGCCACAACCCACTTTACCTCTACTTTGTATGATTCAACTGGCAGATTGAAAGCTATGTTTTTGATAAGAGCAGCACATTTAATTAAAGAGTAGATTCAGCTTCAGAGAAATAACTTAGACTAAGATAAAATAAACAGCTACCAGGACCATTGTGCATCACGAATCCACAGGTTGATCACCTAAGTATGATGAGGATCTTTGAGAGTGTGTTTAAGGATTTAGTCTGACTACAATACAGCTATAGAGCTTTATTAAGCCTAAAAATACTGTGGCAGAGCAGTGATACAGGCAGTATGTGAACATGAAAGGGCAGTCAATGATTGCAGCTGAATTTTTTCCAACGCAACATCACATACATGGTATCAAGCAGAATATGTGGTGTAAACAGTACATGTCCCACGTTTAAAGGCCATACTTCATACAGAGATTGAGACGTGTAAATAGGGTTTCTTCATATGAGCTCAGATGTCTGTCAGTGTGAACCTTTATCTTTTGAAAGTCATGCAATTTATGTTTGACTGGGCAGCGTAGCATGGAATCTGACAGAGAGGGAGGGATTGACAAGCAACAAAGGTTAAAGCGCGGACTGAAACTCGCAATGTTCACAATGTTGTTTTGAACCATTAATTCGACACTGCACTCACAGGTTAATCCTCGGTCGTTGCCCTTTTACTCAAGATCTGTATCTACAGCTCAAATTTAAAACATTACTGTGACAGAATTGGATCAGCCTTATCTTAAATAGAGTGAACCCATAAGAAAAATGACAATATTGGTTGTTTCCTGAAAACATAACACATATCTTTTCCTGACAAGAAGCCTCATGAAGAGTGACAACAGCTACGCTAAATTGGTTTCAATCACACAGATTTGACAGTTGCCATGTGGGTCATTTCAGACAACACTGACTACAGATCTGTTTTGTCATTTAGATTACTTTAGATTTGTTTGTATACATATATTTAATGATCAGCTCATTAACAGTAGTCATTATCATGTTTATATTACAGAATGAACATGGCAAATTTGTGTAGTCATTTCTTATTTTCTGTATTTGGCCACTTTCATATAATACTTTCAAGTATCTGTGGGAGTTCCTTCTTAGATTAAGAGGGATACAAGAGTCTACCAATATCTACTGCAAGGAAGATAAGTAAGATTGACTAGTAATCCTGCAATAATTCTTAAGTAACAGTGTAATAAGCTTACAGAGGCACCAACCAAAAGGCAAAAACTGTGAGACAAGTACTATGAACTGAAATGCACTGATAATGCATACTCTGAGAGCATAATTTTAAAATACCTCTAATGCTTGTATCAATAAAAATAATTGTATTTTTTAATCAGGTTAAATAGCTGTGCAGGGCAATAACCCGAAGACATGGATGCACAGCAACAACAGTCTCAGCAGCATTAAAAGCTTACGCTGAAGAGCAGGGAAAATCCTATCACCGTTACAGTGTATAAGTGTGTGTGCATTTGTATGTGTGAGAAATACATCCCACAAAATTGACACAGCATTACGCTCCTGTACAAAATGGTAGAGAGATGTGTCTCTTGCTGTGCCTTTACACAGGATTAATTGAAGGTTTCTTGAAAGATGAAAAAGGCACACTGAAATACTGCTTCACCAACGACACCACCGCACACTCATTACACTCTGACAAACACATATCCATTGATCACAGAGTCCTTTGATGCCGTGTTTCAACAGTTGCGAGAGCCTGTTAATTTTGCATCCCAACTTCAGAAGACATTATTACACGTAGTTCATTGACAGTCACGATTAATTATACAACATTAGTTTAAAGCATGTTTGTAAAGAAGCTAAAGGTTTTGGAGTCAATTCATCTGTGACGCATTTGTCACGAAATCTTGGAATCCATTTTAAATCACGATTCGAGACTTGTGAAAAAGCAATATGGTCTCTTTTCCTGACACCTGATATAAGCCCTGCTGCTGAATTTTGGACCTGTTGTATTCCAGAAGGACTTTGAATAGTTCCATCTAAGAGTGCTGCTGCAGCCTAGGTGAAACGATATCAAAGCATGAATTACTGTACCCATTTCTGTGTCTTCAAAGCAAAGGTTTCATTTTGGAGACATTACTGAGCTGAACGAGACATCTCAGGACAAATCTTTTTGCCCGAGCATCAAAAAAAGTAATTTTGAGCAAAACAAAAACAGACAATTCCTGCACAAAGCTTAATATTTGGTTCAAGGCCTGCAAGGTTTTTCTAAAGTTTAGCAAGCCTAACGGGAAAGCAAATGATTTATTGTTGCCTATTACTTGTGCTGGATTTCAAGTTCATACATATTTACAAACCTTGGAATCTTTGGAACAATGAAGTCACCTAGACTGTCAAGTTACTTATTTGTAGGTCAGTTTCAGTGACCTATCCTGCATGATAAGCACCACACAAAGCATCAGTCCAACAGGAACCAAACCAAACAAGAAAAAAAATGCGACTGTTTCCATATGCAGACAAATGGGCATATGCACACGTAGACTTCACACAAAGTGAAGTGGATTTATACCAGTGTAATTAACAGCCTGTGATTTATTGCTAATAGCTGCAGTGTTCTTGGCCCTATGTAAAGGCCTGAGTCAAACAAATGCAAAGTGCTGAGTGTCTGGTTCAGCACTCAACATTCACTTGAGTCACTGTCAGACACCCACATTTACGTCTGTTATGTTCCAATAAATGCCAAAAGCATCAACATACATCATAAAAACTGCCAGATTTTATTGTGACACCTTATGTGAAAGTGTCACCTTCATATCCTCATGTGTACACCATATACTGTGTAATATCTACAGCTCACATGTATTCATTAGAAACATCCAGTGCTTCTTTTGAAGAAGATTTTATAAACTAATCACTCAAAAAAGATGTCTTAGTGTCGCAGCGGGATATCATTACCAATGGCTTGTAGTTCAGCTTACTGCCCAGCTCACCTTGACACGGCATAATCTTTCACCGTGGTAAACGATAGCGTCTAGCCAGACAAACTGCAGTATTCATGAAGTGGATCCTGATGCCATTATGTAAGTCTGTCCGTCAGAGTCCCCACCAGCCCGACACCAGGCTAGTGGCTGGAAGAAGCTTTAAGCAGATTAAAGTCGCCCTACACTTAACACAGCTGAGGCTGTAATCTGAGGTTCACTTAACAGAGCCTAGCAGTCAGATGTGCGCGGGCGTAGGATTACAGTGATGGCTGGTCCAGATAAATCCTCTAGCATCCTCCAGGGAAACAGAGTACATCGAAAAGGAACAGACTCAGTGCTTGTGAGTGTGTGTACATAAATGCCACAAATTAAATCATTCTGAATCCCCTTTACCTTTTGCTGTTGTAATAATGTGCATGGATCAAAGCAACATGCTATTAACTAAAAATCCTAAAAGGCTCACATCAATACCCAGGCTCTGATCTTTGTTTTGGCGAAGCAAATGATCTTCGGATCAACACCCCCTCCATTGACCCAGCACTCGTCACTGGGAAAAAATACTAATGGGCTTCCCTCTCGCTTTATGAATCATGGTAAGACTGCGTATGACAAAAACAGGAGCAGCTGAAGCAGCAGCCGAGGTGGGCAGCCAGATGCAATAAAAGCAGTCTAAAGCGGGAGATTTTACTGGGAATAAGGATGAAGTAAGCAATAAATGTAGGTCGCTTTAACCGGGCTGAGCAGTGCTGTGACAGATGCCTGTGCAGGGGTCAAGTGAGAACAGACCACAACGTAGATACTTAATATGGTTAGAGGGAAATGTGGCAGTCAAAACATGTCAAAACTAAAAAAAGCGTGAAGGGGAAGGAAACCTGAGTGGTTTCAGTGTCAGTGAAGGAAGAGTATACACTGTAAAAGTGTCGAATAAAAGCCAGTCTTCAAAAAATAGCCATGTTTGCAGCCAGTTCAACGAAGTAAAGCCTGGCAAAAAAAAAAAATCAAATTAAATAACTTGTGCCACTTATTGTAATTCACATATCCACAGCCATTAATTCAATCAGTAAAATAATATGATCTATTCTATTCCTGTGAATATAAGAAAAATACTGCTATTACTCACTGATTCATTCTGATCAAGTCTGCTAATGTTTCACAATAAAAGTCCTCCTGGAAATGGCAGATGATTATCATTGCTTGGTGGGCTTTAATGTGACTTGTGATGATAGTGTTTGGGTTGCATTAACAGCAAAAGCAAGCCGCAAATGAGCACAAAAAGCAAGAGGAAAGTCAGATAACAAGGAGGCTTTTTACTAAAATACAATAAATTGTATTATAGACTATGTGGTTTATTGTGATAGCAACTACATGAGTTGGTGTTAATAGCTGCGTGCAGCCATTATCTGCTGTTTAAGCTGTTTCTCGTTTCTTTGCTGCAGTGTGGAGCTGGACTTCAAGCAGCAGGAGGACAAACTGCAGCCGCTGATGAAGAGGCTTTGCCCTACGGAGGACAGCCACTTCGCCGCCCTGCCTTACCCCCAGGAGGCCTTCACCTCCACCCCTAAACGCAAGTCCAAAGCTGACTCCAAGAAGCACGCTCGCTGGAAACTTTGGTTCCTGTGAAAACACAGGACACCTCTCCTCCCCCAGTACCGATGCACAGGATTTAAGCGTCCATCGGGTCGTTCATATTCGTTTGGTTTATCCATCGTCCTCCGTTTTATCACTTGGCTTTTTGTAGACCTGGTTACCAGTATTAATGGAGAGCTCCACCACTGGATACTGAACCCCTTCTGTGTGGATTCCATGGAAAATTCAAAATGTCATGCTTACCAAAAATGGATTCAGAGTTATTTTGAACTCATTTCTTCAAACATGGTGTGAAATTACACCAGAGCAACATATTTGGAGATCAGCAAGGTGAGAAGACGAATTTGATCTCCCTCTGTCTATTTGCATATATTTTTCTAGCTGACGTCTACGGGGTCCTATTCTATGATAATGGTTCAGTGACTGTCACATTTCTATTCACCAGTTGGGACTTTTGTCTTTCTTCCCAGCCTCCAGGAGAGGCTGGCAAATCAACCACGATGCTCTGAGGTCTACATCAACAGCATATCACCGTACTGCAAAGCACAATTAACACTGTTCAGGATACATTTTCTCCAGAATAATTAAAAAGAACTATTTTGAGTATTAACTCACACATGTAGATCACCTACTAACCATGACAGATTGAAGACTTTCATAATATCTAAAGAAGAGACCTAAAGGACAAAGAAGTCAGAGATGTTTATTGGAATTCTATGATCCACTTTCTATCCATCGCTAAAAATGTCTCCTTGAATCAACTGACTTTGAAGTAAAGAATGAATAAATAACACTTATTTTCTTAATAACGTTTGCAAAGTTAGACGTCAATGTACTTTTTTCTATATAAATATATATCTATATACATTCACTTTAAGGTTTAGTGGAATATATTTATTTGAGCTGCTGTGAAGGGGGCTGTGCATTTTAAAAACTACAGCGCATAGGAGGTAAATCATTTCTGATTCTTAATTCCTTTTCATACATCATACTTAGTTCTTACTAACCTCACAATGCATATGGTGATTGAAACCATACGCCGTAAGGAAAAGAGGGAATCCATACAGTCAAATTTCATCAGTATGAAACTATAGAGAGTTCTGGCTCAACACACAGAAGAAAAAAAAAAGTTTAACGATCCTTTATTGTTTCAGTCGCGAAACCAAGTAAGATAAATAATGTTGGTTCTTAGCACATATGAGAGGTAACAGAAGATAGCTGAGATTGTATTGCTGCAGTATCCTGCATCATCTACTACGATAGCTACTGAAACCAAGCCAGAAAGACTGAATGTGCCACTTCTGATCACAACCAGGGCTTCTACAGTGCAGGGTGGCAGGCGTGTAGCCTTGCATGCTTTTTACAACCCTTGGATTTTGCAGGATATTTTCTAGCTTTAAAAAAATATATAAAACAATTTTTAAAAAGAAGAACAAACTTTTTTTCTCCCCCCTTTCCCCGCTTTTCTTAAATAACCAGCTCCTGCCCATTGCTTCCACATCTATTCGACTGTAATGTAAAAACTCATGTAGTGACGCCATACAGGGTGCAAAGACTATGTACAGCCAAGATAATATTTGCATTTACTATATAGAAATATATGTTGTATAGCATCGACTAGGGCTAATACCATTTTAATGAGTGGGAAAGCAGCCAATATCTAAAAAGAAAAACAACATTACGTCACAATGCCTGCAGGAGCATAAAACTGAAGTCACTCTCGAAGCCAAAATCACTGCCCCAAAAGACAGGAAATGCGCCAAAGTGGTTTCAAGGGCATAAAAGAAACATCTTTACGACTGTCACAACAATATCTAGAAAACTACGAAAATATCACTGGCTTGACTTTCACAAGCTCCAACATGCTGCTTTCTGTTGGCTAAATGTGATTCACACCTCCACTCTTGTACTTCTTGGTTTCTTTCAGTAGTTATGCTGTAGCAAGAGAGAGAACTAGATGTTTATCTGTACCTTAAAGAAGTGCAATTGATTTATTATGTGCAATACTGTGTATTTTATACTGTTTTTTTAAAAAAGGAAAAAAAAAGAATAAAGATATTTAATATGCAAAATATGAAAAATAAACACAGACATCTACAGAGCTCTCTAAGTCTGAAGAAGACTGGGTATCATTTGCATAGTGAGCAGCATTGTAGGATGTTACTTTCATCAAGGCAAATAGTAGTTAAAGGGTTGGCTCACCCAAATGACAAAAAACATATTTTCTGACTAACACTATCCAGCCGTTAGCAGCAATGCAGATTATATTTGCCTTTGTTATCTGGGGTGATATTATTCAGTGTCACTCTGGAGAAGATATGTTGCTTTTGAACATTTTGAACATAATTTGAAATGTAAATGTAATGTCGCGAGCACCACAAACGAAATGTCATTCACCTCAATTATATTGAGGTGTCACCGTGACAAGCTAAAACTCTTTGCATGGCTGCTTCTATGGGGAGTGAGGAAATATGTTTCTTTTTTTGTTTTTTTGTTTTTTTGTAATTTGGGTGAACCAATCTGGTAATTTAAAAATCCTGACAGCAAAACAATCAACTCTCCAATATTATGTGATGAAAAGCTACAGATAAGGTTGGAAAATCCTCCTAGAATTAGCCCTGCATCTCTTTGATGCTCGAATTGAAAACAGAATATAACAGGAGGGATAAGCAGTGAAAGTCAAACTGCCTTAGAACCTGCTTCTGATCCAAAAATTGCACTCACAGCACAGTTCTCGCCCCAGTCATCATTACTTTAATGCCACCTATGTACTTTCGGGCACGTTCATCCGTTGGTGAGCGTAAGTGCACCTGCTTAATTTTTGTGTAGACTAGCACTGAGGTGAATCCAGGTAAACTGGGGACAAATCTCTGAGTGAATGCCCTAGAGATGCAGAGTCACCCTCACATGGATGCATGAAGCTGCAGGAAGCAGTGTTGCTCAAGGGTAGCACCGCTCCCCCCTCCTTGCTCTCACCCATAGCAGGGCTATCACCACAGGCCTTCCCTTGGGTCTACAGCACAGTACTGACGGTACAAACAACACGGCCAGTGCACCTTCACATCTTCGTACACCCTTGAACCGCTCTCCTCCTGTGGTTTGAAGGTGGCGAGTATCACCATGCGAGTCCCAGCAGTCTTCACACAGTGTTGACAGCGAGCGCGCATCTGACATGAGTTGTCGCAGGGTCAATAAACCCAAGAGGACGTTCAGTCAAAGTTTCAGCACAGGAGAGGAGAGGAGACGAGAGGTGCAGCGAGTGAGTGATAAGTGCATGTTTGAGGCATTATGATGCAGTGCCATGTCTCACTATGCTTCTTTTCTGTAAGAGCTCTGCAGCATTCTGGCCAGCAGGAGAGAGAGAGAGAGAGAGAGAGGGAGCGGGAGAGAAAGGACAGAAAGAAAGAAGCAAGGAGATGTTGAAAGAAATATTGAGATAGAAGCCAATACAAAGACACTGAGATACAGAGTGAGCGATACAGAGAGCCAAACACACAGGAGATTTGAATAGACGTCACTGAGACGGCTTTGTTGCAATACACTCGGTCAGTGAGTGCATGCAGCAAAGAACAAGCTCCAGCCCCTATAGCCGGTCAGCCCCATACTGTCAATCAATAACATAGAGTCCTTCCTCTGCAGCTTTCCACTCAGTTACTTCTGCATACTGCAGGAAAATCGTCAGGACAACCATGAAACACTGCAACCAACCATCACCTCAACCTGTTGTTGGTTAGTCTTCAAAACTATTGCTATGAAAAGTTCAATAGCTGAGGACAACATTAAGGAAAAGCCAACTGCCTATCAAGATTTCCAATTCTTTCTCAGATCTGTTTGGTACACTGTGTTATTAATTTTGACATTTAGGTGTTTGCTGACAATGTGTGACAAAATATGCAAAGGTCAGGCTGGCTAACATGACAGAATTAGAAAAAAAAAAAACAAAGGTTTGATTGTAGACGACAAGTGTGTGTTCCTATCATCCAGAAGCTTGAACTAGAGAAATGTAATTCAAGGGCATAAAAGGTAGAACTTTGTAATTTCAGCAGGGACAGCCAAAATGTTTCTGCTACTATCATAATGTAAATGTATTCACAAGGACTCATCTCAACCTGCATGAGGGTGGACATGAATATAAAGATACAGCCTGCTAAGATGTCCGACGAGGCAAATGTGCGGCGATGCTGTGTCTAAGTTGCTAACAGGCGTAGCACTGCGGTGACAACACACAACAAAACAGACGCCCCCAAGCCGTCACTGTGATCGCTCTCATCAACATTCTGTGTCCACCAGCAGGCAGGAGAGGAGAGAGAGAGAGAGAGGGAGAGAGGGAGAGAGAGCAAGAGGCGGGAGACAGAGTAGAACGTTAATGCATAAATCTAAATGTAAGAGGCTGCCACTCAGAAGAACAAGGTCGGTGGTTGGCTGTGGTGTTGTGTGAGCAGCAGCGCGCAATCTGCCTGCAGAGTAGGCAGCAGTACCCTGCGGCAGCAACAACAGTCCTCTGATTAGAAAGCGACGACACTTCTAGCAGCGCTAACCGGGTGTCATAGCTGTTAAAAATTCCCACCAATCTTATTGATCATAAAATAGCGATTTGGGGTTCCTGCTTCAAATGCAGCGTTCGTCTCAACTTCTGTATATGTGTGTGAGTAAAAAGGAGCCATAGTGTGTTCAGAAAGACAAAGCTTTGATGTGACCTCTAACTCTGACTGGGTAAAAAGACACTCTGCACACTGATGCTAAATATTATGCAGGCACTTAGAAATGTCAAGGCAGTCAAGTAAAGTGGCTAGCTACCTATAGAGGAAGCAGCTGACAAAAGGCAGAGGTCAGAGGGGACAATAAAAGCAAACTGTTATAAGACCGTGAAGTAAGGTTGAGGGCAGCTGCAGCACATGTATATGAAGTAGTACATAATTTCAATGAGGGCCACATGAGGTCACGGGTAGAGTAGTTTCATTAACCAGAAAGGAGGCTGGCTTCTTTCACGCCATTCAGCAGCCACTGCTGGAAGCACTGAATGCCATTTCACTCATGCCACAGAGGGGGGTGCGCTGAAATGGGTGCACCTAGTATAATACGGCAGACAGGAGGCCTGCATGTGCTGCCTTCGTGAGTGCTAATAGCCTTTTAGACAAAGTGGAAAGTAAGATCCAGATCTGAAATACATGAAATGATCAAAAGAACCCCACTGCAGTGACAAATAACGGAGGGGGGGACATGGCAGGAGTGGACGGAGAGCCGCAGAAGCAGCTGGTACAAGTTCTAACATCTTTTCCAAATCCGACTTTCCAAACTCTCTGACCATGAGCCAGGTGGGGACGATGCAGAGTCTGTATGCCCTGGCATGGAAATAAATAGACTGGCAAGCTAGAGAGGGAGAGTAAGTGGGAGTCCTACACCCCCCGTCCAGGCAGCTGGCTGGGAGAGAAGGGGCAGCAGGGAGGCCTAAGCTCATCTCACAGCATCATTAGCTTTACAATATGTAGTGCAACGCACGATGGAGATATGCTACCCGACAAAGCGCTCCCCTTTTGTGCGACCGTGAAATACCTTTATGTCGAGGGAGAGAAGCTAGAGAATCTCTGCAGTACAACACAACTTTACTGCAACTCAGAGAGAAAGGAAGCGTGCGAGCGAAAGAGAGGAACGAAGAAGAGAGTAAGAGGACACAGGGGACAAAGGATGAGTGCTGCGGACGTATTATAGCACTATGACATAACACACACACACACACTTGCAAACACACACTGGATGATTAGTGTGTGATAACTCTGGCTACTGTTGGCTTTATTAAATCACTCTCTGCTGGTGTGGCTCAGTGACTGGTAATAAAAGCAGATAAGCTTCCATTTAAACAGGTGATGCCGTTTCCTGCTGCTGCACAGACGGAGAGGATGCTGTGCCTGCACACTGGCACACAAACGATAAATAACCTGAGACAGGGAGGAAAAGGAAGCTCCGCCAACCAGTAACAGTATCAATATAATCAGTCAGTATCATACGACTTCCCATTTTCCTATACATACTTGAAGTCCGGAGAAAATGTCTCTCTCATCACTTACATCTTTTTAAGTGGGCTGTAAAAGTACCATTAGTGCTCTCAAAGGAATCTGCATCATAAAAGCTTGCGCAAAAAAGCGCATATATTTACTACCCAAGTCTCACTTTCAAAGTCACATCACAGGCTACATGCAGCTCTAATGGATACAAGCATCGGCAGGATGAGATCAAACTCGTCAAAGAATACAGAAGTTGACATTTATTGGACTTTTTGGACTCGTGAAAACGGATCAGGAAGACAGCATATTTATACGCTGACTGATAAGTGCATTAATTGCTACCGAGCTCTTGCTGAGACTGGGGTGAAGGATGCTAACAACAGTGGAAGTTAATGGTAGTGGTGGTGGTGGTGGGGTTAAATTATCGCACAGAGCATCTGAAATGTTTTAATAAGCGAGGGATCAGACACACGAAGAGGCGAACACACACATTAAAAAATCATGAAACGGCAAAACAAAAAAACACACACACAGTTCGGCACACAAACAGCTGGCTGGAGAACGATATGAGCAGATCAAAGCCGCTCTCAGTCTGAGGTCGTGCGAAAGCATTTTGCCAAGGTAGACTTTACCTTTAATGATAGTTTTGGAATGGGACTGGAGTTGCAGTGGGCCTGTGGGAGTTAAGATGGTTATGGTACAGGGGCCTTTAAATTGGAGAGTGTGTGTGTGTGTGTGTTTGTATGGGTGTAACGAGCAGGGGGGGTGAAAAGAGGAGATTGAAAAAGAGCTACTCTTAAGAGTACACCTAATAGTTGCAGAGAATCAGTCAAACTTACGATGTGAGGGGAGTCACGGCCCATGGAAATGACTGTCCTGTTAACAGTCCTCAGCAGCTTCTCCATGATGATCTGAACGTGCCACTGGGTGGGGCCCTGCAGAAAATTCAGGCACATAGTCGAGTTATTAGTCTCCTACATTTCCCACAGTGATTCTAAACATCTCACAAAAAGACATTTCCATGAGTCATACTGCATTTGAGGTTGCACCGAAAACATTAAAGGCAGAAAACAAAGATGAATGTGAGGTTTCACCACTGGTTACAAAACAGTGTTTTTGTTCTCTGTCCTATTGAGGCTACTTCTAATTTTAGAATGAATGGTTTCATCTGCTTTACAGTAGGTCTTGAGAGTTGAATGTACAAATTGACGAGTCTAGACTAGGCTGCTGGTGATGCCACGAACATCTCAAAGCTTCTCATGTACATTTGGCCAGTCATCTGCACAAGTAAGAAACATATCACCGTAGGATAAAGGCCAGAATCTCTAACAAAGCTAATTTTCTGACCATGTTAAGGGGAGACACAACAGCTGAAGATCTTGCCATGAAACTAAGTTGATTGCTTACATTAAAACTATTATTTTTGCATTACAAGTTTCTTGAAATTGTATGTTTAAATATGCAAATGAGGTATCATCTAATTAAAAATTCACTAATGTGACAGTGGTTGTTTGATGCCAAGATGCTCCTTGTCTTGGCTCCTATTCGTGATATTCATGGACAGAGACGTGCACTGCATGCACTGGGGCGGTTTGCATCATTGGTTTAAGTGGCGAGTCAGCACCCCCGAGTTTAAGGCCATGGTCCTCTGCCAGAAAACAGTGGAAGGCTCAGTTCTGTGTTGGAAGTGTGTTTCTGCCCCAAGCAAAAGGAGTTTAAGTATCTTGGGGTCTTGTTCACTTGTTGGCAGTAAAATGGAGCGTGAGATAGTCAGGCGGATTGGTGCAGTGTCAGCAGTAATGCGGACGTTGCACCGGACCGTTGTGGGAAAGAGGGAGCTGAGCCGGGGGGGCAAAATTCTAGATTTTCCAGTCTATCTACGTTCCAGCCCTCACCTGTGGTCAAGCTTTGGGTAGTGATCAATAGAATGAGATCGTATATACAAGCGGCCGAAATAAGTTTCCTCTGTAGGGTGGCTGGGTTCAGCCTTAGTGATAGGGTGAGAAGCTCGGATATCTAGAGGAAGTTTGGAGTAGAGCCACTGCTCCTTCGCATCAAAAGGAGCCAGCTGAGGTGCTGATCAGGATGCCTCGCTGCTTTGCTTTGGAGGTTTTCCGGGCACGTCCAACTGGTAGGAGACCCCAGGGCAGAACAAGAACTTGCTGGAGGGATTATATAGCCCATTTGGCCTGGCGCCCGAGGGGAAGCTGAAAAACAGCTGAGGAGAGGGGCCACTGGATGGCCCTTGCCCTGCCACCTTGATCCAATCCCAGATATGTGGACGAGAATGGATGGAAATCAGAAATCTGAACATTGGATGAAGCCAGGTTCAAAATTCTTGTTTCTTTTTGCTGACATATTAAAGTCAAAATGTTTTTATGGAGGAACTTTGGATATATCTTTTTATCACTTTATAAATGTGAAAATACTGTCAACAGCCGTAATTTATGTTGTTATATAAATCTATGAATGATATAGGAACTGTAATACACACTACCGTTCAAAAGTTTGGGATTGTCTGCTACAAAAGCTTGATTCAGTTTAGGAGGGTGAATAAGACGATGGACGTATAAAGGGTTTGCAAAAAAAAGTAATGTTGTGTACATGGAGAACAAAACGCTGTGCAATGGTTCAACCACACTGACAACACAAAGGGCAGAGACAAATATCCTACTGAGCAACAGTTAAATAAGAAGCTCAGGAAATCACCAGTGATTGGTAAAAGAAACTTGAGAAACCTGAGTAGATGTAAGTAACGAGGACTTAATTTTTACCTTAACTTAATTTTAGTGTCTCTTCTTAAAGTGATTTAGGGAGGATTCCTCCTTTTAACTTCTGCACTGGTCCTTTTTTCCCCAATCGATGGCTTATCTTCGCACTGAATTTAATTAAAAATCAGTCTGCAGATTTTTGACACATTAAAATAAAATAAAAAAGCAGGTAAAAATGTACTTCCTTACTGTTTTGCGACATTACAAAACAATTTATCTGTTTGTCTTCATCAACACATGAAAATGTTGATACTGTACTTCAAAAAGTTGAAACTCTGAAGACACTTTGAGGACATTTTGTGTCGAGAGACCTGACGAATATGACTGATGTAGCCAAAATGATTTATGCATTGGGAATCTTTGCTTTTGGAGGGGTAAAAACCCATGGGGCAGTTGTACCGTTGTCATAAATGGGGCACATTTTCCATGGACTTGCTTATTAGTTGGTGTGAGTGAGCGTAGAGCTCTTTCTGTCTGTCTCTACCTGTCTGTGGGGGAATCTTCTAAGCAGACCAAGCTCTGCAACCTAAACTTTCAATAATTTAAACAGCTCTTTCTGTGATTGAACTCAAACATGCGAGTCTGTGCACATTCACGCAATCACAGAGGAGTGCTGGGGAGAATCAACTGAGGAGGGAGTTTTCAGATATTGCCTTCAAATGCAGCAAGTGTGACACATCTTCTGTGTGCATTCAGCACATAAAGAAAAAACCTTAATACCTAATGGGGAAATATACAATTAGTTTGTCATTTCAAACAGTGTATAAGTCGCTTAACTTAGAAACTCGAGTGGACAGAACTATCCACAATTTCTTTCCCATCCTATTCCTTTCCTTACATACCTATTGTGAATGTAATGTGTCTATGAAAGTGTGCAGTGCAGGTATGAAAGAGAGAGGAAGGCAGAGACAGAGCGAGAAGGAGTGTGAAAGGCAGAGCAAGTGGGAGAGGTGGATAATCCCTAGCAGAGTGGAGTGTGGGAGGCCAGGCCGCGGTGATCAATGGCGAGGGGAGTCTGAGAGGGCCTTAGGGAGGACATCGGGAGTCTGGGCATGGAAGAGGATGAAAAGCACTTGTGAAGCAGCTGGGTGTGTGTGTGTGTGTGTGAGGTTTGAATGTGAGAGATGAGGACTGCAGTGAATCATTCAACTAAGTAAGTTGCTGAATCCATTAGTTAGTTTTATGTCATTTATTAAGAAAAAAATAATGTTTACCTTTTCCTGTTGTCACCTGTGTAATTTTAAAATGAATAATTTGGGGGTTGGACTGTTGGTCAGACAAAACAACCAATTTGAAGAGGTCAACTTGGGCGCTGAGAATGTGTAATGGGAATGTCGTGCCTATTGTCTGCCACTTTATAAACTGAATGATGAATTGATTAACTGGAAAAAGAATGAAAAGATTAAAAGTTAAAAAAAAAGTTAATAGTTTGACTGGCTACATGACTGGCTCTGTGATTGGCTTCAGCGACTGTTCGTTCATGAAGTAGACCGCAATGCTACAGGGTACTCTGGCTCTAAAATATCAAGGGGTGAAGCAGAGCTCATCACCATGTTCTTGGAGCACGTTCATGGTGTTGAAGATGGCCTCTAGCCACCCTGAGCAATGAATTATTGAGCACAGCCAGCTCTACAGGTTAGTAAATTAACAGTGCTGTAAAATGTGCACCTTTCAGGGCACGAAGGGCAATAAAATAAATTAAGAACAGCACCCTGATTAGTAGCTATTCAGTAAAATAACCACAGTCAAAATGTGCTTCTTCATTTTGGAGCCAGTCCTGGATCTCCTTGTTATGCTGCTGTTTGCCCTAGAGGGGAATAAAAGTACAGAACCCTTCAGAGTTGTGTTGCTCACCACATCCTTCCTGTAGAGCACCTCCAGGATGTCACTTAGCAGCTGGCAGCAAGCCTTCGGCTCTTCCCGCTTCTCCAGGTGGAACTTCAGCTGGTCCGTCATCAGCGGCAGAAGGATGTCGCGGCAATCTGCAGGGACACCACCAAATACACACATTGACAACGCTGCTCAACACATGGAGCAGATGATGAATCGCACACGGCAGTGCAGCATATGCTCTTGACACACTTTCGATGAGGACGCACGCAGCTTGTTAATGGCTTCCTCACAACACAGAGGATTAAATTGGAACAATGCACAGCATGAATTTATTATTTAAGCTGGATGTGCGATAGGAACAGGACAACAGCACGACTGACAAAACAAAAGTCAAACAGACCCACGTTACCAAACAACCAAATGACCCGACACCTCAGCTAAATATATTTCAACGTCAGCATGAAAAATCACATCAAATTAGCCAAATTTATCTTTATTCCTCCTGATATTCCAAAGGAATGTTTATTTTTAAACAGTTTTATTTAAGAAACATAACACAAACATTTGTCTTCCTCAAAAATGTTATTCCCCTGTATTTCCCTATAGTAGACACTGGGTCAGTCTTACAGAAAAACTACTTCACCCTCTCCTCTGCAGGTCTCTCTGTACTAGATCCAGCAGTTTTTGGCAACCAGATCAGAGAAATGCAGGATGGTGCGGACAGTCCACTTCTTTGTGCAGCTTGACACTGAATATAGACTGTTGGTGTAGTCACACAGATCAGAATCTTTTCATGCCTTGCTCAGTGCTCTGTTTCGAAGTAAACAGGCAAAAGGTTGAAAATGAGAAAGTCTCACTGTCCACCACAAAAGACATGGGTTAAATTGTGTATTTTAAAAGGGGTTAAAATGAACACACACTTTTAAAATCTTAATATAATCTAATTAGGAGTCCCAAATAAAAGCATTAGGAAGGAACAACACCCTTAGGAAGAACAGAAGCAATATAACTTATAGATTTGATCATGTATCTCCCTGCCGTTCTTAAACAACAGTTAATATGCTCTGTTGTCCACACCCCTGTGTGTGTTACATCACTAGAAAGCCCAGAATGTGCTTTCCATTGTACATTAGGACTCAAATAGACAGCATGTATAAAGGCCTCTGAAGACAAATATTACTGGTTCTCAGGAGGTATAGCACTTCACCTCTTACTGCCCCAGTGAGTTTTAGGTTGTTGCACTGTTGTAAATATCAAATCTTGCAACTTTGAAAGCATGAATATATTTTTAAATATTGGTTGATATAAATGTTACACACTTTATGCCCACTTTGAACCTAAAATAGCAGCAGAGGCAGCAGAAAACTTTCTTGTTAACTCCGTCAAAGTAACAGCTACAATTAAAATTCTACACAACGTGCAACCAAACACAACCGGAAGAGTTCGGCTGATGTTGACGGCAACATCAAAAAGTGAATTTCCATATGCAGGGGGCAGAGAATCTGGTTGGCAATTGGACATGGAGGACAGCAGCGATAAGCCAGAAAAGTATTCTCTTGGAGGCAGTCTGCCACAAAATTATCATATTTTTTATTAAACCTTCAGATTCCAATCTTAGTGGCATTTGTGGTTGGTGTGTGTGGGTCATATTTAAAGCCTGGGGACAAATACTGGAGTTAGGTTGGTTCAATTTAGAAGATGGGGAGTATCGCTTAGGGGATTAAGTGAGTATTTTATAGATTTATGGAGAGGAAAGCAATCACATAACAGTTTTCTGTCCACTTTGAAGAATTGATAACACCTTTGCGAGAAAGGAAGAGAAAAGACAAAACACTGAAAAATAAAACATCCTCCATGCCCCCATGCCCTACACTACACATACTGTCATTAACTTTTGATTGCAATTTCATATAGGAATGCAATGAGTTAAACTATTGCCAATCAACCAGAATGCAGGGACAATAGTTCCCTTCAAATACCAACCTTCATAATAACAAGGTGCAGCGCTGCTCTAAAAGGCCACCCAGAAATGGATTTCAGTTTACAATCAATGCAATCTCTCGGCTTTGCACGTAATGTTACGGCTTTAGGCCAATCAGCTGGGACAAAAGTAAATTTTAACTTCATTATTCATCAAAATCACTCACACTAACAATCATAAAGCTTTGCCAACTGTCAATACTGCTCAAGGCCGGATGATAAACAGCAGAATGTAATGCATAATGAACAGCATCAACTGTAGGGACTTCTTTATAAACAACACCCAAAGGTATTGAAGATGAATGCAATCACTGCTTTACATTCCCTGACCCGTTAGGAACATAAAATTGAGCAGCATAAAGCGATATGATGAAGACCCGCACAAAACAGCATCTTTGATTGAGGAGTTTTCAGTAGCTGCTCCCATTTCACTGTCAGTATTACTGGAATTGCAGAGACCACGTCGAGACTCTTTAATAAAGAGGGTGCAGAATAAATTTCGTAGTAATTAGAAATTTAACAAACGAAGACTTCTGGAGAATTTAAAATTTCATTTTTAACGACCCAGGCATTGATTAATTCATTAATTACGCAATGATTCTCTTCTAGCAGTTGAGGAAATTCCTCATAGCTGCTGGACTCATTTTGAATTGCTTTTAATAATCCTAATGTAAAAATAATTATGGGGACGCTCCCGCTTGGAGATAGTATATCAATTAAACATGGAGTCCTAGTGATAAATCATTATTTTTGTAATTATGTTATAAAATGACACTAATCAACACACTAAGTTGCTGTAGGAGTGTGCGTTTGTGTGGAAAAAATACTCGAGACACATCCAAAACAAGCGGGAGATGTTTGTAGAAACAAGACTAAAGCTCTATAGCTACGATGGCAGTCCAGTGAAGGTTTAATTACATCCCATCAAACTGTTTATATCGTCATGAAAGTGTGCCAATATTTGCATGTGAATGTTCCTCATTTCTTGGCTAAACAGTGGTGCAACAGTGAAGGTGACATTCTCACCAAAAATACACAAGGCTTATAATCTAAGGATCATTAAATTGCTCATACAACCCATTACATTTTGAGAAATATCACACACAAAATCAAATATGCGGCACAAGATGAAAGGTTGAACTGACACCTGAATCAGAAGCGTTCGCTCTTCGGGGAGCGTGATTTGGCTCGGCAAATGTCACGGCAATCTTTCCTCTATATTTTATGGCATCCTGTGTAAAAGGTTGACAATCTGGCCTGAGTGTGGTGCTACAGGACAGGGCAGGAGGTCATCAGAATCAAGAATATTTATCCTCTGATGACCATGGGCCATATCACGCGCAAACGACATGGGTTCTCACAATATCCTCCCAGGAACTTGAAGTGTTAGACGAGTGGAGTGGAGTGGAGACAAGTGTAGGACTTATCGACCCATCTGCAACATCCCTAGTACTCCTCTGTGGAGTGACTCCACCCAAACATGCAACTTTTATTTTTTCTCAATGCAAAACTTCGACAGAGTTTAGAGCATGGACAGATGTTTCAACTAAACATCTGTAAAAGATCCATAAATTATAGTGAATAGCTTCCTATGTCTGATGGCAGTATTTTAGACAGGCTGCTCTACTACACAGCTATCATTCACATAAAGCTTTCACTGATAAAGACCTGAAAAGAAACATTATGGTTGTTAACAGGTTGCTCATATGCCAGCTAGCCTTAACACAAAGTGACAGCCATGTCTGCACTGAAATATTTTTGGTGCCGTGGAATAGAGCACAAAGCTATCCTCAGCCTGATGTGGCTTACAAGCGCAACTGTGTGTGTGTTTTCTTTTTATATACACACACATGTGTCTGTGCTTTGTGGTCTTCCAAAAGCAAATCTCTCTTATCTAAAGGCGTCTAACATTGTGTGGAGTGTGTAATACCTTGTTTTTACAGGAGTCCAAGCTTTATCCCCATTGCACCTTCTCCAAACTCGTGGACGCATGTGACATGAGAGCGCACATATACATACACACTGGCTCACACACTAGTAGCAGGGTGGGAGCGGGACAAGCAGACTGGAACTATCATGCTAGGACACGAGCGCTCTCCCCAAACTTCCAGCGCAAACAGATTTTAGACGCTACAGTGATTTTCCCCTTTAACACAGACCAGGAGAGCAGTTGACATATTTGTTCTCTTCCAATGAGCCCATTTGCAAGTGATTTATGCGCCCGTCCCACTCTCTCCTTTTATAACATCAACAGTGAAGGTGACACAGCATTGTGCCTCCAAAAATAAAAAAGAGAAAAAGAAATGAAAAACTTGCTTCTTTTCCGAGTTCATTAAGTTTTCACCTGCAGCGGGGAATTGCGTATGCATACCAATCACCTTCAACACACACAAGCATTTCAATTTCAAACGTATAGATGAAGCCCATGGAGAAAAGGATGTGATCTTATTGTCTGAAGTCGTCATTTTGAACAGAAGTAAGCCCATCGGGGGACTGCAAAATACAAATTTGAGACCTGCTGTTACATAGAAACAGTTAATATGTTAATCACTGTGCAGCCTACAGGAAAGACACTTCCATCAGTAAACATATTCATGCATAATGATGAGCGTGTGGAGACTGCTAACAAACTCCATGTTGAGGGTGGAGCATTGAGGTAGATGAGCTCAAAGCATTCCAGTGCATTTCACTTTGGGACTGGCTGGTGAGAGAACCTTTCAGAGACCACCCGGGGATTAGAATGCATCTAATAATGAGTCCCATGAGCACTTACTATAGCTGATTAGACCACCTTAGAAACTGCCTGGCTGACTCATTTTCTCATTGCGGCGGTGGTCATTATTTGTAATAAAACATCTCCAAAGTGGAGCTCAGCTTGATGCCGATGTGGACTGGACAGTTTTACTCGGCAATTAGGCGCACTCCATCACCGGTTTTGCGCCCTTTTTAGAACACGCACACACACCTCAGACGCGACAGGAGATGTTCAGAGCACCAGTGTGCGAAGCTGTGGTGAGAATTTAGCAGCGGGATAAGCTACAGCTACCTCACAGCAACAAGTCCTCCTGCTGATCAGCAGGCCATTCACAAGCGTCAGGGAGGCTTGCCTGTCTGCAATTACACCCAACAAATCAATAGTAATGACCGGAGGACTATGGACTGAGCACTGCCATTCAATAGTAACTCACTACAGCAGCCAAAACACAAATTAGACAATTTTATGTTGCCAAAGTATGAAAAGACTGGATCATTGAGTTGAATGCAGAGACATTTGCGCTGTATTATGTTCAATGTCAGACATTATTTGTCGGGGCAAACGCATCATCAAACCAAATTCAATTTCATTTTCCGTACACCGATGCTGAACTGAACATCTGCTGATGACGAACGCAGAGAACAGTCGCGCAAGTGGATAATTTCGTTGTGCACTTCCTTAGCCAACGGAGGCATGTGTTGTTGCTGCCAGCCACATTAAATCACTGTTGCCAATTTATTGGGTTAGGAACTTTTGCATTTAATTTACCACCGTGGGACAGTATACGTGTGTGTGTGTTTGTATCTAAATCAGGACCAAACCTAACATGGCCTCAGAGGACCGCTGCCTCGAATAAACTGCTTGGCCCCTCGACCGTCACTGGAGCAGGGCCCGTTCCACAAGATGCCGCAGGCTAACTCGGCTGCAGAGACTGGAGGTGCAGGTCCTCATTAACCATCTCCACACCCGTGCCCTTCATGTTTGAGGATACTACAACACCAAAGTAACCAAAATATACAATAGTATGTTGTACTGGAGTGCTGTCGGTGTACGCAAAGGGAAGAGAAACAAGAACAGAAATGAGGTGAAATGAGTGAAACGCTTAAGGAGAAAGGATTAAATAGTAAGAGAGAGAGAGGAAAGGAGAGACTGAGATTTAAAGACTGGGTAGATGGGAATACTGATGTTCTGATACAGATGAGTACAGGTGATTTTAGCAATCAGGGTGCTTAAATGTCTTAGATAACGAGGGATTTCCACTATACGCCTCAGCAATGACCTTTACTGTGGGCTCACACAGGGCTGCCTTGGGGAGGCAGCTGGTGTGTGTGATTGCCTATATTACTGCACTGTGAGTGAAGGTACATGCACCGAAGAACTGTACAGTTCGTGTGTGTGTGTGTGTGTGCTCTCACCGTGATGAGTAAAGAGATCGCTGTGGACAATGTCTATCAGACAGTCTAGCTTCTGTTTCACCAGGCGACCCAGCGGAACCTTTAGGATGAACTCGGTGAACAGCTTGCTGCGGAGACAGAAGGAGGACAATGAAGACAAAAGGTCAAACTGATCAGGCATCTTGGGCCGGTTGACCGCTTCCCATCACGCGCAATCATCCAAAACGCAATTAAAAAGGTCCTGCACACCCAGGTTCATACCAGATATTCTGGCTAGGGCTGAAGGATACAACAATACGTAGCGTGAGACAATAGCGATTTGTCAACCGACCCAGAGGAACTGACCTAAGGTGAACTCCGAGAACAGCCTGCGAGATAGATTTTGTTCGCTCTGATTGGATTAGAGGACAGCAGTCGATGGTGCAAATCAATGACAAGAACGATGACTGATTTACAGGATGTCTGTATTTGATGAATTACCTTAATTTTTCGGGTATTTTATTGCTTATTTAACCAAAAGCAGACATCTTTCATCTGTATTTTCAAATCTATGAAAAGGTTTCCTCACAATATACTGTATATTGCTGTAGTAATATAAAATGATAGATGAGCTTTAAAGTTTATTACTGAGCTTGCATATAGAATTTTGGCCATTTGGTTGGCGTGAGAACAAATGAATCATCTCCATGACAACTGAACATACCCGATGTGGCTGAAAACTCCAGAAAACTCCAGTAAACAGACCCTGTGTTCAGAATATTTTGTCAAATTAGATGATGCAACCTTTGTTCGGGCTAATAAGGATGACAATTTTTCTAACGTCTCAAACCACATATTCTTAAAATTATAGTCTTCCACAACAGGTTCAATGAAATTGACAGTCAGGTAAGAGAAATGTCAATCAGACACAGTCTGTTCACCCACACAGTCCTGAGTTCTGAGTGTCTAATCTGTCCAAATAAATGAAAACACCTGTGTGGGTGTGCGCGACCTTCACCTCCGCTGGCTCCAGGAGACTTTAAATGTTGCTTTGCTGTTTCACAAAGCTGTTGTCCTGAAGGATGTCTAGCTCTATACAGCCTTGTATGCTAAAGAACACTATTCAACTAAATATTACTGAACTGATGATTCATTCTCCAAACAACACGCAGCTCAGCAAGATCAAAACTACGAGCATTCAAAAGTTCAGAGCGTGAAAAAGATAAATCCACACTCGTGCACGCACATAAAGCTGACAGTTTTCTCCACAATGAGGAGGCTGGATGCTCGTTATGCTGGCGAGCTGAGGCTCAAGGAGGAGAGAAAAGGTTCTGGCAGGGGATGAAACATCGCACCCCCCAAGGCTTCAATTTAGTTGCCTCCAGCTCAGCCGCTCAGCCGCTCAGCCAGGTTTGTGCTAACAACAGGAACAGCTGATGCCACCTTTGCTCAGGCGGGAGAAAAGAGCCAGCCCTGTGATTTATGACTAAGTGAATGGGTTCATAAAGACCACAGCTTTCAGAATTAAAGCGGAAATCAAAAACTTCTCTCACGTCATGTCTAACTATGTTAAATATAGCAGAGCATGTAGCATTGTGCTCGTTATCTTGTCTCACCTTATTGTTGCTGCAGTGAAAATTCACCTTTTGACCAGCTTCAACACAAACACCATTTATTTATACACACTGCATATGGTGCCTTTGGTCGCTCTTTACGGAGGGGTCATCAGTCATTGGATTAAATCAAAGAGGAGTGTGAGAATCTATTCGCTGAGAGCTGAATAGAGAAATGGTAGACTGTAGACAGAATGGATGAGCCGAAACACTGGAAGTCTTCCACCTCTGACAAAAGACACCCCCCTCCCTAACCTTCACTGAGGCTGTGATAGTGGTGGAGTGGAATGGAGGCCAGAGGCAGGGATTGGCAGTCCTGTGTGGCCCAGAATCTGCTGTGGAAATGGGCAGCAGCCCAGGTGCTAGATGTGGGCAAATGGAAGGGGCTCCTCGCTGAGTGGTTGCAAATGAACAGGCAAAGCACATTTCAAGGTCTGGAAAATACCCACATGTAGTAGCACCACTTATGCCAGTCTTTGATCTGCCAGAAAAATAGATCCCAGTGTCAAGAGTGTTTCAGGTGGTAGAATTTTTGGTGAAATAATATGAAACTATACCGGGTTTCCCCCCAGAAATTTGATTAACTGGGCTTGATACCGTCAGTATTTAGTCTCATCTTGTTGGATTAATTTAGTAACTAGATGATGGAAACTATGGAAACTCAATCATCAAAGGCCTTTCCAAAACACAGACCCTTTTTGACTGATGATGAGGTTATTTTAGACAGATCAGAGAAAGATGTTTCAACCTCTCACCTGACTTTCAACAGAAAATATATTACATAATTAGCAAATAAGTAATTTAGTTGTTACCGACAAACATTAGACGTGGCCTGGTCAGAAGCGACCTGCTGGTTTTCCTGTCCTTCCTAGTGATGTAACTGTCTGAGTACGGGATGCATATTTCATCATGAGACAATCAGGACAAAATATGTGTTATTAAAGACTCATTTGCAGCTGAAAAGTATTTCACTGAATACATTAGAAATGCTTTTTTTTTTTCATGCATGTGTAAATATTTTGCTCCGTAAATGAGGCCATTCCATTTTGTTTTTGTGCCCTGTTCTTTCGGCATAACAGATTAAAGACATTCAAATGGGACAGAAAATCAAGGGCACGCCCATGAGGTATTTGTCTCAAATGTAATGTCCTCTCAGGCCTCAAAAATAGCTTAGAACGCTACAAGAAAAATATAAGGCGAGTTTTGGACAAAGGTTAGGCTGAAGGTCTTTTGAAATTCACAGTCTTCTACAAAAAAATAACATTCGGATGGATGGATTATCAAGTTTTCTGTTCTGTTCAACATTATTATGAACAGATAATTCAGTACCACAGTAGCATTAGGATGTGATACTCCAGAAGTCATCTATTATTAAGACAAGCATTAAGCTATAGCGGATGACATTCACGGTAGACAACATTAACTGAAATGGACACTTGAGTGGAGCAGTCAGTGGGTTTCCAAGGCAACCTGGGTATGTTTAACCAATGCCCATCACAGTGCAGCTACTGAATGTTGAGCTGTTGAATAAAAACAGCCAGAGGTAGAGAGAGCCAGACAAAAGGGTAATTGGTGCTTCGAAGTCTTTACATCCCATCAGCTTGTTAGAGATACATCTAAACAAGAAAGTTTTATTCAAACAGAGGCTTTCGAAAAACAAAAGCAATTAAGATTTCTCCTTTCATTCCCCAGCAAAAAGGACATTTAAGTCCAGTTTAAACATCTTCTGAACATTTGCTTTAATGAGCTCCTGTGCTGCTTTTCAGCAACACCCTGTCTGTTTGAGAGACTCACAGAAAGATGCAAATCAGAGTCAGGTCTGTACATAAATAGCTGTATGATAACAAGTTTTACTCTATAATTGAATACTTTCCCTTCAGATTATAATTGTGCACAGCAGGTGTCATTGTAACAACACTTCAGCATAATAATATGTAGTGGATCATATGAAAAAATTACCTTAGTTCCTTTGGATCAAAGACTAGCTTGACATCGTTGACAATGGTGGGAATGTACTTCAGTGCAGCACCCTTAACCAGAAAAATAAACAGAAATCATCAGCAGATCATTTTCAGCTCCTGGTTAATTAGCTCAATCATTGATATAGATTTAGCTTCTCAGTCATATATTATGTAATACAGTATTTTCCACATGTAAGGTGGGTGTGAAGTTAAGTGTGATGTGTCTTGGAGCTTGATTAAGCCGATCCTGCCTCTTCTTCTGTTTCACTGATGAAAAAAAGTGCCTCTTAGTAGCAAACCTGTTGTAGTAGTCCAGATTTTGCCTCCTGTGGGCCACAAACAATTAAACAGTTGATGAAGAAGACTTTTTTTATGAGCAATATGTTTGGTTTCAATACGGTATTATACTCTTGTGTAGCCACTGAAGAGTATAATACAGTCTACCTGAGGCCAGGAGGTGGCGTTAAGGCTTGTCATCTATCTGTAATGATACCTCGATATATACAGTACATACATCTGCCCATTGATACGATAATAAAGTCATCAAGTGCGAGCACCCAGTGGCTGATTACAGTGCCATCCATTATAATGGGAATGATTAACCGTGCTGACACTTCCCTCTCTGACTGACTGCTGCTAAATGCCAGCCAAGGTGGGTTTAGGTGTTTATTCAGCATCTGTGCGAATTAGCAGCCAGTGTCAGTCTGTCTCATACAGGTTGATCAGACATACAGATGTAGCACACTGGACATCACCTGCTACAATCCACTGTTTGTTTTTGTGCAAGGTTTATTTTTGAAAATATGCAAAAGGTCATTAGCAATGTTCAAATGAGGTTGTTAAGACAGAAAATACTTTGTTACTGACTTCAGTAAATGTGAGATGGTGGACATGAGAAATTCTGAACATCTGGATGTACTCATGACCTCCAAATAAAGTCCTGCTTAAATCTCGCCTCAGCGCAGATATTTTTAGTGCTTTAATATGCATAACTCAACACCCTCACCTCTCTCTGCAGACAGAAACACAAAAGGTGTTGTTTGACTTTGATTCAGTTAGCATCTGTTTACCCCCTAAAGAAGCCGTTTCAACAGAATGTTTTTTGTTTTACTTTGTTCTCAGTGAGAACTAAACTTCAAACTGTTGTGCTGTGATGTGTTGTGTGAAGTGTCACTCCAAGTCTCGGTGGACCTGTGCCTCCTGCCCCCTTCTCCTACATGAGCCTCACACTTACCAGAAGCACGCGTGTGTGTTTGGTTTGATAAGTTTTTGCCTGCATGTGTGTCGGTCTGTCCAGATGTTCATCAGGATTCAGACTTGAGCTATGATGGGACTGCTCATTAGCTTCCACCTGTCACAGTGCTTTCACAAGGGCGGACTTGGGAAGAAACCAGGATTCCTCGCTTTCATGCCCGTTCCTCAAGATCAGTTTTTAATTTACTGACAGTAAAGCTAATATCTCACCCAATTACACAGCAACTGACTCCTAATTGACTCCTGAGCTTCTCCTATGGTTGAGCGTGCACATGGATCTACTGTAGGTGTGCCAAGGTGCATGTACACTGTGATTATGTTATCTCTAAAAGCATAGGTGTGTGCACATGAGTGTACAAGTGTATCTGCACAAAATGGCAAAAAAAAAATATGTTTGTTTCAAATCTAGAGCTGCTTAGTTAGGGGTCAAGGACACTGAAATGAAAACAAAATGATGAGCGCTTAAAGGAGAAAGGCAGTGAAATAAATACCTTAAGGAGCAGCTAAAGAGCAGAAGGCCAGAGGAGCCCCAGACCACAGGACAGTCAAGGTCAGAGTGAAACGGAGAGGGAGGGAAAACACAAACACACATATAGAAAGTACAAGACAAGAGAAACAAACGCTGAACAAACATACATAATGTACAGATGTGAGAAAAATCTGAAAGGTTAGGGCTGCACAAAAAAGTGAACATACACAGCAATACATCTTTTGACCAATAACACCTCCTTCTACCAAATAAATAACAAATACAATATGTCATCTTCACCAGCATTTACTTTATATTTTCTTTATCCCTTGTGAGAAAGAAACAAATGAACTCCGATTGAGCAGTCCAGCTTTTTCTAAATTATGTTACAATACTGTATAGACATATAGTAAAACATGATGCACAGTTTCTCAATCTTCTAATGTTTTTGATATCTGCACACATACTGATACAAAAACTTTTGTTAATGCAAAAACTAAGCCAAACTTTTCAAACATGTCACTGATGTCACATGTCGTTGCTCATTTTTCAACAGACGTTATAAATTAGGAAATATATGATCAGAGGATAAGTAAACAAGACTAAGTATTCCATGTAAACTTTGAGTAATTTTGTTAGGTTGGATTTTTGGTCGCTGTAGATGAGTTGCAGGAAATACACTTATTTGCTTCCTTGGTGGGAGTTAGAGGAGAAGATTGATACCCAACACTCACATATCTGTACTGTGAAGAATCTACAGCTAGTAGCTAGTTAGCTTAGGTTAGCAGTGACAAACAGCTAACCTTTACCTTTACCCTACTAGTAGAGTAACAAAGCCACAAGATATAATGTGTTGTGAACTTTAGAAGGGCTAGTAGGTAGTTATTGTTACCTTTGGACAGGGCCAGGCTAGCTGTTTCCCTCTTTTCCAGTCTTTATGCTAAGCTAAGCTAACCAGCTACAGCTGTAACTTCATATTTATCTTACTGACATAATATTGCGATCAATCTTCACATCTAACTCTTGGCAGGGAAGCAAATAAACATAATTTCCAACATGTTGGTCCTTTAAGGTAATGTACCTAATTTTCTTTTTTTGTGCAGCCCTAACAAGATCACAGAGAGAACAAATGAGAGTAAAGATCAGGAAAATTTGCACATAGAGACGTGACAAAGGTGAAGAAAATTAATGCTACAGGACACAAAGACCATCAATGAGCAGAAGGAGCCCTAACCTACTGGAACAAGACACATGCATTTCAATTATAGAGCATATCATCCAACACAAATCACACCAGATTTGTTTACTATTCACACAGCAGCAGTTATTTACTATAGCAGCAGATACTTCTTGGCACGGAGTTTGAGTGATAGCATGCAGTTGGACTATGTGTGATAGTCAACCTACCTTCACCATGCCAGTGTTCTCTGAATTACTGTTCATCATGTCATTAAAGGATGTGAAAAGGTTCCTCAAGGACTCCATGAAGTCGGCCTCTCCTTTGTTCTCATAGAGCCTGGGAGGAGATGAAGTAGAGAATTACATTGGCAGATGATCACAAGGCTCTTGTTTGTTTCATCCCTGTGTAAACAACCCCGCCCGTGGTGGAAACGACAAGAGTTTGATGCTTCCCTGTTAAATCATTAAAAGCCGCCAGCAGAATGGCCCATGTGTGTTATCAATGCAAATATTATTGGATCAGAACCACAGACATCACTCTTGCTGCCAGCCAGATTAGCATTTAAAACAACATGACAAGACCCAGAAGCACCTGCCTGCTGTCATGCGGAAAGAAAAATCAGAAAAATTAATGATCTATGCTAATGACTCTCCTGAAATACTACACAAGGAACAGAAAGCAAATGCCATGTGAGGGTTCAGTGACTTTACTTTCTAATCTGTCTCCTCGGACGTAGTATTACTAATGTGTCTTCTGCTAGTTTGGCTATTTGGAGCAAATACTGCCCAGCAACTGTGGTGACCAAAGGCCAATCATCACAGAACAGTTGTAGGAAAACAATTCACCCAAGTGCATAGGAACACAAAGCAGGGCTTCCTCCAAACCCTCCCCCAAAAATCGGAAATGCAGACCCCATAAATCTCCACAAACTAGGTATTTACTGTAAATGAGCCATATTTTGCTCGCTGCAAAGAGACAACCACTCAGATTTAAAGGAATAAACATCAGGCAGGTCAAAGAGAGGTGAAATGTTTAGATTGCTCCCACTGCATCAGATTTCACTGGCTTTCGTCCAGAGAGGTGGGTTTTGTGGTGCCACAATCTCTCACGGGGCTGAGGGTATTACATGGTCCGGGACGGTCACTGTTGAGGGCTTATAGAAATCATGGGATTAGAGGCATCCGTCTCATAGCTCCCACAACAACAATTACTTAAAGCTGCTTCTCACCTATAGCACCAAGGAGACAGGAGATTGAGCTTCAGACAGCCACGCTGGTTTCAAGTCACAGGGGGAAGTGTGTGATTAGAGTGTCCCCTCTGCCATTTCATAGAAATGTTCCGCTGACCAGCATTGAAAAGCTGAACATGTGCCGGTGAAGCCTTGCCAACTTCCTACTCAGAGCAGCATGAAAGACTTCAACAAACCGCGTCAAACTCAGCAACAACAGTCCAACAGAGATGATTCCAGGAACCAACCAAAGAAAGTGCTTCAGCAGCAACAACAACAACAAAACACTGACAGCAGGCCTGCTTTAAGGTTGGAGGTTATCCTGCAAATGAACCCACTTGGTACGCTCTGAACATGGACAGCTCGACAAACGACGTTGCTGTAGTCTGATATGTGAGGTAAAGGGCGGACCGTCCTCTAGACATCGGACAGAAAACCAATCAAACACTGCACACTCAATTAGACCAGGATCATACATCAGCCCCTCAGCCGCCAACAGCTTCACTCCATGGGCTCGACAACATTATCATCCATTTAACGTCCCTGCAACCAATTAAAAAAATATCCGTAGAAATGAAGGAAATAACCGAAGACCATTTGATTTTACCCGTTTCAACTTTATTCCACTGCAGCGGCATACTGTGGAAAACCACCAATCAATGCTGCACACAATATTGATTTTAATTATGAAATAACACTGAAACCAAAGTATTATCTAAGGGACAGGCAATAAAGGAATGAAACCTATTAAAAAGTATACACGTACATTTATAAACACAACAAAGAAAAGGTTTGTGTGACTTCAAACTTGTATTTAGCTCTGTCTAAAAACTGTTTGCTCACACCTTTATGAGATACTGATGGTGGCTGGATGACATCATGTGTAAATAAACACAAAGGAGTGACCACACCCAGGCGGGAAATCCTGCTCCACATAATGAACAATGGTTCAACACAGCCACAACACAGTGAAATGTGGTTACAAGTGCATCAGACCATTCCTGAGCACAACCAAGATATAAATGATAATATCTTCATACACCGGCTTTGTCACATAAACACAATATGTGTGTATTATATGTGTGTCAGGACATACTGGTTGAACAGGACTCTGGAGCGGACGATAAACTTGAAGATGTACTCCAGAGCCTTCATGGCCTTCAGCAGCTGTTCTGTCAGCTTCTCAGCATTGTCCACGTAGTTCTTCAGTACTTTGGTCAGCTTCCTACAAACAGAATAATATAAAGAGTCTGATGAGTCTGCCAAACATAAAATGGAATATAAATTGTTATTAAATGTCCTTGGTGTATTTGTAATACAGAGGGTAATTAACTCACGTATATGCCAGTGTGGCACTGAAGTGCTTTCGTATGTAGGTCTCCAGAACAGGGTTAAAGTGCTGGAACTTTCTGTCGGCTATAAGCCCAATTATGAACACCTGTCACAGAACAAAGACATATTCATTAAAATGTAAACTGCATGGCTCATAATAGAGAGCAGGGAAAAACTGCCTGTCTTACTCAATATGCGGAAATAGATTGGGAAATTAAACAAGATTGCATTTGAGCAAAAAGCCATTTTCTCTCAATTCTCGAGCCTGCAGATTATCTAGGACACCCGACAGCACAATTTCTACCTCCTTCCCCTAAAAGAGAAAACTGCTCTTTGGAGATGCACACCATGAAGTTAGGCGATGGCATGCTAGATAGGATTCTGCCAGATACTTTGTCAACTCATTGGCAACAAATACTTGATCTAATACTTGTCAAAGTTATGTAATCTAAATACCCGCGGGCTAATTTTGTTTTGACTTCTTCGTGCTCTATCTTGCAGGAAAATGAGACCTTTAATGTTAGACATTAATGAAAATGCTTCCCCGCCGCTACAAATTCATGCAAATCGATGCAACAGTGGTTCCCTCTGTAAATGATGAGCCCCTCTCTTTGGGAACAGTTTGTGAGCTACAATAATACATACAAGTACTTGGTCAGTGACACCTTTCCTATTGTTTTGGCTCCACAATCTGGCACATGGGAAGAAAAATGAGTTGGCAACTGAGCTTAAAATTGTGACTTTGGAGTTTCACTGTTCAAATCCGTACTGTTACCTTAAACTGTAGAAATCGTAACTGTTTTGCGACAAAAAATATGTATAAAAATACTAAAGTTTTTATCAGAGATGCAGGTAGGTGTCCCTGTTGAAGCATTCTAGTCTGAGGCGTACCCATGGCACACACTCAACATTCTTGTGGGGAGAGGGTGTGTACTCTAGGTGTGTTTGCCCTAGCACTTTTCTTCTCTTGCACATAGATGCTCAAACACACAGTCATTACAGTAATCGTTATTATAATTATTCATCATTCTCATGAAACTTTGATGGTTCACAGATCCCTCTAGAAATGGAAAAAAAGGGGGGTTTGTTAACTGTTGGATCTACAGCTCATGACAGGAAACAGCAAGTCACTCTGCCATCATCGTCTTGCTTTTTTTCCACTTACCAAGGCATCAAACACCAAAGTATCAAAAGTGTCACTGTCAGAGTTCTCCATCATGATGTTGAAGAGTGCATCCAGAGTGTCTTGCAGGAACTGGAATGACAGACGCACAGCATGTTATTGCAGGCTAACAATCAAACATGGCTCAAAAAAGATACGTGTGGAAAGTCTCAGTCTTTCCCTAAAAATCACCAAAAAAAAAAAAGAAATAAGACTAAAAATACAGCATAAAAGTCAAACCATGTATGGATCTGAGTGGGATTATTTATAAGATTTCTGAGTGTGGAAGCAGAAAACAAGATGCAAGGAGACCAGGACATACTAGTAAACAAATACATCTGATTAGAGCTGGGTGATACATTTTAGATCATTACGGTAATATTAACGTTTTTTTCATGACCAGGATTGAATCTACTGAAAGTTTCTAACCAGTAATACTGAATTCTTGTCAAGTTCTAATCCCAAATATTACGAATGCAACCATGTTGAATTTGAACCCTATACAACCCCCAAACGGCAAGTGAACTCCTGCTCTGACAGTGCTACATGCTACCCATTAATGCACCCTTCACTGCTGTTAACACGGACCAACATAGTTCTATGAAGACAGTAATAATTTCCCTGTCAGCAGTACCTCAAGAAACACTAACTATATACACCCTTCCTCTCTTGGGGAAACATGCTCCATTTACTCAGCCAATTCGGAGGCAATGTGAAAACAGATGTAAAAGGTGTCGGAAACAGAGATATCGCTCTATACTGTGCTTGGTCTGTCATCTCAGGATGGATGAGATTCATCATGTTCTCAACGAGAAACAAACACAGTGTGCGCTGTGTGGAGTTTAAAGTACCGTTCAATCTCACACGGGTCAGACTGCATGACAGAGACGAGAGAGGAGTGCCCTGTTTACTCAGAAACAGTATGACATGGGGAGATGGAAAAAGGCGTATTATGATAAAAACACAACTCATCTCATCATTTAATCTTGCATAATATCTGAGACATAGCATATGCTCATAATAATTTATACCCTATTAACACAATTTATTTTGGTCTTTTAAATACCAAGTTGAAAATGTTATCTAATTGCACACAGGCAGCCTCAGAGCTCTTTGGAGAGATTGAGCGCTAATGTGGGGGTAATAATAATCACACCCCTGTGGTTTAATGAACTGGTCCAGCTGTGGTTGACGCATCTATCTGGCCTGATCAAAACTGCCTGTGTGAAGGATTTCCTCAGATACTGCAGTCTGCCAGGCACCCCATCCAGTCCATGCAAAGGCTTCTCTAGAGAGTGATTTATTCATCTTCCCCATGCTGAGCACTTAAAGGGCCTCTGCCTATACTACTGACAGCAGGTCATCTCCTCACCTTCTGTACTCTGTGTGTGGTGCTATGTGCTTCCACTTCGCTGGAGACATAAAAAAATAAAAATAAATAAAAACTAGCAACCTGTTTGCTCTGACAGGCAGTGAAATCACTTGTGAAATCGTTGCCAAGGAGCTATAGCTTTCAGGAACACTAAGGACTGTGTTTATGTCACCAGCTGTTGAGATCTTTGTTTTGTTGTTTTCGCTAATATGTATCCAGGCAAAAGGATGAGGAACACTTTCAAGGATGCAACAATTAAAAAACAGTTTGTTAAGATCACTAGCTTCTTTTTTCCTCCAGCTTTGAATGCACCACAGTTTTGTGACTCAGCATCAAAACAAACACAACAGACAAAGCGCAAAATGCAGCACAGCGCGGGATGATTTTCGCCCTCTGACCTTGACGACCTCGCCACCTTCCACTTTCATCAGCTGACGGAGGTTCTGCTGCAAGAGGCTGGTGTTGGAGCGCCACTTCAGCAAGCCAAGAAGGTCCACTGAAAAGCAAAAACAAGCAACAAAACAAACACAGCTGTAAGTTCATCCTGCCAGTGGTATTACAGTGTGAAGAGAGATCCAGAGGCAGCGGGAAATGACAATTATGGTTGAATTTGAATTTAATGTGTTGGGGTCAGTCATTTGCTTAAGACACACAAATCAGTTTGTAACTTTTACAAGTATGGTGTTAGTCATTCTATTAGATCCCTCACTTTAATCATGCAAAATTAATTTACGCACAAGAGGATGAGTCATGATGTGATTAATCACGCTCAGGGGAACGCTCGTTCAGACCACCTTTGGCAGAATATCAAAATCGGAAGCTTTAAAAAAGCACTCATGTCGATTTGTTAAGACATCGCGTATGCCAGCCCTGTGAACATCAGTCTGATCTTTTCCTGAGGACAAAAGACATTTGTCTTTCAAAGGGGTGGAGACGCAGTCAAGTTGAGAGACATCAGTCAGTTTAGAGGCCAACTTCACCAATTGTTAGCATCAACATCTCTGCCAGTGAAACAGGTGTCTAATGTGTTCTGTGCCTCTAAAAGGAGATTTGTCAAACCCAAGAGGCATCATCGGGGTTATCTTGTGGTGAGGTTAGAGATTGCACGACTCTGCAGCATTGAGTTTTATTTATTTATTTATCGAGTCCCTAAAACTTTATGGAAGTTTTTTAAACTCATCAGCCCAGTCTACCACCAAAAGCCCATTACAATTTTCCAGAGCTCAAGGTCATGTCCTCAAATATTTAGTTTTGTCTGTGCAAAACCCAATGGTATTCAGTTTATAATAATATAAAAACAGAGGAAAAACAACAACTAATCACATTGGAGAAGATAGAAGTAGCAAATATTTAGCTTTTGCTTACAAAATTTTGTTGTTTGCATCATAGAGTCATCAACCAATCTCAGCTATACTCAAGTCTTGATGCGAGGCAGACAGAGAAACCTTCTTACAGCAGACTCAATATGCATTTTTCACATTGCTTACATTACCTGACCCCTCTACATCTCTTTGAAGCTTCTTCCTGAAAGCCTCACCCTTAGCTCTCTCCATTTGCCATGCCCGATTGGCTACGGGAGAGTCAGTCAGGCATGGCGACACCGTGATGGATACCTATCATCTGCAAACCTGACAACCTATCGCGGCTCAGTCACAAGACCCTGCCCAAGCTACCAGGGATCCCCTGTCTCCACAACGAGATATATATTCCAAAACTGACGGTTTAGCAACCTCGGAGAGACAAATGGAATAAATCATCGGGCAGCTTGGTCCCACTGGGTGCACTGCTGTTAAAGGCCACACCGTCTGGAGCACATGGGACAGTGAGGCAGGCGAGGGGGGTGTTGGGGGGGAGATCTGGTTAGCCTGGAAGTTACAAGAAAACCACTGAGTGTCTTCGACAAATAACATCTGCTCAAGAATGGCTGTCTTTGCAGGCAGCCAAATTTAAAAGCTACAAAACCAGCAGATGGAGAGTGGTGGAATAATTAATTCTGGGAGAATAGGTTATATTGTCAGTGCACAACTCAAATGCAAAAGACTTCACATTACCATCTGAATGTTTGTTTACAGCACATCTTGCCTGGCAAGAGCATTTTTTGTTCATTTTTACAAGCAAACACAACCACTAAATACTTTCAAGAGCTTGTTCTTTTCCCTTTAATAGTAACAGTCTTGTATTTGGTTGTACATTAAAAGTGCAGTCAACACAGTGATATAGGAGCTGCGTCACACACAGTATAACTCTCACTTCCTTATCCCCCCCCCCCCCCCCCCCCCCCCCCCATGAAATATTTTTGTCCTTCCAGCCAAGGTAGGAACAGGATGTTAATATTTCTCTCACCAGGCCAGGTCCTCTCCCACCTCTCCTGTCATTAGATCTCGGCTTCCACTCCAGCCTGCGTTTAGTGAAGCACGCTGCAAATACCCAGGGAAGAGCCAGCAGCCACTTCACACGAGCTCCCACCGCCCGCATAAATCTAGCTTAATTAAAAAAAAAAAAGTAAAAAAAAAAAAAAAAAGAGTGTTTCATCTCGGATGTAGGGATCAGGGATGAGGTGTCGTGTCTATTGCGAGGGGGTATTTGGTGTAGTATTTGGTGTAGTCTGAAGTTATGTCAAACAACAATATGGAGCTATATTGGCTCAACTGTTGAGTATCAAATAACACAATCTTAGACATCTAAGAATTGAGCAAAACTAAGCAAGTAAACCAATCTTTGTCTGAGCCGAGGCCCACAACCCCTGACTTAAATGATTTATGCATTCTCAGATGTGATTTCGGAGTTATGTCCAAAAAATATTTGCCAACTGCAAATACAGTTGTGGAGAGGGAAGAAATGTCTAAAGGAGAAATTGAAAAAAATTGGAGAAATTGTACAGGAAGATAGAAGGGTGACTGGCTGTTTGGTGAGCATTTTAAAGAGCTTCTAGGTTTTAATAAAGCAGGCAGACTCTGGCACAGTCGGAGATAGATTCGCTCTGCGTTGCTTTATTAAAAGAACTCAAACCTTTTCCTCAAGCTTTGGCGTGGGAGGACATATCCCGGGGTGACACACACATGCAAGCAAACGCGCACACACACACTTCTCTGTTTAATCAAACTCTGGGTGCAGTGACGAGGCAGTCTGATCCCCAAGCACCTATTGGTGCCTTGCAAATTACCACCACAAAGTGCCAGGCAAATATCAGCAGTGGAGCTGCTCTATAGGACTGAATCGCCTCACCAGGACACACACTGCTGCCCATCTCTCTCTCTCTCTCTCTCTCTCTCTCTCTCTCTCTCTCTCTCTCTCTCTCTCTCTCTCTCTCTCTCTCTCTCTCTCTCTCTCTCTCTCTCTCTCTCTCTCTCTCTCTCTCTCTCTCTCTCTCTCTCTCTCTCTCTCTCTCTCTCTCTCTCTCTCTCTCTCTCTCTCTCTCTGAAAAATGGCAGAAAGGAAGGAAAGGTGGACAAATGGGATGAGAGAATAGTTCGGATTCTCGTATGTTAAATACTCTATCTCCACAGTTTAGACAAAGGTTTGAGCTCCTAACATTACTTCTCTATTATAATCAGTGTGGGCAGGTTCTGCTTCTGTAACTGAGGCTGCTCATCCGCTGACATCACCACCCATCGAGCAGAGTAGGAGGGAACACACGACTGTATTTAAATGACAACTTATACTGACTGCAGACTAAACTTAATAACCCTCAAAGGGAACATTACTGTAACAACACGAAACACCCCCCTCTTTCTCATGCAGCAGAACTTTGACAACAAAATTCTTCAGGGGTCCGCAGTGACCTCATTACTGAGGCTTTATAGACAATGTTACATGTTATCCAGGCCACATCTACGAGAGCAACAGGGAATAAAAAAAAAAAAAAAAATATATATATATATATTTATATATATAATATATATATATATATATATATATATATATATATATATATATATATATATATATATATATATATATATCTTGCAGGTCTTTGTTTAGACAGCAAAGATTTACCACAAGGTCATATAATGCCTCCTCATTTGTATGGCGGCTCGTAGAGAAAAGTATTCTGCTGAAGATCGATGCAGACGGAAAGCCGTTCTGCAAAACCACTGTCAGGTGAAAATCCTGTTTTCAAAATGTCAGCGCATCAAGATCAACAACCACGTGTCGTTTTTTTTTTTTTTTTTTTTTTTTTTTATGTAGTGCTGAGATTGTTTCAAAAGTGTAAGAGGTATAAAATTTTAGCAAGTCATATTACCTGAAGTTTATAACCTCAGATGCTGTGTCACACATAACAATGCAGCACCTCCGTTAACTGATGGAAGAATTAGGTCCATTTACTGTATGTGATGTTATGAATGAAAAGCCTTTTTTCCAGGATAGTTTACTACAACCTGGGTGCTATTTTGTCTTGATTAGCAAACTTAAGATAAGATAAGGTGAAAAATAAAATCAGGACGACTGATCATCACGATCATTGAGTGAGTTTACAGACTTATATAACTCCTGATTCAACTTTGACCTATTGTACTTGCCACGGTTTTCTTGTACAGTGACAGATTATCTCTGATATTTCATGTGCGCTCACTTGCAGCTTTACCTGTATTGGATAATCTGTCCAAACTGCTTTTTTACAACCTGTCTTATTGTCTTGAAAGTTGTCTTTCTTGCCTAAATCGAGTTCCTTAAAGTGATTTTCATAGATCAGCAATGAAAAAAAAATGAAACTCTTAATACCAAAAAGTTGCTGAACTTCTCTGGCATCATTTTATTTACTATTTCTGAAAGGAGAATTTTATCACATTTAGCATAAGAAGAACGTAAAAGCAGGTTGCGTCGTTTTGGTATTTAAAAGGATTATTCATTGAGCACTTTGATACTGCAAAAAGACTGCACAAACATCAGCAATTTACTTCAACAGTCCTTTCACTCTGCCCTCGCTTGACTATTTAAAATTATCTTTGCGTTACCATGAATAAAAACATAAGGACATGATGCACTCCTTTATTTAAAACAGGGTGCTGCTTTGGGCAAATAAAACAATTAATTTCTATTCAACTCAAAGTGAGCCTGTGGTGAATCTGTGCCTTCTCTTCATTCTTTTTTCAGGCTGTGGCCAAAAAATACAAACTGAGAGGAATGAGGAAGCTTTCATTTTGGCTCTAATTAAAATGTTGACTCAGTCCTGCATACTGAAAAAACAAAACAAAAAAAACAAAGAACACACAACGCATCAAGCGCAGAGGAAAGCAAAGCAGACATCTAGGATGGTTCTGTTTAGAGTAACTGTGTAATCAGAGCTGAGAGCATTTACACACGCACACGCACACGCACACGCACATGCACGGTAGACACACAGCTTTTCACACAATCCGCACTGAGACAACCATGTCTAGGATTTATAAACATGTATAAAGGCTGGATGTGGGAACACAAGAGGCCAAAATATCCTTAATCCATGAGTCACAGAGAAGAGATGAGGATTTCCTTAGCTTAGTAAGAGTAGATCTTCTCAGCACCAATATACACACATATACACACTCCACTGGAATTGACAGCAGTAAACAGAGCAGAGCGGTTGTCCGCACAACAGAGATACACTGAAATCTAGTGACTGACAGAAGGGAGCTGAGGAAGAGAAAGTAGTTAGAAGTAGGTTAGAAGGAAAAAAAAAAAGGAAAACCTTTAAGCGAGAGCAAATGTCCAACATATGGACACGTGTAAAGACCAGGTGGAGGGAGCGAAGGACGGCAAAGGGTCCGGAGTCCTACTTTAAGTGATATGTGGGTACTGTGCGCAGATAATCTGTCTTTCAAAGTCAGAGGCTGTGACCCAAAGTAATCAAAGTCTTAAATTACTCTGAAACATCTTTTTTTGAAGTACACGTGAGAACAATAACTGCTGGAATGAATTATTCTGTGAGCTGCACACAATCAAGCGTACACAGGTGTCGTCTGTTCGTGTCTGTTCCTTTTTTACTTGCACAGATTGGAGATGTGTGTCTAAAAGGAAGCAGTGTAACATTCAGCAAACTACAAGCTAAAAAAAAAAAAAAAGATGCAAATAAACTACTCCGTCCATGACGTTAAAGAATTTGGAATAATCGACATTAAGGGCTGGAACGATGACAACATGAGCAACGATATTAAGCGTCTTGAAGAGTAATTCTGCTAGAAGATCACTCGTGGCAGTACTATACTAAAAGTACTCAAAAACTCTTAGTTAAGAAAAGAAAGGAGACTCAAATGCTTATTGAATAATAGAAGCTGTTACCGTTCTGTGTAAGCTTGGTGGAGCAAACCAGGGTGGCGATCTGGAAGGAGTCCTTGCTGATGGTACAGTTGCCCAGGCTCTGGGTGCTTTTCCCGGTGGCAGAGTAGCCCTTCTCCTCCAGCTCCAGCTTTGTGGCAGGGAGGTTCAGGTACAGAGACGAGTCCTCCAGCTTCTTTGCTTCTGCCTGTTTTTTTCCGGGATAAGACACACAGCTAGTTAGAGGAGCTCATTAATTTTTCCAAAATAACTGAAATCCATATCTGCTGTTTATATTATAATGAATTGTTATGTTCTATTACTGTGGGTTTTTTTTAAGAGTGCCTTGTGTGTACCATCACAGTTTTTTCAATGAACTCTGTCTGCCTGTTGCTGCATGTGAGACTAATAACAAAAATCTTGACTGGCAACGGCACTGCAAAACATAAGAGAAAGAAAATCTAACGGGGGAATGTCCCACATTAACTTTTTAATTAACATAAATGGGCATTGTAACGCAAAGGTATCATTATACAAGGGATTTTAATTGGGAAGTAATTTCATTTTCATTGTGGGGGTTGATGCCGACCAACTACACAACTCTCCATAGAAGGCAGTGATGTTATTATTATGGCAGCTACTAATGAGACAGGGCAATTTTTCAACCAGGATGTGGTCATGTCACGAGAAGCGTGGGCCGGCCTGACAGGTAGGCAGCCCGTAACAAACATACCAGAACCCCACAGGCCGAACGCTAACTGCATTAGGGGATATTTCCCCCGTTTACCTTGTACACGATGAGATCATGCTCGCCGTCCCTCAGAGTCGTCCCGTCGTACCTCATCAACTTCACGAAAGACAAGGCGAATATCTTCTCTGATTTGTCTTTGGCTGCGGGAGGAAGACAACAGATGGGAGGAGATGTCATTTATTGTCGTCTGAGATTATGACTGTTCGTACATACTTTGCTTTCATGTTTTTGTACAAAAGCGTACTTGCTTTTTGTGTATATTTGCAAAATAATAGACCAAATCTTATGCTTATAGGGTAAATCAAAGACAGCGTGTGAAAGCTGTTAGAATCAGGCTCCTTTGCAGTGAAAAGTCATTAACAAACTAGCTGCAGAAAAAAAAAAAAAACAGATAATCCCAAATGTTAATCTCAGCACTACGGGCCCTGAGTCAGCTCCTGAGTTGGCACAAGAATCTACTGTTCCCTTCTGATGTCTGTGTTAACGCTGACTGTATATGTTGGTGTTTTTTTCCTTAAATGAAGCAGACACACTGTATGCTACACCTACTGTATTAAGAGCAACACCCATTAAACATGGGTGTGAAATAACTGTGCAAGGATGAGTGGGAGGTGTACTGTCATAAATAAAATGGTTAATTACAAGCTGATATTTTCAGTATCAGAAAATGAATTTGATTATTATAAAGACATACAAGATTTGCCTTTTTGAAGTCACATTTGCTAATTTAAGAAGACAGGAATAATCCACTTTTTATGTGTCAATTTCCTGTTAGCATAAGAATAAACATTTGCACTTGATCCCAGGGCGGCAGCTGTGAACAGTTTTTTTTAATCCCGCTTGGGTAGACAAGATGCTCATTGCTTGTGTGTGTGCGCGCACACGTGTGTGACAGTATTTGAGAGGGGGGCTGAGGGGAAGAGCTGTGTAAACAAGCAAGAGAGTTATGACTCTGGCCTGTAACCAAGCGTTTGGACGGGGCCACATATATCATCATTGTGGATCAACAAGCACAAATTTACGTGCAAGGAGACATGATTCATTGAAGTATCTTGCGCATTCTATCTGCATAAATCCCCTCATTGGTTTGCTGCCTGCAGCCTCGCCGGTGAATAATTGCTGGGCTGGCTTGAGAGGAACCAGTGGAGGGAAAACACTGTATGCATGCCACCCAGTTGAGAAAAATGGATTTGTGGCTTCCTATGGGAGAGCAGGAGGCTCAAAACTTCGCGTCTCATGAAAAAAAAAGGTCACTTTCAGGACAGAGCTACTTTTTTGAGCCAATCAAAGTCAAGTTTGTGCGGAAGTTCTGCAGACTTCACCTCTAAGGTGGGCTGTCACTTCAGATTTATGTTGACTGTACTGTGCCACATTTTAAAGCCTTCCCTCTACCCCACTCACTAGGTAGCGGCATAATGACAGATGAAACAGAAGTGAAAAAATGGCGGGGATCTCTTATAGCCACGGCGCCGTCTGTGATAGCAGCCATCAGTCTGATGGAGCCTGACAATGTTAGAGTGGTAGTCTGATACACTGTGTTAGAAGCTGGCCTGATTCTGAACCACGGGGGCTGATATACTGAGCGCATGAGCTCTGGTATACTGGCCTTGATGAGCAGCTCTGTCACTCTGCGTCTCTGCTAAAAGTTCAGTACTAGCTAGGAGCGGCGGAGAGAGCAGGAAGGACATGAGCAGATGACGGCGAAGGTTTTTCTTCAAAAACTCTTTATGTTTCCAAAGAAAACTGTAAAATATTGACTGTGGTATCTGCATTGTGCCTTACAAGGACAGGTAATAGGTGTGTTTACAGGCACACTAGTATCCTTGATATGGTCAGAGTTTCACGTATCTCTGCACATGAACTATTATGTCCTGTTACAATAACTTACACGTTGAGTTGAACATTTTAGTTCGACACAGTGATAAGGATAGCAAATTGCATGTGTCAGGGTAGTGTTTGAGTGATTATAAAACAAACAAGCAATCTGGATTAAACCAGATCAAACAATGATTATGTTTCAGACAGAACTTTTGGCATATATCAATGACAGTATAAAGCATGGACAGCCTTTCACCCTCGAAGATGTGGATGGTCCGCAGACTTAAGGCGGGCTGACGACGCCTGGGGGCTCCAACAAGCAGCCACCCTCAATAATTAATTATGCATAACCTTTGTTTTTAATTGCTGATGATCAAATGGAGAAGCTAAATCCAGCAGAATTGTAACTGCAACAGCTTCTAAAGGCAAAAAAGAAATCTAAGTGGATTATTACTGAGGTTACTGACTCAGAAACGACAGTGACTAAATGTAGAAGAGACATGCCTGCACAGGTGCAGAAACTTGGATAAAGTTATTAAGATTTATGTGTAGAGGGATATCAATGACCAGGTGTCACCGCCTGAGAAAATCAAGGCACACACTACACACAAATACATAAAAACAAGCCATTACACTTTTTCAACATGTCTCCCTCTATTGTCAACTGTCAGTGACAAGTTAAAGTTTGGCAGCATCAGCATGCCCCTGCAGTCCCACAGTCACTTGAGGTGAGCCGGCTTCTAAAGCAACCGTTACAGCGAGATAACAGCGAGTCGCAGACTTTCAAAGGCACGCCTCGTAACAGCATTAGCTGCAGAAGCAAGGTGCCAAGCATGACAAAAAGGCTCTCCAAGTGGATTAGAAGCCAGCGCTGAGCTCTGAGAGCTGGCCATTTCCTCCAAACCACCTGCTTGCAGGTGAGGAGCAAACAGAGCTGGAGGATTTCGGAAGTGGAGGTTGACGACAGCTGCAGATTACTTCACTTGGGAAAAGATATACTTTTCCGTACTGATGCTCTCCCAAATTCTGCTTTGGCATCCATGCCATATGAATTGATTGTTTAATACATGTACACCTGTCACTGTTCCGATCACAAATCCGAAACCCTTTTCCCCTGCACCAAACCTGCTGCTGGAGGGATGGCCTTGCCATGTGTGCGGGCAGATGGGATGGCAAGTCTGCCAGTACGCCAGGCTTCCCTGCCCTCTACACCTCCAAAATTAAAAAGGATGTTAAAAAACAGAAGGACGTGCAACACTGGCTGCATTCAGCTAGACACTGGTCCCAATAAACAAACGAGTCCCCTCAGGCATTTTTCACATCCCAGCTGTAGCCTCTGACAAGCCACTCCATGATGCCGCTTTGTGCAGGGGCAGACTAATGCCGCTGATTAATGTGACAAAGGGTGAGCTTCAAAGTATTTATCACCGTGCAACACATCTGCTTGGATTGGATATCTTCCATTATGTTCACCGTGGATAGATTAGCAGCCAATTGTGCAGCTGGTCATCGGCAAAACTGATTATTCACACGGCGACATTTGTACTCACAGTCCTGCGATGATCGGTGGCGAAAGGTGAACCGCAAGTGGCTCCGGTTCACGTCCTCGATAGGAATAGCAACCTGGGGTCAGGGGACAGAAAGGCGCCATGTGAGACATCTACACCCATGAACACACACTCAAAACGGATTTTTTTTTTTAGGGAGACGTCAGGGGCAAAATGAAGGGACACGGATCACCGCCACCATTTAATCTACTGTATAGTTTAATATTCATCACCGTCTTTTCTATGCTTCAAAGCTGCATGGGCGAATATTCAGAAGACACCAACGTCTTCATTCTACAAATTGCTGATGATGGAAACCTCTGTTGTGATGAATAATGGATTTAAGAATTATATCAGAAAGTGTGCTATTGAAGTCAAGGTGGAAAATAATGACTAAAATATTACTCAGCATAACAAAGAAGAAACATGAGGAGGTAGAAATATGATGAGAGACACACCTTTATTGTTTCAAACCAGCGTGGCTGCTTCACTTGGTAGTAGATGACAGACTTGTACTCATTGATGCCTTCATCACCAGCTCCAGGGAAGATCACGTTCTATATAAAGAGGAAGAAAAACACACAGATGAAGTTATTTAGAAACACGACTGGTTATCTGGGTATACCGGCATAGCTGTAGTTTCACTCCAAGTGGCCATGTGCTGTGTCAAAACATTAGCACAACTCACAGCATGTGGAAAACTGACTAGCACTTATTTCATAAAATGGAGTCCCTGGGGCTAAAAGCCTAAATCTAGAAGAATGGACATTAAAAGTCTGGATGCGCTTTATGCATGAGCGCCTTCCTGTTAGCTGCCAATCTCATGACAGCATTGTGGAAATAAGAAATAAATTAGAAATTAATTATTTAAGAAGTAGGAGCAGTAGCTCCCATGCAGCGAGAAGTGGAAGGAAGCCAGGTGCATGGTAGCAGACCAGATGGTGCTGATGGATCCAGCCATGTAAATTGTTCTTCCTAGTGGGTCCCCTGAGTTTCTACAACAGGTCAGGGTGCGTATGGAAAATACTACGCGGCCCCTTGGGGATTTGGCATGAGGGATGGAGTAACAGTGGATGCCACGCATGCCTTGTTTTCTATCAATCCGCGCTCAGCCAGCCTACCTCTTTCCTCCCACTACTCCAGCTGACTCCCTGCCCTGCTAGCGCGCCGCTGCTAAAATGCTCCAACACTAATGGCTTCTGACAACCAGCAATTATGAGGAATAACAGGCCCAGTCTCCCCCAGCCACGCTGAGCAGATCTGGGGGGCAGGTGCTAGCTCTAGCAACTATGCCCCTTCTCTAAATGGCCAGGATTCATGACAGCTTCAGATTTTGGTGAAGCTAGCCGCGGGTGAGAGGGGTTTGTGGGCGCGTGCTAATATGTCAAGGTGATAAGAAGTCACTGCCCAGACTCTTACTACACTGCATCACAAATCCTCTTTGAGACAGAGGAAGGATGACAAAATCCAGAGGCAAAAAGAGACCACAGAGACAAAAACAGTAAGGACAGAGAAGAACAGAGGGGATGAGAAGGCTGAGACAGAAAAAGAAACATCCAAGCAGAAAGCCAAAAAAGTTAAACCTGTGAAGTAAACCTATTATAAAACTTGCCTCAGTGCAACTTCCACTCTCGTTTTGCTGTTTTCCAGTGTCTAGCCAGTACATGAAGCGTTTTTTAAAATTCTATTACATAAATGGTTTAATAAAAACAAAACTTTTTCTTTTGAGGTAATAGTTGTTGTGACCCCAATCTAGATCATAGATCATACTCAAATCGCTTCAGACATTAAAGTGACAGACAGGAAGTGACAGCGTCTCTGATCTCAGAAACACAATTTCCTTTCAGCCAATTAAAATCCAGGAAGGAAGACGGAAAGATTTAACCAATTAGCACTGATCCCTGGTGAACTGCAAAAGATGAGAGTGGGCATTTCTGTGAGAGCCTTTGCAGGACAAGATGTTGGGCGAGACAAAGACAATACGGCCACGACTAGGGTTGCAAAAGGGTGGAAAGTTTCTGGAAATTTACCAGAAAGTTTCCACCCTTTTGCAACCCTATGGGAAGTTAAGCTGGAAAATTTTAGAAGCATTCAAAATTGGAAACTTTCCAAAGGATATGTGGAAATTTATTGGAATTAACTGGAAATTTGGGGTAATTTAGTAATCGGGGGTAAGCTAGCATCATGATAAGATGCCTCATAAATGGTCTATGAAATGATGCTAGCTATAGCTTATTTAGCATCTAACTTGTCAGCTAGCTATCTACTGTATGAATACATTTTCATGTGCTATTTGCAGGTTAAACATTAAAACCATACATTAACTATATTTAGCCCATAATATCAAAACTTGCTTCACTTTATGTCATCCACGGGCTCAAACGTGTGGCTTCAATAGACCTGCAGTAAGCAGTGTGCTATGTGCATGTGATTGAGGAATAGCATAGATATAAGTGTACTTGCATGAAATCTGGTTGTTTTAGTCAAAATTATGCTAAAATATATTTTCCCCAACTATATTTAAGTTCCTTCAATTTTGTAAATTCATGTTTTTTTCCTGTTTATTCCCATAAATTCTCATTGATTCCAACTTTGAAAATTCCCAGAATTTTGCAACCCTTGCCACAACACCCATAGGTGTCATCAGTGTTACTTGATCACTGTCACCTGCCATCACCATAGAGTCTGAAGGTGCAACAGTTGATTCATGCACAACATATAATAAACACAGCTGCTTGCAGATGCTAGTAGATGCTGTGTGCTAATTCTGAGCCTACAATATAAATAAAACTGCGAATAGAGAGGCAGAACGTTGTTTGATCTGTGAGTGTTCTAAAATTTAAAGGATGCATTACAAATAACACTGCAAGGGCAATAACCAAAAATAATCACGATGATTGTCTCGCAATGAGACAACCAAGCATTGTGCGTGCTGCCAGATACTGTAGGGAGCAGACATCATCGCTGCTTTCTGCTCCTTCAGAACTGCATTTACAGTATAATCACCACCGATTCTTCCACTTCCTCAGCCTGCTGGGCCAAATCACAGACAGAACCTCTCAATCCAAAACTAATGTGTATAATTGAGGCAGGCGAGGGTAATGGCGCTCGTTTCCGATTCGCTGTTTGCAGGCGGCCTCCCCATGACCAGAGCTCTGTCATGACAAATCACTCCATCATCATCATCATACTCAGTGAAAGCACACAACTATACTGACAGTGGACAAAGTAACACTAATGCTTTGCAACTAATTCAAAAATAATAGCACAAGATCATTATAACATCAACATTAAAACATTCACAGACACGTGACACGCTCTCACAGACACACACCTCCTGCCCCAGTTATTCCCACACTCTCCACGTGTCCAACTGCTCTAAACCTCTCACATATCCTCCATTAACTGATGACCTCTGCAGAACAAGAGGTAAAGTCAAGCAGGGGGTGACAATAATTAAACATCAGAGAAAGAGGTCACTGGCTAGGGACTCTGGATGAAACAAAAGCTTTATTAGGACAAACACTGATGGGTTGGCACATGATTAAAAAAGTGGACAGCACACAGAAGTCCATTAAACATTCTTCAACTTCCTACCAGCAGCCACCGTAATGATTTATGTGGATTTGTTTCTGTCTTTCCGGTTTGATTGCTTGAAAAGAATGGAATGTAATTAATGGCGCTAAGCTGCAAACCTGGATGTCAGACTTTCCTATGAATGCCTACAACAGGTCAGAGTGAAATTAAAATAGTTATTTGCTGACCACCACGAAAATATAATTAACTGATCTCTGCGCCGAGGGCTGCAAATTTCAGCCGAATAAATTTGCAACTTTTTCAGACAGCTTGCTAACAAACAAATAGACAGGGGAGAAAACGATCCTTCTAACTTCATTAGCAAAGGCAATTATACCAGACGAGAAATGCTGATTCCACATCTGTCATGAGTTGCAACTTTTAAACTATGCTGCCCATATTGCCTGTCCGCACGCTTGGGTCTGTGACTGACTCTGACAATGACAAAGGTTGATTCCTGCAGTGGTGAGCCAGATTTTAAGGCTAGTCAATCAACCACAAAGCACCAATATTCCATTCTGTCATTTTCTGACAGGTGGCAAAGGCGTACAGCCCGGCCTGTGTATCACACTGCTTTATAGGAGTGCTGGTCAGTTAAGCAGCGTGCTGAGCTGTGTGAGATTAAAGAAAGCCTGCTAAATCACAGACTGTCTGAGAGACCGATCAGCTACTTCACTGGTGTCCTGAATGCTGGGAATGAGCTGAAACCCAGGAAAAAAAAATACCAAAGAAGTCAGTTAACATTCCTCCAGTCCTGTCATACCTCCAGTTTCTTGCCGTCCTCGTCATAAACAGACATGGTCACCTCGACGTTTTTGGGTGTGGTCTTGCTCCCTTTGTCAAAATCCCCCTGAACCAGAGTCACGTAGATGTCGTTTCGCACATCACCTTTAGGAAACAGAAAGAAGACTTCATAGAGCCCTCAGGTCGTGCATTTATTCATTCATTTTTAATATAAATAAAAATTACTGCATGAACACATTACATTTTAGGTAGTATGAGTGGATATTTGGCTAACATGAGTCAATTAGATAACTAATGTCTGAATGTATGATATGTTCTTTTCACCCTCATTCAAATTTCTCTAAAACAGTAGATTCCAAATCGCTTCCTGACTGAATAATGTGTTCAACCAATCAAATTTAGAAAAGGGGATTTTCAGAGACAGGTAGCCGAGGTAAAGCTTATTAAAAACCCTCCAACCTGGCATGATGATCTCAGGGAAGCCCATCTTGCGAGCCACAGCTGTTGATCTGTCCACCAGGTGAGGGAAGTCCTTCCTTATCTGATGGATGTCTCCAGGGAGCAACTTCAGAGTGACCCACAAGCCTGGTGACGCATCCACAGCAAAAAATAAATAAATAAATAAACAGAGGACGAACCAGGATAACGTCAGGGTGAAAACAGCACAAGAGCAAACTGCCCCAGGAAAATACTAAAAAGGAGATTTCCTTTTTGTGCTTTGTGCTGTCAGTGGCATCCAGCAGCCCTGGGGCAAGACACTAAATAGAAGCCACAAGCAGGGATGTGATTAGGAAAACATAATAACAGGGGAAGTGTGTGTGTTTTTCTTGTGTTTTCGGTTGAGAAGTGCAGTATAGTCAGGTGTGGATAACTAGAACGAGAAAAACTACAAAATCTGTATTTGGTGTGATAAAAATAAAAACAAAAACACAGAACAAAATGTTTAATTTACGTGCTGGGTAGATAAATAATGCCTGTTAGACATCAAGCTACCTATATATGAGCACATTGCATTTCCTTTGTGCAGGACTTGTTGTTCTTATCGGTCTAAACATAACATATCATTACTGTAATTGCCAAACAGACCTTGGCTGCTACTACTGAGCACGAACGCTGGCAGGAAGAAAAGAAACAAATGTTTCTCCATAACAAACAAGCAGACACTTGGTACCTAAATGGGAAAAAAAAAAAAAAAAAAAAAAAAAAAAAAAAAACACACTGAAAAATTCATGTTTATGTTCTCGGTGCCTCAGACTTCTTCTTGAGGAACTCTTCGTTTTCATGAGAATAAGTGACATTTATGGTAGAATAGTTAAATTGTGCAATAATTCCCAGACTTAAATAATTGGTCCTAGAAAACCTTGAGAGCGTGAAGTTCTGAGGGGAAACTCTGTGAATAATTCTGAAACAAAGGGCCTTCGGGGGACTTTCATGGGTCATATTTCCTAACAATTTAACACCAGTAGCTACTTTGCTTTTCTCATGGTTGGGAGAAAAAGCTTCTTTTCTGCAGACACTGGTGTGCCGGCTCTGTAACCGCAGTCACTCTTCGTATTCTCTCAGGGGAGAGAAAAAAAACAAAGCAGTGTAGATAGGGTACTTCTGAGCAAGACTGAGAATGACCAAAAAACAAGGCAGCCAATTAAGCGGTCATCCTGTAGCGCGCCCCTTCAGAGGCCACCAAAAGTGAGCGGTGCTTTGTGAACCCTGTAACTTTATTCACTTTCACTTTACAGGCCCCATATTGTTATGAGTGACACATCTCTCACTAGCGACGCTGGAAGCCTTTTGATATGCGAGCGTGACCGAAACAGCTGCTCTTCAGCGCTCCGCTGTTCTTCCCCACTGTGGGTCGGCGCAGACCTGACATTTATCCAAGTACATCTTCATAGGGCATGACAATACCATGGAGGCTGTCACGCCCCCCCTCTCAGCACAAATCCCTGAGATGGCTAATATTGTTCTTCTCGCAACGGACGTCAAATCACGGATAAGATCTAGTCTTTGCAGAAGACTCATCAGCTCAATTAACAGCTGGATTACTTGGAACCTGTAGTCATGGTGACGAGGGCAACTATTTATAGTATGTGCAGTGATTTATAGTGTGAGTACTTGACAAAGAATTATGTTCTTATTAGCAAGATGAACAGTTTCAACGCACTGCCAGTGTGTTGGGGTTATGGTACTTAGTGTGAATAGATCCATAATGCAGCATTAAAGAAAATTACAACAGTTCAGTAACATGCAGTGCACTAATTAGTTCAATAATGAAGAGCTGAAGAAAGTGCACACCTAGTCTAGTGAGGTGTTGGCTTGCAGGTACAGTAGATGTGAAAGAGAGGAGGTGAAAGCTAAACACTCGTAATTCTGATGCACTCCTCAAGAAGTTTCCTGCAGAAGGCAATATGTGCAGATTTCCAAAAAGCATCAGCGTTGTGTGAGAGAGTGTGTTGCTTTCCTCTCCTTCATTTAATGTCAACCAGTTCCAATTTCAGAAGAGAAAGTTGCCTTTAACTAAGCATTGCTGGATATTTGGTGACCTAGATGACTAACGTTGTATTTCCACTGCACGGTATGGCTCGGCTCAGCTCTGCGTGGCTGACACAATTAAGTTTTGCTACCAGGTACTTTCGTTTTCCACTGCAGCGTGTGACCCTTTAACGTAGGCGGGTTATTTAGCTGATTACCATAGCAATGCTAGATGAAACTGCCGCGATCTTCACGATGACTCAAACGGAGGAACATCTGCGCTTTGCCAATTGACCACAGTGTGGCTTCGCAGTAGGTTTGGACGGTATGTTATCCCAACAACCGTGCCGCTGAATGAGAGTCTGTCGCTAAGCAGCATCTCTCTCTTGTTGTTTGGAGTCATGGGCTCGCTGCTAAATTCCTACAATCATGTCATTTTATAAAAATCTTTGTCAAGTAATTTTTTAAAAAAAAACTGCGGTCAAAACTTGATGTGGCGATTTTAGTGACAGTTCTCCCTGACCAATCAGTGGTCTGCAGTATTTTCACTCCATCGTTTAGTATCGGGCTCAGCTCGCTTGGAACCTCAGCTAACGTGATACCGAAAAAAAGTAGCAAGTACTGGGTATTATCCACAACTTTCGACAATGGAAAAACCAAAAACAAGAGCGAGTCGAGTACAGAGATACCATGTCGTGAAACATTACAGCAGACAATTTTCAGATCCAGGTTGCATTTTCAGGTCCTAACTTAGTGTAACTGTTTTATAACATATCTATGATAATGACATTTTTTTTGTGTGTTACAGTAGTGTGGTGAGTTTCTTCCATAGCCCTGGTTCTCGTGTCTGAACCTTGCACTGTACCTTGGCCCTTGTGATTGACCTCTTTGGCGGTGATAACTTTGTTGATGACTGTCTGGAGGAAGTCGTTCTCCCCTGCCACCCTGGGTGAAAAACGGGAGATGTTCAGCTGCTTGTGGCGAATGGCGTCATCCAACGCTAGCCTGCAGTATGCACACAACGGGCGAACACCACAGAAAAGAAGAGATGGCGGAAACAAGAGGAGAAGGAGAGGGAGGAGGAGGAGGAGGAGGAGCGGGGCGGAAGAGCCACAGAGTGATGGTTGTGAGGAGGGGGGGATGAGGGAGAGACGGAGAGAAAGAGAGAGAGAGAGAGACACACCAAAGAGTGATGCGAATACCGTGACAGACACAAAGCCGCTTGTTAGCAGTTAACAGTGATGCAGGATGGGTAACGAAAGAAACACACAGAGAAATCATCGTTTAGGAAATTGTGCCCAGTCAGCATTTACAGCGCCAATGCAGCGGTGGGAAGCTTGACCTGCCCACGGGTCAGTCTTGAAATGTTTTCAAGGCGGGAAACTTAATACTCAAGGCTGTAAACTCGAGGCTATTCCCAATCCAAAAACGCCCATTCCCACACGGCTTTAGTGAGAAACTAAAATATAACGTCATGTTTTGTACAGGTGCAGACGGATTTTTTGACAAGTGACATACAGAGCTTAAGAAAGTGGCAGCTGTGATCTGGGAAGCACCACGTGTGTGGCAGCTGTGAGAGAAATGTGTGCAGTGGGCGTGGATGGCATCTACAGTACAGAGGACTCTAAACAAGCAGAAGAAGAAGAAGAGCAATGGAGGAGAAGACAGTGGTGATGTCAGCACGGAGAAAGCAGTAAAGGATCTCTGTCACTCTGTCTTCAGTGCCTCCAACCTTGGATCCAAATCCAATCCAAGCAAGGAAGTAAGCAGAAGTTCAATCACGGGAACAAAACATTGTAAGACAACAGAAACAAGGCAGGTTTTCCATCAGATTTGAACGTAATTGGATCGGATTCTAACAAAATAGCTGGACACAGTGGGGATTTCTATCAATCAACTAATTGATCATTTCAGCACAGCATGAAATTTTGCTCCAAATGCATTATCTAAATGCAAGTTGGTTTGACAACCTGCCAGAGATGAGGTCAACTCGGCCTCAGTATGTGTGGAAAAACAAGAAAACTACAACAAAGTATCTAGCCCATTTCTGAAAGCCATTTCCATTTTCTGTTTGGATGCCAAGAGTCTATCCAAATCACATCACTACGTCAGAGCCTCCCCCTAAATGGCTGCTTCTCTTTCTGCCTCTGCTGGCCTTAGAAAAACACAATCAATAATGGGCTGTGGAAGTGGCATTTCAAAACTTCATCAGTTAAAATTCAGTGGCAAATATTCACACTTGGACATAAATAACCTCTTGTAGATCCTGTTCTTCTCTTCGCACAGGAAGGTTCTAATTTCCGTGATTTATGCTCACAGATAAAAACGTTAAGTGAGGTGATCCGCCAGTTAAACTGCCTGAATCTGAAGCATTTCCAATTATGCAGAAAATCACGTTAAGGAAAAGGTTACTCTGGCTCTGTACGCAGTCCTACGAGAATGGCAGCAGTTAATGAGATTGCCTTAATTGAGTCAGCAGGGAATAGTGGAGCGCTACTGTCTTAACACCCCCGCTAATCAGGTGTCAAGCATTCAAGACTTAAAAAAATAATTTAAAATACAACCGCTGTGTCTTTGACATACTGTACATACTCAAAATAATGGAACTAAGTGTCAGCTTCACTATTTTATGCAACATTATCCCAAGCTTAAAGGCACTCATATGCTCCCGTGCTCCCGTATGTATGAACGTGATTCATTTTGTGCTGCTGAACAATCCACTTACGGCTGAAATGGGATAAAGTGCTGCTTGTCCTCATCGTCCATTTTGCCCGTTATGATGTCAGTGACATCCATTACTGTGGAAAAACAAAGAGAGGGGGGTTAAAACATTCTCAAGGCAGGCAGAGCTTAGCGTAGCCTGTGACAGAGATAGAGATAACTGCATGGTAAGGCCATATCAGGGGGGCGGAAGCAGCCAATGTTGGCTCTTCATCAATGAGCGCTAATTAAGGCCGATGAAGGGCTATGATGGAAAAAGCTTCAAGTCAAGTTTGGTTTCTGTGACCTACATAGCAGTCACAAAATGCAGAGGAGGGAGGGGATCGGAGATGCAGTTTTCTTGGCCAAAGTATAATTGACAGCATACAAAAACATTTGCACTTTTGATTGAAAATAGAATTCAAATGTATGTTGATAATAAAAAGTTGACTATTAAATAAAAACCAACAGATTATGAATAACAGCTCCAGCGTTAAACCACAAACTACTTAAATATGGCTTCCTCCATTTTTGTAACACTTGTGTGTGTGTGGGAGAATAATCAGTTACTGAATGTGCCGCTGTGTGCATGATGTGAGATCTGTGGCGTAATACGGCACGCACGGCACAGTTAGGCTTAGGGCGTAAGGATATGTAAGTTCTACAGTTCCGACAATTTAGGGCCACGGTGAAGGGTTGTCTGATGGCACGGTAAAGCAGTGAGAATATGCTCACTATGGTGTAAACTTAAGCATATATTGATTTTTCTTTTAAGGTGGGGCTTTTTTTTTTTTAAGTGGCTATAATACATTATTCTGCTGTTCAAAGCAGAGCTTCGCTCTACTTCCATGCAGGGACTTCGGTCTGCTTCTCCAAGGTTACAGGTGCAACAAAACAAACGTCTGATCAGACCAACGAACGATGCCGAAACGTTCAACCAGTGAAGGCAGCAAAAAAGCTGCCCTTCAGTCTGGTGTTAAGCGACTTTTTATATTTCAACGGTTACAGCAGTGTACAGCACTGGGCCTTGAGGTTTCTGTCATGTTTGCCTTCCAAATGCATCTGCACCGAAAAAGGATGTGATGACACACATCTGAGGTAAGTAAAAAAAAAAAGAAAAACTGAGCAGAGCGATCTCAAACAGCCTATAAGAGCGATGCTGCAGTTAGCAGCAGTCTGAAGGTGAAATATGTTATAAAATGAGGTGATGTCACACCGCTAGAATAATGAATACAGCTTTTCCATCAAGACAACACTTTTGCTACTTGCTGAACGTGCAAATTCACAGGTCGCCAAAACCTACTTGGACCGGCTCCAAATGAAGTTAACAGTGACTGCTGCTGGTGTGACAGCAACTTTTACTCTTTTACCCTGCAGGCCCAACAGGAGCAAATCTCAGAAAATCAGCCTGTGTACTGCGACAATGATGATGACGTCTAAAGATAAGCTATCATAAATCAGGCTGTCATTTACCTTCTCTTTAAGTGGCACTGGAAAAAAAAAAAGGACACTGAAAGAGGAGCATAATTTTGTCTGTTGGAAAACTGTGGGCAAAACGCCAAACCAATTAGTTTACAAAGAGCCTGGCAGCTTGCCAATAGTACATAAATCAAACTCTAATTCGTCTTTCTATTTTAACTGGATATCTATGAATTTTAGCCAAATACATTTACTCATCCAGGCAAGGACTTTCGCACAATACTTACTTTGAACTACTGTAAGACAAAACAAGGGATCTGTTCTCAAGGAACACGGGGATATTCAGAGAGTTTGAGCTGTGTAGTCCTGAGATAGTCACCGTTTTTAAAAGGTAACCTCTGACTGCAGTAAACTTAGCTCCTTTCGGAACAACAGGTTATCACAGGTTATCTGTGTAGTCTGTTTTACCCGCAACTCCAAAGGGTCTTCTCAGTCCTGATGTCAGCTTCTTGGTGTTGTTGTCTCTTAGCTCCATGCGCCCCACTCTGACTATCTGACACACGAAGCTGATCTTCTCTCTCTTCAGATCTTCACTGCCTAAGTCCTGTGGAGCGACGAGAAGAAAAGTAATGAGAAATGCTGAGGCCAATACATCTGGTCGACAAATACAAAACTCCTCGAATCAGATTGTACAGTTTGGGAGCCTTTTTTTAGGCTACAGCAGAGCTAGTTTGCACAGCAACAGCTGATCGATTAATAGAACTTTGTTAGGTGAAGATGAGTTCGTGTTCAGGGCAAACCTTTCACCACAAATTGCTTCTGCAACATCTATGATTGGGTCTACAGATTCAGTTCCTGTGGGAAATACCTTCCAAAACCAGCATTTCCTGTGGGCAATGCCTTCCAAAACTAGCAAAGTGCTCCCAGTGGCACACTGACCTTTCCGCCCTTGAGCTTCCATTAGATAGAGGTGACTGCCTTGGTAAATACATACAGCGAGCTGGGCTCTTTCTGAGAGAGCTTAACAAATACAGGCTCCGCAAACAGGCTCCCATGTGCCTCGTAACATGGCTGAATAAATAGTGGACTACCACCGGCGAGCGAATACATGCTTACACAAACACGGCGACGCACACACTGGCAGGCACACTCACCGTGAAGACAGACCGCAGATTATGAAGCTGATCTATGTCTTTCACCAGACCTGAACTCGACCATTTCACCAGGTAGTTTTCACTGTGAGGGAGAGACGACAGAAAGTAGCACAACTTATAATGGGTTTCTCATATTCACATTGAAGCGTCTGTGATACAGCGCATTAAGGCAATCAGTTGAGTTGCATTAACTGGAGTTTCCTCCAAAGCTGTGGAAGCTTTGTTAATCCAGACACCGATCCGCTTGGGAAACAAAATGCATGACTGATGTTGGATGCAAAAGAAACATTCCACAGTCAAGCTGCTCTACTCGTGATAATTTGCTGTCACAATCCTAAAACAATAGCAAATCCCTGGGAAGCAGGCTGCACTTGTTCTGGTCACGTTCTTGCATGGCATGTGTGTGTCTATGTGTGAGTGTGCTTTCAAGTGTCTGTCAGCGTTTGTACTTGCTGACAGTTTACAGTTATGGAAAGTATAAGTAAGACTCAGACGTTGAAATCATTGTGGTCATATTGTCTGGTAAATAAAAGGCATTCTTTTCACTCAATGGAGAAATACCAATAGTATTTGACAGGGAGTTGTTACGATTGCTATGAAAAGCATCTCCTCCAGTCATACACAGAAGAAAATAGGCACAAGAACAGAATCTTTAATAATGATAATCAATTTTCCACTAGCAACAGACAGACTCTCAACTGCCAGTGCAACAATCGTAAAGGTAAAAGTGAAACTACAAGAAGCCGAAAAATCCCAATGCTCAATCATAACTGTCTTTGATTGTGAGTGGAAAAAGCAAAGAAAGTGGGAAAAAGAGAAAGTGAAGGCAAAGTGAATATACACTGATGGGTTTACCTGATGAACTTGGAGTCCACTGGGTCGTAGAGTGACATGAGCACTTCCGCGTCTTCACCGATCTTACACACCACATTCTTCAGAGTCACAAAGAGAGCGAACGCTGGCGTGGAGGCAAACTTTGCTTGCCTGGTCAGATCAATATTCTGCTTCTGAGACTGTCGGAGGGAAGCAGAGGTATTGCATTCAATATTGGCCTATTTTTCCATAGCTTTCGGTCACACACAGGTCAACCTTGGGCCTGTGCAGTTTGAGCAATGAGCCCAGGAGAAGGTGCAGCGTGTGAAGCGAGAGATACTGTACGTAGGTGTGGTTAGCAACTCCACACCGGATTCTCAAATACCAGCCATTTCCTCAATGTCTTTCTAAAAATTGAACAAGAAGCAACTTTTTAACAATGTCTATAAATCCGCCAGAATTCTGGTATAAAAAGCTCTTTTATTCATTTGATCTCCACAGCTGCATCTTCAGTAAAAGGTGGACTGATTTCCTGAACGCCCTTCAAAAATATGCTGGGGCCACGTCATAAATATTTATCATATTGACCTGGACACTTTCTTATTGCCCATGCATATGCAATAAAGACCTATGGATGAAAAGGTCACATAAAATGAGACCACATAACTGCAGGGCACTTAGCGTCTGGCCCTCCTACATACTGCCAACTGACATTCAGGTGAGGGATGCCACTGATACGCCAAGAAAAATAGACAGGGAGTCCGGCTGAGTTCCTGACTTTCTGAAGAGGCATCTTTTGTGTACCAGGCGTGGTCCCATTTCCCCCACTTCTTCAGTTGTGCAAATGCAAAAAACATTAGCATGTTTTCCTACTTTGAAATGCACTTTGTCCATTTGTTTGAAATTCTTATATCCAGGATTTAGCAAAGAAACAAGTTATCGCTTTTAAAAGCAAAATAACACTTATTGGATGGTTTATACAACCATGTAAATGGCTTAAGCAAACTATCTCAGTTATCGGTTTTTACAGTAGTGGGACTGCTGTCACATGTAAACAACCAAAGTTAAATGAATGTGCCTGTGTTTATTAATTTTATTATGTAAACAAAGTAAAATAAAGCGACATTTTTAAACAGACCAGAGCCCCGACCTACAACATGCAGATGTTTAGCAGATATAATCTTTACAATGTTCAATTCAAATCAATCCGAATACTAGCATTTGCAAATTAGCACTAAATACAGCACAGCTGATGTCATGTTTGTTGTGCAGCTTTGCAGGTTTAGTCATTAATGAAACCAAAAATGATATATATATATGAAAGGTTAAGGGATCACCAAAGTGTGTAGAATTTATCCTTTTAGAGACAAGTGGTGTGTCATATATCATTCATGAAGAATATTGTGATAACTGCAATATTCCGACTTGTTGAAGTAATGAAGCCATGCGGTTACACGCAGAAGAAAACAAAGGGGAAATTACTACCGGCGGAGTGGAGGAGCTCCAGAAAGGGGAGCAATTTTAGTTGTGTGGAAGTGGTTTGGTTAGAAAAGATGAAAATGTACAACAAATCACTGTAATTATGTAAAAAGTGTAAGACTGTAACAACAAAAAGGAGGCAGTACAACAAATTTATTTCACCACCTCAAGCATAAGCACCAAGTAGAACAGGATGAGAGCCAAAAATCCTGTGAGGAGCTTTTTTCTGAACTCATTGTCACAGAAATACCCTGAAATACTGTGATCTTATTTTATTCCCTATTATGGACCTTGAATATCTGTACTAAATTTTACAGAAATTCATCCAATAGTTCAGACAACTAACCAACACTGACATCCTAAAATGCCACATTGCTAACATGGCTAAAAATGTTTCATTGCGCATAAGGATGGAGCGGACATTACTGCAGAGAAAAGAAGGGATCATCTCAAACAATTATCTCGCTTGGAGAGCACTGACAACCCATCTACTGTTTTTGTTTTTCTCCTAATGCAAACACTGTAACTGCATCTGCTTAACTCTGGCTGAAAATCAATGAGCCTGAAACAATGAGATCAAGATGTGACTACATTCAGATCCCACCGTTTACCATGTTCATTCACACTGTGCACTAATGTGCCTTCACTCAGCCTCCTGTTTTAACGCCTGCAACTAAACAGTTCTTTATCCAGACTGTATATCAAGCATAAGAGGCAGGCCGGGGTTTCTCTCTGTTTTTACCTTCTCCTCCTGTATCCGGTCTTCAATTTGTTTGGAGGCCGCCTCGTGCGCTCTGAACAGGTTGATGGTGCTGGTGAGCTCTGGATCCAGTATGTTTCCATCTTTGTCTCTGACCACCAGATCGAGATCCAAGTACCTTGCATAAAAATGTGAGACAGTTAACGGTGCCAGAGACTGGAAAGATGAAAACATACAATCGCATACCGCAAGAGACCGGGTAAATATTGTGAATGTGTGGTTGCTTTTGTGAAAGAGGAAACAGCAAACAGTAACCATATGCTGCTATTCCCTTCACCTCATTTTCTCCTCATATAATATTCCTTCTGCTTTACTGTTCGCTTTCAAAGCTCCTCTGTTTTGTTCAACTCTTTCTTCTATGGAGGGAGTCAGCGCAGACCGCAGCACGCTGCCAACATGCAGTCAATGCATTTCATCACCTCATCACCTCCCTGCTTCTGTAGAGGTAAAAGCCATTTCTCTACCTGGCTAAAGGTTTAACGTTTCATCACAGGAGCAGAACGGAGCTTCACAATTTTCGTTTTTAACCAATTTTCTAGGCCCACTGCAGACACAGCAAGGACTGTCATTTCACGATGGAATACAGTACAGTTAGCCAAAGCTAAATCCCTGCAGTTTGTCCTCAAGTTAAGTGATGACCTGTCATTTTCTATTGACTGACACTGCTGACCTATTCCAACAAGAGACATTTTACCGGATAGATACGAGGATAAACGGATATAAGCTGCATGGAGGGAAGGACAGGGCTTAAAGCCTCTAAAGACAGGATCCTCACTTGTTGCCGTAGTCTATCTTGGAGGTGACTTTCTGCTTGAGCTCGGTGAGCTCGTCCTGCGGGAGGGTGCCGGACAGGATCTGAGAACGCCATTCGATGAGGTCGTAGATCATGTCACGGACAGAGTTGAACATCTCGCGCTTGTCGCCCTGTCAACGGAAACAGAGGGATGAGCACGTGTGCGGCTTTGAAATTGCTCCTGTGAAGTGTTGACTGGTTTCCATAGCAGCAGGTACAGATCAGTGTTGATCTGGAGCTCAAAGCGCACATTTTAAAATCAAAATGTGTGAAAATTGTGCACTCGTTTTCAGTCATAATTAATATACACCATCACTCAAACGTTTGGGGTCACCTGTCATATGATGTTAGTCTTCTCTCCTTCAATATTGGATATTTTAACATAGATTAAAACAGTATAATTCAGACACCAAATGTCTCATTTAGATTTGCCCCAAAAGAAGAATTAAATGACAAAAAATTAAAGAAAAATAAAAGTGAATATTTAAACTTCCATTTAGTCGATGTCCCAACAATGCTGCATGACATGGAAGAATATTGTTGTAGCCATTTTCCCGCAAACACCCTTCGATTTCGAATTTGTTTACAGGTCAAGAGAAGCATTAGTGACCCTACATCATTACTGACCCACAACAGTGCTACTGGGTTCTCAGTATTTTGGGAGCCAGTTTTTTCTTTGGGCCATTTGCAGCCTACTCAGTGGTTAGATCAAATAGGTTTAAAGTGTGATTAGTCAGCCCATTGTATGTTCAGCTCATATTTTCATATGAATAGTGCTCACGCTAGACCAACTTCCTATATCTAATTTGAAGCTGAAGCGTGAACAGCTTTGCTAAAGCGACACATCTCTTAATTTCAGCAGCTTGTTACAAGCATTATTGTGCACATGACACTGATAAAAAACCTGTTCCTATTTAAATCTGCACAGATTTTGATGCCAAACTTCCAGTTCCCTTTACCAATGATTTCTCATATTTATGTTTAACTGTTGCTCAGAGCAATATTTGTTTCTTCCTGCCCTTTCAGTTGTCAGTCTGGTTGAGAACTGGTTGCACAGCTTTTTCTTTTTTTTGCAAAACCTTAAGTGCAAAATAACATCTATTTATAAAGAGGACTTTATGGAGCCATCTCAGCCATCTGACTGTATTGAATCAATCTTGTAGCAGGTCATCGCAACCTTTTAAACAGCAGTGTTATTTTTGTTTTTTAAGACATGCAGAAAGAAATACTTTATACACTTTATAATCAGAGACAGTGAGAGAAAATCAAAGTAATTCTAATACAATAAATAGCAAGAAAAGCTCATAAAAGATCAACATACACCTTTATTAAAAACCTTAACTACAGTATATGTAAACACAAGCCAGTACTGATATATCTGTAATAAGCTCTATCTCCAAATAAGCCTATTAACGTTTCTTTGCCCTCTATCTCCCAAGAAAACAAAACATATCTGACATCAATGTGTGTGTGTCCACTTGGGGGAGGTCAGGCTTGCTTACCACATACAAGTCCCTCCATATTGTAGCCCACTCCCGCAGTGTGGTGGTAACCTCCTGAACCAGTGGCAGCTCAGTGGGAATGACCGTCTCCTTTTGTCTGCAGTGACAGAGAACAAATCCGTTACAGTGATTCTGTGTTTTCTACCCTTTTCCCCTCCGCCCTGTCGCTATTAAACATACTGAATGTTATCCGAGTAAATTCATATTAATTTCACTGCTTTGTTCAAATCTGTTCCTCAAGGTCCACAGTTGAATCGAAGGACTTTGAAGTGGTGGGGTTCATCTTGATTGCGTTGTGCTTGTGAAATCAAAGAAGACAGATCAAAACAAAACAGTGCCACAAGTTGTGCAAAACCAAACACACATGCCACATCATATCAAGCGCAGATCTTTCCACTGAAACGACCTCAGAGACTCTCTCCATGTACAACTTCAAGCTTCTCAGTACTTCAGAAAAGCTGGGATTTATTTTTATTGCTGTCCTCAGCTCAACACATGCTTCCTAATAACATAACAATTAAATAATCTTACATACTAATGCAACAAAAGTAGAAGTGATCATTGTTGTGAATAAATCAGAAATGTGCACGTCATTCAAATGTGGAAGTGGAGAAGCACTAACCCACTGCCCTCAACGGTGGCCTCTTTCAGGTGTATGTAACAAGCAGGAAATATGCCCTAGAAGAGGAAGAGATCACAATGCAAATGCAATTAATGTTATGACTGGAACAGAAGTTGACCAGCTGAAAAACTGAAGCTGTAAAGTGTGATCTATTAAGTCATAGATTATTTGCAGTCAAGTGCCACTGACCTTTTTGGATTTTCTCCTCAGCCTATGCCCTCTGTACCAGTCTAATGGAGGAGAGAATTATTTTAAATGAAAGCTGCTTTTCTCATACATAACACACAAGATGAACAAAAACTTGACTTTTTATATAAGGTTGTGTTTAATAATTCAAAATAACACTGTGGCTGTAACACTTGTCTTGCTCAGTGAGACACTGGCAGAAGTGAAGAGTGTGCAGTTGCTAATGTTTTATTTTAATGAACACAATTTGACAAAACAAAAGAGGTACTAGTGATGACAGGAAAATGATGTCCAACACTGGCGTGTCAGCTCTGATCATGCGTGTCATCTGTAAAGCCCGCTCTCACCTTCATATGTCTCAAGTATGTGCACTGTGTCTCCAATCTGCAGCGACAGCTCCTCCTCTCCCCGGGCATCGTAGTTATAGATCGCTGGAGAAAGATGAGAGAGGACAATATAAGAGGAGGAGATATTACAGGAGGAGGAAAAAGGCAATAAAGCGTTTGGCTCCCTCGTGGCGCTAATTGTGTGCCATTGCAATGTGTAGTAGAGGCATCACACATCCACAGGATGTCCACCCACGCAGTCTGACACAGTGATGGTTGGGCCTGGCACCGTCGAAGCTGTAACATCAACACATTTCTACCACCCACTGAAAAGAAACGGATAATGATGGAGAAGACCAAAACAACAATAATGCTGGTGGAAAGCAGACATGCTCAGAATTATAGGACAATTAAATATTGCAGTGTGCACTGATTTTCTTAAGTGTTTTCTGACAAAACAAACACACAAAGACGCTTGTTTGGCTCTCGAGTCAACATTAGAAAAGTATATTTGTGTGATAAATGAGCTGGAATCAATAGAGCATGTTACAGGTGCTCCCAAAATTGCTTTGTAAATCACCAACATGCTGACAAGTTAAATGAAGTTGCCAAAAGGGAAAGTTAGCTGGCATCTACAGGATAACAAGTGTTGTTTTTGAGAAAAATTTAGAGCTAAGCCCTATGCGACAAGGATTAATGTATAGAGCCTGTAATATGTGGACAAATGAGGATAACTGGAGATAAATCTGACACAGAGAGAGTCATGATTTGTACTATTTCAGGAGCAAAAATGCTCTCTTGAATGTTATGAAAACATTCTTGGATCGCCTCCAAAACCACTCATCGCTCATTCCTTAGGCCAGACTTTCCACTAAAGTTAATCAAAATCTGTTTCTGAGATTCCCTGCTAGAAAATAAACAAAAGAAAGGGTAAAAGTAGAAACTCTAATCACCTGTCGGTACCACATTAAATTTTTTCTTTTGCACTCAATAAAGACGTCCATGGACTGTGGATTTTCTTGTCGATATACCGATGTAAAGCAAGCTATTCCCTCTCCCTCTCTCTCTCTCTCTCTCTCTCGCTTCAATAGCCAACACACACACACAGCTTCTTTCTCATATTTTGTCAGAGTTCTATCAACATGTCAAGGTCATGTTACAAAGACAAAAGAAAATCCTGGTGGACTGGTCTCTCAATCAGAAAAAGGTGAACAACATGTAGCTGTCAGACCAGCCATGACTGACACACACACACACACACCCTATACGCAATCTATACACTGACTACATGACACATGGCGGTGTTGAGGGGACACCTGCAGGGAGAACTGACACAAATGCCCGTCTATGTACGTGTATGTGTGTGTGTGTGTGTGTGTGTGTGTGTGTGTGTGTGTGTGTGTGCATCCATGTCCTACTGAGGTAATGCATGCAGGGCCACTTCAGCAGAGGTTTCCAGAGGTGAATGATGGCTTAATTAAAAAAGACCCTCACCGCAGGCTCTGGAGCCTTCCCAGCATGCTGATGGTACATCAACTGAATCGACCGTTTTCTCCCACAATCGGCTGCCATCGGAGGAGCTGATTACACTTCATTATCATATCAGGTGGCACGCTGCAACTTTTTTTTTTTTTCTTTTTTGCTACCATTTAGCTCTTAAGTTGTTTTGGTGGACAATTAACTAGAACAAAGCGTTTCTGTTTTTGTCGCGTTTGCTACTGGGGTGAAATCGTTTTATGTGTTCTACTCCCACGCACGTAACAGATCATCTGAAAGTTGTACAGTAGTAGTAGTAGAAGTGAACTGTTTTTTTATGTTCTATTTTGTGCAAATAAAAATATATTAAAATATTGTTGGCAAGTCCCAGGAGTTTGCTAGTATTACTGATTCTTCTGAGACCAAATAATTAATTAACTGAAAAAAATAACTGATTATTTGGACTTCTAATTCTGTACAAGTCAAGAGACATAAAGAATAAAGCAGTGATAAAGCTACTCTGATAACAGAGGATTCCAATTAGCAGTACAGTCTGTGTCAGCTATGGAAGAAGAGGTCGGACAATCTTGTAAGACTCTATAATTGAGTTATCAAGCAACATGACGTAACTTCTAAAAAAAAAAAAAAAAAAAGTACAAAGCAATTATATAATATCTCTGACAGCCTCTGACAGTCTGTATCTGATAGCGTAGCATAAGTCAGTTTGGTGGAGAGAGCACGAAATGCCATGTGTAGCCTGTTTCATTCAGCCCTGTGCTGCTTTGTTATCAAAGTGTATGTGCATATACATGTTGTGCAATGTCCACAATGCATTTTGGAATGCCCCAGAACAATCCGACGAGCCAAGCGAATCCGCCAGAACACGAGCCACGGGCTGACAATGGAACAAAGACCCCAGGAAATGAATTCAGTGGTACCACGCTGAGATACAAAAGGTACCTACAGGGGGAGAGAGCAACAAAACAATCAAAAGGGAGGTAGGATTAATCTGTGTGCAGCCATCAGAGAGCAGCCTAGTCACTGTACGGCAGGGTGCACTCAATTAAACCATCATTAAGAGTAGCCAGAAAGGCCTGTAAAGCCATCAACTGCTGCATCAGTGTGATTGTTTGGAACTGGGTCACAGGTCCAGTTGATTCAGCACGTTATCTAAATGGCAGGTGCTGCTGCAACAGGGTACAGCCCAAACAAACAGCTCTGATAGAGACATAATATTTCATCAGAAAATGAAAAACTGCCTCTGTGATCGCTGCCAATGAGACTAGGTCTCATATCAAACAAATGGGAGCTGAGAGAACCCGGGAGATTCTCACTGGCCAAGAGGTGCAATCACAAAATGAACACAAACGACACCCTGGGAAGATGCTGAGTAAATGACAACCATCAAACACCAGCCTGACATGTGAGGCAATGACGGCGCAGTTTAACGCGGGAACCAAAGTGATTCTTGTCACGTGGGGGTTGAATGACAGCTCTGATTACTCATAAACCCGTATTTGCATACCCAGGAGTAAACTGGTGTCAATTCGGAAGCAGTGAGGGAGAGAAAACCCATCAGAGGTAGAAGTCGAAGAGGATGAGGAAGTGGACCATATTCTCCCTGGAGTACGGCATGCAAATGACTTTCTGGAAACAGTAGCATCATTTGCCGGGGGCTCATTATCATACATAACCTCATGCATAAGGCTGCGCAAACTCACAGAACATTATCATCAGAGGAAACGAGTGAGGAATCAGATTACAGACCTATCCACTTAGCCAGCGCATGTCTACGCCCTCTCCACAATTATAAGCAGCCTCATCTAAACACTGGACTGATTGTAATTCTACACTTTGGGCTCACTAATAACCTGCACTAATCCACACAGAGTATAACATATCATTACACTCAGAAGAGAATACAGTATGCTGATGAAGGAGGGGTGGGAAAAAGGGAGGAAAAGAAGCGCATTAAAAAAAGAAAAAGAAAAAAAACCCTCATTGGAAAGGGACTGAGCCTCTTGATGTTTCCTATGAAGTCCCCCGTGGGCTGCAAAGTGAGCCAGCCAGGAAATCCCAGGCAAGAGGATTCTCCAGGAGTAAAAGGCAGAGCGGAGCATGAGGCAACTCAGGATGGTCCGGCTGGCCAAACACAGGCAGAAAATCCTGTCATGTCTAGCAGCAGGTAGATGACGTCCACGTGGGCTATGTCGAGACACGACATCACATCTCCGCTGCAGTTCTGGCCAGAGTAATCGGATTCCAAGCTCGGCTGATACAGCATGGGAGTCTTTGAAGTGCTACCATGTTCAGGCAAAAGAGGGACCCAGGAACCCTGACATCCAACTGGTTCGGCAGTGGGCCTTGGCACCACCGCTGACGTGACCAGTAGGACAAAGTATGCAGGACTACAAACTAATTTTATCAAACCACTTGTGACTCTGGTTGCCTGTTGAGGTTTGACTGTTGATCTCTGCGGTGTGTCCTCAAAAGTTGGAACTAATTCTATCATCATTTATTTTAGGTTCTGTTACAAAAGAGCATGGCCACACCCCAGTCCCGTCGGAACGCTATTAGTCACTTTCTTCCGTTGAAATTGGTTGAGTTCAAAGCATTTCTGCTAAGCAACCCATCTGTGTGTGTGTGTGTGTGTGTGTGTGTGTGTGTGTGTGTGTGTGTGTGTGTGTGTGTGTGTGTGTGTGTGTGTGTGTGTGTGTGAATGACCGCTGAGAGAAATTCTGGCAAGCTGTACTTAAACAGGAAAGAATTGATTCTAAACCATAAGATTCACTGCAGACACACTATTCTGTTTAGCATTTTTTTTCAATATAGAAAAAATATTAGAGAGGTTTCTATTAAATACAAGCAGCCTGTGGGTTTTGTGCAACGCCATTCAGTCTAACCAATTTTCGATTTTAAACTGTTGAGCTGATCTTGTGATGTTTCAATTCCCCAATGGAGTATGCTCCCGAAAGTGGAAGAGACATATGTCAACATGACACATAAATCTGACCTCAAAACTGAGAATGATAATGTGTAGATTATTTGGTATACCTTTTGCATTGTGCTTTTTGTGCGAGGGCACAAACAAAGACTACGGACCAAACAGCCCATGTGGCCCTTTGTGAGACAGACGAGTGCAAATCACGCGTGAGAGAAAGAGGAAGAACTGTGGGGCCGTGAGAAAAAAAAGAATGTACAGTAACACTGACGAATATGAATTTAATACAGTGCTCAACTGTGAATGAGGAGGAGTTCAATGAGCACACAGAGAACGCCCTTTTCCAGCAACAGGATTGAATAGAGGATGATTATTACACTCCAGCTGCACTATGGGTCTCCAAGGCAAGACGGAGGCGTCAGCAGCACACACACAGACACACACACACACAGTGTTCTCTAAGGATATATCTGAGTGTAAATGACTAACCCAGACCGACTGACTGACTAAGGAGATTTGCATGTAAAATGATATACCTCTTAATACTTAAGAGCATGAGACTACATGACTATATTATATATTTGACCATATAAATCTTTCATTCAACAGAGAGCTAATTCATTTTGAAGCATCACCTCGCTGCAGCGCACAGTGCTTTCATTTTAACTGGAGTGAATAAAGTAATATCCAGACCGGGCATCATATAGAGCTCAATTTTGAAAATGTCCTCTCACCACTGCTGCTGTAATAGTGAAAATGCTACAATTTCCCCCCATCCGTGCCACAATTATGTGAGCGACTTCAAGGGCAAGATTTTACATATTAGAAATTCTTATATTTGGACATTTACATGCAAATTGTTTTTCAGTGAGCCTTTGGAGGCTGTGACGTACATGAGGCTGTAGTACGAAACAAACGTACCCTCGTCTGAAATCAACCTGGTGTAGTCATTTGTATGGGACGAATGTGAGCTGAGTGAGATGCTTGCTTGCAGGTGTTGACTGTGTTTTCCTGATGAGCCCTGCTGGTGGTGAGACAGTGCCGGCTGCGGCGAGCTCTGCTGCAGAGCTGACTGGTGTTCCTCAGGGATCTGCCAAGTGCTGTTAGGTCAACGGAACGCAGGCCTGGGGGTGGGGTCAGAAGGACTTGGTGTTTCCACTGCATCTCAGCACACTAAGGAAAGCAATGTTTCCGAAGCAGGATTCAAAGTCTTATCACATCTGAACCCGGCATCAAATCAGCATATAAAATCAGAATCCTTAAAGTAAAAACAAAGTAAAATGACTTTAAAGGTGCCCTGTTCTTGTAAACCAACCATAACTTTAATCCTACAAACTCATTGTGTGGATCCTTGTGGTTTAACAAATGTGTTGGATGCATTTCCTTCTTCATAACACATTTGCAAAGCCATTTCTAAATCCTGCCCACTAGCTTGCACTCTTCTTCCTTCTTGCTTTTGCATTTTCTTGGCACATCTGCCACCTGTGGAATAATGTGAATCCATTGGTGGAAGTGTGAATCACGTGCGAGAGCATCCTGTAAGGCCCAGAGGCTGTGGTGCCAACCACAAACCTCAAGGTCCCCCCGGTTCAAGTGCAGCCGGGGACCTTTGTTGCACGTCATTCCCCATCTGTCTCTCCCCTCATTTCCTGTCATCTCTCTACTGTCAACACTATAATAAAAAGGTCAAACAAAAATTCCCATCACAGTTTCCAAGAGTCCAAGGAGGCTTTAAATGTCTGGGTTTTGGTAAGTTGGTCAGACAAGAGAACATAACCGATGAATTGATCAAAATTGTTGACGATTCTATCAAGAGACTAACTGATTTATTGATTTATTATTCAGCAAAAATCCCAACTAGGGATGCCACTGATGATTATTTTCCATTATCAATTAATCTGCTGATTATGATCTCAATTAACTGATTAATCTTTTTTTATATAAAATATCACAGAAGTGTTTTTATTTCCCAAAAGTTGTCATATTTAAATTCTTGTTTTGTCCAAAAACATGTTTAATTTCCTACTTTCCATTTATGAGCATGAAAAAATATGTCGACATTTAAGAAATTGTAACCACAAGACCACCAATAATTATTTAATTGTCAGCAGAATCATAATTGTTTCGTATCAATGCCAGCCTATTCTGATATGGGTGATACTTGCACACACTTATGTATGTTTCTGGGGGTGATAAGAGTGTCAAGGCTGCAAATCCATAGTCTCAAACTGAGTGTGAAGAAAGCCTTGTGCAGGAGATAATTGTATGAGACAACTCCCACAGTTAACACTCAGGTGTCCCTGCAGAACAATAGTTGCACGAGACTAAAGGTGAATACAAAAGTATCAGAAATATACTGATGATGTGGAGAGCACTGAAGATATTTCAAGGTTTGGGACATTACAAATTCCAAATTCATTCAATTATTTTCTAATCTTAAGAATTGAAGATTACTTCAAACAGTAAAAGAAATGAAAGCATCTACGTATGTTATTAAAATACACAGCAACGTGCAAGTCCACTGGGGTTTGGCTGAGATATTGCAATATTAGTATTATCATATTAGACAGCAGCATGCACGGTGAAAGCGAACAATCAACTATGCACCATGTTTGTAATACTCAGACGGAGAAAGAGCTCTGTCAGTGACATACAAGGCGGGGAACACATGATAATTAATTTCAAGTCCCTCTCTAATAGAGTTTAATAAGAGGTTTAGGCATTCACACGGAAGCCTGATAGTTCTAATTTAGAGGCAAATGCAGACAGTGAACCCGGGATTGCGAAATACCAACAAAATCACCCTTTTTCCTCTTAAACCAATTATATACAACAGCCTTTTAGCTTTATCTGCAGTTGGAAAGTGGTGATAATGCTATTGTAATTAACCTGAAATTAATACGACAGCAGCTGAGCTGGGAGAGAGGAAAGCCCCAGGTCTGCATCTCTCTCTCTCTCTCTCTCTCTCCCTCTCGCTTACTAGTAGGACCAGATTCCTCCTCCCTCTGACTGGAAATAAGCAGGAAATACCGCTTGAGGTATTACGGTATCACAATAGATGGGGCCCTTCCAGTAGGCTTAAAGGAAATGCTGATACTTTTCATGACTACAGGAAGATTAACAATACATCATTTAAAAGAAGGGAAAAAAAGATAAGGTACACAGAACACTGTAAAAAATATAATAGTGCACAGCGCAGGGGAAGTGGGCGGGTGTGGAGCGTGAAGAGAGAAGTAAGGTGAAGGGGAGGAGCAGGTGGGGAAAACTACAACGTGCCAGATCTAGATGCCAACAACAGTAATACCTCTTGGCAGTACTTCCTGCCATGTGCCCCGGCTCCAACACAGGCCTCAGGGTACAATCTAGCACAGGCCGATAACTCAGCTTCCATTGCCTCTGCAGAGCCTTTAATTGAAAATCATCTTCTCAATACAACAGGGACAGAGAGCAGAACCTAGCTCATTACAGAGCACTGAGCGAAGCTTTTCACACAGAGTTTCTCACACAGTGGTCTCTGGTGTTATTTGTGGCGGTACATGAGTATCTGCGCGGGGCCTTGCAAAGCAAAGCTCTCTGCATCGTTGCGCGCGCGCACACATCTCGTGAGCTTTGGGAGCGTTCGAAACACTATGATTCAACAGGGAAGTCATTCAGAACAATGACAGTAATATTCCAGACTGGGATGCAGGCATTTTTTGACACATTTTCGTAACATCATAAATGCCTGCAACTTTTGAACAATGCGAACACATCGCAGGGTTGTGTTGATTCCACCTATACGCCGAAACACAGCGTGGGGAAGTAAATTGGCAGAATCCACACAGATTAGCCTTTTGCACAGCAAGAAGTAGCTAATTATTTCCTGCCCTGTGTTACATCTCTTGTGATACGAATGCTAATGAGGGCATAATTACCTTCAAATATTTGAAGGAACTCAGCAATTGACTCAGCAAGTTTACTCTGAAGCCTCTTCAGTGGCACTTTGCCAAAAAAATGTGACTTAATTGACAAACATATGATACAGTACTTTAGCGTAGTACTTCATCTGCTGCAAGTAGAATAAAACAGTCATGTTCAACAGGAAACACATAGGTCTTGTTCCTCATGCTATTATTTATAATCATAAGGCTGTGGTTATGTTCGACTGAAGCAGAAATGTCAGTGATGAGAGAGCAGCGTGCCACCAATGCGCTGAAATGTCCTACAGAAAAAGAAGAAGGTCGGGAATATTGGTAATGATGTTAGGAAAGGTTGCCTGCAGTCACCCGCTGCTTCTAACTGCCAACATCAAACTGTCAAACGGTCTTAAAAAGCGCAGGCAGACATTCTTGCACAGCGAGGAGCATTCAAAAGACGACTGGTGAACGAGCAGATAAAGCTGAGACTGCAACACTGACACTTAGCTGCAATTTAGCTGAAGGAAATACTTCTTAATATTATTAAAGTGTAAATGCTCTACTACAGGATCGTGCACACGTTTAAATGTTCTGCGTTAAATAACAGAAATATATGACGGCAATTAGCTTCCAGTATAATCCTTTGCAACCCACAGCAACAGGTATATTCACCCTGAGAAAAGACCCCACAATTAATTTGGCCTTAACGTCCTAAGATGTTGAAATTACCTACTACTCTGCTCTCCTCGTGATTTCAAGGAAGAACATTTTGTACGAGCTACTGACAAAATCATCATCTGGCCTGTGTGTTACTACAGTGCCAAAAATGTGTACTGTGAACCTGACACAGTGTGCATATATGTATGTATTTATAGGAGAGTTTCTTCTGTTGCAGCGTTTTTTGTCTACTTTCTGTATCTCATTGGTTACGTGGCTGCTCGGAGGTAAGTGTCTGTGGTTTCATGAATGACAATTGAGCGCTTGATTTCAGTGACGGGGAGGATATTTTGAACCATTACATCTGATACGTGCAAGACATGACAGAGCTGTTCTGGGATCAAGTTTAGCATTTTATTGTAATATGTCTGGGCCTGAATCATGCACCATATAAAGTATAAAATGCAGAATACACCAAAATATAGCATTTAAATGAAACAGTTTTGTGACGGATTTCACTATCACTATGCAAGAAGCTCAAAGTGACGCTGCAAAATAGTCTTGCATCACAGATATTATTATTATAATCGTATATTTAACTGTAAAGGTGTGCACAAGCTAGTGTTGCACATGCATTCAACCCATTACTCCAGTTGAGTAGACATAAAACAAGGAGTATCTGGGATTTTGGTCAGACAAAACAAGACTTTTGAAGAGGTCATCTTGGGCTTAAGGAAATTGTAACCCACATTTTATAGATCAAAATGAATCCAGGAAGTAATCAGCAGACTAATTGACGCTGAAAACATTCATAGCTGGATAAGTGCATCTCTTTAACTGACCTAGTTGTATCAACAAACACAAGCAAACAGACAGAAGAGGACTTTTTAGGTTTTAAAAAGGTTCAGGTTGACCAGATTAAAAATCATTTCATGTCTCCATCATGTCTTCTTCTTTTTAAACAAAAGGAGGCTGGAGGTGTCAGGTACAGACGACGACTTCATCTGAATCCCTAAAGGTTGATCACAGAGAAGAACTGCCACTCACTGAAATCTAAAACTGCCTCCAGGGCCTCACCAACAACTGTGCTGAAACACTCTGACTTTATCAAGTATTTAGCCAGACACACACACACACACAACACACACACACAACACACACCCACAACACACACACACACACAACACACACACACAAAACACACACACAAAAGGCCATTTCATCAAATGCCAGCCGTACTGAAAGGCTGTCTCTTGCTGCACGTGGCAGTCCCAAGCCCGTCTGCGACCACAATCAATGACTGACAACTCCATTACGAGTCCCCAAAACAACCCATGGGACATTTTAAAGGTGACAAATGCAACATTAATGTGGACTGCTGCTGATATTAATGTTGACATTTTTATAACCTGACTAGCCTCAGAGTTGTTGAGCCCCACGATTTCTGCTATGCATGAATCTCAGCATCTGGGATTAGAAGACTCAAATTCAACACACTAAAATGACTGGAAAACATAACTCTAGGGAAGTTTACTCAGGCAAAATAAATATGATCACTGGAGAATGGGTTCCAGCTTATGGCACTTTAATAATGGCTTGCATGTTGATGCCTTTGGCACTCGTCTTTTCGTTATGCACACACCCCGAGTCATACCTACCAACAGCTTACAGCTAGACTCCATCTTCTGAGGTACTTGGGAAGTGAGTGTACCCAGGTAGTCCTTTTAGCTCATGCTTGACCCACAGAAACAGACAGTTCGCCCAGTGTCAGTTCACCCACTGGCAGCCTGGCACAGACTCAGCTCAGCTGCAAGCTCATCACTCTCTGGTAGAATAAAGCCTCAGCCAGAGCGGTCAGCTAGATGTCGTTAAGAATACTCAATACAGACTGAGTTTACAGTCTTATATTCACTGCCAATTCTTTACTCTTGTTTTTATTCCAAGACATTAAACTTTGTTTCCACAAAGCCATTGCGCTGCTTATTCTGTCTTAAGACAAACACAAATCTGGAGGAAGGAAATGCTTCCTGATGTTTATGGCTGAATTGCTTTAAAGGACAACTTCCACTTAAAAATAGATATTAATAGCTTGCAAGCAAAAAAGGACAAATAAAGTATTAATAGTAACCCATAGGGAGGAAGGATAAACCATGTTTGGATGACTGCCCGGTAGGGCTGGGCGATTAATATAATTTTATTTTCAATTATGATTTTGGCTTCCAACGATTATGAAAATAAGATCATCGAGATCAAGCGATTATTGTACCGCAGTCCGTTGCGCAAGGATGCTCTCGTTTTGTCTTGTGTTATAAATCAAGCGCACCCCTGTCCTTTACAGCGGTGCACTTTCGTCCCTCCCTTGAAGCTCAAACTGACACATCATCCAGGCTGTGGCATGTTTAGTTCAGCTCGAGCCAAAAAGACAAGAGAGTGTTTGGAAAAAGGAAAAACAAGATTCTCGATATTGATCTACAGTCTTGTCTGTTTCTACCGAGTCTTCCCACAGTCGTTTACAGTAGATGTGAGTCACTTCACCTGAAACAAAGACCACCTCTGCAAACCTAATTAATGAACACACTTGTGTAGGGTTGTAAAATTTTCAAAGTTGGAAACTTTCCATGGGAATTAACAGGAATTTATGGGAATAAACCAGGAATTTACAAAACTGAAGCATGGCCCTTCGGGAACAGGGAACTTAACCACATTTATTCCCATAATTCCTATGAAAAGTTTCCAATTTGGAATATTTCCAAAATTCCCCAGCTTACCTTCCCATGGAAAGTGTATAAAAATGTACTGGAAACTGTCCAACCCTATGACACAATCATTTTTAGCATGCCTGTTGGTAAGGACATCATCTAATAATCAAACTGATCGCGAGATGTCAGGATCAGGGAGGCTTACCGCCTTCGCTGAACAATTTCCTGACGGACACGGTGTCTAGCTGTGAGTTTAGGTCAGTCAGAGTAGATTTCTGGTTATCTTTTCGTTTTTTTTTTTTTCTTGGTAACACCTGCTGGGAACCCTGATTGAATGATCACTTCACGTATTCCTTTAGATTGCTCCAGTTAATGTGGCTAACATGTCAGAATAAAGACACTTTTTTACTTTGTCATAGAGAAAAAGTGCTTTGTCTTAATATCCTCCGGGGAATTGCATGTTTGTGCCAGTAGTCACTTTGTCTCAGCAGGTTCAATCCTGGTGGTGACTATCATTTTAGATGAAACTCGTTCGACATTAAACTAAGCTGAAGTTTATTAATATGAACCAACAACTTCACCCGACCATATTAACTGCCTGTCTTATGTAATATGACAGTTGAAAGGTTCTCATATATTCATTTCATCCAGCTGAATCTAAATTCTGTAATAACACACTTCTACATCAGTGACCTTTGTTTCACATTGAAGTGTTACACACCATTAGCCATCTGTCAAGCTAGCAAAAGCAGCACAGCAGGACTCTTTTCAGACAATGCACAAGCTGCTTGTCATGTCCGCAATCAATACCGAGGGTACCGCCTGTCTGTGGAGTCAACCCACATCAGTCACTCATACATGATCAACACAGATGTGTGTGTGCTTTCTTCTTCGTGTCTTGCTGCCTTTGATAAACAGCCAAGAAGGTACATCACAGTCCACTGTAATCCTGACGGAGGTCCACGCACGTTCACGCCTACTTTGTGTCAACTTTCACTACAAAGATGATCTGTAAAGCCACCAATGGCATCTTGGCTACTTACTGATCACATTTGTCAGCAGCAGCCAGCCTCTCCAGACGTTACAGTAAAAACAAAAACAACTGAGACAAACAAAAAGTCCTTACAAAAGGGTACAAATGGTAATTTCACAGGATGTTGACTCATTTCTGATTCATAACAGTCAATTGTTAGCGCTCCTCAGATTTACTTCTTCTTAGTCATTCTAGCTTTGTAAAAACTGTGGTCACAAAAAACTGCAATATAATTACTAGTTAAAAAAGAGACCAATCAAATGTTCCCCCCGTGTGAATCCGAGGTTAAGTCATTCAGGTTAACACCACCCACCTCAACCTTTCGGAATGACAGTGACACTTAAACAAGATGTAGAAGTGTACCAGCTTTGTCTCAGTGGTGAGCCGAAAAAGGACTAGTGTGGAACCACTTAGCTATGCACTGATTAAATAGGCCAGCTGTCATTTGTCTTAGCCACCATCTCACAGCAAGCCATTGGGAGCTGTACTATTAGAAGTGCCTCACCAAGCAGCGCGGGCCGTAGTTAATATATAATTCCCTTTCAGAATGAATAATAGCAAAGTCATACTGACCTCCAAAGAGAGACGAGAAGGATGATAGCCAAAGTTTTGACTAAGACTAAGAGATGTTGTCTAATGAATGCCGAAACGATAAAGAGTAAATGATCAATTCACTCGAGTCTGTAAATAGATTTTGCGCAATAAGATTAGTGTACTCATGTCATATCAAATTCCAAAAGCAACCCATGAGGGGACATTTTACAATACCCAAATTAGGTGTAAGTCATAAGGTTTAGCATATTGCTAGCTCATATTGGGATTATGCATATAAACTAAGTCACAAATCAAGTTTTACAGATGTTTATGCGGTGTTGGTGGACGTTTTGTTTACAGCGCAATAAGAGCAGCACAGTTGTATTAAATGGGGTGAGGGGAGTGGAGTGGGGGGGTGGCATGAACAGGATGAGATCCCAGGCGGTGGGTCTATTCAGCATTCTGCACTCCGGCAAAAAACAAATAATCCAACAGTGTGATGCACAAAGTCGTAATACTGGAAATAATGGTGTTAGCTTAACGTTCGGGTACACCTCTCGCAGTCAGCACTTAATAAAAACACTTAGAGTCCTGTTACGAAACATAACCACACCAAAGGAAGGGGCGACACAGACACCGTAGCTCCTCGCATCCTTTAATTTGAATCCCTCCCTCTGCTGCGAAACACAAGCAATTTCTGTCTGTACACTTTTATTTATGAGCAAAGGTGCCGGGCTGATCATAAACACCACCTGGCTGCAACACAGACCAAACAAAGATGAAACTGTTTGTTACCCTCCTGACAAGACGAGCAAAAAAAAAAAAAATGACCCTTCTTCTGCTCATCTCCACTGCATCTCCATTCTTCTCCTGACTCCTTCCTATTAATCAGCGGCTTTATTTCACTCAAGTAGAAGCACCCCGTCGCAGGTTTCGTCAGCTCAGCGCTTTTTTTTTTTTTTTTTCCTTGGACAAAGTTTAAAACGTCGACAGCGAGAAATCATGTGCCTTGCTCTTAAAACTCAACTGTGTAGTTAATATTGCCGAATGCTTTGTTATGTCAGGATTAATAGCAACGGTATCTGGCAGGGAGTGCAGCGATGACAAGAGCCACACTTTTTCCCCTCCCCACCTCTTTTCACAGTCATTGTGCCTTAAAACCGCATTTTCTGAATGAAATGCAATGAAAATAGCTCCTAGCATATAAAACCAAGAAGTAAACTGATAAAAGGGAATGACTAAAATTTCACCCTCCCATATTTTACACCAAATAGCTTCAGTCCAGACTATAAGACATGGGTAAAATACGAGGCGGGGAGTTTAAAACACATGGTTAGAATTTATATAGTAACCGAGACTGCGTTTTAATTGCAACCATATTTGTTAGCTTACTGCACTTGTGGGTGGGAGATGGTTTTTCTTGGTTGCCGGGTGGGGGCTTCACAAATTACTTACAGCCTCGTTCAACAGACTAAACGACTGCGTCTCTATTTTCTGCTCTAAATGTGTCACTCGCCCCTAACCTGTTCCAAATGAGAGTCGTCTAGGCTTGTCAGTCCTGTTGGCCTACAGTCTGCCACACACACACACACACCCGTTTAAGAATATGAATCATAGCCACACCAGAGCTAACGTTCAAAGCTCAGTGTGTATTATGTGTGTGTGTCCAATTGTCGTCTTAGATAAGCCACCGGTATGAGATCTGACCTACAGGAAGTAGCATTTCCTTACTGCCTAAACCTGCAACTGCAAGCTGGAAGGAAAAGCAAACGTCTAAATGTGTTTTGAACTTTGATCATAGTATTATTTTATGTTCTAAACTGGTATTATGTTAGATTACTTTCAACTAAATTACAAAGAGAGAAGCATCATGGGGTGGAAAACATTTCTCACGACACCACATGCTCTCAAATGTAATTTGTGCGTCAGTCTCAGCAGCGATGTGCAGCTCCAGTAAATAGTCGTGTTGCTTAGTGTTCGCTGGTTTGCTTTCTAGAACCACAACCCTCTGAAGTCTCTCAAGGAACAGAAACATCCTGATGAAACGGAATTAATGAGACAACACTTGAAATTAGCATCAAAAAGTATTTTTGGTTAATTCATCGCCGAACCCAGAGATGCTAAAAAACATTTCCCAGAGGCCCCGTTAAATCACTTTTGAGATGCCTCAAGAATAACTAGGCTTCAAAACTCCTGATCCCTTTGATTTATGCCGGGCTGGTTGGCATTTAACAAGAAAGAAAAAAAACTGTGTAATGAAATTAGCTCAAGGTCAAGAGAGATATGGTTTTTACATTTCTTTGACGAATGGATCGCCATACTCCTCTTTTATGATATGAATACAGGTCAAAGAATGAAGTCATGCCCTGAGCTCAAAACCTCAACTTCCATTTGAAAATAGTCAATAATACTTTCTGTGTGTGACTGCCACATGAATGCTGATGGATTCTGTCAATTCACCAGATCTACTGAGTTAAAGCTGGGCTGACGGGCAGCATTCTGAACATGCCAGTGGTACTGAAGACATTGTTTGGAGGGGGGAAGTGGAGCTAATGCCTCGGGGTATTAATTATCCTTAGAAACAATGTAAAAAGCAATAAAGTTTGTTGCCTCTGGTGGGATAAGAGGGATTCCAGATGCATTAAGAACATGGATTTCCAACAGGAACAGGTTTTACAACACCAACTGATTATTCAAATCCTTTATGTAAGTAAAAGTAACAATACAGCAATGTGAAAAAAACTCCACTACAAGTAAATGAAGGGAAGTGAAAGTATAGAAGTATCAGCCAAAGTACTGAGCAAGTTATATACTGTTATACATCATATTATTGCAGTATCCTAACACTAATCCTCTGATCTACATGTGGCGATAATACGTCAAGATATGCTGCAATGCACCAACAGAAAAGAAGAAGACTGCGAGCTAATAAACATTAGCTCGCAAACAGTACTTAGACTCCACTCCTGCTATATACTTGAAGCAGGGAAGGGCAGTTATCATGATGTGCAGAGAGTCTGCAGGTTGTCATTCCTCACCACAGCTCAGACGAGACTAGGAAACACATTTAGTGTTCAACAAATACAGTATACTAAAGTGTTTAAGACCAGGACAACACTGATATCAGTGTGCTTCAGTCTCAAATGAAGTCTTAACTCATGGCTGGTTCCAACTAGCTCTAAACAATTCATAAATTAATATTAGGATAATTGTCTGGTTATGACATAATCTAATCTGTTGTTATAGCCCTAATCTTTATATTACGATAAAATCAAAAGAGAATATCGACTCTTATCTCACAACATTGATATAAAATGAATACTTTCACCAACTCTAACTACAAACAATCATCCGGTTCGATGAAGAGCTTATCTGGTCTTGCTGAAGCTAATCAGAGAGAAGCAAAACAACCAGCAGAGGGAAAAAAAGGCAAAAAGAGACAAACAACATCAAAAATGTGTGTTTTTCCAGGCAAATCTGATATGGTTTAATTTAAAATATTGGTTTTTGTATTGGAGCTAGTTATCGTGCAAAGCCTTGCTTCAACAACCACCCAAATGCTGTAATATGAATCTGCTGGCATTATAACAAAACCCTTTATCATCACTGCCATGCTCTAGAAGACAGTAGCATTTGATATCCACACTGCTGTGAAAAGACTAAAGGAGACGCTTTTTCTTCATACGCTAATAAAGCCATGCGGTCATTATGAGAGAGGTGAATGGTGTGACAAAAGTTTGGCTAAAACAGAAATAGGTCCACGGTGAGTACTGCAAGCATAAGAGGTCTCGCAGAGCGCTCATTAGTGCTTCTTGGTCAACACATGAAGCATTAAAAGTGCAACGGCTGTGCACCCCACCAATCCTCAGCAGCAGTGATGTGGCAGCTGCCTCTCTTCCTATAATGACTCATCCACTCTTGCATTCAGCGAGCCCCGTGAGAAGAAACTCCACCTTCAAGATCTCATGGATATTTGGAGAATATATCGAGGCAATCGTTAGCATCGGGATAGTTTCAACACAAACACAGGGCACACATTTATGTAACCCATATCCTACCATATTATCTGCTGTGACCACAGGCTCACGGAGTGTGCACTGGACTGAAAACAACAGAGCTCGTTTGGAAACAGTAGCCGCAGATGCTAATCAAAGCTTGGGCGTAACCTGCTGAACTCATCCATCAGTCAGCATCAGCATCTCTCATACAGCTACAAGCCCTCAGACCCACTAATGGACGCAGCTAAAAAAAAAAAAAAAAAAACGTGTGGCGGGGTGCATTACACACATTAAAAATAACTCTCCATTGTCTGGAAAACACTTGTAATTTGCTACATCGGAGCATGAACAGGACCAGGACGTTCCAGGGGATCCCCAGGAAAATCAGGATCGGTTCCATTACACTTCAGGCACTCCAAAACCATGACTATGTTTGCTCATATATTTCACACTACACATTATAAGCCCATCAAAATTAAACAAATCCCCGACACATCATGCTTTAAAAAGGTTTCTGGCTGTCCTGCCTTCATCGGGTTGTTTTATTTATATACACTCAAGGAACAGTGTAGGATTTAAGGTCATCTGGCAGTGCAACCTCTCGCCTCACCCTCTCCTTCCCAGCATGAAGGAGGAACTACGGTGGCTGCAAAGCATGCAAAAAATGCTAAAGGCTTTATCTAGAGCCAGTGTTTAGTTTGAAACGCAACAGGGCAGACTACAAGAGGACCGATGGCATCAGTAGATATAAAAAGGCGATGCTGGTGGTGATTAGTGAAAACATATTTATAAAAATAGTATATTCTATTTCTGCCATATTCTGTAAATAAAGTCCCCTACATCTTTGAATACAGAAGTGTGTGTCATCTGCTGTGTAAACGGTTATGGAAATGTATTCAAATTTTTACATTTAACGGCCAAAGCACTTACAGACTTTGCGGTCCCCGGGCCAAAACCATGTGGCTTAATGGAAATTGTTTCTTTAAAAGGAGGGTCCTTTAAAGTAAATGATTTATCAGCACCTGAAGAGTATCTAGTTATAGTAGAACATAAATAGTATACTGTACTGTACATGCTGCTTGTTAGATAAGTTAAAAATACCCAATATAAATATTATTAATCTTCATGTCTATGGCACATAGTTGACCTTGTAGTATTTTCTCTCTCTCTTCAATATAACTTCAGTAGTGGTACTGTACTTAAGTACAATTTGGAGGTACTTTATGCTACTTTACACTTCTATTTCACTGCATTTTGGAGGTAACTATTGTATTATTTTTACTCCATTACATTTTTTTTTTTTTTTTTTTTGGACAACTTTAGTTACTACTTTGCAGATTCTGATTATTAATACAAAGTGTAAATCAGCTAATGAATTATGATGTATTTTTACAGATTGAGCTACCCTGCAGTATATAAAGTAGTTGAAATGCATCATTAATGATGCTGACACTTTAATGCATCACTAATTATAGCCTAGTGACATTTATATTACAATTAAATGAAACTCTGCACTTAATTTTTGGTGCTTTAAGTACATTTTGATGCTAATACTTGTGTATTTTGGCGTGTAACGGAGTATTTTTTTAACCGTGCCATTGCTACATTAGCTTAACTACAACATGTGAGTACTTTTTCCAGCATTTAACACCAGTAAAAGAAGTTAGACACACTTTTTGTGTTAAATAATCCCCTAAAGGAGAGACTGGAAGCTAAACTGGAGACTGTTCCCAGGCTAGGACGCCTCCTTTCATAGCATTTAAGGATAAACAGGCGATGACGAAGAGTTTCCTTGAGTGAAAGACGGAGCTGCAAACACAAACAACTAACAAACTAAAGATTTACAAGTGATGCGTAGCCTCAGACAAGCTAGTTAGTTTGTAGCGGAGGCCCCATAACACAGGAAACAGCGCTATAACTAGGCGCGCCTCTCAACAATTCCCAATCCACACACAGACCTCTTCCTCACAATAGACACACATTCCTTGTTTTGCGTTTCATGCAAACTGGCTGGCAAATGTCCGACACACGAGATTTGCATTGCCGCAGTTTAAGCAAATATATATATATATAAAAACCCCGCACACAGCCCGCATGAGAAGCAATACAGCCGGTCGCTTTCTAATCACAATCCTTTCCCAAACTTGTGCAATCTGAGAGCAAGAGAGAGAGAGAGAGAGAGAGAGAGCTAGGACGAGCTAACGATGGAGCATGCAAGTTTTTTTTTTTTTTTTAGATTTTTCTTTTACTTACCAACACCATACTTTTCCTTTTTGGTGGGCACCCAGCGAGACATTCTCAGTGTCGAGGCTTCCCCGAGTTGTCCTTGAGTCTGTTAGAAAAGGTCCAGCTGAGACCTCTTGTTGTTAAAGCAGACTTCTTTTTTTTCAGTTTTCTCTGAGCTTTGGGGAGCTACTCCGAGCAGCCATTTTCCACCAGTGACAGGACGCTCCGCAAGGGGGAGGAAGGGATCACAACTTTTTCGTCCTGTAGGCGTCCCGCTAAACTTCCACTGCTGTTTGTACGGAGGCGGAAACTGCTTCATGACCTGTGAAGAACTTATATTGTTTATTAGTTGACTGTACAGCAACATATTATTAACATTAAACTGGTGGTAAATAAAACGGTGGGCGAATTATATGACTTTTTATGATCTTTTAGAGAGAATAATGTATGCTCTTTTTCTTAATATACATCACTTTTAGGGAAGTGAAGTTATTGAAACTTTAAGGCTGGTGTGAAACTTAAATCATGCATGCATACTGTACACAGCTCTTTACTTCACATATATAAAGTTATCTAATAACCATAAATAACTATATATAAATAACTATAATTATAATTTCAACTAATAACTATGAATAACTAACTATATAACTACATAAATCTTGTCTGCCATTTACAGAAACAGTTGTATATAGACTATTTGTTGTTGGTCATTGTTGTTTTTAATATATATATTTATATATATATGTGTGTGTGTGTGTGTGTGTGTATGTATCATATATTAACTCATTTTATGAGAGCAGGACGTGCACAGATTTATTTTGTTTATTGTGAGTATTATTCCCATTTTATCTTTTCCTATTATATTTCACTGTTGTGTATTTATTTTTTTATTTATATTATTTTTGCATAACAGTCCCCTTTGCTACTGTGTCAAATTGAATTTCCCCTACAGAGATCAATACAGGTACATTTTTTTCTGTTGTCCACTGTTGGGGACAATAAAGCAGTTGCAAATAGAAAAGCCTACACCAATTACACACATAATGTTTCAGCTTATTCTAATCCTATCGCAGTATTATTGTAAATATGTTTCCTAGGTGACTGTATTTTATGGTGCTACTGGTAAAACATAAATACACATAGATTGTTCCTCTAATTGGCTCGATCACAGAATTAGAAGACATGCAGTCCATGTCCATTTCCTTCCTTCTTTAGGCTTAATGATGAGCCCAAGCAAGCGTGTTATTCTGAGCAGTCATGTGTTGAACTAATAAGAATTGTTCCTCAGAGCTGCAGGTGCTAAATAAAAGACATCAGAGAGATGCACCTGGTGCATGCATTCAAATCTGTTCATCTTTGTTCATCTTGTTTGCACAAATGTTGCGTCTCATCCCATCTTTTAGAGAAGTCTATCAAACATGACCCCATGCCCTTTGTTTCTTCACCTGTCATGTTGGAGTTTTACCAGCAGAGGGTGCTACCGCTTTTAAACTTATTCTAAAGAACACAACAGGACACCGCTTGAGCCTTGTTTAAATCTGTCCTTACTGAATTCAGTTTTTGATTTGTTTTGATGTTATCGCCCAGGCTGTGCAGACAAAAAGATGCAAATTGCTTTACAACAACATATTCTTTCTGCATGTAGCTTCTCAGCTTGATAAGGTGTCTTAAAGCAGGTCATAGCAATTGATATTTAAGATATCTCTGTCTTATTTCTGTCTTTAAAAGACATTTGGAAAATGTTATTGCGCCGAGTGGGACTGAAGTTGCTTTGAAAGACATCTGGGGACTGTTAATCCACTGAGAAACACTGAAATTCATTAAACATCAAAGCAACTGCCAATTCCTTTTTGGAAGTAGTTGTATCTTTGCATATCTGTGTTTAACTGCTTCTAAATCAAATCTGAAGCCTCTAGCTAGAGGCAAGTTTCATCTGTCTTTTAAATACCCTTAACTCATGCATTACGGGACATCATGTGGGTCACAGTTAGTTAACCAGGAGGACACTGGCCCATTTTTAAGACAGTCTTGCAAAAGTCACATGGCTTGGATAGAGGCTTGAGGATAGCAGTGTCTCATCATCAGCCACCAACCACGAGATCACAGGGAAGAGCAGAAACATGGGGAATGCAACAAAGAGGATTTCTACAGCAGTAAGTGACTCATGGAATAACACGGATAATCTGCTCATTAGTGATGCTCTATCATTTGTTAGGATGCCTGAATATCAGGAGGTTTGATTCTTTTAATCATTGTGTGGTGGTGCGCCTAACTTGCATAAACCCAAAATTAGACAGATTCATTATTAAAATGCTGAATATTAATGATATTCTTTGTCTAAACTGAGATCTTGTTACGTCATGCATTGCATCAACAAGTGTTTGTTTTTTTCTTTAGGCCCGCCCACCTCTCTGTGTCTTTCCATCTCCCTCTCTCTGTATTGGATATTCAGCTCTTGTGCTCAGTAACTCTTTTGTTCACCAAAGCATCCCTCACATTGCTACATGCCTGACTGGAGACAGTACCCACTAGCACCTAGTTTATATCAAGACAAAGAGTGTTTACTTCCTAAGCGCTAAGGACTGTGGAGAGCTGGAAGTGAGGGGGAAAAAGGATGGTTTGTCAGTAACTGGTAAGTAATCGTATCAGCAGCTCTGCGCAGTGGTGCAATGAAAGCAGGAAATTGAAGTATGTCTCATGACCTAGAATAATTTGCACTTATTTCTCATTCTTAACCGTATTCTGATACGTTCTCTTAACAGATCCCTAACAAAGATGACCTCCAGCATTCTCGTAGCTACTAATTCCTTGCAGTGCAGTTCTGGCACATGGTAAGAAGTCCAGTTGAGCCAGGGGATTCTCATTTATACCTCCACTGTAAAGGGCCTTTATCGTGGTCTGAAACTCGAGAGCTGCGAGTGGTTACCTGAGCTCCAGAGGGATGACTCTCCGCAGGCCAGCTGCCCACCTACGTAGAGCTCCGGGTTGGAGGAGATCAGGAGATGAATCCTACTGGGAGAGCTTAATAGCAGAGGGAGAGGTTTTGCCCCCTGTCTCTCGCCCCCCACGTACACCTCGGCCCCAGAGCGCCATTGAAGGAGGCCAGCTGGACGACTGGCTGAAGCACCTGCAGAGGATGCAGAGCGACCTTCTCAGAGCCCCAGTTCACGATCAGGTTCCAGCTTTTAATGATCGGACAACTTCCATGCCTGTTCTCAACAAAGAGCCAACGGGACGTGCCTGGAGACAGCTAGGGATTCCCTCCTTCAGCAGGGGTTCATCTTCATGTGGGAGTCCAAGTCGGTGTGAGAGTTCTCTAGGCAGCCAGGAATCCCTCCAAACTGGGTTTCTGTCCCCTCCAGAGCGAAGAGGAAGCTGGGAGAGAGCTCATATCATGCAGGCCCCAAGGAAGGAGCAAACGGAACTCAGTTATCTTGCTCCAGTCAAAATTGGGTGGCTGCCTATCCAAAGAAGAGTGATGATGGCTGACACTTGCAACCAAAGTCAGTTTTTGGACCACTCTGCTGGCCAGGTAAACACTTATAACAGCCAACAAAGCCTTAAGCATGTATTCATAAAGTTTCCCAACACAGCATTTTTTTGATGTTTCTGGAATTCTTCAACCGTATACTCAGCAACCCAGTTCATTTTCAGGCCTCCTTACACTCATTTTGGAGCGCTGAGAATTCTTGCCCCAGAGAATGGAAGAGCTTTAGTGTCTATTCTTTAGAGTATCAACCTTTTAAAACAGGCCTTTGCAAAAACGCTCGACTGATTTAGCCTGGATTCGGCACTGACATCCTCTCAGACTATGTGATTGTGATTCTTACATGTTAGTTAGACAGTCTAAGCTCTGCAATTCTGAAGGTAAAATGCTGTGTAATGGAGGTGATGGTGCGTAGTGCCAGGCAAAGCAGACTAAAACACACACACACACACACACACACACACACAGTGCCACAGAGAGCCATTTGTAGTCAAGTCTCAGTTACCCAGGGAGAAGGCAGAGCTCTGGCATCCTTTGAAAACAGCTTACTCTGCAGGAACTCCACAAATTCTCGAAAGGTTTATCGCTCATTTGGAGCTATGGCAGCAGATAGAGCTTTGTGCCCTGAGAGAATGCAAGTCAATGGGAGTCTTACCCAGTGAACTGATAATATGACTTCAAAATTGATAAGTTGCTGTGGTGTACTAGAGATTTGACTGAAATGATGCACATCCTCTTCTCTTGTGACTCTTCACTGGAAAAAAATATATATATATGTAAAGTAAGTGTTGAGATTTTTGGGGATTTTCACCAGTAGCTTAAATCAAAAGTTGGTTTAACTGATATTTATGTGCTATAGTTCTACAAGGTTATGCTTAAAATAATATATTTTGTGGAAATAAACCTATTGCTTTCTTTGCCAAGAGTTAGACTAGGTGATCAATACCACTCTGTAGGTAAATATTGAGCTGCCTGTTAGCTTAGCTTAGCATAAAGACTGAAAACAAGGGAAACAGCTAGGATTTTTTATGTTTTGGTTTTCATAATGGTTTAAACAAATAATATTTAATATGTTAATTTGCACATGTTTCGAGGAGTTGATATGTTTTGCTTTGTTTGGACAGAGGCAGGCTATCCATTTCCCTGTTTTCAGCTTTTGTGAGAGGCTAAGCTAACTGACTACTGGCTGTAGTAGTGGCACCATATTTACTATACAAATATGAGAGTATCAATCTTTTCATCTAACTCTCAGCAAGGAAGCAAATAAGTCCCTAAATTATTGAACTATTTGAGATATACAGTATACTTTTTTAGCGTAGCTAACACTGATGCAAAGGTATGTTTCTGATGACATCAAGTCTTCTAATTGGTCTTTTTTTTTTTCAGATGAAATTGAAGCAACCAATTACTCCAACGTTTCAGAAGAATCAAGCAACATCCAAAACTTACCAGGGTATGTACCAACACACAATTTGCTATATCAGTTCAAATACACTCATAATTCCAAAAAATGGTACAGTTATGCAAGTGTAATCATAAAAAACAAATTTAAAACATGAAGCACAAGAGAGAAAAAAAAAGAAAGAGAAAAATTCCAACATAACACGCAAAGGTTCTGTTTCAATTGATGTTTAGTGCACGATCAGTGCGAGAACAAATATGGCTACAGGGTACCTGCAGAGGCCGGGTTAGCCAGCGGGAGAACAAGAGCTTATTTCAGGGCTGACTTGCCACACAGTTTACTTGCCTCTAATCAGCTCCTTGCAGCACTGTTGCCCCTGTCCTCTTTCAAGCGCTCCACGCTGACTGACTGGATGATCACTTTAAACAACACCCCTAAAAACAAAGTCAATTTCGAGTACAACCGGTACTCCTTTTAGTAGGATTGCAGGTAAAGGAAATAGGCGCTATTAGGCTTGAAAAGGTGACGAGAAGAGATTGGGGAGGCAGAAAGATAAAGAGAGATACAGACTAGAAGGAGAAGGAGCCCTGTTAATCTTTGAACATGGCAGCCCCACACTCACTGGGTTTGATCTGAGGTTTGATCTTCCAACCTCGTCCTTGTTTATACATAGATTATTCTGGCAAGGCTTAGGCTGCTTGCAGAAATCAAAGCAATTCATCCCCGACAGCAAGGAATTTTGATAGAGAGCGCAGGTGTTTTAAGAACCATAAACCTTATTAACATCATATACACTGTTGGATAAAAGCTACATGCACAGGTTGTGCTGACATAATGAAAAGCATAATCATGTTAGAATATGATTAATTATCATTTTCCATTTCCATATGGTCTATATTACAGGTAAGATTGATTTTTATCAGTTATTATGAGCCATATGCTGTATAAGCGTGATAAAGAAAAAACATCGTGTGCCTTTGCATATAACATATAAATATTTCCAGAGATTATTTTAGATAAATTATAAATCTCTTGATAGTCATTCAAATGGACCATAAATATTCACATTTTTAGTTACTTCACTGTGAATAATAACATTGCAGGTGCATGTAGACAAATTGGCTAGGGCTGAAATCCCAACAATGAGTCAAATAAATATGCTGAACAAGAAACAAAAATCTCTATGCAGGACGGCATCCAAATATGCCTTGTTTTGATGCTAGTTGCTTTTGCTAAGTTGTCAGAACATTTAAATCCACAATTCCACATCTGAAACCAAATGAAAGGAAATCACAAACTCCAACCATAATTATTCAGACGAGAATTGACTCGGTAACACTCCAGCTAGTAAATGATCCCTCCTCTTTCTATTTTTCCTTCTTTTTTAAAAAAAAATCTTTCTGGTTGTTGCTGACAACCGTTGCAGAAGTAGTTTTAATCAGACTCGATGTCTCATTGCAGACACTTAGTGCCCTCTCCCTCCATAAAAGTCACATTTTACAAACTTATAAAATGACCTAATGTTAATGAGCAAATGATAATAAAATTGGATCTTGTGCTCTAAGGGCCTTCATGTTTAGACAGGCTGGCCAATTTTCACCCAGCTCACACTTACTATTTAGATAAAACTCATGAGGATGAGGAATAAATTGGGAGGGAGGGGACTTCAGAGGGTGTTTGCCATATGGCCTTGCTTCTTTATTTTCCTCTGGGATATTAAGGTCAGCTGTTGATTCAGGGAAAAAGGGGTTATTTGAGCTCAGCTAGTGGAGGTAATGAGAGAAGCTCATTCAGGAGGGGGGTGGTATAAGTTGGAGTGTGGCCCTTTATAGAGAAATAAATTAGACATATAGAGATGGCGGCAGGTGGAATAATGTCTCAGAAAGACTAGCGTCCCTTATGGCACCCTGAAAGACACATTTTGTTTTGTTTTTCAGCTGTAATCACGTTTGCAAAGTGGTGCAATTTTCACCTTGTCTCCTGTTCTCTCCCTTAAAACAAAACAAAAAAAACACCACAGATTATCACACACGGCATTCAAGGGTTAGCCCAAAGTGAGAGCCAGTCGCCATGGTAACAGCAGCAGGTGTAAATGCAGCCAGGCAGGCAGTCAGGGGGGGCAATAGAGTATCAGTCAGGGCTGAGAGGCAGACCAGTCAAGTTGCTATGTCTCCTGAGGAAGTAGAGAAGTGGCTCCGGGGTGGTGCTAGATTCACTTTATTGTGCCAACGTCAATTATTGACAGTGTCAACATTGCTATACAGTCAGGGGACTTGTATGTGTGTGTGTGTGTGTGTAATAGAGAAAAAGAAAGAGAGAAAGAGCATGTCTTGGGAGGAATGTGACAGTGGATCATTTGTTTTGCCTTGAAACATAGATGAAGAAGTGGAGAAAAGTTGCACACGTTCGAGTGCTTCGGGTGTGAAGACGTGGTCAACATTTGATCAAGACTCTCCCATTACTAAACAGGTAACCTGTAACACTTCTGATGATGATTGTTTATTTTACACTGAGCTCAGGATAAACCTGGAGGTAACACTACATTAGGAGAATATTATGACAGATATCAATATGTGTTGGGGAGTGCATATCATGACTGCCTGGTAAGTTAGGTGAAATTAAGTCTTCTTATCCTGATGTTTGCTTGTGTTATGCTTTCTGATGCTTAAGTCGGTGTCTCCAATTAATAAACTATAATAGATTTTGTGTTTCAGTGTTAGCTTGATTGGACACTCATAATATTAGACAAACCAAAGGCCTAAAATATCAACAAGATCTAAATACCCACCTACCAAGAAATCATTTAAATGTTTCTACATACAGTCAAAGAAAGTTATTACTTCTCATTTGTACAAAATTTAGTTTCATTTCATATGCCTCCTGCACCCCCAGACTTCTACACATCCTCACCCCTCTATGTGATGAAAAGCCTAACTTACATGACAACATGCCTATGAATAATGATTTATGTTTAAGCCGTCCCTTTAAAAGCTATGGGAAAAGACACTCGTTCATGATAGAGCAGTCCAAGGGGGACCAAAGCTGAAAAACTTTGCGGTATTTAAGTTTAGAGAATAAAATAAAAGATACGCTATAAAACTTGAAAGAGAAGCTTAACAAACTGGAGAAAATACAGCAGGTCAAAACTTCTGTAAACAATGCCTCTTCTGAATGCAGAACAGTCACTGAAATAAAAAAAAATTACTTGTGATCAACACAAAGGCAACTGATCAATGTCTGCTTTATTGACCATTACCATCACAGATGTCAGGGTCTGTTTGCTCTCTGCCTCCAGCAGCATTTATCCTCAGCAATGCGATGCAGAGTTAGACATTTTGTACAGATGACAAACAAGTCTATTTGTTCTACAAGATTTAACTGGCTAAATTGCATGCAACCTTAATTAGTGCAGTGTAAGTGGTGGATTTATGCATATATGAATTTGATCATAATTTGAGAAATCAGTGAACTGCAGTCTGTAAAAGACAAAAATAAATAGACTATTTACCACAGTGCAAATGCATGGTCAGAGCTTGTTGAAATTCCTCAAACATAAGTACAAATGTGTAAATCTTATACTTTGTTTAGAGTCAGTTACTACCATGGGTTATGCAACATTGATAAATGAGGTATCAGGAATGTATGTCACATCATAAACCTGCAGTCCACTGGGACATATCAGCATTTCTCCATGCTCCATAAACACCATCAGTATCCCCTAGCCCAAGGACCAGAATCTTTTTTTGGCTTTGAGTTTCTATTGAGGATAGAGTCTCATTGTGATTCTGTGAGGGATAAGTCACGCTGTGTGCTGGCTTTGCCTGCTGCTGCTTCCATTGCGACTAGGGCATGCACCGTGTCAAGCATGAGGAGAGTCATCTGACTAAAGAACAAACAGCAAAGCCCCGAAGAAAGACTAGCCAGCTGACCTGTTGTTGAAATGTAGTAGTAAAGATATGTCGTATTGTAACTCATGCCATATTAGATGACGTTGTGTTTCATTTTCTGTATTTGCCACTTGAAAACAGGAGCTCAAATTGGCAAGATGAATGTACAGCATATGGTTTATTGTGTTGATTAATGACAAAACATTTAGCTAGAGACATTAGCAACAACAGGAGGGTGGGATGGGATTTCCATGCATAATTAAGGATATTTATCACATAGAATCTCTTTTATCCACACACTGTAGGTGCCAGAAAAACAAAGCTTTCCGGCTAACGAAGGAGACAGACCTTTTGGTTGGCAAGCTCTGAGGAGAGGTTGGAATACCAACAGGGTGTCATCTTTCCCTGGAGGCAGTCAGTCCAATGAGCCCTCCACAGGGACCAGCTCAGACTTCAACAAGAAGTCCCCTCTGATGAAAACAACCAGCATAGAACCCCTCAAGCGTACTCTCCATCGAACAACTTCTGCTGATCCCTGTAAACCACACACTCTGTTTCAAGGGACAAACAGCACAGAGACATACAAGTCATATACTCCTTTGCATAGGACAAGCAGTGTTCAGCCTGTAAGGGCAACAGCCCCGCTGTCACAGCCCTCGCACATACACACAAACTCTGCTGTGACTACAATCATCCCTCAGAACAAAGCAAGCTTCTCCTCCATCACCATCTCCTCCAGGAAAGTGTGCAGATCGGCTAGTTTGCCTGGCTCAGACACCAGTCACTCTTCCCAATCCAGTCAATCCCCTTCTCCGACACCACCCCACCAGTCCATGGACCCAAACCCAATGCAGGTCACGGTGCAGAGGAAGGCCACTATAGTAAAAGTGACAGAGCAAAGGATGATGGCCAGCTCTGTCCCGAGCACAGAAAGGACCCCACCAGCTAGCCATGATTTAGACAGAGTGGTCCACAGACGAAAGGCTACCATTATCAAAGTGACAGAGCACAGGGAGAGCTACAGCCCAGCTAAAGTAGGAAGTGGGACAAGGCACCCAGAGTACAGGCACAGCTACACAGAGGGAGTGTACAAGGAAAACAGCATGTGGAGTCAGGGAAACCATTCAGAACACAATGCGGCACCTTCATATCACCATCTGGATTCCACAAAGAGGCCAAACTCTGCTGCAGTGCCAAATAAATCCACTTCAGATGCAGAGAGAAATGGTGGAACAGTACACAGGTCCACACTGAGTCTTTTTATGAGCACCCCCCCTGCCATAGCTGCACCCGCTCCCTCAGAGGTTCCTCTGAGGGCTGTTGGACGGAGATCGGACACACCGCACAGACCACTGAGCTGCTATGGCAATGTGTTCGGACATACTGAGCCAAGCAAGGAGAAGGTGACACAACCAGCTGCCAGGAAATGGAGCTCTGGGCTCCCACAAGAGACCAATATCAACCCTGTGAACTCCGACAGTAGTTTCATCAGCCCTCAAACAGCAGTGAAAGAAGCAGGTCAGCTAGTGGCAGGCACGCTTCAGCCAAACGGACACGAGAAAGAAAGATTGCTGCCAGAGAATGCAGAGAGGAGAGTGTCCCCCTGTCTAACTCTCATCAAGGCCCCGGGTAGGTTTCTCTTTCCCACTCTGACAGTCTTCCTGTCAGCACACAGCCTCCCATTGTCTCTGATCTCCATTTTCAAAGGATGGCAGTGCCTAAATATACACATCCTTTGTGCCATTTGTGTGTTCTACCTTGAAGTTATTATGTTCTGGGGCTCAACTCTCAGGTTTGATATTGTCTTTCGCCTTTGATGTCTTATTGATAGGCATAATTAGATCCTATTGAGATGATTCCTTTATCTGTTGCCTTGAGCACAGTTGACACTCATGCCAGATATCTGGGCCGATGTCAGATAACATCATCTAGTTGCAGAGGCCCCATCGGCAGCCACAGACGCTTTCTCATTTTCACCTTCTTTTATTTTCCCACGCACCTCTTTGCATGTATAATCTATTCTAGTCTTCCCTTTCACTCTTTCACTGACAGCACAGGGGAGGAAGAGAAATCACAAGCTGTTAAACATGGTGAAAATAAGGCATTAGGATGTGTTAGAATCAATTTTAACATCCAGATCCTGCAATGTAGCTATTACATTTGGGTGTGTTTCTCTGCAGTAATCATGTTGTGGGGACAAGAATCTGACTGCACACAGTCACATTGTGGAGACTCATTGGCAATCTGGGGACCAAAATCCAGTTTCACCAAGTTATCTGTTTATTTTAGGATTGAGACTTAGTTTCTGGTTATGGTCTGACTTGGGCATAGGTTAAGGGTAGTGACATCTGTCTATTGACTATGAGGTCACAGCCAGAATTTCAAAGATTGTTAACCTAGCTTAGCATAAAATCAATGCAGAACTACGTAGCCTGGCTCCGTCCAAAGCTCGCATATATATTTTGTTTGTTTAGAACAAAAATCTAAAATAAAAACATGACTGCTTGTTGTATGTGCTATTTTTTTTTTGGCTGGGAGCAGATCCTGGAGCCTCTGCTGGTTGCCTGGCAACCTCACTGTGATGACAAGACAATCAAACATGTTAATTAATTAGAGGTTTAGGTGGTTGGAGTGGATTTTTTTTTAAAGCTTTGGACCAACTCAGACTAGCTGTTTCCCCCTGCTTCTACTCTGTATGCTAGGCTAGCTAACCTGTCTATAGCTTCACTGTTAAAGGTCCAGTGTGAAAGATTTGAAGGGCTCTGTATCAGAAATGGAATGTAAAATGCACAACCGTGTTTTTATTTGTGTTTAATCATCTGAAAATAAGAATTGTGTTTTTGTTACCTTTGAATGGGCCTTTATACCTCCATGCACCACAGGCCCTCTTCCATGGAGTCCACCATGTTGAACCGCCATGTTTCTACAGTAGCCTAGAACAGACAAACTAAACACTAGCTCTACATAGGGCCGTTCATGTTTTTCACCACCACTGTAGTTTGCTAGGAATGAGAGGCTGACAGGCGGGGAAGGCAAGTATACCGCTAGATAACACTAAATCCCGGACACTGGTCTTTTAACATACAAATATAAGTGTCGTATTGACCTTCTCATCTAACATTTGGCAAATAAGAGAATAAACATTTCCCAAAATGTCAAATTTTATTCCTTTAGTGAAGATACATCTCCATAGAGTGAATGCAGAACATCCTCAAGTGTTTCAATGCTTCAGATAAATAATCAGTAAGATGTGAGGAATGTTGCTGTCTTTTGTTTTACTTCTCCTTGATTTTAGAAATCGGGACTTCATTGTTGAGAGTCTGAAATCATCAAGACTCCAGCCAGCCTTTCATTATGTATAATGACTGTAACAGTCAGCTCAAGCTATTGTTTAGCAGAACATTCAAGTGAATTAGTAACATGAGGAGGGAGTTTTCTGCTGTACAAGTGTGCTTCTTTATTCATTATGTCTTTTCTCTGTGTGAAATTATTATTTTTTAATCACATTCATTAACAGTGTCATCAATTAATTAGGCCCGAGGCAACGTAATTTAAATTCAATGTTTGATACAGTCAACCTCCGAATGAGGCCGGACATTATGAAATGTTCAAATCTGCCTGTGTTGCACAGCAGCCAAATGGCAGCTGAATATCAGCCAGCGTCACTGTTTTACTTTTACTGTTTTTTACACTTGAGTTACATCAAAGCCCTCTTGCATTTCAGATCCACACTTACATCAGTCTCCAGAGGAAGTGCTTGCCCTCAATGCTGCTGCGATCATAGCAAATATTAAACTCCAAAGACAACTTAGTAAGAAGAAAACACCAAATGGCAATTCTGTGAAGGACACTGCTGCATCACCCCAGGGAAACATTGGTATTATGACTTCTCTCTTCATCTGTAATCATAATTTCTCACCTTATAAAACATTGATCTTTGCTGCAATTAACTGAAAATATTGCAAGCTCAACACTTCCTTTTCAGTGCTACATTCTTTGAGTGAATCAATACAGATACAGTGAAATTCCTTGGCTCTTACATACTGTGCCTATTTGATTCATACCAAGAAGCAATATGTCATGGCAGGCCCAGAGGCTATTGAGCAACTGTGCATTGTGCGCAGGCATGTGAAGCAGAGCCAGGTGTAAATGAAACGCAAACAATTTGATTTTCTCTGCCTTGGTAGTGACAGATGAGGGGAAATGTATGAAGTCACGTCCGGATCAAAGCCCAGAACGGCAACACAACCAGCCTCATGCTGCATTTGTTCCACTGAGTCTTGAACCTGAAAGTTCAACTGAAACCTTTTCTCTGCAGGTGAGTTCAGAGCTGTTTTTTTTAGCTAATAAAACAGTTAAACAAAAGGCTGGGGTGTGTGTTTCAACCACTATAACCAAAGAGTGATTACTTAATTTTCATTTTAGAAGCCGAGGAGGTAAAAGTATCTGATATTTCACCAAAAGATTAGAGGTTAGAGAAAAGTTGGGGGAAAAAAACATTTTTTGTTCTTTGTAACTCCCTATGTTGTTAATTATGTGACCTCTCAGGTTAACTTTAACACCCTTTGGGGATTTTCCACCCCCAGGCCTGCAACCACTCAAATACTGTACACTACAATGTCAGCAAAAAGGAAAGACACATGGACTGACTTTGGAGTTTTTCATAGGATGACCTAGGGTTATATTCTGGCGAAAGTGAAGGTGGAAATAGGGGGACTGGTCTTAAATGTTTTGTCAAGAAGACCAATATGTTTCTGATTTGTGCAGGAAGCGCTCCAGAGGTCCAGACCAGACTTCATCAGTCGTTCTCAGGGTAGACTGCGAGAACTGGAGCGAAGGACGCAAAAGAGGAGGGAGCTGGCCGATTTGGTAGAACCGCACTTGGACGCTCCTCTCGGGCAGAGGAGAGTCCACAATGCCCGGTCTACCTCTCTGAACGGTATTGTGCCAACAGCCACCCTCACCTCTCTCATCCACTGTACTGTCCATTGTCCCATTGCAGCTGCAGTGGCTGTTTGCCACATGACCAATCACACACATACAGACACAGAACAAAGAGTGAGGGCAGTCGTTTTTCAGCCAATTTGTGTTGTTTTTCAAAGCTCATAAATGCATTATGAAATTTAAGCCATTGATAGGTGACTTTGTGCCCATTTATACCATACTTACCAACCCAAAATACTTAATTTGCACTGGTTTTGGACAGGGTGACCCACTACAGCAACTCAATGACAAGTAAAAACTTATTGAGCTTGTGCACTACTATCAAGTACAGGACTTAATTTATATAAATTGCATATAACATAAATATAATGCACAAAGAACATGACATATTATATTTAGGATGGATCCCATGATTGGCCAGCATCTGAAGTGTAATGAAAATCAACTAAACTATTTTGAGGTAAACTGTAAGGTAAAAATAAGGAGGAGAGAAAGAGGGAGAACTAGCACACCGAGCAAAGCTGTGACTAAATACAATAAAAGGCACTTGAAGTCAGATATGAAACATGTATATGCAAGTGGTCCTCTATTGAATAACAAGGTTTCAGAATGATTGCCAGCATTCGATTTCAGCGGAAATATTTCCGTGTCCTTGAAATGTCATTAAGCTGTCGATGCAGTGTTCTGTCTGATGAGATTCGAGAGTGCCAAGCGGCACAGTAAACAATAAAGAATTTAAAGAATTGTGACAGGGATTTTGTAGCTCTTTCTGCCCTCTACTGGCCATAACAGAAACATTCACCTGTGGGTCAATGACAGCTGGGAAAGTGACAGATTTAGAGGAGTAGAGAGTTTTTAAAAATCACATTACTTCAGTGATGCTTTCATTATTGTTCATGAATGTGATGATGAACTTGCATAAATATTTAATGGGAACGAACTTTTGCATGATAGTGATACAAAATTATACATAAAATGTCTTGATAAGTTAGCACAGAAAGTGGAATTCATGTCCTTATTTAAAATCTTGTCTATTGTTCCTGGATAATATAACGCAATGTGATCTTTTTCTCTGAGAGGAGGATTTCAGTCTCTTCAAATACCAGGAAAAGTTAGAGTGATTCACTGCCACGCTTTGTGTGTATGAACGTGTGTGTGTGTGTGTGTGTGTGTGTGTGTGTGTGTATTTCTAGATAACCTTTTCAAACACAGAGATAAAGCCATTACTGGAAAAGAGATGCAGCTCAGATCTAAGCGGTGAGTTTCATCTCAGTCTACCGTAGCAGATTCATCTTCATCTCTCCTTGCTTTCACATGTGAAGACAGGACAGCTATCTGTGACATCTCCATACAAATATGTCATTGTTTCTCTGCCAAGACTTTTGCTCTAATTATGTTTCTTCCCTTTCCTTGCCTCGCTTGTTTATTTTCCTTCCTGCCAGATCCACCTATTGATTAGGAAGGGGTGTTAGACTGAGGTTATAAAATATAGTGTTGCATAATAGTTGATATACAGTAAGCAGTGGTGCATGGAATGACTGCATTTCAACATTCAAAAATACTTAAATTTAGCTATAAAATTATTTTTTTTTTAGGATTGTATGTGATTTAGTTCTTGGTAGAACATTGTCTTTGCATAATAGATATGTACATCGTGGTACTATTTTTAAATATCAATTCTAAACTTCTAATCTTTTTTTCTTTACCAGCAACTCTACCAACAATCATAAAAGACTGAAAATGATCGTTTTGTTACAGTACGCTTGCAGAGGTGAAGAGGAAAAAGGAGGAAGAGAAGAAGAGGGAGGTGTGCTTGAGCAACAGACAGCGGGGTGAACTTTTCAAAAAGGTAATCTATATATCTTTTTGTCAAAACGCAGATAAATAAACCCATCAAAACTGCACCAACCCGCAGTCAAACACCATTCAAACTCGCATCACATCAATTTATTTTGAAGTCTTGTGAAGATCCCAGAGTTTCCAAATATGTCAAACATGTCAGGTTGATTTTGGGTGATTTTTCTATAGAATAGTGCAAAAGTCATCTAAAATATTTCCATTTTGTCGAACAGTGTAACCATAAAGTAGTTTCAACGAAGGGCTGGAGCAACCTGATACGCAATCTACAGTCTGTGATACTGACAGACAGTGGAATAAGATGATTTTCATACCATGATGTTATAAAGGAGAAAGAATTACACACAAGTCCATCTCACATTAGAGCAAACAGACATTTCATTTCTCTTAATATTTAGGCACCAGGCCTGTCTATTTTGATTTCCCTGAAGTTGTTATAAATATGCAGAAATGATGCATTGAATTACCAAAGACCTGAAAATATGGAATAAGGCGAATAACCCCAAAACAGCTCACCATTGTGTTGACAAGTACTTGCCTGAGACACTGAACAGAACATTAATTGTGTATATGACCCACACACGATTGAGCACATAATAACACACCATTCTCCTACAAGCTCAATTAAACCTCGCAAAGGGTGAAGCATGTTGCAGTAATGGCCAACCCTAAAAAGCTGTAGTAATATTGCAGATTTTTTTTCTCTTCTCAGCAGTGCAGCTGCTGAAAATAATGGCTTCCAATCGCCTACCAACATCATTAACTGAAAAGACTGGCGTTGAGTGGGACCATTAAGGTTGAACTTAAAGGATGTTCACATAAAAACAAGGGGGTGGGTGGGCAGCACGCCGTTTTTATTCTCTGATTAACAGTGGTTGATTTCTTTTATCCCCCTTCATAGTTCTCTAATGAAACAATATTTGGGTAATTTTTGAAGAAGGAATTCACATTTCTATTGAGTGTCTGAACACTGTTTCTGCACCTCATATTTAATGTCATAGTCACAATTGCACAATCAACACTAATCAACAGCTTTATATATTTTAGTTTTTTTTTTAAATCTTCCAAGATATAATAATGATAAGTGTAGGGCTGAAGGAAGAGTTGAATGACACTGAATATTTAAACAGCTGAGCTCCTCTTTGCCCTTAAGAACAATGAGTTCATTTCTCCACCAGAGGTCGCTGCTGCCAAACTTTTGCTTTTTTCCTGCACTTGTTTAGAAAAGCTGAAAAAAATTACACTTCAAAAACATTTTCAACATGTGAAGTGGGTGTTATTAGTTCCTTTTATTGTATGGTCAATAATTATCAACATTTATTTGCTAGCTGAATTTTAGTTGCTCTCTTCTTCTTCTCTAATGCACCCCATACCCTCTGCCTCATTATGGAGAGAAACTGTGAACAGTCTCATTGTGCTGAGTGTATGAGGCCTGTATTCCTTGTGAAACAAAAGGCCCTTCAGTGGCAGAGAGGACTACAGCGCTGTGCCACCATTCAGCCGAGCAGCAGACAGTGTGGGTGCCCACACACAGCTGCTCCACCCACACCGCTTGCAATGGCAGATAACATGAAGAAGAGGGCCGATGCCAGAGATCCAGCAGGTCCTGAAAGAGGAGCTGAACGGTGTGGGTGAGGGAGGACGACAGGGACCAGGCTTCAACCCTGTTTTTACACAGGACTGTTTGATTTGAAGCTGTAATGTGTTTTGCTTTTGTGAGGACTAGACTGATGATCTATAGCCCCCATTCTGTCATTAGCATTTTAGTAATCTGAGTATTTTGTTTTCTTGTTACAGAAACTGTTGGATCAGATTCTTCAAAGGAGTAACAGCTGAATGATTGGCAACAGATGAAGATTAAGACATGGCAAAGCCTGTAGCATTGTATAACAGACAGATGAAGTGAGCTTTGCCCTTTGACAGTGCTGAATATGAATTAAAATGTCAGTGTAGGTCTTCATATAACTTTAGCTGTTTTCTTCTCTTGTGTATCTGCCTTACATTTGAATCACAGAGCTTAACATCTGTTCAAAAGATAAATCCATGGCAATCTTTCAAAAACCCAGAAGGTCATTTAACATCACTTACCTCTGTCTTGAAGGTTTTTCCAGAACCTTCAAAGACTCTTCTGCCCATCTGGATAAAACAATATATTCTAATGCACAATAAAAAAAAGACTTTTAACCTGTTTCCCTTATTGTGACTAGTATTTTCTAATCCAACAAAAGTCCTTGCTCTTTTTTATGTGACACCACATGAATATAATGTCAACACACACACACAGATATACCTGATAATAAAACTTTTAAAATTTTTGTTAATGTGTCATACAAATCTAGCAAGGAGATATGCATATATTTGCTTGTATAAAGAAACAGAGTAGCAGTTTGGGACATCTTAAATGGCTTAAAAATGTTTTTTATTGTGCAGCGGACAGAAAAAAATTAATGCACTGTGCAGAAGAGTCCTTAAAATTTTAGGAAATACCTACAGAACAGTGCTAAATGATCTTCTGGAGTTTTGAAAGATTGCCATAGATTTGTCTTTTGAGAAAAAACAGATGCTAATCTGTGAGATTCAGCTGTCCTAGCTGCCCTTGTGGTATGCAACTGGAAATTATGATGGCCAAAATGGATGTACTGTATGAAATCATGTCTCAACACTCTGTCTTGGTTGTAATCATACAGAGCCTCAGAGACTGATACCATTTAGATGTAACATCAAAAATGTATGTAATGTATCAGCGTTATCTTGTTTTCACTTGATTGCAAATTGCCTTTCATTCCAGAATACGGTGTGTAATGGGATGCAGAGTAACTGCTCCCTGCGTGATAAAGCACGGATGTCCTCACGCAGCCACTTTCACATGATCTCATGTGATGTGAAGCAGTGATATAAAACAAAATCATTCATTATGTTTCACAGTCCCATCCAAGACAGTCTTCAACCACCATCTTCATTATGTAACCAATAAGCGGAAAGAAGCCTGAAGTGGGCTCTGCCATCATTCAGTGCCAGCTATTAGCTGCTAAAATGAAGGAATGTGACCTCTTCTCACTGGAAATGCCCTGTCAATGGACAGTGCTGGTTTGAATGGAGCTTTTGTCTCTGTCTTTGTCTCATGACAGACTTGGGTCTGCCATTGTAGATTTAAAGTAGTGTGTTTTGATCCAAAGTGAATGTGTGCAGAGTGCTGCTGCACAACGTGATGGAGCTGGGCATGAATCAAAAGTGAGTTATTTTTGGAATAATAGACAACAAAGCAGATGCTCTTTTTCATTTTTCTTAATTGTAGAAATTTTACCCATTAGCCTTTAAGTTGTTTCATCCATCTAAATTTGCTCTGATGTCTTGGAGAAGACAATTGCTACTCACTGTTTTTGCACGTGTGTGTGTGTGTGTGTATTTGGATGGTCGGAGATTATTAATAACAACACTCATGATCCATAATTGATCTAGAAAGTATAATAAGACAACTATGCACATGGGTTGTTTTCTCAATTTTACAAAGGTTTCACTATGCAATGCAACATAAAAAATTATTTAATTCATTCTTTACACTGTGACTATTTTATATGTATTTTATATTTGAGTTGTGTTTAGGTATCTTGTTTAATTTTCTTCCAAATGTGATAATAAAATTTGTCTGTTGTGTAACGTTGTGTTTTTTCAAACTTCAAAATAATAACAGCAGTGAGATGAAATAACTTCCATGAGGCTGGGATTTATTATTGAGCACTATCTGTCCTAGCACACTAACAGAAAGTCATATTTTACCACCCGCTCCCCTCTGCCCCTTATCACCTTCCTCTGAGCTTCCCCTGGTGCTAAAAAAGAGCAGAAGATCAGCTCTTCGTAACATCCCGTAGCTGAATGGTGAGTTCCAGTAAAATGAGCATGCAGAGAATACTCTTCAGTATTCTTTCATTTCCATTCATTTTGATCCAGTAGGGAGATTTTTGAGAAATTGAGGTCTCTGAGCATCATGACACTGGGCTGCACCCTATAGTTCCTGCATTTCAAATGGTGTAAGGCAGGATTGGTTGCGCTGATGTGACTTTACTTCAAGTCTCCATGCTGGGAGAACAATGCCGTACTTTAATTTTCTCCTGTTGCGGGAGAAAAAGCTTTCAGGAACCCAACCTGCATGATCCACCTGTTTTCTGCATTCATTTTCCTCTGGAATTGAAAGCCATGTGGTGCACACACTGAAGAGCACATAGGAGCGGAGGCGAAGTGTTTGAATGGGCCTTGTACAGTAATCTTTTAGTGTATCGCAATGCCTTAATGACAACTTGAGTCTGTGATTCTCATGAATATATTTGATGCTAAGATTTTGATTCTAGTGTTTGTTCTGTACACTGAGACCAGACCGTCCAACCAAGAACTGCATGCATAGAGCAACAGAATCAACAGAATTTGCAAGTCTGATTTTTTTTTTCTCCACACAATGCTGCTTTCAGCTCACTCTGACTGAATAACAACATGTATCCATAATAACATCTGCGAATTGTCTAGACTATATAATTCAAATTTACACTCAGTGTGGGATGCTACAGTTTGTGTGCGCCTGTCGAGCCTGTTGGGTCAAGTTGAGAAAGGGATACCAAGAGAGAGGCCGGAAATTAAGTTGTTTGCCTTCAAAATAAAGTTACGCTAGTTTACGCCCTGTGTCCTGCACCTTTTCAGGCTGCTACTTTCCTAAGGTGGTAGACATTTGTGCAGAACTCCATCTGTAATTGACAAAATGATCTTGACAAGGTCCACTTGCGAGCTTTGTCGGGACACCTCTTACAAGTTGCTGGTGGTTTTAACTGTCCATTTGAGGAACTGGAACCAGCACATATGTCATTTCCCCTTGATTAAAATATCTAAATGAGTTCCCCTGAAGCTACTGGAGCTTGTTTGGAGGCTATTAACTGCATCTCACAGTGAAAGCACATTAAAAACTTAAAAGAGACAACATACACATACAAGGAATTTGACTCTGTTACTCTCAATGTAGATACACAGATATAGACATGAATACAGCTAAAAACAGGACAACCAGCTTGACAGTAGACCGAAACATTAAACTACTATGTACAGATAGAAATGAATATGTAGATCTATGTATAAACAGCAATGACATTTGTAGACAGAATAAGGATGGGGCAATAGTAAAAAAATAAATAAATAAATGCTGTGTCAAAGGCATCATAAAGGTCATTTTGAAGATTTATTTTGAAAGTTTAAGCCTAAACCTGTGTTTGGTTTGTTTCCGATAACTTGACGCTGCTTCTTCACTGACTGTGGACGCCTCGTGAGGAGGCATTAGGACCTCGCGGAGCGTTTCATTGGAGCACATGGTCCTCACTCATAAGACAACACTTCTCTTCAGTAATTGCCCTGGAATTGATGTCATTCCAGTGGGCGACAGAGACAACAGCAGCTTGTGTGTTTGTCAATGTTTTCAACGCTCTCTTCTTCATTTTCTCCCCAATTTCTCACTTCTTGCTCCCTGCGCGCGCGCGAGCGATGCAGCTTTTGACTTGTGTGAATGGAGAGAGCGCGCGGAGTTGAATCAGCTGTCGTCGGGATTTCCTAAAGCACCGCTCATATACTTGATCATATTTCAGGAAGTCACTTTTATTTTTTTGTTTTGTTTTGGGGGGTGGGGTGGTGGTGGGGCTCTTTGCACATCAGCTGTTGTGGTGGAGGACTGTGAATTGTATGATGGTTGCGCTGCAGTGAAACAGTTGGGCAGTCCCCGTCCAAGCTTCAGCCGGGCATCATGAATCCCTGGAGCCGGGCTCTGAAGTTTATTTTGACAGCACTTCAGGCTTTATCTGTGTCTATATGGGTGTGTGACAGCGTGCTCTTCAGATCTGCTGAAGGTAAGAGGTGAAGATGCCAAAAGCTTTTCATTTTATATCCAAGATCCATGCGTAAAAGTAGTAAATAGATTCTTAATTGTGTTATTTCTGGGTGAATGTTGATTTTTTTTTAAAAAATGCACCAGGAAACATGAAGAAAAATCTATTTTGACCATCTTGAAATGATCCTGTCTGCATCTGTCATTGTGAATTTTGCCTCCACTCTATTCTCTATCCTACTCTGATTCTTCATTCATGTCTCCCCTTTGGCTGTTTTTGGGTACATCATGTGTTATGAAAGCCTTTGTTAGTAGACCAGACTTACAGATCTGTAACACATGTTGGGGCAGAATGACTCTCCTGTGTAAACACACTTTCTTAAATTTATGGATTTCTGTCATTCTCTCCAACAGATCTGTGTGTGTGAAAAAGCAGAACGTCAAATTTTAGCTTGCAGTCCATCCATCCAGTGTCTACCTCAGAGGAGGTGCTGTATAATTGATGATGTTGAAGCTCTTTTTTTTTTAGTAATCACTGATAGCACTGGAGGCATTTCGCTGTTGCTTAAAGCATACTTCAGTTTTTCAAGGCACTTCAAAAATACTTCAGTTTTTCAATTATCGATGAATTCCAGGGTCATTTTAATGGCAAACATCAAATAAAAGTCACATTATTGGTGTGAACTTAAGAAGTCAAGTAGTGTTTTTAGAAACCTATATATTTATTATGTCTATGACACCCCAGCAAGACATAGAAATGAAAAATAGCTGCTTGAGAGCTCTTCAAATGTGATGTTACAGTGTAAATGGTAAACAGACTGGATTTATATAGCGCTTTTCTAATATACCGAACATTAAAAGTGCTTTTACAACACTTCACCTTCACCCATTCAAACACACATTCAGACACTAATGGCAGAAGCTGCCATGCATCAGGAGCGACACAGCGCTCACTATCCAAAGCACTCACACTCACCCAAACACACAGAGTCACACACACCAATGTTACAGCCATCGGGGGCTTCATCTAGATTCAGTATCTTGCTCAAAGACACTTTGACTGGACTGTTGGTGCAAGAAAATTGAACCAGCAACCCTCTCATTTGTTTGTGTCTACGCTTGTCCCACACTGTGTTTGCAACCCTTTGGGATGTGGCCCATGATATCTCAGTCACCAGTGGTCCATGTGCACACAGTAGGTGAAATAGTGGTGAGTGGAGTGAGCCTCCGGAATACTTTAACTTTGAAACACACTGCCAGTCACGACACTCGCTGTGGAATCTTGGGAATTAATTACCAGCAAGGGCAAATGTGTGAAAGTGGGATTCAAAGCATGAGGAAGTTGTTCATTTATTCATCAACAGTTCATCATCATCAGAAGTTGGCCTTTATGCGTTCATTCTCATGGGTTCAGACTCTTCGAAAACCATCATCTCCAGTTCGTTCATATGTGTGGTTGGTGGAAAGTCTGAAAGCTGATATTGTGTTGGCAGGATGTTTACCTGCTTGGGGTTATTTGGGCTGATTAAGATAAATGAATGAAAGGACCTGTGTGAACAAGTACAGGAGATGGGGTTACATTTAAAGGTCCAGTGTGTTAGGGCGATCTATTGGCAGAATATAGCATAAATGGAATATAATATTGAGAGGTATGTTTTCGTTTGTTTGCTACCTTAGAATGAATCCTTTTACATCTACTGAGGGGGTCTTCTTTCACGGAGTCTGCCACGTTGCACCACCATTTTTCTACAGTAGTCTAGAGTGGACAAACCAAACACCTGCTCTAGAGAGCTCACTGCTAGATTCCACTAAATCCAACACACTGGACCTTTTTAAAGGACAAAAATGATCAAATGGTGTCAAATTCAGGGAGATGACTGACTTCATGTAAATACTGAAACTACCAGTCTTATGTTCAAAAACTCAAAATCATTGAGGTCATTTAAGCAATTAAAAATGCCACATATTTCCTGTTTCCAGCCTCTTAAAAGTGAGCTCCTTCTCTGTATCTGTTGTATTATTTCAAACTGAATATGTTTTGGACTGTTGGCATTTTGAAGATGTTACCTTGGGCTCTCAGAAGTTGTGAGCGGATTTTTTCCCACATTCTTTTGGGACTATTTATAGACAAAACAACTGTTCGATTAATGAAAATAATTAGTTGCAGCTTACTTCATCGTTAAAGCATAATGAGTGGGAATCATTAGTGCACCCTTTTTATGAGTCTCTGCTCTGCTTCCAGACTGTGCATTTTTGTCTTTGCTGTCAGGAATTCAAGGCTGCTAAGAAAAGATGGACCAGTTCAGATCCATGCAGTGTCATGTCGGCATATTTCATGACACCACTCCTTGAGCTTTCTTGTCAGTTTTCCTCTCTCCGTCTGTCTTGTGCATGTTTCGATCCTAGACGGGAATCATTTGTAATTGATTTCCTCCGATGGTTGACACACTGAGTGTCAGACAGTATTTACTAGCCAGCTGTACTGCTTCAGCCAACATGACTCTCTCTGCCTCGAGCGCTGCATGCAGCTTGCGTGCTGCACACTCAGACAAATGAAAGTTGAGCTGAGAATATATTTTTGGACTGTAGTAAAACATTCCTTTAGCAAACAGTGTCCTCCCCCAGAGAGACATTATCACTGTGATGTGACCCATCTCAAGTCAGAGGTATTTAGTATCTTTTCAGTATGAATGGATTCAGATCTTCCAGATGAGTTGTTCAGGATAGTTAAGACCCAGGAGGCTGGTAAGAAGAGTTGGCCGATCTGTGCTTGTGCATTAAGTCAGATTGATCAACCAGTTGCTGTTCCGCAGTGGGGATATTTATATAGGAAGGGGAAAATAGCTGGACTGTGCTCATGTGGCCTGACCCTACATGTGTTGCATTAATTTCTTCGAAGCTGCTTTGGACTCATTTGAACCCCCCAAGTCCACTCCTAACAAAAGTTTAACACACAAACTGAAACTTGATGCTGGCTCTGCACTTTCTCATTGGACTATCACACCCAGACAGGTCAGAGTTGAGCTCACCACAGCTTTCCCCAAGCGTCTTTTCTCTTGTCTGGTCAGAGAGCCCAGTTGGCTCAGATGTCTTGTCCATGTCAAATTTATCTGGGTTAGTTCAAGTTTCACTCCATCAGTGTTTCACAAAAGAAATTAGTTTCTAAACCTGTTCTAAACCTGCAGTACTTAGGCATAGGCATAGTTTAATAAATAAATACAGTTATTCTGCATGCTGGTTCACTGGAATTGCTTGCAAGGACACTAAATGAAACTGAGTCATTGCTAATGTTCCACCGATGGATGCGGTTACACCTGTGCTTTTTCTGCTATGACAAGTGAGATGGCTGCTGTGAAAAAAAGGTCCATTACCACCCTTTAAAGTTGTTATGGCCAGTATGTAAACTACAGGGGAACAAGGGTGGAGCCTGGCTCCTCTTAATAAGAGGAGTTCCCCTGGAAACATTATTTGTGAACTCTGGGGCGTCTTTAAAATATTCACAATGCTATTTCTGCCATAGATGTCTATTTTTGTGTATATTCATCATCATAGATCATGTGTAAAATAAGACTATTATTGATTCATGAATGAGGGTAATTCATCACCAATTCAGTTTAGTAAAAATACGGACATGTATGCTATTCTTGTCATTATCATCAACGTGTTGTGGAGCAATTTTATAAACTTGACTGGCTTTAACTCAAAGATCAGAAAAACAAACTTCCTCAGTCTGCACGCTGAATTATCATTATTAATTTGTCTGTTATGTAGTCAGCATACTGTGAGTCACAGTCAGGCCTCTCTTCAAGTCACGCACAAACTCATTTGTAGTTTTGTGTTTGTGTGTTTCCCTGACAAATTCAAACATTCACTCTCTTTTTAATCCTTTTTTGTGCTCCACCAACTCCTGAGGAAAAGATCTAATTCTTCAGCCAAATTTTCTCAATTTATGTTCAACTTTAATTAGCTTAAAGTTCGATTGTTGTTCTACTTTTGTTAGCTCGAAGTCAGCTAATTGCTAACTTTGTCTGTCACTCAGTGCTGAGCAGTTAGCATACGCTACATCTTTTCCTGGAAACAGGGCTAATGAGAGTGGTTAGACTGAACAATAAAGTAAATGGTCTATAAAACCATAATAATGAGCTAACAGGATGAAAAGACCTGAGATGAGGGAAACTGCAGAGTTAGGTGATAATTCTGTTTGGCCTGTGACACCTTTTACATTACGCTGATTTACGAGTGTCCCAGGTGAATTAGTAGAAGTCAGCTTTACGGTTATTGTGGCCCGCAGAGTAGCAGCATTACATTTCCAAAGTACAGGGTAAACAGACTCTTTTTAAAGCAGCAAAATCCATCCATTACAAAAAGCAGAAAATCTTTTTGTAAAATTAAGAACACAGCAATAACTTATTTTTTGGCCACTTGGGGGCAGTAGACCAAACTGTAAATACTATACTTTCATATTATTGAGTTTTGGTGATCTTGTTAGCATTTCAAATTGTGTTTCTACCCACCAGATTGATGTTAGTCCAGTATAAAGTATTAATATATTTTTAGCAATTATTATCTAATGTCATATATTTTTAATGTTCATTAATCTGACATGGAACAACTATCAGCATCTACCTTTTTATAATCCTGCCAGAGCAGAGGAATCAAGAACACGAATTGCAATTCCATATTAATGTACTACACTGTAGGTACTTTGGGAAACTTCCCCATTTGACTGGATTCCATATGAACTTGCAGTCATTGTCTTCCACTGAGATTTGAAAGACAGAATTTTATGCCTTAGCTCGGTATAATCTATCTTCCAGCCTGGCATACAGCATCCGCCTGGATTTCACCTTTTCTGCAACAAGAAGGAAAATGCCGCAATATGTTTCCTAATAGGCACATGTGTTAACAGGAACAAGACAGGTCACCTCCTACCTGGGTGAGTTTCTAACAAATTGGCCCAAAGTTCTGCTGCTGCCAGTTGTTTTTTCTGCATCTGTCTGAGTTATTTTCCACAGGCAGACCTCTGATGTATTTTTAAGTGAAGCGGAACAAGCATCACATCAAATGACCACATACAGATGAAAGTTTGACGAAGAACTTTAAGACTGCTAAAGGTTTGGGTTGGTTGTTTTCAGGTTTTCTAACATCCAGTTAAAATAGTAGTTATTGGTTTGTAATATAATATCAAGAACTCAAGGTAATGTCTTAAAATCACTTGTTTTGTCTGGCCAGCAGTCCAAAAACCAAAGATACTCACAAATTGTCACACTTGTGTGGAACCTGAGAGTTGTCCTTGAGAAAAATAAAACTCAAATAATCATTCATGTCCATATGAATGATTATATCGAGAACACAAATTACTACTAAAATGAGAAGGCGAATTAATAAATTGAGAACACAAATGACTTTTTTCTTCTCCATAACACCGAAAGCCAGAAAAATGAATGTTTTGCATTTTTGCTTGATGAACGAGGTAGACGAAAGTTGCATAATTTTATGATCAATCAACCTATCGATTAATCAAGTAGCCATATCAGAGCTATTTCAGTTTCATCATACACTGATTTCTGTCTTATCGTCTACCTGTGTGACTTGTAAAGACACTGTCTTGCCCGAGGTAATGAGATGGTTGCCAAATAATAACTTGAGGATCCATAATAATATAGCAGCCCCCCTTTTTTTCTTTCTCTTTCTGTCTCTTTGGTGTGGCTTGAGTTTTTATTGCTTTGAATATAAGCCAGACATGTGCTTCCAATGACAGAGAGGAGTTCCAGGACACTGTAAACGAAATCCATCATCGGAATCATATTAACAAGCTTTCACACAGCTCTGCTCCAGAAGCTTGCCGACTCTGACCTTTGTTGCTAAGGCACACGGGCTCCATGCCAGGCACCGAGCACAGCTTTCGCAGCAGGGGAGGCGTAACGGTGTCACCCGCCAGGGGCGTAACGGCACGGCTTCTCGGACAACATTAACCTCCTGCTGAGCCAACGGGAAATTCTGCTGCAGGACCATCTATTTCCCATAGAGTAATTATGTGCTGACATCAGGCTAGTGTGACAGTAAATGTGTTCAGTATATAAGCTGGGGGTAGAAAGACAGAGACAGAAAAACAAAAGAGCTATTTACCAGAAGAGGGAGCCCGGTGTTAAACGGCTTGATTATGACCCTATTTATGCTCTGAAAAAGGCCAATAAATCCAACCATTAACAACTCTTGCTGCTGTGAATTTTGACACCCTGCTACCTTATTAGATCTGATTTAGGGAGACCTTCTTTCCAGTTTGAGCGGATTCCTATTACCATGATGTCACCTTCAGGTTTCTACGTTTCCTAGTGCAACCCCCAGGGTGTTGACATAATGGCCCCCAAATGGGTCAGATGTTTACTGTGGAATGGAGCCAAGATTACCAAGCACTTTTCACCTTTGCTCTGTAATCCCTATGAACCCTGCACTGTCGCTCGAGGAACAAATTACATGGAGCAAGGCCTGCTTCCCAAATATGCTGCTTTTCTTTGTTATGATCTGTCTAATATTTCATCAGTGATTAATCTCTGTGTTTTTAAGTCTATTAAATGCCAGGAAATAGTGATACATGCTCATCACAAGAGCCCAAGGTGACATCCTGTATTGCTTGTTTTGTGTAATTAATAGTCCCAAGATATTCTTTTTTTTTTCAGCTCTACTTAAAAAACAGCACATTTTTGCCACTTTCCTTAATAAATTACTCAGTGTTCATGTTGATGATTAATCCTCAATGAATCCACTAATAAATTACTTGACTAATTGTTTCTGCACTAATAAAGTGAGATGGAATATGTTTGGTTTTTGGACGATTGAGCGAGCAAGCAATTTAAAGACGTCTTGGGCACTTAGAACTTAAGATGGACATTATTCACTCTTTCTGACTTTTTATAGATCCTTTTATCCTTTGATAAACCAAAAAAGAATTGATTGAACAGTCAATAATGAAAATATTCATTAGTCACAGGCCTATAGAAGATGATGGAGAGAAATAGATAAGGAAAAGCAGCAGAGTTCATTGCTTTTGTCTTCAAGGTCATTTATGAAAGAGTCTTCTTGATGGTTCTTCCGCCTAGTGTATCATTCATCATTCTATTCCCAATCACCATTCTGTTTGAATTAGCATAATTTGCCCTCTCTGATTGGGGATAAATTGAATTCGTGATATGCCTGTCAATCACCCGTTATTAAATGAACAACAGCCATAAACATTAACCAGGTTTTCCCTCGTGGGCTGATCTCAGAACCAACTTTTGGCTCAGAAACTTTTCTGGATCATGTCCCCAGTCCAGTCAGTGCTTTGATTAAAGACATCCACTAAATTCGGGTAAAAATGGCTGTGGCTATATGCTCTTGATGCAATAAAAGTGACCACTTTTTTTTTTTTATTAGATTTGCTTTATCAAGAACACACATGCATATGGAACCAGGAAAAGAGCTAACTTTTGTGTCATAGTTCTGCTCGAAACAGGCCAAATTAAACTCATCACTCTGCCCTAATTAATTCCACATGCTCTTATTTCAAGCCCAATTCCTTTTAGAGGTATGTGTAACTAAACACTGTCCACCCGTGTCAAACAATGCTGGAATCATCTCAAGTATGTATCCTCAGCACTTGTTTTTGTATCATTCAAGGGATTTTGCATGTCAAAGAGTCTCATTCAAGCTGCCAAAGGCGTTGTTTTCCATTTTCAATGTGACAAGATTGCGGAGAATTACTGTCAAAGTGACTTTGGAGTGTGTCCTCGTGTGCTTTTCTTGTGCCAGCCATCAGGCAAGGGTGATTGTGATTAGGAGTGCTCCTTATTGATGTGTCCAAGTGATGTGTTAGCCTGTATCCCATCTCAGTGAGGATCTGTGCACATGTGGGGGGGCATGGCCTCATCAAGTGTGCAGATGAAAAGAACAGCATGCCATTTGGTTTGGAAAAGCAAAGATTGTTATGAATACATTATTTCATGCTTGCCTGTCAAGGAGTGAGTTGCGGGTTGGTTGCGAGAAAGCAGGCTCTGGGGTTTAATAAAGCCAAACAGTTGTTGGTTTGTTTTGGTGGAAGAGAGTGAGGGGGGAAGAAAGAGAAAGGCGTTGTGAAAGTGTGTCTTGAGATCTGCAAAGAACTGAGGAAGGTCATCTGTTCCCTGGGACCCGCAACTCTTAGGCTGTGGAGAATGCATTAAGTTAGAGGTAATGTTGTAACCATGGAAATGATTCACTGTGAAATTCCATCAGGAAGTGTAAACTGTCCTAGCAAGCACTGATTTAAGGTTAAAACAGGCCAAATTAGGCTCATGTCCTTTCTCTCACCTGCTTTTCCTGTCTCTGTATTGTGTTCTTGCATTTTACATCTTACTCAGATCTTTTAAAAATCTTTAATTTTTCAACTAACTTAGGAATCTTTTGACTCAAGTATCACCAAATTAGTTCTTTCTGTGAATGTAAGCTACAAAATCCCAACCTGGGGGTCAGGACCCTACAAAGTTTTTGATGTTCTCTTAATCTTCATTTTTCTTGTGACTGACTTGATCATTTTGTATCTTCATGTCTTTAAAAAAGATTTTTCTTCTTCTTTCCCCTCTTGTTTATCATCTCGTGATTATCTACCGACCCTTTGGGAGATCCCAATCCCCAGGTTGGGAACCTCTGACCCAGATGTCTAAAAAATACATTCAATCAAATTGAACCCACTTAAGATGCCTAAAGACCTTTTGACCTGGAATTCACTTAATCCATGCTTAGTATAAATATGCCAAGTGCCTGTTAAGCTACAACCAACCAATCATGTATTACAGTGTGTAAAACAACAAAAGAATGGCTGTACATACGGAGTACATAATAGATTTTGTTATTTCTTCTTAACAACGCTGCTAGGGAGTCAAATTTATTACTTTATTCAGTCATAGGTCTATATCACATTTCAGTCACCCACACGCGAACAAACACCCACAGTCGCATTTCAGCGTACGCAGACATACAATCCTCCAACCTAGCACTGACTTTATTGAGGCAATATAAATGGCACAAACTCTCCTTGTGTACTCTGGAGCATAAAGGGAGCTGATCATGGCCAGAACTCTACTTTATTAAGACCTCTGTTTACACTCTCCTTTATTGAACATATAAATAAGGCTTTGGGTTCTGGTGCCACTTTTACCGCTCCCTTAATGCTTCTGGTGGCTCTTATAACATTCTAGCTAACAAAAGCCACTTACACACTCTGCACACCACAGCCACGCCACGCTCCAACTTTACCAAGTGTCTCTCCAAAGCATGTGGGGGAAAAAATTGCCCTGCAGACTATTTCCACTAATATAATGCCATTTAAAAGCGGGAATTAAACCTCATAGCGCACCACATTAACAAAATGGTTATTCATTTTTGGACTTTGAAGTCAGGGAACCAAACACTCTACGGTTGTGAACCTCGTCTTCAAAGTCTACGCGAAGCATGCCACAGAAAAGGCGACGGCTGCTCCATCTGTGGGTGTGTTAGCCTCATAAATCGGCTAACCGCAATGTGGACTTGACCTTTCTTTGTCAAAACTGTTTTTTTCCCCTCATCTGTTGTGTTTACCCATCCGTACTTTTCACCGAGGTTGTCATGCATTCTCTTACTCAGCATGCCCACCTCCCCCAGACGGTGTGGTTTTCTAGGACTAATGAGGGTCGGATGCTTCTTCCGCTGTTATGTGTGTGTGTGATGCCGTCCTGTCCTTGCCGGGGCCTGCTTCTCATCATCAGCCTAGAGTTGGATGAGGACTGCTGAGCTGGTCACCTCTGCCTTCCCGCTATCAGCTGTAGAGGCTCTGTGATGAACTCCAGAGTGGTGGTTTCCTCAGAGGAGAACCAGAACAAAGCTCAGCTGGGGAGCACTCTGCCTGACCTGGGTTATTAATGCTGGATAATAAGCAGACTCAGCAATTTAGCTGGGTGAGTCACATGTCGAGAGACAGAAAGGATGTGAAGCTCAAAGGAAGAGCCTTGAATCTGCTGGTAATAATAATAATCTGTGATGAGTGTTTCCCCTTGAGTGTGTTTTGTGTTTGAAATGTGATTCAAAATTAAAATGTTAGAAACTTTCAAAGCACACATAAACTATGCTCCGACCACACGCATAACTTCTCACAAGTCCACTGACATCATCCTGAGCATAAATCTGTTTCCCTGCTGTTTGGAAACGCTCAACCGAGCATCAGTGGAAGAAAACAAAAAAAAAAACAACAACAAGCAAACATTTGATTTAGGATGTTTGTGCTGAAACAAATGGTTCTAGCAACCCCCGCTGTTTTAGTAAGAGACCCAAGCTCCGAAACAGCTTCCCCGCTGCGGGGAGCTGATTACTGCAGGAACCGTGTTAGCAATGTCCTCCAGTGGCTCACTATTGCATTCTGACTCTCTGTGTGCTCATGATGTACTATTTACAGCGATTGCAGCTTCTGTCTCAGCTCTAAGTGGTAGGTTTACTCGAGCTAGTGGCTGTTTTTCTGCCACTTCATCTCCTTCCGGCATGCTTGGGGACGTCAGTATTGGATTTGGGGATGGATATATTTTTAAATGGCTGGCAACACAGCAGAGCTCTGAGCCATGGTAGCCATTCGGAGGCTCAGTTAACACCCTGTCAGAACAGAGAGAGAGAGGAGATAAAAGAATGCTGGGAACAATGCCCCAAAGCTACGTCTAATCCCTGCACCGCATCCTGGACACTAGCCCCGTGTTAGGAGTTATCACAACAGCAGCAGCGACCTCCTCTTTGCTTAAAAGTCTCCGTTCCTGAAGAACTATGGAGATTTCTGCAGCTTGAGTGGCAGAGGGGGTGGTTATGGTTTCGCCACAACCTAACCGTTGCCATTGTTTGATGTGTGAGGGTGCTGATTAGTGCTGTTGTATTCATGTCTTAATGGCAGAGGAGACAGGCTCCATGCTACTACTATAAAAAGGAGGTGAACATATGTTCAGGGAGGGCGAGGATGTATTAGAGATGGCATTTTGTCAGCGTGGATAATTGTTAGTCATGAAAAATCAAACTATTCAGAGAGCATTATTTGTGTGCTGTGACACAGAAAAGCCATCAAACACAAATACTGTGATTTTGTTTAAGTGACACTTTATATTACAAGGCAGCTGTACTGTCAGGTTGTGTTCTGATGTTGTTAATGAACACCAGACTCGAGGTCTTTAATGGTGGGGAGGAATTCATTATCAGTATTGTTTGTAGAAAATCAGTTTGGATAATGTTCCCATTGTTTGTCTTCACAAAGATGGACATGATCTGGTCTTACAGATGCAGAGAGAATTTGGAGTAAAGAGGGGGGTGAACACTTTGAAGTTTTCTGTGTATTCTCACATGGTATTTATATTTTCTCTTACAGGGAATCTTTTGACTGTTCAACACAGACCAACCGCAAAGCAGAAACATTATGGGATTACCGTACCTCTCCAGCTTGTTGGACAAGACTGGAAACCAATCAGTCAGCTCAAATCTCAGGTGAACAATTGTAGTTAATTAAATGAAACATGTTTCCTTTTAGATTTTTTTTGCTCTGCTTGTTCTTTTAGACATCTGTTTGTCTATCTGCTCCAGATATCTTGACATTACTGAGTCATGAAATTTGGATATTCATGGTTTCTTTTTTGTGGACAGTCCAGAGCTTTAACATCAGACCAAAACGCTGCGCACACCACATTGTGTTTCATATTCCAGCAGACGGATTGCTATGGTGTTTGTTGAACACATTCATGTTCCCAGGGGGATAAACCATTTGATTTGAATAACACTCTGGCCATTACTCTCGCATCAGGCATAAAATAAATGGCTCTTAATGCGGGTTCAGACTCACAGTCCTGTGTTCAAACAACACAGGGAGCTACATTGATGGGGACATGTTCAGGTACCGGTGACACAATGAAATACAATCCAAAAGTTCAGTAACAGATTCATTAGTTTGAAAGTTTAAAACAGTGCACAGAGGTTTGTGATACTCTCAGACATGATTTTGTAACAAATCCGAGAAATACAGCGTTCATGTTACAAAGTAATCTGGCTACTGCATTGCCTTGCTTGATGAAAGAACAAAAGTTTAGCCAGAACATGCAAAATAGTAGAATTTTGATTATGCTTTTTGGTTAGTTGTTATGTGGGCAGCCTATAGGGGCTAGCAGTGAGTTTGATAATGAAGGAAATAAAGAAAAAATGTAATCTTTTATAATCACTTCAATCAATCAATTACTCTTAAACCTGCTGCACAAACATTTAAACTAAGAGCTTCTAAATCTTAATGAAATTCTCAAGGATGACACTGCATCTTCAATTTAGAACTGAACTATATCTAATCAGTTGGTCCAAATCAGCTGTGTAAAATGCAAAAGATTGTTGATTCTGAATTTATGTTAAGGAGCTTATAATCAGACAACTTAATCATTTTTCAGGATAACCTAACTCCAGCCTTGAACAGTTGTTCCCATATTCCATCTTAGTTTGGTAATCGTTTAATTAAATGCAAATCTAAGCAAAAATTAAACTGCCTGGTGCATCTCAGTCTTAATTAAATGAATCCGGCTCACATGTCAGAACCAAGAGTCAGCCAAGTTAAAGGGTGCAGGATCGCATACGGTCAGACAGCTGTACAATATCTGCATCTTAGAAAGGAAAAAAACACTACAAATCCCACTGGTGAATTAATGAAATGTTTTAAATCTAGGCTGTTTTTTTGGCACGGCTTGGTATTATAATCGCAGACTTTGCGAAAACAAAATGCATGGCTGCCAGGCAGACTTAAAAACACAGCTTGTGTTTGCAGGTTGTGTTATTGAGTTAATTCATTTGTGAATTCGTTTGTTCTGTCTTAACCGAGCAGGCAAGGTGCCACGAGGTTTCTTAAGGATGTTATTACTCTAAAAACAAAACAAAACCGCAGATCATATAACACTCACAATGACGGTGCTAATTTGAATATATATCTCCTGCAATAACAAGCCCAAACAAACAGTGTACTATATATTTTCCCTGAAGTTATAAATGGCAGTTGTCATGCATATAGAAAGCTGTCTGAAAAGAAAATACCAGGAAGTTTAGTCCCACATGTCTTGTGCAATGATACTGCCTAAAACCTTAAGTGTTCTGCTTCCCTATCCTCTTATGATCCACTAGACATTCTTCTTCACAGGGGGGTGATGGATGACTTAACCCAGAGCAGCGCTGCTTTCCACAGTTGACCCAGATTGAACTACATGCGTGAAATGTGTTTGTGTGTGTGTGTGTGGTTGCCCAGCGATATGGCAAATGTGAGAGAGCAACACACGGGAAGAGAGAGGTTAGGTGTTGACACGTGGATGAATGTGTGTGTGTGTGGAGGCGTGTGCGCACATGCGGCCGCATTTGTTGCACAGCACGGCTGACAGAAGTGATGGATGACTCTGTGCCACTTCATCTGACTCTAACAGAGACACATGGTCCCTCTCAGTGTTGTAACTCAGGGGTGCGAAGACTTGTGGCTTTCCGCGGGATTAATGTCAAAAGGAATAGAAACATAAAGCTAATCCTCTCAGCTCTTGTTCTAAGATACAACGTCGCTTCATGAGGTTTCCGACTGCTCTCATCAATTGAAAGCAGTTGCCTCGCATGTTTTCTCACAGCGCTGGGTGGCTTAGTCACAGTTTCATCAGGATTGTAACTAACTTTTTTTTTTATTTTATAGCCGCACACACACAAATTTCATTTATTTTCTTACATTTAAACCCAGCTAACTAATGCTGCAACCCATGAACAGCAATCAAAGTCACCTCAATCAAAACGCTTTCTGCCTAACTCCAGAACTAATCTTTCTCATCCCCTCTTCTGTCTGTTGTCTCATCAGAGTCATCCTGCATCACTGAAGCTCCTGATTGAAGCGGAAGGTGAACAGCTGCTCTTGGCTCTGGAGAAAAACGAGTAAGTCTTCCCTCTGTTTATACTTGGCCCTAGCTCGGAACTGAGTGTTTTCTGGAGTACAAATGGGTGACATATGCACTGCCCAGGGGCTACAGCTGGGGCTGTAGCCAAGTTGTGTGTCACACATAACAGCCAGGGAAGGGAAAGGAGGAAGTATTTTCTCTTTTAGACTGCTAGCGCGGGCATGGCAGTGCTCTTCGAGCTTTGGTCTTCTTGTATGCTGAAACAAAGACTTGAAAGACAGAAATGCCTGAATACATCAGCCAGACATTGATGAAAACCGACATCTTCCTCCTTCTTCTCCCTGTATTTTTTCATTTGATCTATTGGCATAACACAGGGGAGAAGGCGGCTTTGTTTGAACACAGCACACACTCTTCGCTCTGTATATTAAGATACTGTCAACACAGTGTCAGCCAAGGGACTAGCAAGGAGGGGGAACATCATTTGAAAGCGATCAGGATATCAGAATAGGTACAGTTTGACGTAGCTCTGGATCTGTTCAGAAGAATATTTGTCATCTTTGCATTTTTACACACGGGCTGACTGAATGTGGCCTCAGTCTCAGACAACCTCTGTGTCGAGCGTGTTGCTGAGAAGAATGGGACGTGATTGATGGAGCAATATGTTTTCTATCCAGCTCTGCTGCCACACATGAGCAACCAGGAACAAGCGGAGCTGTCTGTTGTGATAGAGAGAAAAACGGAGAGGAGAGCACAGAGGGAGAGAGAGCGGACGGTTTTTATGTCAGAGTCAGCCATGAATCTCACTTGTTTTCCAGACTTAATATATGTAAATTCCACCTGCAGACTGTGGGACAAAGCTTTCAACACCAGCGACCACAATTTTATGGCTTACCTACTCTGAAAATATTTTGATGGGAAATCGCACTCACGTCTTTCTGTCGAATAACATTCCTGCTTTGCACAGGTGGGGATTTTGCAAAGCTGACTTGCAGATTGTCAAATTTTCACCAGCCCCATTTATAGCGGAGAATTACGTTCCCTTACAGTAAAAACATTTCATTTCAAAATGGGAACTAAACTTTTCCCCTGTGATCGGCTGCAGTGGAAAAACAACCCGTGTTCCCATGCATGGCCCGCATGATCCTCATCCAGCATAGCTGTCATCATTGTCCCATAGCATTAAATGTAAAATCCACAGTTGAGCTCAAACCCCGGGCCAAGAGGAACAAACAGAGACTATGGAGAGGTGCAATCTAGATCTTTCTAATAAGCTTGAGCATGATGGAAAGACTTTGCTCAAACAAACCTTCATGCATTCCAAATACCGATCTGTCAGAATTCACTCTCAACACTTGCTGCAAGTCTGGAGAACAAGGTTTAATTACTGGCAAGGGTTGAATTTTCATCGTATGTGGAATCTCGCACTCTTCTGCGATCAGTCAAAATACTGCTTCGAAAAATCAAAATAGAAGCTACTTCATGCCATGCTTGTTTGACAAGACGAATCACAAACAGAACGCGGATTTGAAGAGGATGTGCGCCGTCGAGTGAGTTTGCACTGCGGATCAGCGCAGCAGAGCCAAAACTGAACCTGCTGTGCTGACATTAAGTGAGGGTTCTCGTCTGAGGTTGCTAGCAGACTGGCTGTTTGCCGCTGATGAAATCCAGTTGTTCAAACACAGCCGGCATCAGTAGAGGAGAAATAAATGTGGTCCAGAATGAAATGATTTGAATTAAACCCCCGGATTTATTTCTGTTTTCTCAGGTCTTTGTTAATAAATATCGCTGGCAGCATGAGCGAGGTGTGCCGCACAGCTGAACGAGATCATTTCTGTTGTATTGAGAGGCGAACATGCTCAGCGTGTGAACTTGCATCACCCCTGGAGTGTAATAGGGAATAGCAGAGGTCGTTAAGGAAAGCTGGGGTGTGTGAAAATGGTATCACGAACTGCTTGAAATGATTACATTTTCTTTTGTCTCTGTTTTATAGAGAGGAAGACGTCATCCTTATTTAACTTATGTATTAAATAGCTGAACTAAAGGCTAAAAACATCTAAAATACATCTCGTGAGTCTTTGTCATATGTTTGGCTCGGTGACTGACTTACTGTAAGGGTTAGGACTTTGACATTTGAAAGTCTTATGTTCAACCTTCAGCTTGATCCCAGTTTGTAACAGTGTTGGCCCAATAAACCCAACGTCAACTTCAAACAGCTTTTAGGAGTGAAAATCTTCCTTAATGAACTACACGCTGAACAAAAAATGTACTGCTACATCTGTGACTTTTTATACACATTTCAATGAAACTTGAATACCCTGAGCTGCAAATATCAGTCAGGTTTACTAATATTCTTACAAATAGTACAAATCAGTTCACGTACAGTAAATCAGTAAATTTAACAGAGGCAAACACTCAAACAAAAGAAGTCATGAACTACTGACTGCATTATTTGTTTTCATGGTATTTGTTTATTATTGTAAATGCCCAGTTAAAATAGTAATAACTTCAACATTGTAACTGTTACCTTGTCTTGACTGTTTCTCACTCTGCCGGTGAGCTGTGTAGTGTCAGTGTCACCGATGACATTTGGGAAGCCTGCAACATGATGAAAGTTATCGTTGATAGTACAAAACTAGTGTGTTTGCTAGCCAATACGGAACATTCTTCCTTGTGTGTCTGCTTCTTGGCATGAAGCAAGAGACACATGCGTCTAAGATATTCCTGCAACATCCTCGGACACGCTTTGAAAGCAGCCTGTTGTCAGGATGGAAAGGGCGCGCGCCGCCTGGAGGAACATGTCAACCGTGCGAACTGGTGCTCCATATTATGGTTCAAAAGATGGCTGCCTGATAGATCAAGCCCCTCACTATGTGGAAAGGCTGCCATTTTTTGTGCTCTTATATTGCTGTGTCTTCAAATTCAAAAACTGCAAATAAGAATTGGTTCTGGCCTGTAATCTAGTTGCTTTCGATTGGAGCGTCAACATAAAAAGATTACATTTTTGTGTGCATAAAGAGAGGCATTTACAGATAGACTCATGAACACTCAAACACAAACAAGATATTCATTATCATTATCATCAATCGGGGCCTCTTGGGAAATAGTCAAGAAAATACCCACAAGAAAAGAGCATGTATTCCAGACACTATATCATTATTTTCTTCAGAAATGTTTTTGATCATTAGCTACTCCAGTTCTCTCTGGTTGGAGAAGCATTTATGCTGGAAAACCAGCAGTGAAAAAAAGCCCTAAAGTGCATGTTGATCTTACAACATTTCCTTAATGAATAGTTTGATTCCAATTTCCAATGTCAGATCTTACATTTCAGTGTCAGGAGGCGTTGAATTACAGATGAGATCAAAATGAAGTCAGTTCTAAATGCTGTACGTTCTTTGACCAGAACATAAATAGGTGGCATGTATAACTACCTGACTGAACCACAGGTGGCTATTAAAACATCCCCCAGGTTCCCCAAGTTCAGTTTCTCACCCAGGACATTAATAAGCAGAGGTAGTAATGACGATGCTATCAACATTATGGTGCTGAGGATGCAAGTCCAGCTGGTGAAAATGAAACTTTATTTGAGCATGAATTAATTGGTTTAATGGGCATCCAGCAAGCGAATATCAAACCTCAAACTGACTGACTATGTAAGTGTTCATATTTTCCTAGATTTGCACATTTCAAAAATTCCCTGACTGTAAAACCTCAAATTGTCTGTTTGCAAATGATGTAGCAACATGTTGCTGCATTTACCGCAAAGAGAATGCCCATGAGATAAGCCTGATCACTGTCATCTGCTGCACTGAGTCTTGATTCCTGGTGGCATCTCATCTTCTTGGATCAATTTAGTTAGTGGAGGACAGACTAAACAGAAGCTTAGCATGGCCTTTGCTTTGTGAAATAACAGCTTTATTCCTCTATTACATTTTCGAGACAAGAACCTATTTGCTCACAATGAGCAGGCCAGTGTGGGTGTGCGTGGGTGAATGAGAGACTTTGTAAAGCCCTTTGTTCTCCTCAGGTAGAAAAGTCCTATATATAGCCGTCATTTTTCCATTTCATATATGTATATTCCTTTCTTTCCACATAAGTGGAGGCAGTAATTTATTCAGCTTTTTGTGCACTGTTCACTGGTGTGCACATCTAGATCAGTGGGGACAGTTGTTGAGCTTTGACCACTGGGTAAGGAACCACAATTGGCCAAGCTGTTCTCGCAACTCTTGCTGCTTTGTAGCTTTGAATTTGAGGCCTCCAGGCATATCAAGATGAGTCCCAAGCTGAGAAGGCAGCATGCTCTCCATTCCTGTTTCCCTTTCTAATGGACTGCAGAATCACTGAAAGGAGGCCTGGGGCTCATCAGCTGGGTGGAGGATGTTCTTGGTTGTCTGCACTTGGGGTTTCTCCCTGCTCGTCATGTTGTTTGGCCTTAAGCATAAAGGGGTCTGGAGGCTTGGCTATCCATCTTTTGGAGTCTTTGTGCAGCGAGACAAACAGACACAAAGGAGCACACACAGATGTGCATACACAAACACTTTAATCTGGCCTTTTCCCTGGACAGAGGGCAGGCAGAGGATGTGTTTCCTGAGTGAAAGGACTGGCTGCAAACTTCTTCTATCTCTCTTGTGTTTGGAGAACAATATAACTCAACCTGGACAGAATCCAGACACAATTTGTCCTAGTTTGTGAAATGGGTTTTAGGGATGTTATTTGCCTCCATATCTCAGACTGGACTGCTGCTGGCCAGTGACCTGTTGCTTCTCTCAATGAAGACATCCTCGTGTGTCACTGAAAACATGGACAGGAAGCAGCCCCTCTGGGGAAACTGAACAAACAGAGGGCTAAAGGCGTAGCACAAATATCTAAACCTTTCTGAAAAAAAAGACATCTTTATGACCTCCTTTGTAGAGTTATTGTGCTCGGCTGCTGAGCCACACAGATTGTTTAAGGAACGTCAAACCCAATGACACCCATGTGTATCAAATCCTTCCTTTTGACATCAAACTAGGAGTGAGACAAGAAGTGTATCAAATCCTTCCACGAGTCATTAAATCAGGAAAATAACAAGATGAAAAGATGTTTATTTCTTGATTTTACACTTAATTCTTACAGGTGAAATTTTGTATTTATTAACATAATTAAACAATAGAATCATTGTTAGTTGGCAATATTTTACTTAATTAGTATTTCTTAGGGCAAACGCGAATGGTTGACCCTAGTTCCTACCCCAAAGCTGTATATTTCTTACATTAAAACGGAAATACCAGCATTTTCCAAAGTTTTAAGTTCTAAAACATGCTGACAATAAAAAGTAGAAAGCATTATAGACTTTCAAATCTTAGTTTGAAACTTTTCATGAATCGTGAATGTGATTTAACCACATTATTGAAAGCCAGTAATTACCATTCTTCTTCAGCAACACTAGTCTTCAATTCTCTAATGATGGGTAAAAATAAAACCTTTCTCCTGTTAAATACTTTAATCCCATAGTTACGTGCCAGCACAGCGTTCCTCGCATCCCCTCATTGTGTAGAGCTGGAGTAAGAATAGGTGGATAAAGAAGAGTGCAATATGAGAAAGGAGGGTGGACAAGAAGAAGAAGTTCAACATTTTTAAGGAAGGGGAGGAGATGAAGATAAAACTGGTGGTTTGAAATCTCCATCCACTAAGGCTTTAAAGCTTGAGATACTGTATGTGCTCTTCCTGCTGTGCTCCTGTAATCACAGTGGAGATTACATCTAATCAGAGCTTTGCACCTGATGATTTTATCTGAAGCCAACTGGTCACATCTATATCCCCTGTCAGTGAATTATCAGCTTGTCATCTGACCTATTAGCCAAGCATTCCCAGAGAAATAGAGACGCATGGAGAGTTACAGCATGGGTGAATGAGTCATCGGCAGGTATGTGCTGTACATTACAATGGAGAGGGCGCATACAGTCCAGTTATTCCCATGCATGAACACAGACAAAAACCTGAATATTCTGCATGCTTGTACTAATTCCTCATTTATTCTCTCTTTTCTGCAAACATGCACATAAACTTTCTTTCATCAGCAAAACCCAAACACACACACACACACACACGTACACCAAAATTCAGAGCCACCAGAGCTTATTTCCAAGAGACGGATGCACCGAGGTTAACTCTAGCCTTTGTACCTCTCTTGTTACCCTTGCGGCTGCAAGGCCATGATATACTGTGATTCATTAGTTTCAAAGACAAGCCATGGAAATGGGCTCGTCTCTGTCCAGAGCCTGCGCCTTTTAACTACTTCCTTCAAAAGGGAATTTTTTGGAAGGAGCTTCCCTCTTTTGAATTACCTTCTCAGAAGCAACCAATTATTTTCAAGCTTAGAGCAGTAATTAATAAGGTGGATTCACAACTCTGTGTTCCTAATTAATCAGGAGGCACCCAGTAACATTGGAAAGCTCTTGGAACGGCTTGTCCCTTATTTCAGGATGAACAAGAGTGAGAGGCACATGCATGGTGTCCTTAGTGCGTGTCTGTATAAATGTGTTTTTTAATGGTCTAGAAGCTTTCAATCCAGACCAAAGTCCAAGAACAACTCAACCTGTTCACTTGATGTTACCTTCTCTCTCTCTCTCTCTCTATAGCCTTCCAGTCCCCTCATTTGGTCATTTCTGCACAAAATGCTGTGCGGCATCCATTGCTTTTGCATATGTTATGTACTGTTTATAACAAATTTACAGTGTTTCACAAGCAGACAGCAAACATGAACACCAACATACTGTATGACAAAGCAGCAACAGCACTGATACGAGCACTGAACTAATGCATAAAAACTACTGATCTACCAAAACTCATTTAATCAGCGATGTACCCGTTCAAATGAGACAAATGTCACTGTTTGCTGTTAACAGAGTAACAGCTGTAAATAGAGAATCAAGGCTGGGCGATTACAGTACTTTTAAACCTCAAAAAATAGAGCAAGCTCTAGTTATTAGATTTATTTTATTACTTAGATTTATAAGCAATACACACATCCTTCCGTACTAATGGACTATATGTGTCACTCTCTTGTACTCTAGCTGTACTATCTCTTTCTAAAACCATGTGCCCTGACATTTTTGGTTACTTTGATTCAGTGAAACTCCCTAAAACACATCAATATGCACACATGTGATAGATCCAACCTGGCTTGCCTTAATCAGGGTTGAAAATCCAGCTGTTATAGGATAAACAATATATAAAAAACCTCTACCACAAATACTAGTGCACAACGCATATGCATTAAATCCCAGTAATAAAAGGAAAAAGCCTGATTATGCCTGATTTTAGGTGGTGCAGCCCTCTAAGCACCCCTATTTCCCACGTCTATACTCTCTTCCGTCTACAGTCAGCATTTAGACTCTTACTGACCAATGAAAGGATGTTTTGTTACATCATGCACTGTATGTAGGATTGACAGAAGGAGGCTTTGGATAAATAACATTTTGAGTTTTGGTTCAAGGATGTGCACTGGAGACTTCAAGTTTTAACACCACTCTTGTGTAAGTTGAATCCTGGACCATGAATGGCTTGCAAACAAGTTGTGATGTCACAAAATCCAGCTCATAATCTCAGATTTAAGGTGAACGCAGAGCAACTTTCTCTCTTTTGCAAATGAATCTGAAAGCAGTAACAGTGCACATCATTCTGCACAGTGACGGTCAAACATCCAAGTGAAGTCACAATAAGAAAAACATATTTTTAAATGGATAGGTACTTAAAATATAAAACTGGAGAAAATGAAAACTGAGTTTTGGACTCAATGGCATGTTAAAAAAAAAGATCTTTTGTGCAGTGATAGGGGTCTTCCCCTCTCCACTCTGAGCTTTTTTCCAGACGGACCACATGGGTCTCCGGACGCCAGCTGGTAGATCTATTCCTCCCCTTTACCACAAAGTACACAGCCAACTCAAACCTACTGTCAGCACTAGTTTCTCTCTGGGGTACAAGCCATCACTCACTGCTTACCTTCACTGAAGAGCTCATGGAGGCTCCTGCAGATAAAGATAACCTCCTTTTTAGTGATAGAGGTTGTTATTGAGGCTTAATGTACATGGATTTAAAATCAAAACTACACAGTTGATAATGAGGGGATGCATTTTATGATATTTCTGTTTCAGCTATCCATCAAATCAATCCTAAACTATCACAAGTCAAATCATAGGCAACTTGGTTGACAGCTTAAACTCACCTCTTTAACCATTAGGCTGCAACCAACCTGCCATAAGAGATGTGATTTAATGCTCAGGATTTTAAAAACAAGTAGACACGAAAGACACAACAGCAAACAAAAAGGCAACCAGACAGCACTCCCCCTATTTTTTTTTTCATCCTTTGTATGAATCATCTTTTAAGAACTATTTCTTGCATTGTTATGAACCCGGTGTGCAAGACTGGGGTGTTAAAATAACACTTCAAAGGATGAACAAATAACCCTTTTTATTTTACCTCTAAATGCCAATGTAAAAACAGGCGCCCATGCGTCTTTCAAGATAAGATTGCATTAAAAGTTATGAACAAAGGGGATTTGGGAGGTAGACTAGGCCATGTGTTTCATTTTCAGACCTTTATGTAACTTTTAATAGAGCATAAAGGAAGGTTTTACCCGCTAGAACATTTATTGCAAGATTTTTCAACATATTCCAGACAGCTGATAAAATGAAAGCTCATATTGTTATTATATTATTTTCAATTCTCCATCCTTCTTGTGAATGTGTTTAGAAAAATTTATTATGCTTGAATATGAGCATGACCTCATGTTTTATCCATGTCTGTTCTTGACTCAACGTAAGTGCATAAGTACTCTTTAAATTGCACTACATGGCATTACCGCAGCAAACAGAATTACATTATATTTTGTGTCTCTGTGCTAAAATTACTAATATGAATACACAATGCTGATTTACTGCCACATCACAACAGTAATGCAGGTGTATATTCCCTCGCACACTTATGTAAAAACATGTATTTCTAATCGTAAAAATTTTAATGTTACAGACGAATGAGCAAACATAACAATTCACTAGTGTGTTTCCTCGTGCTTTGTATGTTAATGTTTTGTAGCTTTTGAAATTAAAAAGACAAATCAACAGAGTAATTTCAGTGTGCAGTGGCTTAATCTCTGTTAATATATGACAACAATATGTAAACTTGGAGACTGGGAACCTTCTTCTGTTGCCCCGTCTTCCCAAAATGCAATGCAGTAATGCCATAGTTGTCGCATGCATGGGGGAAATAAGCACTAAGCTAAATAAAATATATCTCCAGGGGCTCATGTGTTGCTGAAATGCAGCTATGAAAGTAAAGATATGCATATAAGATGTATGTTTACACTTTCAACAGTAGCAGAAGTGCGAGACGGAATGATTTGAATATGAAGTGGCAGAAAATGTGGCTTTGTTTTGGAGTACAAAAATTAGTTTGAGCATGAGTTTGCCAAGGCCCCTCTATCTTCATCGTCCTTTTGTGTGCTCTTTCCACCAGACCGTCTGTATTTCTGTCTTTTCTGGCTCGCGATCGCTCCCTTTCACCTATTTAAGCAAATGTTCCCCATCAATTCAAGTGAAATCTCATTTTCTCAAGGCTCTGGGATGCCAAAGGGAATAAACAAAAGCGGCCAAAATTTTTGACCTCTGTGGTTGCTGACCATAAAGATAATCAGTCTAGGCTCACAGTCCTGGTTTCCATCTTTCCTCTGACAGACAGACAAATAGATTTGCCTGAGTTACAGTGTGAGTTAAAGTCAGCCGGGAAGAGAATGCTGGCTTTACTTGTCCTCCATCCTGTTCTCTCTGTTCTCACACTCCACTGACCTTCCGATGACCAGCACTCCCTGCGTGTGGGGTCACTGACTGAGCGAAGAAGCGACGCGTGGTCATCAGTCAGATGGTCAGGTTTGGGCTGACGGAAGCCTGTCTCTTTCAGCTGATCTAAGACAAGTTTTTTTTTTTTATTTCTCCCTTCTGTTGCCCTACACATGCTCACGCAGAGCAGTGTCCTTGTAAAAAATGAATGCTGGATGGAAAGCAAAAACAGCATCCGCTCCAGTTGACTAGCACAGCAAAAAAAAGCTCCTGGAACAGTTTCCCCTTCTTGCCCTAAAAGGCAGTATCTCTGCTGATAAACGTCTCCATTTTTTTTCATTTTGTGTTCCTGCTTTTGACTCATTTAAAAAACTTCAAATCCTCTCAATGGGAACCCTGTGTAGGAGTTTCTTCTTTCATCACGAAATTCAGATTAGTGATAAAAGGAAATGGTGCAGAGAAAGTCAGGGACCTGGAGCACGGAGTCTTCCCCCGTCACCGTGTCATGCAGAAAGCAGATGCTTTTGGTTTCCCATCCCACTCGTCATTAAGGTTATGCGTCTGAGGCCCCACGGTGCTGAGAGATGGACACACAGGGAGTAGACTGAGGGGAAGAATATGCGATGGCTGGATCGGAGGTGTTTTTGCTTTGTCAGATGAAGTGTGAAGGCAGTCCTCCTCCCTGTCTGTCTACTTGCCGTCATGTTTCTCTCTCCTTATTTTCTTGCCATCAGTGACTTCTAATAACTCCCTGTTGGGGTATGGGACACGGCAGGGTCTCCTTTGGTTGGCCCCCGTACTCCTCTTCATTCACTCTCACCTAATCCCTCCAGCACTGGGGACAGGAGCGAGCTGCCAACAACAATAGGAGCTGCCAGGGTTTGATAAAGAGCCCGTGGACTGCTTCGGGGTGCAGGGACCCCGTGGAATCGAGGGCCCGAGTGCATGACGCAGTCAAAATCATCAACAGAGTTTCCAAGTGAAGGGGTCACAGGCAGGTTGTAAATTCACAGAGGGTTAAGCAGGAAACTGTATTTGTTGACACATGATCTGAGAGAAAAGCAATAGGTTGTCCTTGAAAAACACCAGGGAATATATTTACTTGCCGGGAGTAGATCCAGTTGTCTAATACTGACACAAAGGTCAGTTTTTTTCAGCAAATTTGGGGGTTTTAGCAACATAGAGGAAGTTAAAGGAATAGTTCCACATTTTAGGAAATTTATTTGCTTTCTTGATGAGTTAGATGAAAAGATCCACACCGCTCATATCTCTTAGCTCAATATGAAGTTGGAGCCAGCATGATGAGGTTACCAGGCAACCAGCTCAAGGGAGTCACTGCCCCTAGACAAGAAATAATCCCCCCCCACACTTTTTTTTATTAAACAAACAAGATTTAATGCATCAATTAATGACCTTTGGCAAGTAGGGCAGACTTTATTGTCTTCTGACAGAGCCAAGGTAGCTGTTTCCTCCTGTTTCCAGTCTTTATGCTAAGCTAACCAGCTCCAGCTCCATATTCTACATACAGATATGAAAGTGGTAACTGTCTTCTCATCTTACCCAAATATTCCTTAAACATTCTACAATTACAGTTGTCTTATGGTGGGATATTTGATAGGCTCAGTATATTCACAATAGTCAATTAATTAATAAATAAATAAATGATTCAGTATTTCCCCAGCAGAGTGGTGTGGAGCAGGCTTTGAAACAGCATTTAGACCTTCATGTTGGGATATAAATTCATAAAAAATACTATTTAAAAGTTAACTGAATGGTTAAAATATGAAAAATGTCAATAATTAAAACTGTTAAAACCGATGCTCTTTGTTTTTGTGTCAGGTTAAACTGTTCTGCAGGGGTTTAGGGATGAGGCCCTGCTCTCAGAGTTGTTCAAAACTCTAATGAAAATTAATAAATGGATGCTCTGTATGGGGATGCAAATCAACCACGCACACCTTTTCTTTATGCTCGATGGGCCATCTATGCCGTAAAAATGAGCGTGCCACAGCTGTGTGCTCCATCTGCGCACTCTGATATACGATGTGATGTTTATAAACAATCTTTTAGAGAAAGCCAATAATGTTCCACTCCCTGGGTGCATCAGCTGAACAACAGGAGCTATATTCCTTCCAGGGATCAATGGACCGTGGATGATCGATGAGCTACTAGTGCATTATTGGGAAAGCAGTCACCAACTTTAGAAATGGGGTGACATGATGTTGAGAGCTGATTTAAAGAAGCGTGACATAACAGAATCTTTTGTCAGCATTCACTGCAGAGGTAGGTTTTAATGAAAGCTGAATGAATACTCTGGGGTTCGGAAGCATATTATATTGTCCAATAAATTGGACATTTAATTCCTCATCTTAATACAGACACCTGTTGCAAATGCGTGAAGATTCTGATCTTGTGCCTTACACTTCAGTTCAAGTTCATTTTCCTTTAAATAATTTAGTTGTTTTTGTTCTGTCTCCTTGGTCAGGGTCAGGATGCATGACCAAACCCACCTAATACATCACAATCAGACTTTTACTAGAAAGAGCGAGGACATCTCTCTCACTGACACAATCAGAGGGGTGAAAGACATGAAGGCAGGGAGAGTAAATTTGCATTCAGCCCTTAATTGTTTGATTTCCCCGAGGGCGTGCAAGACGGAGGAGAAGGGCAGGAAAACTACATACAGATTTAATTAATTGAAATGCTGTTTTTTGTATGTGCATCTACCTTGTGAAAAGAATGATAGGCTTGATTGTTTGAGGTTCCCTAGTTGCTCATTAGTTCAAGCACGAGGTTGCAATGAATATAGATGCATGAGCTTTGGGCCTTGGGCCAGTTCTTTGCAAACCATTTGAATTAATGAGAAAGCTTAAAGCCGTTGTATTAGCATGACCCGTCCTGAAAATGACTTTGCATTCACCCCTCCTTAGTACCTCCTCCTGTTCTCAGCCTTAACCCACATAATGATTTAAAGAAAGAAACAAACAGAGCAGAAAAAAAGATGTAAAAGACGAGACGGAGAAGATGTGATGCAGTTGTTTGTTATGAGGCTGCACGTAAAGCTTATTGTTTCAGCTTGGAATGTGTCCACAGAGAGGAATATGAATTAAATCAAGTCAATTTCCATCTGTGGACTTTCAATATTTTCTGATTTTGCTACAGGCTAGAAGACATGAATATCAAAACGAGGTATATATCTACTTCCACCTCAGTGCAATGAAGGTTTGCGGTGCCCACAATATTGCAAGGAGGAGAAAAGCAGCAAATGGAAGTCAGCATTTCTTTTTGAGAAATTGTGACCTCCCTGTCAACAGATTTTTTTAGGGACTACTTTTTTGGTAGAAGGTATTTTTTGACAAAGTTTACTGTAATTTGGGTTAACCCACCCTTTAAAAGTTTGTTTCAGAGTTTGCAAAATACTTCAGAAAAGCATCACAGTTCTATAATGCCTTCCTGATTTCCAATGCAGGATGTACTGAGGGTTGAATAAGTAGTTTAGGGAATCGGGCGGAGGAGTGTTGTGGTTTGCTGATAGTGTTGAAAGAAAAGAATGTGTTGCATGATCTATAAGCCATGAGCCTGCTGTGTGTGGAGCACAAACACCGTGGAAACAGCGCATGCAGCGATACCTGCATGTGTACAAGCACACAAACACACACACACATGCTCCCACACAAACGCGCATAAATCACGTTGAGCTACCAGCACATGCAGCGATTTCTGCACAGGGACACACTCTCTCTTTCCATCTCTCCCACACCCCCGCGCACAGACACACAACTGGAGCTCGTACTGAGGGAGATGAAGAGGCAGAGCAGAGGCACGCTCTCTGCCACAGAGGAGCAGAAGCCCCGGGGGCAGATAGGAGTAGAAAGCAGGATGAAGGATCTCCCCTCCAGTGATCCACAGCAACAAAGGCGATTTGAGAGACTGCTGCTTTGGCACCCTGGTATAATTAGTTTCAGATAACAATGTCATTGGCCCATGTCATGAACAAAAAATAGAAGAAGAAAAAAACATACATCTGGGCCATGATTTTTCAGTTTTTATTTGTTTTCCTGCAATTAAAAATTTAATTGTTATCACTTGTTTAATTGCAAGCATACGGAATATTTAAGCTTCATATTACACTTGACCTAAAGTGGAGCATTTAGAGTTCACACTGTGCCCATCAGCTGCCTGTGATTAGTCAGATGTGATTACTTTTCCCTGGCCCTTGGGGACTGTGATATCATAAGCAATAAAATGACTATTAATGTCTTTTGAGGAAAAAAAAAAGAAAAAGAGAGAGGCTTGCCCTGGTGTAAGCCATGTGTGAGCGGGTGATGATTTGCAGGGTGATTGTTCTCATAGACATTGACTTGGCGTGTGCATGCATGCCTTTGGGTGACAAACACTGTGGTGTAAGCACAACACACAAGAGCCAGATGTGACTTGTGATGTTACATGTTGACAAGTGACAACAGGCGAAGAAACAAACGAGGGAATCGATGATTATGTGTAAAACATCTGCACTTTTTTCCTGTATTTATTTTGTTTGTAGTTATGCTTGTGTGATTCTTACAACATGCCCTTACATAGATATGTGTCATAAAACAAGACACGCAGTGAGAAGATAAACAAGCATGGATTTTTATTATTTTAGCAAGTTTTCATTGTACTTATCAGACTGGAATGGTTGGACAATGTGTCACTCCACACTGAACTGTGGAACAGGCAGCAGCATGTGTGTTTAATGTGACACGAGATGCAGCTGTGTTGAACAGCAGAAAGAAAACAAGTCCTCGTACCTGAATGACACGTTTGTCTGTGCCTTCCCAATAGTGACTATTCCTAAAACAGTTCATGAGCGTTTTTTGGTCTGCCCCCACTGTGGTTCAAATCCCAGTAAGTTAAGGCAACATGAATGGTTTGGTCAAGATTATGGTCATGGTTATTGTCCATCATCCACTACTACTATACTACTACTACTATTCTTACTAAAGTAAGAATAAATATGTGTTCTGAGTTTGTCAGACAAAAGTAGAAAGTGTTATTAAGCACCCAGCCAAATTTGAATGATTAAATATAGACAAGTTTATAAAATTAGGCCCACTGAGTGTGCTGAAGCCACGCCCACTCGTGGGAGCAGTCATGCAGCAATTTTGAAGCGACTGAAACGTGTCAGATGAGTTCTGAAAATGACATGACTAACTTTGAAACACTGAGCGAGATGAATTAATCTCTATCTCTCTGCTAGGGGTGCAGGGGTATGCTCAGGGTGGCCTCAGCGTGTCATCGAGCCACCCTTTAGGACCGCCCACAAAATCCTGGACTGAAAACTGGTGAAAAACTGTTTTAACCTCTAACTCCACATTTCAGTAATATATTGTTCAAAGTCTTTTCACATGTTTTCAGCAAATATTTTCCAACATATTTAAAGTATTTTAAAAGAAATTTCAGAATTGCCTTCGCACTGACTTTAAAGAGTATTCTTGCATTTGATGGGAAAGCATAAACAGATCTTTTTAAGTATTTGATTTGTTTTTCCTGGTGAGGACAGGCTCAGGATTTCTATGTCCACACAAGATGATTCCTGGAGCCGTGAGGTTGCTTTCAGCACATATCTGGTTCCTCTCTCTTTCTTGGCACTGATCACACTCTGCTTTTTTAGCTGCATAGTTGAACGGTAGTGGCGAACATGATCCAAATGTAAGGATTTCTGGCTTCTTCCTGTGTATGAGTCTTCTTTATGTCAAAATAATGGGCAGCAGACTTTAAGGTTAGTGGACCATCTCCGGTGTACTTTTTGTACTAAGAAACTATATAGTGTATTTTTTAATTGTAACTAACAGACCTGTGTATCTCAATATAGACTGCATCATTATTTTCACACTTTATCAAAGATTAGTGTTGCATTTCTGTCCTAATTCCAATTATCTCATCCATTGTTGGGGTGGTATTCATCATCCCGTCTCTGTAATTGGGATCCTGTGGAGTCATCCATCACACAGACAATACACAGAAATGACACTTTATTGATTTCACGGGGCATGCCTGGGCTTAACCACATCAATCTCCAGGTGACAGTAAGTGCAATAATTGCGTGTCACTGCTGCTAATGGCTATTCTGTTTGACCATCTCACTAACCAATTAACCAGCCCGGAATGCCACACAGGTGTAAAGCATCATAATGAGGCTGTGAAGATAAGTTGAAATGGGGATAATCTGTTTTGTCTGACAAGCTTTCATTTTTTTTGCACACAAAGAAAAACTTTTTGTGTGTGTTTGCTGCTGGTCTAAGACCCAGGGGCGCCACTGAGCTGCACGTTAGCTCGCTACTGAACATGGCAGCTTATATAAATAAAGTCAAAACCATCTGCCTTGACTTTTTTGTTCTTTTTTCCCCCCTTCCTCCCTCTTCCTTGAGCAGAAATCATTGGCTGGCATGCTCTAACGGCTCTGTTCATGACATGCTTCGTGAAGACTGGGAGTTGCATTGAGCTCAGGGTAAGCAGGGGGAATTCTGCTTCTCTGCTCTACTTGGCACTGGCCTGCAACACTGCCTGATGTCAGACAGATCACAGCCAGGAAGACTGGCCTTCTTCCCTTGCTCCTGGAAAAAAAAAATGTTACCAACACTGAGACAAGGTTTTTTGGCTCACAGGGTTTGCACCATTGTAGGGTTTCATGCACATGATCCCACTTTTTCCACATGAAGCTGGGCTCTTGCCACTTGCCACATAAAAGTGAAGGGACATTATTATTACCACATTGCCTCATGAGTCTCTCCGTTGAAATGTAACATACTAATTGGAGTTCCTAGATTAGGTTTTTATGAGAAACGTATTTCTTTGATGATGATTTCATCGACTTTAAATGTTTATATTTACATCTGTTCTAAATAACTTTCCGTTCCAGAGCCAGGCTTACAAGCTACTTGCTCTCCAGAGGCCTGATGCCTAGCTTCTCATTTATCATAGTTAGCTCTAGGATTTGTCCAGAAGTCCCTGATTAGGTTGTCTGAGTTTAATGAGACATATCGAAGCCTGTGACTGGGAAATCACTGCACATTGATCCAGCTTGTATTCTGAAAATGGTAATGAAGGCTATAGTGTCAGTGTACTGGTTACAGCAATTAAGGATATTCACTTTATGTACTCCAAAAAAGGAAGTTAATGTGCTTCCATTATTGTCAGTGAATGTGTAAGTTTGAAACCTTTTCTTTCCTCGATTATAAGAGATGAGTCCCACAGAGCTTGAAGTTGAAAACCAATTTGTGACTACTGACTGCAGAATGTACCATTTTATATTCTGCTAAATAGAACACATCTATGATGCTCACATCACGGGCAAGGTTGATTTTATTGTGTCCATGCTTCTTTCTTTAAGCCCACTGGACAACAGTTTTGCAGGGAACATTTTCTTTCTAACAATTAAGTTTTTTCTTTCTCCTCTTGGCCTGTAGTCACATAATCAATTCAACATTTTGTTGTCCCCCCCCCCCCAACATCTGATCAAGAGCGTCCCAAGCAGTCTCTCCCCTTCTGTTTTTACGGCATGTGCGTGACTTCGGCTCAGCTCTTCTTTCATCTGTGTGTTTTGATTTTTTATGATCCAATAATCACATCAGACAAGTGTTCAGTACAACACTACATTTTACATTTACAATCGTGTGTCATAATCAATATAAAACCGATGTCGCATTAACATATAAAAGCCGAAAAGTTCTTTCTCCAGCATGATTGCCAGGTGGAATGTCTGACATTCAGGACCTTTCTTTCTAGGTCATAGCAACGCACACCTACAAATGAGACCCTCCCTTTTGCTGTTGATTGATTAGGCACTAAGTCCAATTCATCAAGGCTGTTACAATTAATATATCTCACACACAACAACATTTACTTTAACACGCATAAGAGCAGAGCAGACACTGACAATGAAGACCACATGTAAAAGAGGGATGGAATTTCTTGATAAATCACCGAAGAGATTCAATTTTTGAGGTTAGTGCGGCCGTCTTTTCTCAATTAGAACATTCAAAACTGAGAATGTGTTTGAATGGTTAGCCGTGACATTTATTTCTGTATGAGAATATATTCCATTTAGATAAGACCTTGCGCAAATCCTGGTGTTATTTCCCTATACAAAGACAGACAGAAGAGGCTGACAATGTTGAACAGAGATACAACGGAAAAATATGATAATTTAATGCAGGAAGAACAGAAGTGGCATTTAGTAGCTGGCATTCAGGATTAGGTTGAAGTGATTTCATTGTCTTTCTGTCTGCGTTGTCAAATCTACTGACAGGCAAATCTGACTCTTTCTCCCAACCTAATATATTTTCTTTCAAAAAGTTATTTTGTCACTTTCAGCCTGGTGACAGCATGACAGGATGTAAACATAACAACTGTAATTATGGTTATTGTACCCGTCTAACAGATGCAGAGAAGTTAACAAATATTTCTCTGTCAGTATTTTAAGATGCAGCAGTAGTACAAATCCCAGCGATATTTGCCTCCTGTTGTGTCACACTTGCAGATTTTTCTGTGGTTGTTTGGGTGTCAGGCTGCCTACAGCTGGGACAGGCTCTGAAGCATTAACAGCCAAACATGGCATCCTCTTGCTGACTTGTGGTGCCTCTCCACAATACAGACTCCCTGTCTGTCAGATGGAGCCCCGCTGGAAGCCTTTCCCCTGAGTAATGCATTTAAAATGGGGGTCTCGACCACCCCCCCATGCTTTCTCTAGCCCCATGCCTCATTAACTTCCAACTGATTGATAAACAGTGAGCTGCTGCTGCCATGCGGGACGGGAGGCTAGTGGGATTAGACACATGATGTAGTTTGTTGGCGGTTCATCGCTCAGCCGGGATGAGATGAAACCACAAGTGTTGTCGGCTGTGTAACGTGCAGTTGAAGGTTTTCTGTATATGAGTTTCTGTGCTTCAAAAAACATACTTCTAGACAGTGTTTCTCTGAATGTTTTCTTGGATGACTGAAGTGCAGATACTGAAGTTTGTCTTTAAACAATAGTCAGGTTCCCACGCTAACATTAGATGTTTTGCTTGCTGTAATCATCACTTACTGGACGTTCAGAGATTCCTTCCTAATGCGCAATCTCGACAAGTCAAGTGGATATCTTCCAAGAATTACAGCCTGCTTCCATTGTGGGAAACTCATCATGTAACTTTATATTTGTACTGACCAGTATCACTAACTAGCCAATAGTTTTTATTTATTTCAGTGGTATAGACATAAATGTAGTTCATGCACACTGTGGTTTCGTTTATTGATGTACAAACCTGAGTTTCAGCTTGAGCTGTGTTTTTACTGTTTCCTGTGGCTAAGATCTGTGTACTTTTTGCATAATGCTTTCCTTATTACGCACAAGGGTTAACTGACGTTGCCAGGAAACGATCTAATCTTAGCACCCATTATGTATAGATGCTATTATGCTGCAAACCATGTGAATTAGCAGTCAAAGAGTGCTAGTGACAAGCTATGTCAGTTACAATTCAAGTGGATTTCCAGGGTAACCAACCGAAGAATCCTACTGACAAACCTCCCATTTAAAATAGCCTTCACATTTATTACAGTTGGTCCATCGATGACTAGACCAGTCATCTCTTTTGACATAGACATGACCACCGCTGGCTTTTTGGCACATCTACTGCTTTACAGTATGCAGAAAATTTGGACTAGTAGCAAAGAAATATAGGCGTATTAGTTCTCTTCCTCTAGAATTAATGATATTTTCATGATGTGCACATGGACAGTTCATACTGCAATGCCTGGAACTGATCTCGGCCCACCTCGTTCAGGTGATCTAAGGTACAGTGTCTTGGTTTTAACTTTCGAAAAAAGCATTCCTTTTCGTAGGTGCCAATTTAACTCGAGTACCTAACTAAACAATGTGACAAAAATGTAAGCTAAGTTGTCTTCATTTGATCAAACGTTCCTTAAATGGAGTAAATCGATCTCCTTTCTGGTGCATTCAAGGAAGCTCTAACATTTGAGACAGACAATTGAAATGAGAATAAACCGAGGGCTACCTCGACAGCAAGAGACGTGCTCTCCCTTTTAAACAGAGCGGTGACATTAGCTAATATCTTCATTTTAATCCACTAAGATTTGATCAGATACCCACAGCGACTGAAACTACATCGGTTTGATTCCTTCTGCAACTCTGTGTGTCCTCTCTGGGAGTCCTTGAGCAAGACGCTAAACCTCATTCATTGAAAGTCACAATAAAAATGTAACATATGGATGACACATGGTTGTCTGCAACATGTTCTTTTATACCCACACTCTCCTTGAGTGTTGCAAGCAAGCAGCGAGGCAGACACACACACACACACACTGGATCGTCTGTTGTGGGCAGATGTTGAGGTTGTGTGTCCGACCGAAAGCGCAGACCTAATTAAGACTGAAGAAACACATCATTTTATTTGGCTTTCTCTACTCTTTGGCCTCGCTTTGATCCAATGATTATTACCAGCTCTTTGGCTCTGCAGAGGAGTAGAGGGCGGGGAAGCATTGTGTCTCATGCTGACAGCTCCCAAACAAAATAACCCCCCTCCCTGGGTTGTTACATCTGACACTCCCAGCTGGGTTGTCAGCGGTGAGGTCAGTAAGAGAATCCAGCTGCCCGCTGAGGTTTGTTCCTCTGCTGTGGATTAGCACCAGCCAACCATCTGCTGGTGTCCTGTAGTCAGTACTGTACATGCACTCTGCTATATGTACAATGCATGGACACGTAAAGCCACTTGTACCAATCATGAACACAAATACACATGCTGTAATAATCAACCCAGGAGGGGTCCTTGGACGTCAGCTCATTTGTTGATCTATCCCTGCCGTTGGTCCTCATGCCCCCCCCTGCTGAGTGTCCTTCCCCGGAGAAAGAAGCAGTGCTCAGTAACCTCCGTAAGTGACGATGAAGGGCAGCCATCATCATAGCTGTGATGATAATGATTTTTTTGTGTGTCATTGTAGTGACAGGAAAAGTAGTCCAAAGGTTGTGTGGTGTACTGAAGCAAAAATCTATTTTTTGTGTGTCAATTAATCAGCCGCCGATACCCTTGAAAAGTCTGACGAAGGCTCTGAAAGGTTTGTAGTTTGTTGCTCCTGTAGGACAGCAGCTGTAGTATGCATGGGTTGCAATGGTGACCCAGAACTTCTCAAACTAAAATCTTGTTGCAAACATAACATATCTGTGGCTTCCCTGGCTCTTCTTATCAGGGCGGACCAGCACCTTGCATGACGTGTAAATGAGCGGCAAAACTGTCAAACACTTGAGAAAAAACGATTGCAAGTGAGACAGCGGGAAAGTATACCGCTAGAAGACTCATTCTTGACCATGGAAACAGCAGCGTGACAAATAAATACTTACCACAAGGTCCAATGAACTTGTCTCCGGCCTTGTCATAACAACTAAACCAACTCCATGACAACTTAGCAACTCCATCAGCAGAGGAAGGCCATGGTATAAAGCTTTATAAACAGCATGTAAGTGGGACCTTGTGTTGAGAGCTTTTCATGTCATTTATCTCTCCTATGACGAATTACCGCACTGTTGATAGTTCCTTATAGGCCCAAGAAAAAAGTTTAGCTTGGTGATGGTATTAATAATATGTTGGAGCTGTAGCGGTTTCCTCTTTTATCATTCCTCCCTGCAATATTTAGAAAATGCTTAAAGGTGCATATCTTTATATACAGAACACATATTTTCTCCCACCATGAGTTAGAACTCATTAATATCATGTTGACTAAGACGACAGGGAGCTGTCACACAGTAAAAGCCCTGGCTGGCCAGTGAAAAACTTTAATTGTTAAGCAGTGATAACAAAACTGAGTTTGCTATGATGGAGATGGAGATAAATGGATACTTCGGCGAAATTAGAAGAACAAAAAAAAGGCAGACGGTGACATATTACCAAGGTATTGTGGTAATTTTTCCAGCCCTACATGGTAGTGACCCCCGAATTTACGCTGTTCTTTCATCAATTCTTATAGAAGCAGAAAGGAAGACGGAGGAGGGCCGTATCCCTCTGTTAGCCTGCAGCAGAGATTTACTGTGTTGATTTTATTGTGATTTCTAGACATAAACTGTAAATGGATCACTTGGTAACCTCAGAGAGTCACTTCATAGTGTTATTGATTCCCATCTATACCAAAAAATGATTTCTTCACTACTTTCCTGTCAACATCTCCCCGTTCTCATTTTATCAGATCATATATGTCCATCTGCTCATTTCTTGCTATTGTCTGAAATGTGTAAGCTAATTACTGCTCATGGAATGAGTTATGGATCGGTATTGAAGGCTTCTTCGTGGTGCATGCATGTGGTGTGAAAGTGGTTTAATAGAAATCGTCACAGCAGCCCTTGTTTTTTTAAAATCCATTTTCTTTCTTGATGCCTTCAGCTGCTCAATTCAATTTATGCTCTCCTAAAGCAGGGTTAAGTTTTAAATCACATCAGTCTGTTTATCTTCCATGCAAGTCTGGCGGTGGTGGAATGGCTCAAGACATTGTGATTGATTTTTTTTTTTTTTTTAGGATGAAGCCCCCCAGGTTCACTCGTTGTTTTTTGTTTATTCTTTCTAGGGGGCTGTTTGCAAGTAACTATACAGAAACCCATTACCTGGAAGATGGCAGTGCGGTCACAGGCTCTCACAACTTCATGGTATGTTTTAAACAACTTTTTATTCTCTGTTTTGTTTTTGTATTTTTTTACTGAGGCTTTAGGCCTTTTGTGGAACAATTCTTCTTCATGTCGGGTTCCGCTTCATTGTGCTACTATTACAGTCAGTGAGGAAGTGAAGAAACATTGATGTTGCAGATAGACCCACTTTCAAACCACCGGGAATTAGTTGGGCATAAAGAAGCTTGTGTAGGTGAGTGGGCCCATTTTTGTCCTCTGCCAGCGGATTCATATTTAATGAAGTAAAAGGCGGGCAGAGGTCAGAGAACAAACTCAATTTCATGGAACAACTAAAGTCTTTTATAATAGATAAACTTAACCATCTCCCCAAAAAACGGTTTGTTACGCAGGTCTGCAGAAAATATTGAATCAGTGAACATATAACTTCATGTCAGAAGTCACACTGACTGTGGAATATCCAGCACCTATTACATTTATGAGACTTAAATTGAGCTTGCTCTGCTATCTAAAACACATCTGTTATATCTGTCAAATGATTTTTCACTAACTTTGACTCCAAATCGAGGCAGTTGTGCAAGATTTAGATAGAGGAGTTCATTGTTTTGACTACAGCTCCGAAGGGGTGCAATGTGAGCTTTTTTACTTGATAATTAACAAATATATCCTCTTTTTTGCATTTTATGAGGTAATTACGTCATAAATTACACTTTTGCACCCCACGCTTGGGTGTGGTCTTCTTCCAATTTATTTAGTGTTGTGTGCTTTTTTATGATTTATGTATTGCTAACCTTGTTTTAAAGTACGCGTTCTTATAAACTGTCCTCTTCTCTATGTGCAGTATAGTATCCCCAGGGACTGCAGTTGAAAATTAGCCAATCTGGTTAAATTAGCACATTTACAGAATTGCCTATTAATGTGCACTGTCCCTGTAACTTTATATAAATAAATAAATAAATAAATAAATAAATAAATACATGATTCTAATTTTCATTAATCTCAGTTGGTTTTCCCCCACCGGAATATGTTCTGCTTCCAAATACAATAGGTCTTTGAAAACATCTTCCATAAATGGATCCATAAATATCCCTATTGAAGGATATTTATTTTGAGGTTCAGAAATGGCAGGACTATTAGGAAATTATATGTACTGTAATGAATGAGGGCTAGATCCATGTGGAACAGTTTCTATGCCTCAAAGCTTCCACCTGCTTGCCTGATTTCAGCGATTTGATCATCTGCACTTTGCACAGCAATTACACGTCTAATTCTTGTTTAGATACCCGGGATACATAATGATAGACAGCCTGTGAGGTCTGTGTACAAAACGCCTGGCCTACTTATGCAGAAATCCACAAAAGAGGAGATTAATATGATTCATTAATGGCCAACCCACACAGTAAAATATATTTTCCGCTGGAAACTGCTGGGAGACCAGAGCTGGACCATCACTGTTTGGGCTCGGCCCGCTCATCCGAATTGCTACCATTCCAAAGCATAAAGACAATGTCGAAGTTAAAGCTGATGCAGGGTCAGCTCAGGGTGGACTCCGAGATTAGTCTTCACATAGCATGGATGGATGGTTAGATTGATGGATAAATGTGTGTAGGGCTGCACGTTCTGCTTAATCAATTCATCACTGAGTTGAGAATAATGAAAAATGCCCATCACAGTCTCCCAGAGCCCGAGATAATCCTTTCATATAGCTTATTTTGTTTGATAAAAGTGGCAAATTCTCATATTCGAGCAAGCAAATGTTGCATTTTTGCCTCATTCTCGCATCAGAGGACTTCCTAGAGATTTTCTGTCAAGCACCTAGCTGATTAAAGATTAGATGGATGGACCACAGGATCAGTGTCAGCAACCACCTGCTCAGGATCTTACCAGCCTGGAAACTAACAGACATCTTTTGACCTCAATCCCTCCTCTCATTCCTCTGTCATGACCACAGTGAGCTCTTCATGGGAGGGTGTTTTTTACTGGAAAGATCTTTTGAGACTGATCCATAGTTAATTTATTTGTCCTGCCTGCAGGGAGGAGACTGATATAGTGATCTGGGCAAGGGATCTAGAGGGTTCAGTTGTGTGTCAAAGGCAAGGTACTGCTGGGAGTGACTGCAGCGTGAGTCAGCCCTCCCTTGGTTTCCTCTGTCTGTTTTACATCCTCTCCCTTTCTCACTAAATCTAAGTCCACGTTCAATAAATTAGTGCCATGTGCTGTAACAAAAACCATCTATTTGGAATATGAATCACTAGCATGGATATCAAAGAGTTAACTTGGAATAATAAATGCATAGTTATGATAAACAATGTAGTTTTCATATGCAATTTTCAATAATCTGGATATTAGTTATTAATCTTCCTTATTCCAGTTATGAAAGCGTAAGCACTTTCTCATTTCTTTCTGCAGAAACCTTTTGAAACAAAAAGTCTATTCATATCCCTTATATCGATGCATCACAGTCATGATCTCATCAAAGAAACATGAGGTGGTAGCATTAACTCAGTGCACTAAATCCAGCCCTGCTCCTCCCCATAACACTAAAATTTCATATTTCATACAATGGACTGTCCTTTCTTTTCACCTTTTTACCTCACTATAATGGATAGCTCTCTTTCAGTACACCTCTAGGTAGAGATATGGAAAGTGGCCGAACGGGCGAAGGCTTTCAAGGCTTTTTGGTACACTTCCTGAATGTCCTCTCAAAATAAGATATTGTTTCTTCGTCGGTAGAGCTGAGTTCCAATAGCCAAATACGTTTTTTCAACCTGTCTCCAAAAAATTACATCTATACGCCACATAACTGTAGGTACGTAAGGTACGTTTTGCATCGTTTATATCTACTGTTAAAGTTTTTTCCCAGGCTTATTTGCTTCAATGTATAAACACACTCTCTCAATAGCAAAAAGCAAAGAACAAAACATGCTGGTATTTATTTAGCTAAATTAAGATATATCTAACAAAACATTTTAACTGTATTATTCTATTTTAGTACTAACTTTTCTTCTATTTACGTTCTCAAAGCACTGTTAAGTGATTTCTTTCCCCCTTTGGAGCAGCAGAACCACCTGTAAACTCAACATTGACATATTATCACCGCATAAAGTCGCTGTGGCAAATATATTAGCAAACAATTTCCTTATTACTCATCCAGCAGACGTGGCGCGACATTAGCATTCCTTTTGAGTCATGTTTCTGGCAATGTTAGTCCAGCAATCACTCTTAGCTCTCTTTCAGTTTGGTGTGCTGCTAAATGCTCCTCTATGTTCACCAGATAAGTGGAAAGAACAATGGTGAGAGCGGTGACACTGAACTAAGAAATTAACACTGAGGGATGTAAATTAGGGTGACCATATTTTGAGTTCCAAAAAAGAGGACACTCGGCCTCGAGACACAAATTCAGACAGGCTTCTCAGAGGTTAATGAACAAAGTACCGTAGTATTCTGTGCAAAGCGCCAGTCAATTTAAGTACACGCTTGATGGTCCCATGAAAAACAGTGAAAACAGGACATTTTCATGAATTTATAAAAAAAAAAAAAAAAAAAAAACGCGGACGCCCCGGACAGGACATAAAAAGTGGACATGTCCAGGCAAAAGAGGACGTTTGGTCACCCTAACGTGAATACAGAACATTGAGCTGAACAATAATAATAAATCATTGATTAATTGAAAGCTAAATTCAGGATTAAGATTTAATAAGTGGATGCAATATTAGATGCAGATGTAAGAAAAAGCTTTTGAACCGCAACCTTGTTTGGTTAGGGTGCTATACTATTATTTTATGCTGCTTTAACTAGCTCAAGTGAGAAAGCATTAATTGGATTACCGGTTTTATTGGAGAATTACTGTGAAGAAGTAGTGTGATGCAAGACTAAGCAACACAAGAAACATATTCAGATACTAAACGTGCAAAATCAGCAGCCACCTTCATGAAGCCAGTCATTGAAATTTACTGCCTGCACTCTATATTTAGAGGCAGTCATAGAGGGGTGGAAAACTCACATTTCCTTGTTTTCCAGAACAGGGCGGAAGAAGGGCTGTTGGTCAGACCTCACCTGAGCAAGGCCGTCTAACTGTAGCAGAAGGGCTGTTTTCACTCTAAACCAGACATTTCCTCCCCGCCCTCTCGCTGCCAGGCCTGGTTCAATAAACATGGGCTTAATTCACTTTCTTTACTCCCCGCTGCAGCTTGACAGGTGGTCCATGAAAGCGGGTACCTGGGAACGCAAGCAGCAAGCAGCAGGATTTTGCTGGGAAATGTAAAACTCTGCACAGATTTCAGCCATCATTAGCTTGTGGTGATGAGGAAATGGCTCCTGCTAACCCTGCAAAAGACTATTCCCCCAGACTTAATTTGCTCATATTTCACAGTTATCAGCTGGGACTGGTGTTGTCGAACTGTGTTTAAACCTAAAGACATGTTTCCTTTCATTCTGGTCCCATTTTTCCTGTGTTGAATTTTAAATAACTGAAGTGTTTTTGTTTGTGCTCCCTCAGGCAAACTGCTACTACCACGGTGAGGTGGAGGGTCATGTCAACTCAGATGTCAGCCTCAGTACCTGTGCTGGTGTTAAGTAAGTTTGTCAGCCGCGCCTTTCATTTTTGTCATGACATTATCACTGGTCTAATGCCTTTAATTAATGAATGCAGGGAGAATTAATGCAGTTAACACAAATTTAAAGGTGCCAGATTAGCTACTCTGCATTCTTTGGACTTTGAACTGTGGGAGGAAACCGGAGCACTCGGACACAAACCATGCAGGCATGGGAAGAATATACAAACTTGACGCACAAAACTTGCAGGTTTGAACCCAGAACTTTCTTGCTGCAATGTAAGCAATTTGGAAATCAAGATGTAAGTCTTTCAGGTCTGAGTGCTGACCTTTACATACCAAAGTTGAGTTCTTTCAAGGCATAGTCAAGTCCAAGTCTGATTGTCATTGTTGAAAAGAAGTCTCATTGGGAAAGAAACACGAGCAGTCAGAAAATCACACAGGTTTTGAACAATCTCCTAGCTTAACTCAACTTTTTCAGAAGAACCATACTTTCTGTAGTTTTTCGTGTGCAAGGATGAGCTCACTTTCAGCTTTACCTCCAAAGAAAGCGGTTTAGATAGATGTGTCCAAACTATTGGTTGTTTACAACCTCTCTGATATTTGATATATTGAAAAATCAGACTCAAGTTGTAATAAACAGGAATTACATCTGACTTGAGACCAGCTCATAAGTTTGAAGCTCTGAGGAATGACATGTCAACAGAACTCAGAAAACAATGAATTTTGCAGCTGAAATGACACCCTGTGTACTGTTGAAAAGCAGTAAGGTTGACATATTGTAAGACTTTAGATAAGTGAGGAGTTTCAGTGTTGGAAACACTCTGTTTGCAGATGTCAAACAGGAGTAATGATTGCAGTAATATCATTGGAAACCATCAGGAATGTTTTCAAGAACCAGCCAAATGTCTACACCCTGCGCCGAGTAATTTGCCTGATTGTGAAGCCCTTGCTGTTGACCTAATATTTACAGTATTTATTTATTTCAGTTTTTCTGTAACCTGTCTGCACAACAAGAGATGCACAGTACTTTTTCAACAGAGAGCTGCACATTACTTGGCTCACTGAGACAAACTGATCTTAGTTTGAGTTGGCAGTGCTCAGACTTTGGTGGGGGTTTAGTATGAGTTCATGTGGTTGCGAGTATTGTGCAAGGTTTGTGAGAATCTCACAGTTTATCCAAGTTCACTGCATGAGAATGTCACTTTAAATCACGGAGGCCACCGTTAAAACGTGAGAAAAGTTGAGAGAGTGGAAACAAAGGCTACATCAATGGGAAAACTAAGAGATGTTACTAAGCAGAATGTCTACTTGATCACAAAGTGCTCATCACCAATAATGCATGATCCTTTTTGGTTATGTTAGGATGTCACACATACGCCAGGATCAATTTCACTTCAGCCAAATTAAGATTAACTTTGTATTTTCTTCATTTGCTGCTCAGATTCTGCAAAAATAAAAAGAACACGATGCACCACCTTGTCTGATTTTTTTTTTTTTTTCCATGCACTTCTTCCTCTCTCTGCAGGGGTTTCATATCTCTTGAAGGCAAATCCTATGTACTGGAACCATCTGCTGATCACTCTGATGGGACTCACTGGATCTACACTGCTGAACACCTCAATTTCGCTCCTGGCACCTGTGGCCATGATTTCAACATATCCCATCCCATTGAATATGCAGACGGCAGTCCGTTCAGGGCTTTCAGCACAAGGGTAAGGATCATTAAATTGTCTGCATTTTAGATCCAGCTACATGTAAACTATACTGATGGTGTTATTTGAAAGAAAGCATCTATTATGTATCAAGTATACTTCCATTACCAGGTTTAGAGTAGATGAGAAAATGTCCCTGGCTGTCTTGAACTAAGGGAGTTGTTCGGCACCTTAAACTCTAGACCAGCAGGGTGTCCCATCTTTGAGTTTGCCACTCAGAAGAAATGTTCTTCTGTAAAACAAAGAGAAAATGAATTTTAAAAACCTTTTAATACATGTAATTTAGCCACTTTTGACCTTAAACAGGTCGAATTTATTAAACCTGGTTCACTATAGACAATCCACTGGAAGTAAATTGTCTAAACCCTTTCTACCTGTCACTATGAGCATGTTAGCATGCTAAAATGAGCACTTAGCTTAAAGCACTGTGCCTGTATAGCTTCATAGAGCTGCTAGCTAGTGGTGGGCTCTTAGTCTTGTTAACATTTTGATATTATGATAAAGTATGAGGTAAGGTAAGTGTTAATGGCTGTCTGTTGTCATCCCTGTAATATAAAACCATGGCAACCAAATAAGTGGGTATGGATAATGACTGGATAGAGAGTGGTAAAGTGTTCCTATGTGTGACCATTTAATTATGTGTTGAAATTACTTTGTTTCCTTCTGGATCGTCTTTATAGTGAACCAGGTGTAATCAATTCGTTTTTATTATTTCAACCCTGCGAGGTCCGTGTTTTTAACCATTAAAATGTCTGACTAAATGGAGGCTTTTAACCCTCTCCGTGTGCTCAACCTTGGAGTGCTGAATTTCTTTTTGTTCTTCCAATTTTTAAACTCAAGAGCACCTTAAGCGTTCCTAGATTTCCTGTGTTTGAAACTAATTGAGGCCTTTGTCTAGTTCTCTTTGTGCTTGCCACTCAAATGCTTGACTTGGCGTTTTAATCACACTGTGCTCTGAAAAGGTGTGAAGGCAGAAAATCTTGTACCAACCAACCAAATGATGTGAAAAATGTCTTCTTATTGTGGGCCATATTTGGATTCTGCACAGAATATTTAAGATTGCTCACCTTAACCCTCTTTGAAAAATCATTTGCAATGTAGATATTGGTAAGTGTCCTGCTATGTATTTTAGAAGCCACTACTTGTTGAATTATTCACTCATTTCTTTCATCTTATCTAACAGTGTCCATTAGCGATCTGGAGTGTATGGAGAGCGGGGGTTGATAAACGCCCGTGGAAAAGTACATTGGCTGTTAAGTGGCAACATTTGCTCTGAGAGTGAGATCAGACTGCAGACTTGTACACCATGCCTTCGGCAGGACCCATCCATCCAGAATTAAACAGATTGCCTTTTAGAAACCCCACCCTTTCCCACACCCTTACTACACCCCCGCTGAGAAGAAGGATAAATCATAAGACCCATGGTCGCAGGAGTCTCTATCCTCAGGGGGAACAGGGATAGCGCTGATAAGTGGAAAACACAGACTCCAGTGATCTCTATCTGACTGGTGAAGGATGGCATGGTGGACGATTTATCAGGTCAATGCAAAGAGACACAGAGATAGGTGGTGTAAAAGGTGAAATATATATTCAAGGAAAAGGGTAGGCACACATATTATAATAGTGATGCAGCATAAATGTGAGGGACTTTCCATTTTCTTAAAACTGTTGTTTTTTTATTTTGCAAATGTTAAATCATTTCATTAAGTGTATATTGAGATTGAGGCCAAACATGTGGCTGTGCTGGCTAAAAAATCCCGTACTTTCACATAGTTTTTATTTATTCATGCAGCAATAGGGATTTTCTGGTGTTTTACTGTACTGTTTGACTCCTGCTGATGATTATAGTGCTGGCTTCAATAGCAAGCATTGTTTTTAGTGTTAAGAGGGCTACAAAGATTCAGCACAAGCCAAGAAATCCTGACAACAGCACAAAGCAGAAGTTCCAGATTGACAGCAACAGAGAGGAAATAAGATAACAAAAGACGATGAGAGAAAGGCTCATATTGGTGATTTATATAGGTTTGAAAAATATGGTTGAATTCTCCTGCACAAGACGTTTTCTTCCCGTACTTTAATTTTTTTTTTTTATCTGATTACAATGTCCATTAGTTTAGCACACTCTGCCCCTACTCCTCCTAACGTAGCAAGAGATGTAAGAGTTGGAAGGGAAAGCATCTCTACTAAATGAAGACAGATGAGGGAGGTAGTGGTTAAACATTGTAATCCTATGAGTGATTTTAAAAAAATGAAAACAGATAAGATAGTGAAGGATATTTTCAAAAATTGGCACTCGCAACCACGGGAGTGAGAGGTCCTGTTGGTGGCAACGAGACAATCCTTCAAAAAGTGGAAATATAAAATCTGATATATTATTACTGCTATACTTGGTGGCATGCAAGCAAACTCACCTCAGCATGTTTTACAGGACTGCTGCTGGTTTGATAAGCTGCGATGTGCCCTGCTCGAGGGTCGAAAGATAAAGAGTCGAGTTGGCAGGGTGCCCCTGGATGATAAAAGTCAGATGTGGTAGAGAAGGGTACAGAGACATGATGGCTAGCTGACAGGAGCTGCACATCAACAGCATGAGCTGCTACAAATCTCTATTGTCACAAGATGGACATTTGGCTGTCCAAGATGTCAAACCTGAACACAGCTTGCGGTGGTATTTCCAGAGTGTCTTGTTTCCCATAGTTTGAGCACAGAGGTTTATTTTTTATCTTTGGAAACAGCACTGTAGACAGCGAAGAGAATCTAAACACAAAGCTCCATTATTCAGTTTTCATCTTCATCTACATGTGAGCCTCCTCCATTTACTTGAAGACTGTGAGCTGTGGTTGAAAGCTCTGAGAGTAGTAAGCTGGCCTTTGGTCTTAATTTCTCTTCACCATATTATTGTATAAGAACAGTAGCCTCTTTCCTCTTTCTGTTCTTCACTGAGTTGAACTATACTGTTCATGTATGTGTCTCCTCTCCAGTGGCCTCCTAGAGACTTGGTTATCACCATAGGGTGCATTTAGAGCACACTTGCCCATCCTGGCTTATCTATGGAGGAGGCAGATAAGAGCAGAGAGGATCCAGGCTGTCAGGCCAGCTAGGATAAAGAGGCTCAGGTTGAAAGCAAGCCATAGTATGACGGCAGAACATTTAGCCAGGAGGACAGTATAGGATCTGTGTGTGTGAGTGGAAATACTGAGCTTGTGTCTGTATGTATTTGTCGGTGTGTGTGTGTGCAGGTGAGACAGATCCTAGCTTGTTGTGCACAGCATGAGAGCAGCATCTCCTCCATGGCCAGGGGCTGTATTTGTCCTGTTTTGGAGGAGCCACAAATCAGTGTCATCTCCACACTTTCTCTTTTACTTTTTTATATATAAATTATATATATATATATATTTTAACAATCTTATTCAATTTTTAAATCATTTCATTTTTAGCCATGCTAGTGGCATAGCTAATAGTAATGTTCAATCCTTCCTCTTATCTGATGGATTAGATGGATTACCATTTTTTGTTCAAACATTCAGGGTTCCTAGGTGATAAATATTCGATGATCTAGCACCATAATCAGGTCAAAATCATTATTTGGTTTTATTCCCAGCAGCCTCTGCAGGTTATCAGCATCAGCATGTTAGCATTGTCATTGTGAACATGAACACTTGGTAGCATTTAGCTCAAAAGCACTGCCTAAATGCAGCCTCATAGAGCACCTAGCATGGTATTATATTTATTATTGTGTTTCATTGGACATGTAATACATATCTTTTATTCATCACATTGACTCACCTTGTTCTTTGAAATCTTTGAAGTGCCCTACTTTAACGACTGCGTTTTATTTGCCATAACTTCTTGCACCTGATTCTTCCTACCCGTTCGTTTTCTCTTTGACCCCACCGAAAGAGATGAATATACAACAAATGAGATATGAAAACTCATATGCTCACTTGCGTGTATGCTGGCAGAGTCAATGTAAATGTGAAAATCTGAGGGTGCACATGTTTTATACTGTGTATTGCCCGCAGTGCAGGCAGCATTGTCCAAAAATGGTGATTTATTAGTTAATAAGCTGCTTCCTGTAGAGTTTTATTGGAGATCTGAGTGACCTTCGCAGCTCTTACCGGGTCAGAAGTGAAGTGTAGCTGATTGCTTTGTGCTTATTCTCATTTCTGCCGGCTTTTGTGTGGAGTGGAGTTCAGGTGCAAAGCCATGTTGAGTGGCCACCTGCTAAATTTAGGCTGCCCTTTCCAGAAAGCGGCGGTTAAGTGTGTCCTCCTAATGTTGCTCTTCTCTCTCTCTCTCCTCCTCTTCCTCATTTCTCTTCATCTCTCTGATTCTCCGATGCTCTTTCTTGCCTCACTTTCCTCCACCTCCCCCCCCCATGTGTTTTCTCCTTTACACCCACCTATTCCCTGCACACCTCCTTCCTGTCAACCCTCGCAGCATAAACGCCAAGCCCAGAGTACGACCAAGTATGTGGAGCTGATCATTGTGGCTGACAATAGAGAGGTAAGCAGAGGTCACACAGTGTCACCCTCTTCACCCTCTGCTGGTGAATCCCACAGGATAAGGGCTCAGAGGTCACATACTTAGCGACCCCTCCAACCCCTTGAGACATAGATAAGACGGCTTCACCACTGCCTTGTTGTCGCCTCTGATTTGTCCACTTACTGATCTGTTTCACTGTCCAGCTGCATCTCTCATACATCATCATACACTTGACTCACAAATGAGACTTTTCCATTAGCAAAGAGAAGAAATTATTCCTTGCTGACACGAGCCATAGGTCGATGTCACATACTTTCCAGCCAAAGAAATGGAATAAATGCTGGATATAAGACAAGGTGGGTCCCTTTAGCCTAAGCACTACTGATGAGCTCTTTGATGACAACAACTGCAGCAGAACGCCGGTAGAATTAACATGACAGTGAGTGGAGCACAGCTGTAGGACACCCTGCGAAGACATTTCTAGAGCTGACACAATGTTAATATGTCCTGAATGGTGTCTTTGATGGTAATAAACATTCAACAGGGGGGAATCACCTTTTTTTCTCCTTGCTTTATTCTTATGGTGTTGTTCAGTTTCAGAAGCAGGGCAAGGACATGGAGAAGGTCAAGCAGCGGCTGGCTGAGATCGCCAATTACGTGGACAAGGTAACAATCAAATCAACAGAGGGAATGTAGTGTAGGAATGTGATTTATTAGAGGTCACATCAAACCTTTTGAGAATTAACCGACCTGCGAGTGGACTCTGATTGGATTATGAATGGGTGAACATTTCCATAACTCGAATGAGAAATGCTGTGAAGAGGCCGCTATAATAAAACAGTGGCGGGTTAATAAAACAGAAGCAAAAGATGATTTATACATATGGAAACATACATACATCATACATTGATTAATTTTTAAGCATTTGTTCATAGCCCCTATCGTCATTAAACGACTATTGTATAGCATTTGTGAGGAGAGTAACAGAAATGTTAGAAGAGACAGATCATAAGTCCCTGATCTGAAACCACATCTCTTTCCCGTCCTCCCCCTCCTCCCCTCAACCTTCAGTTCTACAGGGCTCTGAATATCCGCGTGGCCCTGGTGGGCTTGGAGGTGTGGAGTGATGTGGACAAGTGTCCCATCACCCAGGACCCCTTCACGACCTTGCATGAATTCCTAGACTGGAGGAAGGTCAAGCTGCTTCCTCAGAAGCCTCATGATAACGCCCAGCTGATCAGGTAGATCTGTTGCTGTAGCATGCACATGTAAGAGTAGTGTGTTCCAAAATACATATCACTATTTGAAAGGTATGATTTTATGATGAAATTATCGACAGTACAAAATTAGAGAAAATTACACGGTAGTTTTAGAGTGGTTTAATTTATTGCAAGCAAAATCAAATATGATTTGTTCCTGCAGTGTGCAGGTCTTCATTACTAAAACACATGATTCTGCTTCACTGAAATTCAGTTTGCTACCTCCTAAAACATTTGCAAAACCTTAGTTTCAAACCTAAGTTTAATATCGCAGATGTAGATTACCTTTCAATATGGACAAAAAAATTGTATTCACTTTTACTGAGTGACCAAACCTATTCAAGATGATCTGACCGCTTACATTTGGTAAATTCTAACTAAATAATGCTGTTGAATTGGACACAGCATTAGTCTTGTATTTTATTTACATTTAAGGTGATTTGAAATGCAGGTCTGGTGAATAACCAACCAGCCCATGTGAGAAAGTCCTAAAAAAAACATTAAACTCTAGCATACACTAGCACTAACACTCTCCCGGGGATGTTTACTTTGACACATTAAGTGTAAGGACATTCTTTATGATGTGATGACCGCCGTTTTCTCCCCCTTAGTGGGGTCTATTTCCAGGGCACCACCATTGGTATGGCACCCATCATGAGTATGTGCACAGCAGAGCAGTCGGGAGGAATCGTCATGGTATGTATGTGCCACAGAATGTATGCATGCTCAAAAACCTTTAATTCATCCTAAAGCAAAGGAGCCCAAAAACATATTTGATAGTTTGTTGACTTCCAGAAAGGAGACTTATTTTATCCTTTGCTTCTTTGTCTCCTTGCCCTCTACTCTGTGCCTTGTTCTCCACCTCCCTCCTGTCTGACATAATACTCTCATATTTCTCCCCTGAGTGTCTTGTGTAAGAGTTGAACTAAGGATTCCAGAGTTGATATTAACTTCAGAGCACACACATCATTGAGTTTTTTTTTCTTTCCAGGAAAGCTAAGGGTATGCATAGTATCCTCCACTCAGAGCTGATAAATCAATGTGTATTGAATACACAAGTGGAAACCATTGCTTTTTAATGAGGTGCAGCAAATGAGTGAATTTAAGGGTGCTGCATATCACAGTTTGAATGAAAACATAGGGCCATGTTGTAAATGATCACCCATTACAGAGCTGCAACCCTATACTGTGTGCACAAGTCATGTTGTATTAGTGCAAGTCATGCCATTATTTTATACTCTATGTCTCTGAGTGGCTGTTTGTCTTGTGGCCTGGCTGACTAGTGGTAGGTTTTACAGTTAGTCCCCAGATGGTTCTTCACTTTTGTCCTCCCAGATGGTAAAGTGGGGACTTGGTCATTATGATAGAGGTCCACAAACACACATACATCAGGTCAGAGACATAAATGATAAGTTTCCAACCTCAGACTCTTCTGCTGGGCAAATCACGACCCTGTTGTCTCAGTTGTCCCCCTCCGTTTACAGCGTACCTTTGAACTCATTAGCCAACTTCCCCAATGGGTCTCATTGTTATTTTTCTAGGCAGTTAAATCTTAAACATTCATTCTCAAACCATCTGGAATCGCCATTTACCAGCCCCGAATGTTACATTAATTTCATTGGTGTGGTGAAACAGAACACAGACAGTGGCATTCAGTGCCCTCTTGAGCACTAGTCTCATCAGTCGGTGAAGGTGTTTTTTTTTTTTTTTTTCCCAGGAAACAGAATCAGATTTTTTTTTCTTGCATGAATTCAGGCTGCGCTGTTGGATCGCGGCAAGTACTGACAGCTGATGACCATTACTTTCAAAACCCCCCAGCAGAGCAGTTCATCAGTCTGAGCTCCTCTTGCACAGCACTACTGAATAATGCACAGTGACGGAAGACTCTAGAGGCAAGGTGCTCTGACGCACGGCTCTGCATCCACGAAGAGCTGATAGCTGCTGCTGCTTTATAATTTATCCGGCCTCTTCATGTGTTTATGTTTTACATACCTTGCAGGAAATCTCAGCACCTCACCCAGCAGAGGCTTTCAACTCGGTGTAACTGTAGCTGTGCATCTCCATGCATTGTGTTATCTTTGCCTCCTTTTCAAGATGTGCGTCGAGTTTCCCTCTGTTTTCACCCAATTTGCTAGTTTTGCTCGGAGGAAGTTTGTGTCTTTGTTAGTGTGGATGAAGAAACACATCTGGCTCTGTTAAAGTGTGCAGAGCAAGCTGAAGGTGACAGCCCGCAGTCTGCTGGTTCATTTCTCACTTCAGTGCCACAACAATGAGCAGAGGAAATGCTCTGATAAGCACAGATCCAACAGCATTGTTTGTTTAATCTTGGCAATATGCAATTACACTCACTTGTTTTGAGTAATGTTTCTCCAGTGGGTCCTGTGGGGAACAACAATTTGGCTAGTATTAAATGTTTTATTATTTGTTATTTTCTTCAGAGTATGTAATCAGAAACGTCTGTTTTTAATTAGCTATTGTTTGCTGCAGAACTGTAAGCTGAACAAATTTTATTATCGGATGTTGCTTGTAGCATCGTGTCTAGCCTTGAAATAAACTTGATAAATCAGTCTGAAGACTGAGCCAACAGAAGTAAAGAGATTTTAGATGGTTGGTTTCTACGTCATTGATGGTTGAATTTTTTTTTTAGGACCATTCGGACAACCCGCTGGGGGCTGCAGTCACTCTGGCCCATGAGCTCGGACACAACTTTGGAATGAACCATGACACGCCGGAAAGGGGGTGTGGCTGCAGGGTGACAGCAGATCGCGGAGGCTGCATCATGACTCCCTCCACTGGGTGAGTCACAGTGTCTGTCTTGACAATTAAAAATCAATAGATCTTCAAGAAAGCTGACTCTGTACTCCTTACTGCAATATCCAAAATTAGGGGGAGTTTTGTTTCAGCTTTTTGGCCTTCATCAGTCTTCAGACATGTGCTATCATTCACTGATTCAGTGCATTCCAGTGAGACCGCTTATGGTTCAGCTTTACAAATGACGTCTACTTCCAAAAACATCCGAAACTGCATCATCATAATGTCAAGCCATCATTAAGTTTGCATTCATTTAGTCGTTTATTAAATGCAGCGAGTGAAGCTCGAAAAAGCTCAGATTGTGATCATATGTAAACATTATTCCACATGCTCCTCATTTTTAATTCATTGTCTGTCGAGCATTAAGCAAATAATGCCGTTGAACTGTTGGGCCATTTGGTTTCTGGCAGATTCGACAGCTGTGCTAATGCCCTGAGGCAATATGACTCATTTTGAATGGGAAGCCAATGGTTCAGTGGCAGTGCATGGCCAAAACAGTACAGTTTTCCTGACACAATGTAGCTGATCCTTAGTAGATGAAATAAAACAGAATAAGCAGGAAGTGTCCATTGCACATGTGGAACACAAACTATGCTCCTGCAGCCAGGGAGTGAGATTCTGTACTTCATGTATTGTACAAGCAAAAAACAAGTTTACACAAGTGTGTTGCACCTAACATATAGACATACAGAGGCATAGTTATTAAATAGTTGCTCACTATGATTTGTAATGTCTAACGTCTTGTAGTAGACTGAGCAGAGGGATGTTCTGGGTGGAAACATTGGGTATCAGTTCCAGCCCAAGGTCTAGTGGTCTGTGGGAGCCTCAGATTGGTGTTTATACTGGAAACATCCCTTTGTATTTGGTTTGGACCAGATCCATGAAAAACAGGGTAACACTATTCTTGATTATAGACTCATAAAACAACACAGAAGTAAGATGTAGATTTATATTTAACCCTGATTGAGGGTATCCCTGGTCAAGGACTGTGTCCTAAAATTGGCAGCAAGATGAACGTTCAAAAAAAAAAGAGCAAGAAATGCTTTCCCTCCCTCCCCTTCTCTGTCTCTCCTTGCCCTTTTCTTTCTTATTCACAGCCAGTTGAAGTGATTCTATTCTTTGAAACACATGCAACTTTAATGTCGGAAAATCTTTCTCTGCAGCTTCAAATGAATAGTTAAATACCTTTGAAAACTGTCTATTCTACGGTTTTTATGTACAGATCACATATCACCTCTCCTTTAAAGGTCCAGTGTGAGATTTAGGAGGCTCTTTTTACAGAAAATATTTAGAAATGGAATATAATATATGCATAACTATGTTTTCATCAGGATAACCACCTGATAATTGTTATGCTTTTGTTACCTTAATTTTTATATCTATAGGACTTGTTGAACTGACATTTTTTATTGGAACCCAGAACAGACAACCTAAACACTGGCTCTAAACAGGATCTTTTGCATTTTTCATGCATTTCACGGCCACCATAGTTTCTTCTTAACATCAGGTAGGAGAGAGTGATGTGAGGGAGCTACAGTCAGCAACTACACGATAGATGCCATAAACTAATACACACTGTTTCAATACATATACATACATGAATATTTAGGGTTTTGTTCTTGCTACAGCTTTTCTTCATTCTGGCTGACAAAAGAAAGAAATTATCTAACCCTTGGTTTCAAAATAATCCCCTCTACATCTCCTTATTGCCTCATAGTGCTGCTCTGTTATTTAATCCAAGATTAAGGAAGCAATACATTTAAATAAGGATGTTTAGGAACTCCGTATTCCCTCATTCTACTTCCTCAGTTAATTTCAGGTCAGCACCACATACTATGCCTGAGGCGCACTACATCTCCCATAGGTCTAACTCAAGTCATTCGCAGTTCCATGCTGTAAAGTGCAATTTGGCCGCACATATGGGCTCTGCTGCAATCACCTGAATGTTGTTCATCATCCGGCTGCTGGGGTTATTTGTTTATAGCAATGACTTCCATGTTTTTCTAGGCACACGACCAGCTCTTTTGAAAGCACGACGCGATTATACAGAATGCCTTTTCACAAGGCCAGGACTTGCACGAGCTGGTACAAAAGCTTCAGACCATGCATTCAATAATTGAAAGTACTAATTGAAAGAAACTTGCCTACATTCAGTCAGTGTGGAGTACCTTGTGTTTTGTTTTTGCTGTTTTTGTATGATCTTTCATTGTCACTGATATATACGGACAGATAAACATCAAGCTCTCCTGGCATTGCTGTGGCTCCAGGAATTGAGCAGAGGAGTTAATGAGATCCAGTTCATCATTATTACACTGGGTTGGGGGGGGGGGGGGGTTTGGGGTAGGTGGTTTGGGGGCAGTAAAACTACAATCTGTCCCAGTGCCAGCTGCACATCTGCACACAGCACTGCTTGTTTCCTGCTCACATTGGTCACGGCCAATTGTCGCGTCTCCATCTCCATCCATCTCTCCATCCTCCCATTAGCTTTAAATGAGAACAGGCTGGTGTCTCTCATCCTTTGAGATTATACAGTAACTCCTTCAAACACACACACATGAACACACGCGCATAGCAACTGAGCTGATGTTGGCTACTATAGACGGAGGAATATTTACATATAGATGACATATCCATCTCTCCAAAAGACCAAAACAGGAAGTCTATAGGGTTCTGCGCTGGGTCCACTTCTCTTATTTTATTCTGCCATTGCATGGTTTGATGGCCTGCTTCAAGACTTCTTTACAGTTCCAGTCGGAGGACCAGTTGTATTCTGACTTTGCATCCCACTTTGTTCAAAAGAGCTCTGAAAAAAACATTGCATATTACCACCTTTTTAGATAAATGGCTCCAAGATTTGTACTAAAACATAAGTGTGACAGCACAGAATTGAGTTGTGAAGCTGGTTTCCAGATGTATGCAGATGATGCTTTTATTTATGCATCTGGTACTATTTTCTCAGTTTGCGCAAAAGGCGTGAAAATGTTGCAGGATTTACATGCATGGTTTAATTATTTACTCTGTTAAACATTTGTTTAATTAGTTATAAAATGATGATACATAATATTCAGTCACTTGCCATCAGCCAAGCTGAGATGTTGATGGACGGATTTCAGGATGCATTATTAAGACTGTTCATTTACTGATGGGTCAGGCCTAGTAAGATGATGACTGCAGTGCAAAATCACCGTCAGACAGAGATTGGTATATTTCCCTTGTCATAAAATAATCAGGAATCACAAGAAGCGAGTCTAAGGCATGCCACGGAAATGTGACCCATGCCCTGCTGAAGAACAGGAACTCTCTAGTTTGGCTTGTTTAATTGGGTCCGTAGGGAAATCAATGTGAAAATGCTCCTCAGTATCTGCATCGTAGGCCAGACTGCCAGGCACCAAAGGCCACAACAGATCATATCACCTAATGTCATCACATACATCTCAGGCTCTACGCACACTAAGGAAGCCGTAAAATTAATATTAAATGTGTAGTGAAGCAACTGCGGTTTTGAATTACTAATATGAAATGTTTGTCATAGTTACAGTTGTCACAGTCAGGTTTGAATTAGGCTTTAGACATGCCAGAAGATCAATGTCATAAAACTGTGATAACAGAATGAAGATAGGTTAATAATCTGTATTTGCATGTTTTATATTTTCTCTAAAAATGTTCTCAAGGATGTTGGAAAATGTTTTGGCAGATGCGTCACTGGAACGGCCGGCAGATCTGATTCATAGCCTGATCAGAGTTTTATGCTTAAGAAGATGTGACATAAACTGGCTGTGCAGGATGTGCTGGATGGGTTTCCCGACATTCTCTGTGATCTGAACCACAAGGACAGAAAGGCTAGAAGGAGAGAGCCCTGGCCAGCTAAATATGGGTTAAAGTGTATAGTGTATCTTAATGTGATACTTTGCCTTAAAGGTTTTCTAATCGTTGGTGAAATAGTGTTGGAGATATGATTATAGTCTGCAGCAAAATCATATATAAACATGACCTCCACGAAAGAAACACATGTAATTTTTTATGACTGAAGGCAGACTTGACTGCACTGCTCTCACTTAGTTTAATTTAGTAGACCAACCTTTGGTCTCGCAGAGATCCGTTGCTTCATTTCTGCTTTCATTTTTTATTTATTTATTTTTTTTGATCGTGTACCTGTAAAAGTTCCACACTCTACACTTCAGTTGATTAATCACATAATTGTACTTGAGTGTCATCAAGCAATACAGAAAGTGTAAAACTCCACAAATTGTTGAGATAAAGTCATTTTACTGCTGCTCTGCATCTCCAAAGAATATCTGTGTTGAATTATGTATTTATTTTATAAAACTTAGCCTTTAAATTAGTTTGACATTGTAGGTCAGACAAAAGCAGGTCAATGAAAAGCAGACACAGGACAAAAGAAAGAAACAGAGTCTATATGAATGTTATGTAGTTTTGGCTATGAATTGTCATAAATTCCATTTAATGCATAGTTTATGTCTTTGCTGATGACTTCTTCTCTAACTCCCCACAAAATGTGGGTTACCTGACAGTTAATCTACCCCCCTTTGTCTGAGCAGCTGGGATTTGAGCCTTCAGCTCTATAGTATGATCTCAGTGTGGGGCAGATCATAGGGGCCTGAAATAGATCTGGGAATGATTCCTTATCACCAGACCTCCCACTCCCAAGCCTTGTTTTTGCCATTGCTGCAGTTTAGTCGCAGTGATTGCTTTGTACACTCTATCAACCATCAAGTGAAGTACCTCTGAAGCTTAGGAGCCAACTGTCAAACACTGACTGCAGGTTAGAGATGAACAAAAGCACACAGAACAGAGAGGAATTGATCCCATAATGGAACTGGAGCATGACCAGGTGGAAAATAATGTAGCACTATAAGACAGAAAAAAGAGAGTCTTAGAGACCAGGCAGAGATGAACGCAACTCATCCTATGTTGCGCCAAAAGAGGGTGAGAACAAACCTGAAGGTCACACAGTTATACTGCGTCTTTACTTTTGAGGTGGTGGCCCAGACAGTCGTCATCTAGTGTGTCTTTAGTTCACCATGAGCCCCAGATGTGACCAACGTGACCGGCCCTGGCACTGCTTTACTAGCCCTGGGGACTGCAGCTGCTAAATGCCATACAGTGCAATTCATCGGTGCCTGTGCCTTTTCACAGCCATTATTCGGCCCCCCCTCCCACCGCCAGAGCGTTGCAGGGTAGACCAATTATTTATGTATTGCCTCTCATAAAGAACAGCTGGATCCTGAGCCGCTCATGTATCTCAGAGTCCCCCCAACCCCCATCCCCCTCCAAAAAAACCAAAAAAAACAGGGATGTGAGTGTTTGTCATGGATTGTAAGGGCTGGTAACTGAGGAGCAGGACTGAGTTCATGGAAATTGAATGAATGCAGCAAATGAGGGGGTGCAACTTGAGCAAGCAATTTTGGCTCGGGCTTTGGGGGCTATGAGGAAATCAACAACAGCAGTTGCTAAGGAAGTGGCCTGCCTGTTGAACAGCAGCCTTGACAGCTGTTCATCATAGCAAGATCCCCTGAGGTGCTTATGGACGAGGAGAGGAAAAAGAGGGCACAATAATGGCTGTTATTACAGCTTTTCTTTGCTCTTTCCTTTTGCCATTTCGTGTCATTACAATCCACTCTGATCTTTCCCTTTAATCCAGACTGTCTAGAGATCTGCTTCGAAGTACCCCACTTTCACCTAACACAACCCCTTGATAGAATCAATGTTACAGAGCACGGGCTCTGTGTCTGGGGGTGGGGGGGTCAGCAGCAGGGGCTGATGTAAGCCGCCTCCACACATGGCAAGCAGAGAATGAGGTCATGTCAAAACATTCACAGAGTGTCATGACATATTTAGAGCCGTATTAGATGTGAAACTCAATCAGAGAAAAGCACAGTTTGAAAGGGATGTCGACATTGAGCTACATAGGAATGCATCCTTCTCTGGAATGGAAAAAACTCCAGAGAGAAAGCGGTAGTTTTGCAGATTCTATATCAAAACAGCCAGTGGGTTTGAGTTCAAGGTTTTCATGGCCTTACAGTTGAAAACAAATTGACAGCTCCACCACATTTAAACTCATGTATCACTCAAATAAACACCTCAATGAGGTGCATTTATCGGGCTGCCAACGACTATTATATGACTCCCCCATGATGCCACAGCAGCTCAGGCTGTGTATGAATTGGCACTTATAACTCTGAAATGGACACTTTCCGTATTTCATGTTAAAAAAAAAATAATTAAAATGAATGCCTACACAGGTTTATGAGCCAAGTGGGCACTGCAGTTTTAACTGCCTCTTCAACTCCCGGCGTCCAGCTATTGGGTGAGTTGCGGCTGTTTTAAAGAAACATTTGGGCATCTAGGCTCACCTGGATCTCTCACATATTATCTCATACCTGCACTCATCTGTGTGTACAAATACAAGTGTGGTGTAAGTGTGATGTAAGTGTGAATATTACGTACAGATTCACCCAATCTGGCCCTGTTGGACTGAATTTTATGGTGTGGGTGGAGGTATCAAAAACCTCATATGGTGCTTCTTTTTTTTTTTTTTTTTTATCAAGAGTCACATAGAGAACAAGATACAATCTGCACATGTTCATGCACACTCCACACACACACACTGTCATCTAAGGCACTATATTATCACAGAAAAGCTCAATAAAGCCACATGAGGTCTGTAACAAAGCTTTTGGCAGACAGAGCCCTGGGCTGTGTGCTTTCCCCACGGAGCAGACCACCCTCTCTGTCCGTTCCAAAAACAATATTAAAAACACACCATCCCCCGTTTCTCCCAAATTTATGGGTGTTGCAAGTCCTGCGAAGGAAGCACTTTTTGGTTTGAGATTTTACGATCCCCTGTCTCATAAAATATGTCTTATCAGATCTCCCTCCCCATGGAGAGAGAAGTCACTGGAGGCCTTTGGTGTTCGCATGCTGGTGGAGCTTTGGAGAGGTTGTTGAGGCTCTAGTGGTTAATTGATTTTCTGATTAGTAGCAATTAGCACTGATTACATCAGAGTGAAAAGGACCCTTGAGGGGTATCTCAGTCATCACCCTCCTCTCTCTGTTTGTGTCACTCACGAAATATTTCTTTCGCTTGCAGGTACCCGTTCCCCACAGTGTTCAGCAGCTGCAGCAAGAAGGACCTGACGGCCAGCTTTGAAAAAGGCGTCGGGATGTGTCTGTTCAACATGCCAGAGGTCAAGGTGCTCTATGGTGGGCAGAAATGTGGCAATGGCTACGTGGAGGAGGGAGAAGAGTGTGACTGTGGAGAACTTGAGGTGAGAGCGCTATAATTGTGTTGAAAAATGTGTTTTTACTCCACAACCTCCTGCAGTTCTTCAGCGTTCTTGTTTTATGCCCCTTCTGCCAAAATTAAAATCTCTTTCTGAAGTGCAACCCATAAATCATTGTTAATCATGCTTCCCACATTTGAGAAATTAAATAAGCAGACACACTTTTGGGGGTTTCTGTAGCTTTCCTGACAGAAGCATGGCACCAAACAACATTTCCCAAAGTACAAACAAATGCTTCACCTTGTTTTTGGAGCTAACAGCATAATGCAAACAGAAGTCGTCAGAGAATTAGCTTAGAGATATGAGTGTGAATTTATTCATTCTATGCACCGAAGAGGTGTTTGCGAGGAGGGTTGTCTGATCGTGATACGATTCTCTGAGAGGAAACATCGCTGACAGCTTCATGCTGTCAACTGGTGAATTATTTAAATGACTCTGCATTGGCATGCACATACATAATGGTGGCACACGATGCTAACTGCTGCGACTGTAGGATGATAAAACAGTTAATCATGATGCAACTGACAATCAGCAGAGGCAGGCTGACAATAACAGATTTATGAAATATGAAGGAAACATCTATTATGATTTGGAAGGATATTTTGCCTCTATGAGAGATTGTCTTGTTGTTTTCTGCGATTTGTTTACACCTTTACGCCCGGCGAGTCTTTTTGTGAGCTGTTAAGGCTTCAGCAAAGGTCAGGCTGAAAGTGGCCTTGTCCTTGAAGACAAAGAAATTACATAAACCCCGCAGGCCTGCGCCAGCAGTGATAATAAAGCTCTCCACAGAGTTGAGCAGCGTCATGCCAACCCAGGCCAGATCAGAGTGCTCAGACAGCACCTCTCTCCACCATTAAAAAGCCTCATTAAAAAGCCTGGGTCTCTCTTTTTCACAATCACAGGCTACTTCTTTTTCAGCGTGACTCCTCCGCCTCTTTTGGCCCCGGGGACCATGGGAAAGGCCCTTAATGGGCTTCAGGCTGAAAGAAGTTCTGGAAGGCCCATCATGTCAGCTGCGTCCCCTGCCAGCTCCATCCATCTACTTCCCCCTGACTCTTACTACACTTGGTTCTACAGTCTGTTCAGACTGCAGCTTAATGGCACAAGGGAAAGAGCTGGCCCTCTGGGGTCCGGTCAGTCTGCCTTTGTGTGAGATCATACATGCGCAAACATTCATACATACACACACATGCACATCTTCTAGGCTGAGCCTTGATTGAATGCTAGCGTCTCTCTGTATCAGAAGGCGGAGACTTGCTGATTGGTGCGGGGCATGGTTCATGATAAAGGCTAACATGAAACAGATGGGCCTCCATGGTGTGATGGGAAATGTTACAGAGATTGAATGATACAGGTACTGTGTGTCTTTCAGTGCATTTTAGGATGATCACATTTTTTGTTGTTGTCATTATTCAAAATAAATAACCAGATGAACCACCTTTGACATTTGTTTCTTAAAGGGTAACTTACCTTAAGGCTGAAAAGCAGTGTTTATCCTCTGGGTGTAGTCAAAAGTATGCTGTGTTGCAGCTGTAACTACACCCAGCAGTGATGTCACCATGTCCTTGAGTACACCTGTGCATCACTGCAGCAAGGTTCAAAGTTCAACCACTAAAGGTCACCAAACACAGGATTTCAGGGAGCGTTGAGTTACTCTTTAAATCAGTTTTTGGCTTGAGCTAACAAGAAATAAAGTCTGAAAGGTTGATTGCATGTTTGTCACAAACAAAACAAATAAAATGGCTTGGCTTTTTTAAAAATCTGTCCAAACCAATCTGCTGGTGAAGCTACTTGTACTAACGTGCAGAAGAATTTGGATCATCTTTTTCTAGATACTTCTCTATAGTTCTTTTTAAAATATGACTTTTCTACAATTAAAAAAACAGTCTTCTTTCAAATACAATCATCTTGAATTATAAGCTCTGAGAGTGTCTGACGTTTTGGCTTCATTGACTGCCATTGGCAGTTTTTTTGTACTAGTATACTAGCCAGTTTGTCAAGTTTACACAATATTTTGCTTGTGTGTTGAAGGGATTTCTTTTGCAGTGTTTTCTTTTCTCCTTATTTTTCTATTTCCTTCACCATCTCCCACGGTTCCAGGGGTCTAAATGAGCTTGTAAGTCCTGTCAGATGGAGAAAACTGTTGATTTCAGAGAAGTAGAAACTGCTGTTTTTTTTTTTTTTCCTCTGCCAGGTTTTTTAGTTGCTATGGAACACAGTCCTGCAAGGGCTGCATCCCCTCTGATAACAAAGTCTGAGTATTTGCTCCGGGGTGAAATACAATCTCTTTGTGCTGAGTTAATTCCTCTTTACTTTTGTTCCCACTCACTTAAATTCGATTTCTCTGCTTCCCTTCTTTTTTCTTATACATCTGAAGGAATGTATGAATCCCTGCTGCAATGCTACTACCTGCACCCTGAAGGGAGATGCTGTTTGTGCACACGGACAGTGCTGTCAGGACTGTCAGGTAGGATATACACTGATTAGCCAGCCATGACACCGTTTTTGCACAGGCATAAAGTTTTTTCACTTAAATCTTAAATCAACACCTTTAGCTCAATTTGGCAGATATTTCCAGCTCGTTCAGCTGAGCACATACTTGCCTAAGCTTCATTTGTCTTAATGACTGTTGTTTGCTGTCAACATTCGAGTGCAGCTGAAACCAGCAGGCACTCCATGCCGTGAATCCAGTAACTCTTGTGACCTCCCTGAGTTCTGCACCGGTACGAGCCCTCACTGCCCCTCCAACGTGTACCTGCATGACGGCCACACCTGCCACAATGTGGACGGCTACTGTTATAACGGCATCTGTCAGACTCACGAACAGCAGTGTATCACCCTGTGGGGCCAAGGTATGTGGAAGGACCCCTTGCTGGCTCACATTGCCTGTGAATGGTTTTGTAATGGTCACCAGCTTTTTTAATGTCTTTCATTGTGTTATGTAGGAGCAAAGCCAGCCCCAGGAATCTGCTTTCAAAGAGTAAATTCTGCAGGAGACCCCTACGGCAACTGTGGCAAAGACTCCAAAGGCTCCTTTGCCAAATGTGAAGTGCGGTAAGACCTGATGTTTCTATAGAAACCTATGAATACATTTAATTACCTGAGAATGCAGAGAAGGGCAGATAATGTAGTTACTCTGTGTAGGGAAATTGTCCTTAAAACGAATCTAACTGATGACTCATACATGACAGGATTTTTTCAATGTTAGGATGGGCGTGATTGACAAAATGCCAAATTGGTTGCAGCTTCGTAAATGTGAAAATTTGCTGCATTCCCCTGTTTTCTATCAGTGTACACTGTATATCTTTGTGTATTTGACTGTTGGCTGGATTAAACAAGCAATTTAAAGACGTCACATGAGGCTTTGTCAACTTGGGATGGGCTTTCTTCATAATTTTCTTGACTGAGCTATTAATCCAAAAAAAAAAATAAACATGAACTAATGGGAAAAAATGAATTACTTGCAGCCCTAATTGAAGGTTACAGTCACTTGGTGACATGCAGCAAGTTGCAAAAACTCTCAGGTTATCGTCTGAAAACGACATAAACAAGCCGCCTGTCCTGCAGTTTCTCTAATTGGACACCAGCTGTGAGAGACAAAAATAATTGCGTATATACACGTTTGAGAAAACAATGACAAGTTATTCAATTATCACATTGTTATTCTCCATGTTGTTTGTTCTGTTTACAGAGATGCTAAATGTGGCAAAATCCAGTGTCAAGGAGGAGCTAACCGCCCAGTAATTGGCACCAACGCTGTTTCCATAGAAACAAACATCCCCTTGCAGGATGGCGGGAGGATACTGTGCCGAGGTACACATGTCTACTTGGGTGATGACATGCCCGACCCCGGCCTGGTCCTGACGGGGACCAAGTGCGGAGATGGAATGGTGAGCTGTGGATAGAGATAACATGCAACACACAAATCAGTCTAGCGTACAACTGACTCGTTAGCAATGGTAACAAAGTACATTCACTCAAGTGCTGTTTACACAATATTACTTATTATTCTCATTCCATTACATTGTTACTTGCATTAATACACTCCACTACATTTATCTGATGCTAGATTTGGTTGCTTTGCAAATTAAGTGAATGCCCCAGTTCATCACAGGGGCAAAACATAGAGACAATCAACTATCCACGCTCACATTCACCAATTAACCTTTTAAGTGCACGTCTTTGCACTGCGGAAGGAAGAACCCACTCCACACAGAAAGGCCCTATCCAGGAACGTTCTTGCTGTGAGGTGACAGTGCTAACCACTGCACCGCTGTGCCACCCTAGATAGAAACATGCACAATATAATACATAACACACAATATATACTCATTTTTGACTGAGACAAAAAGTTAGTGAGTGTTTTCTATCTTAATTCAATACTCACCTGCCCATATGCACATCATTCTTATTGATTACTGTAGTCATTCCTCCTCTGAATACTGGCAGTTAAAACATTCCCTTTAAAACCAACTGTCTTTTTAGTAATTCCCTCTTTGTGTTTCCCCAGACTGCAGATTTTAGTTGCTCATCCACTCATTACCACAACCACAAACTGGTGTGTGAGCATTGTTTTAAGACAGACTTGAAAAACTGTGAATCTATCCTGTAAGTGAAGGATTTAAATGCTTCTAACACCACCATTAAATAGCAATGGTAGCTATCTGTCAGACTGCTAGAAAACACAATATAAATATGTGGACCAAATGCTGGGAAATAAGAGTGGAAAAAGTGACGTGGAGTGACAGGCCATGACTAAGACGTTCTAAGAAGCTCTTTAGGGTGTGTCTTGTCATTTCAGACTTGCACAACCTCAGACACTTAATTGACTTGCCATTATTCAGTCTATTTGGCATCTTCCAGTGGTCATCAATTCAGCCATTGGTCACTTCAATGATACAGTTACTCCATTTAGGCTAATTTACTTCTCTATGAGCCTCCACCCTTAAGGAGGATCCAGCATCAGCCCTCATCTGTCAAGGGTTCTGGCATTACTCTCTGTGCCCACACCACAGTGCTGCCAAGTTCATCTTCACATTCAGCCGGGATATATTTGGGTGTGGTGCCTTTAAGAATCCACATCATAAAACTTTTAAAAGGCGGTGTTAATACATTCTTGAAAAATCTCATTGTTAACGTAATTATATTTCATGCTATGCTGTTTTATAGCTGGAGTGGTTTGTCAGTTGCAAATTAAAAGAAATAGAAGCATGGATCTGTTAAAAGATTAAAGGGTGTAGAATATTACTGAAATGCTCTTTGAGCTCACACTGTCAATGTTTTATATCTTTGTCTGCGTCAGATGTGTCTGAATCGTCAGTGCCAGAACGTCAGTGTTTTTGGTGTGCATGAGTGCTCAGCCAAGTGCAGCGGTCGAGGGGTGAGTACAGCACCTTTTCTGTCCTATTTCAGTGTTGTGAAGACCTGCTGCGATAACCCTTCCCCACACAGATCGGTTGTTTATTTTCAATCCCATTCCTCCATCTCACAGAAGCTCATTTTGGCTGCGGTATGTTCAAAATACCCAGTATACCAGTGGGTAGGGAGCTGTTACAATGCTTTGCAATCAATCATTCTGGATGCTGAAAGGTTCAATCAATTAGATATAATGGCTTCATTTATGCTCAGCTTTAAGTGCCATTCATCATACTCTCAGGCAGTCGTCCTTGTCCTAAAAACTGTGTTGAAATCTGAAGGCCAGGCTTTATTTGACCGAATCGCTAGGAGCGGTGACACACAGTTTGACTTTGAGCCGGGGAGCATGGATATTGGATTTTTCTTACATGCCACCCATCAAACGTCTATGGGTGGTCCTGTTTGAGATGAAATATGTGGCTTTGTGGTATTACCCTTAAATTCACTGGTAGGTCCCAGAGGCTTTGCCTGTGACTGGTTTAAGTTTCTCCTTCATCAAAGCTACAGAGGAAACAGTTTTTATTGTCTCTTAAAATGAAACATCTCCAGTTATTATACGGTCATATTTGTTTGTCTAGTTCCAATTAAGACATATCTATAAAGCTCCAAGGACTGTTTTATTCGCAGAAATAAAATGATGTTGCTCCTCTAAGAGACAGGGCACCCTTGTATGCACAGATTAGATCAAGATGTTTCCTTGGAAAGAGGCCCTCACCTGCTGCACATTACCCTGCTGGGGAATCCTCTTAGACTTTACTATTCCCCTACTCTGCAGGACAGGAAGACAAAAGTGAGAGAGATAAAAATGTGGTAAAAGTCAAAAAGTCTGCTCTGGTTTTTATACCAGACGTCTTTGCCATGTGGAGCACAAAGAACATCTGCATCTGAGTATTTTCTGCTTTTGAAATTATTTAGATTAATTGCTAAGTTTAGATTTAAACTTAAAAATGTAAAAATATATATAAATTTATATGAAAAAATGAATTGAAAAATAATCAGCAGATTAATCTATAAGGGCTGTCACTCAAGTCTGCATCCAATTTCATAAACATAACTCATTTATCAGCTATTAAGTGTATGCACTGTAGCCCGTTGAGCAGAAGCTGCTTATTAAAGTGAGCTTAGTGTTATGAAATACTCAAACGCAGCATTAAAAAGGCTTGCTGATGACTGCATTTTGGGCTCATCTTACACAATTGTCCTTTTAATATTCTGCAGGTGTGCAACAACAACAAAAACTGTCACTGTGAGGCTCACTGGGCGCCTCCTTTCTGTGACAAGGCAGGTTTGGGAGGGAGCGTGGACAGTGGTCCCATCAGATTAGCAGGTAAGACAACAGTTGCATTAAATGGCTGATTTATTGTAGCTCGGGTCATGTTATGTTATAGGTCATGGCATGGAATGTACGAGCATTTCAACAGTCATATATCAAGGACTCATGCTCAGGAACAAAGTGGATTTAAGAAGTCCTAGAACTATGTTTTTTTCCCTCTCAAAACTATGTTTCTCTCTGCAGAAAACCACGGGGAATTTCAGACTACAGCATTAAAAAAAACATGAAAAATAAAAGCAAGACAAGTCTGCAGAAATGTTTACGGATACAGTCTGACTATGTCATTTTCAAGACTAATAATGTTTCCATGTATGTTTCTGAGCAGACAGCAGGAATCTGACAGTGGGCATCCTGGTTGCTCTCCTCACTGTCCTTGGAGCTGGCCTGATTATCTGCATCAAGAGAAAAACTCTACTGGGGCTGCTGTTCACCAGTAAAAAGAACCCAATTGAAAAGCTCAGGTGCTCTTTTTCATAACATGATAATTAAATCATTTGTAAAAAAAAAAAAAAATCATGGAAAATATTCATATATAATTTCTTCTTTAATTCCCAGATCTGTAAGCGCTGCAATCAGCAGACCCTCCGCTCCCAACCAGCCTCCATCAGTGAGCACCACGTCTCCATCTCGGCCTGCCCCGCCTCTGCCGCACAACGCCGCCATCTTCAAGGTCACTAGATCACAAATTCTTTGCTTGACAGTCCCACTACAAACACACCGATTAGACATCTTAAGCAGAAGACTTTTGCGCATGCGATTCATGCTATAATATTCTTCACAAATCATTCTTGGCAAGATTGACGTGTTGTTTTCACACAAATGGCAGCTCATTCAAATCCAATTAAATCATCCCTCTCCATGTGGACATGTGGAGGAGGTAGTGATAACGGCGTGAGCATTGTGTTCGCAACACTTGAATACAGTTCTTGTCATTAACAGCTGCCTGTTACGAGAGAGAAATTGATTTATCCGCGTGTTTCCCACATGAAGGATGTTGATGCGGTGGCTTACTTGAGATATAAAGTCATCCTGTTCCTGATAATTGCAAGACAGAGAAGGGATTTTGCTGTAATGACTTGTGTGTCTGCATCACTGTGTGCCTTAACTACTTTATTACTGCCCTGACATGCTTTAGTAATGGAAAGAGACCTGTGATCGATTGAGTTAGGGGCGCTGAAATAAGAGGAGCCATGTCAGAATCGACATTTGCGCTGCATGGTGGCACATGAGTGAGGCAAGCTGTTGTGCATTACCATGAGATCGGTGTTTTCAGTTAGCAACATGTGGCTTTCATTTGGGGTCAACGGTAAGAAGAGAAAGGATGTAAGGCTGTTTGATGTAAGCACAGTGCAGGTGAGGTCATTTTCCAGTTGTCGGGAGCTGTGTTCTCAACCGCCGCATGAGCACATGTGTGCGTGCCTTTGTATGTGTTACATTGTGTGTTTTTGAAGCTGTGCACATCTGGCCAGCTCTACATTCTAGGCAGACTCATATTTTGGCTCTCTTCTATGTCTGATCTGTCTCAATGGGAGTGTGTGTGGCCTCTTTAGCTGTGTCCACTTTTGAATGAGGCCAAGCAGGTGCTTATGGCACAGTCTTGGTCCCTTTGATAGGTTACCTGAAGAGGAGTTGGGGAATGAATGAGCGCGCAATTGAGAGCGTTTGATTTATACATCTCTGACAGCGTCAGGAAGAACGGCAGGGGAATAGGAGGAGGATAACACGACTGTTTCTGATAGGAAGCAGGCTGTTTCTCTTCTGACTGGCTCTTCTGGTTCTGTCTTTCATCTTTCTGCAGCCTCCTCACCGGGGACCAGAGGCTGTGCTCCCGCCGGCCCCTTACCCCTCCCACAGCCTTCGCAAACTGCCCCAGTGCCCTCCGGTTCACCTCAGCCACCCTGTCCCTCTGTCTCTCACCCTGTCTCTCTCCCCTGGACCTGTACAGCCGAGACCCCCGGTGCCTCCACCTCACATCCATGTAGCTCCCAGGGGGGCGTCGTTTCGCAGTGTGTCACGTCATAACTCCTGCAGGATGGTCATGGTGAGTGAGTTCCCTGTTCCCTCAGTTGGAAACATTTTATTTCATGATGTTACTTGCTGCAATTTCTCCGTTAGGTCTGGGGAGCTTTTACTCACTTCTTCAGCCACTAATATCTAACCAGGGAAATGATGTTGTTCATTACACCTTCAGACGAGTGTGATGTCGACCGTTTTCATGGTTCTTTTGTGTCTTATATAGTATATGCATGTTGACAGTTATGCACAGCCTCATAAAATAACGAGGTTAACCAGGGATGTAGCGTCATCCAAGCAAGACTTCAATTCTGCAATACAAACCACCACATAAATAATGAAAATGGAGCCAGACTTACAGAGTGGGGGGGAGGGACGGAAAAGATGAAACAGGAACTGGAGTAAGTGAGTATGTCCAAATATCACAGGGTGGTAAATTTGCTGCCACTAGTATTCCATGGAGTTTAGTTATGGCATTGCAGGCTGTCAAAGTTGAGGGGAAGAGAAAGCCAGAGGTTCCTGGTGTTAAATCCCTTGCACTCACTGATTCTCAAAGTTTCTTATTTGCCTGTAACCCAGTTTGACTTGTACTCTGTAGACAAGTGAGACAAGGAGACACAAAGAGAGGAGGAGAAAGTGATAAACGGACAGAGGGAGGCTTGAGATAAGAAGTGAAGGGGTCTATTAATTAAAGATAATCAATACATTTTTAAGACAGAAACTGCAAGCATTAGCTGGTTCCAGCCTCTCAAACGTGTGGATTTGCTGCTTTGCAAAATTTGCTGCAGTCGTTTTTTATATTTTTCCAGACGTTTTTATCGAATAATCAACAAGAAATTAAGAGATGAATCAAAAATTAATATTAGTTGCAGCCGTAAGTAAAAAGAAGAGGAGGATGAAATGCTTGATGTAATTTATTCTGCACAGTGCAGCCTTTAAGGACGGCAATGAAAATTACGCCACAGGGGGGCTGAGGTCACAGCGATGCCACACCAGCATCAGGCTAATTAGAGGTGTGTTAAACACATAATGACATTCTAGTCTTGTCCAGATTAATGGAGGTGTCACAGAGGAGGTCTGGTTTTAAAACACAACACAGTTCTGGAGCTAATACACATTATGACAGCATATGATGGAATATATGAATATATATCAGTACTCCATAAAGAGCATCACATAATTACGCCTTCAATTTTTTTGATAGATGTGTTTTCATAATGTTCAATTACTGTGATTTACTTTTGACACTATTTTTCATGGACAGTGCACTTCAGTGATGACCCACATTTATAAGGGTTTATGAGCACTTCATGACGATTTCATAAATGGGTAATAAAACACTACAATGTAGGTGTAAACCGATATAAGTGTTTATTAATGTAATTCATGTAGTCTTTCCTAAGAGGAGGCTGATGTATAAACAGAAAATGAATGACAATATAATGAAACACAGGTGTAGAAAAATAAAATATGTCGAGAAATACTGTGCAGTAAGGAATGCTTACGTTTTACTGCATTAAAGTGTGTTATTAACCATTTATTACATGTTTATATAGGGGTTAAAAATGCTGAATGATGGGATGGGTAATGTCAAATGTTATTATGTAACTGTGATGTAAATATGCCAGATGTAGCTTAAGAGTAAATAATAGCTTAATGTTAAAAGTGTCAAAAAGACTAAAAACTTTTAAAAAAACATGGATGAAAAGTGTCTCAGAAGTATTTTATGCGCTTTGCTTCACACTATAGTTTATTACAGTTTTCATTTAATGAAAGAGCTCCATTCAGTTTTTGCAAATGTTCTTGGTTTTCATACACCTGTACAACAGGTGACGCGCAGCACCTCTTGGCAGTGTTTCATCTTCAGGAAGTAGATTTTCCCTCTCAGCTGTTTCTATTTAACGTCAAAGTGTGAAACTGAAAGTGATGCCTGTTGGCAGCCCCCTTCGCAGACAGTATCTTTAGCAGCTGTTTGGCAGCTCCGAGACGTTGACGAAGCCCTTTTTCCTCCATCACAGTGAAAGCCCTCCGCTGGGGGCATGGATGCATTGTCTAAAGGGAGAGTTTCACCAGACTTTGGGTTGTTGAGACGTGCTTTTTTGATTTGCCCACATGTCATTTTAATACTATTTGGTGCTGTTCTGATATTTTTTGGATGGAAGTCGGCCCCCATTGCATGCTTTAGAGAGTACACTGATAGCATGCAGTTTTCAGTGAAAACATTAAATTAGGGTATCAAATTTGACTTTGACAAAGGAATTATGTTTTGAATAGGCAGACCCAATATCATGGGTGAGTGAGGTCTGAGGTCTGGTTGTTTGGCTCCGTCCTCTCTGATGTTTGAGGAGGCCTCTCTCCAACCAAGGAGAAGAGGAGGTAGTGGATAGACACCAGATGGGGGCTAGGTAGCAGGCTTTTATCATGATCTCAGTCTTCTAAAGATTAAAACCACATGACAGTTCCTCTCATCGCAAGTTGTCTGGGCAGGGCTGCCCCGATGCCTGAAAGAGGAGGACACACAATCAGGCCTGAGCTGTAATCCTTTGACTGTGAGTGCCACCTGGTGGAGATTCTCAGTTATTATTTCCTTGCGTCTCTTCTTTGTCAGGAGTTGGAGAAACCCAGTCCTCCTCAGAAACCCCTTCCTGCTGATCCAAGGAGTTCTCGTCTAGTTCGAAGTCCCTCTGGAGTGCAGCGCCACAATGTAGTCCAAGGGCCTTCTGCTGTTTGTGGCCCTGCACCAGTACCTGGTGTACCCAGACCTGTGCGCCCCGTCCCACATCCCAAAAGGTGAGTTCAAAGCTTCACCAGATTTAAAAAAACAGTAGCACTGGTATCTCTCACTGAAAGATTATTTTTAATATTAATACTACTTTTCTCTCCTCTCTAGACCGAGTCCCAAGCAACCTCCAACACTACCAAAGCCTTGCATAATTGCCAACGTCAAATACAGCAGTTGAGACTTTGGCCAGAAGGGACATTGTTGTGATAAGACACAAAGAAATTTGCACTATGAAAACTCTGAAAACCTTACAAAAAAGATGGTGGCATCTCTGAGTTTTGAATCAGGAGATCTGCCGTGTCCCTTTGGTGCTCTGTCTCTGAATGGTGCTACGAGTCTGAGCTCAGGTACATGTAAAGTATTTATATTCTGTATTTATTGCCACGCAGTGCACTGTGCCAGACACTTTTACTACACGGTAGCAACTTTGAATTTTTTTTTTTTTTTTAATTTGTTGTTTGAATTAGTTTCACACATTTGTTTTTCTTATCAACTGATTTTGATCAAGGAGAGTACCAGGAGATTTTAAAAAAGTGAAAAAGCAAGTTTGCAGAAATGTTTTTATGAAATGTGTTTTAATGAAGGGAACCCTTTACATTATGGTTTTGTTCTGTACACTACAGAAGGTTTTGAAAACGAGTAGAGCATTGTGCAATGACAGATGCAAACAGAGAAAGCTTCAAAAAACATTTGTAGTTCATTTGGAACCCAACAGGGTTTTTTCTTGAAGGGTAATGCCCTTAGCAGCTTTGAGCCAGTCTGACAAGGCTTGAAACAACCACTGGAAAAGAAAAAGTGGTATTACTGCAACAGTTCTGTAACCGGGGAAAGAGGGGCTTGTTTTCAAGACGGCTGAAGTTCAGGTCTGTTTCCTCTTCATTTATATTTGGGAAAGGTAACAAGATAAATTGTGAAATGTCACTGATTTGCCATTTCCGTTTCATTAACAAGCCCCAGGAAGCTCACTTGAGGGATCTGGGTACCGAGGTATGAACTGAACAAGGATCTAAAATGAGCTAAGATCAAGGAAGCGTTCATCCCTCAGAGAGTTAACTTCTCTGAAATATCGCTCTGCTAAAGGTCATGTGTGTTTTTGAGTATTTTCCTCTGTGCCTGTCTACACTGAGGACTCTGTGTGAAACTCTGTGATTAAATCATGGCATCACTATGGACTTTCTTAACGCTGTAGCCATACCGGCATCATGGAAGCACTCACATGTAAACAGCCAGTGTCTGGCTGCAGTGTTCATGTGTGGATTTTTAAATCTGTGTGATGGGAAACGACAGATGCACTTGAAGGACACATCTGCCACTGAGATGAAGTTTGGTGGTTACTCAGTGTACACTGAGCCACTAATAACTGCAGCAGTTATTAATTTTCTATGTTTTGTACCTTTTTAATTTCTCTAATGGAGGTTAGTTTTTTAAAGCCAACCTACATGCCAGATACAAGCATCAGGCTAATTGGAGGACAAGATAAGATCACTTCTCATAGTAGCTCATATACACAAGGTCGCTAACTAATTATTTACAAGTTAGAAAATATATAGAAAATCATTAAGTCATGCTGAAGAAAGTCATGAAGTCATGCTGGTGTCAAAGAGTCTGACAGCTGTTGGAATGAAGGACCTGTGGTAGCGCTCCTTCTTACGTGGTGGGAGTAGCAGTCTGTAGCTGAAGGAGCTGTTTAAGGCCTGCACAGCTATGATGGATGTCAGCTTTGTCTATGGAGTCTAGGGGGCAGTCCAGGACAGAGCTGGCCCTTTTGACCAGTTTGTTGAGTCTTTTCCTGTCTCTTTCTGTGCTTCCCCCCCTCCCTAGCAGACGACTGCATAGAATAATGCAGATGCCACCACAGTGTCATAGAAGGTTTTTACACTCCAAAGGACCTCAGTCTCCTCAGTAAGTGGGGACGACTTTGACCCTTCTTGTACAGGACGCCCGACCAGTCCAGTTTGTTGTTAAGGTGAACACACGGATATTTGTATGCTCCGACCATCTTGATATCCAATCCCTGGGTGTTCACCGGTGTGGTCTGATGGTGGTACTCATGGTAACTGAACAGTGTTTTATTCATTTAGCAGAATTATTGTTTTACTGCATTGCAGTGCAGCGTATATACATTCACACCGAGCAGCAGTTTCCTTTAAGCACAGCTCTTCTTCACAAATATGTAGGCTGAAAACTGACTTTGGACTTTTGTTACTTTTGATACTTTTTAATACTGCACTAGTTTTACATTCATTGCTTTGTTTACTTTGCTTTTTCAATGTGTCCATGTACAAATAAGACAGTATTTGAGTCCAGTCACCTGACTGTGCATCATGTCCAAATGTTACCTATTACGTGTTGTGTTACAGGTGAACACATTTCCATTGTGAATGCTTTTTTTATATAATGATTGTTTGATACATCATATGTAAAGAAAACACTTAAAGTCTCAGTGTCTGATCATGGTATCTTGAACACTTCAGCAGTATTAGTAAAACTGTTTTTCAAACACTGAAGAGTCTTTTTGTTATTGATCTTTGTGCTCTTTTCTTTGTTTTCAGCAAGACTAGTCAATTATGGAAAAGTGAAAAATCATTTATATGAGAAGAATGATTTTTATTTCTATGTAAAAAAAAAAGCCCTTTTGAATGTTAAAATAGAGAAGACAGTCTACATACACACAAATAATGGCAATTTCTCTTTAGCAGTCCTATGTAAGTCCTACTGTAAGAATACAAAGACAGATTACAAACTGTATCAAATTTAAAAACTTTCAAACATTTCTCTCACAAGCCTCTGGCATTTTCTTTTATCTTTGAGCTGAATTGCGACCAGAAGATAGAATACTGAATACTGAGTAATAAGTGTAATTTAACATTTTAGAGCAGTCTTTTTATTTCCAGAAAGGTTTGAGGTGTGATTAAAATGATGTTTAATAACAACAGCATGAAAAAAAAATCCTTTTCTAATGATAAATCAAAGCCAGTCCACATGCTAACAATGAGGACACAGGCTCAGCTCCAGACTAAGAAGAAGAAGAAGACAGAAGAGGAAGACAAAGGTAAAAGTATAGTAATACCAGCAAAATGTACAGAAGTCACAGTCCTTTCACAGTGTTAATTATATTACCATGGACACATGTAAGAACCAACGTCAACGTGGGGCCAATTTTAGATACTTTGTCTGCTACAGGGTAGATTAGCAATATTGTATTGCATCATATCATATCATACTGTATAAGCATATCAAATATCAAAAGTGACCATAAGTAATATTTTTCTTTGAAATGTATTGGAGTTTAAGTATAGTGTAGCATAAAATGGAAATACTCAAGTAAGTGCAAGTATGTTGAAACACATTCAGCCACTGTATGTCTGTTTGTTCTTGGTACCCATTAGACATGAAGGCTATGTTTTACAGACAGTAGAGTTATTTCACTTGTTTGATGGAAGTGTCTTAATAAGCTTCATTCATATTTAGGAAGGAGAATGACTGAACAGCTCTCCCGTGTGGAGAAGCTGCAGCACACTAAAGATGAACTTGATGAGGAGTTCAAATAGTTTTATTACGTGGTTTACGTCCAATATACTTATACTATATATACTTAGGATCTTTTGAAAGCTACAAAACATACAAACAAGTCCAAATACGTTTTTTCCCCAAATTATTAAATGTTTTTCCCCTCATAAATACGAAGTCATATTCTCATACTTTAATACTATATTTATGGTATCTGAATTATGACTTGAGACACTAGATAAGTTAGTTAGTAGTAATTATAAGGACAGCTTATTTATGGGTGTATTTATGTATTTATTTTTAAATGTCATGAGATATTTTTGAGGATCTTTGTGAACATTAGCATCATAGTTCCGTGCTACTATACACGTGATTATTTTTGGATAAGCAGGCCATATGATTATGACAGTCTCTGATACACTGCTCAGCAGTGAATGTTTAAGCCCTGTGCGAATCAAAACACGTGTGAAGCCACGCTGTGGGGAGAAATTACGCGCCGGTGCGCATTAACGCGTCAGCCAGCTCCAAACAGAACAACTTCAAACTTTGAACAGCTTAATAAATGTAGTTTTAGCAGTTAAGAAGCCGAGATTCTGATGATTTATCAGGTGTTCCGTCCAAGTACGCGAATATTGTATATATTGTAGGCTGAAGACTGATCGGTTTTTGGATATTTTCGACATGGACCCGTGCATGGAGTGGTAGGAAGACCTTTGGTTAGCAGATATATATATGGATTAACATAAATATATGTGTCATGTCGGAGGTAAATAATTCAGAAGAGCCTGACAAAGACCCTGAAAGTGAGGAATGTCCTGCAGAAGATTCATTTGGCTTTGGAGATGATCTGGAGTTAAATCAGTTCGATGGGTTGCCCTTTTCCTCACGTTACTACAAATTACTAAAAGAGAGGAAGACTCTGCCTGTTTGGAAGGTCAGGTGCGAGTTTGAAGATGCTCTGGTAAACAACCAGCTGGTTATCTTGTCTGGCACAGCAAAGACTGGGAGGAGTACACAGGTAAGACTATAAATATGACCAATAATATGAATATAAATTATAAAGGAAGAGGGATGTAGAAAAGAGGTTTTATTAAAGAAAAGTTTGCAGCTCTCAGCTTGGATTTATTTCCAAGAGAAGTAGATGCTTCAACTGCCTTCATTTACATTTCATTGGAATCTGATTTTTGAACTTCTTTGTGGCCTTGGGCCATTAGAGATAAAGAATAGTGCATCCCCCCTTTACTTATCCATCTTTTACTCTGCTCTTGCACATTTCGACTTCCTTCAGGCTGGATCCCAAATACCAAAGCATAATCCAATTTGTATGACTTGCATGCAGTTTGTTACCACACGCTCAGTCCAGTCTATTCAGTCAACAGCAAATTTGAGAGGTCTGCTCCTGTTGATTTGATTTAAATGTGAAGTAAACCCTTTCAGTTGTGTATTTTTCTGCCCAGCATTACCATGTTTATCTACTAAACCGCACATCTTCTCTTTTTGACATAGTTTTGGTCCTTGTGACATTTTTTCACTTGTATGGAAGGAGCACCATTATGCGAGCTTGTGTGAACAGGCTGCCCAGCTCAGCAGATGCTGTTGTGTCACTGTGAGGCTGTCCAAGCTCCTGCCTGACAGTCAAGCTTCACAAAGGCTCCAGCATGGGTGTTAGGGGACCTCCTGCTGCTAAGCCCTGATCCGCTGGAGCTGCCTCATGCTGCCAAAGCAATTTTGCATTATGAGTGATAATACCATAGGATATCTCCTGTCACTGTTTGCTTTGCTGTGTCTTTGAACAAAAGCTGTTGGTACGATCCTGAAAAGGGTGCCTGCCACTGAAAGCTGAGTTTATGTGAAAGGAAAATGATAGAGAATTAGTACTCTGAAGCACTGTCAAGGCATCCAATGAAGTTTGAAAGGCTAATGTTTAGTAATATTTCTCTTTCAGATCCCTCAGTGGTGTGCGGAGTTCTGTCTGTCTGCCCAGTACCAGCACGGCATGGTTGTGTGCACACAGACCAATAGACAGCAGGCTATAGATCTGGCCTTACGCGTGGCTGATGAGATGGACGTCAACATAGGCCACGAAGTGGGCTACACCATCCCTCTGGAGACCTGCTGCTCCTCTGAAACCGTTCTGAGGTTTGTTGACAAGCTCTCAGTCTGTCTGTTGCACAGCCAGCAGCAGCAGCAGTAGCATGCTTGATTGTCATTTTAATACCATCCACAAACCGTCTCTGTCACTCTTCATCTTTTCTTTTGCTTTGCTCCTCACTCATATCATGGACGGCGCACAACCCTGGCCGCTTCAGTGTAGATGAAGTGAGCAACTTTCAATATTATGCTCATCGCCATATATCAAACAAGTGAAAGCTCATTATGTCAGAACAATGACAGTTATTTTCCAGTTTCTCAAATGTGAGGATTTGCTGTGATATCATCTTTGAGGTTTTAGATGTTTAGTCAAATAAAGCAAGTTATTTGAGAACTTTTTTTTTTACTCATGTCTGACATTTTATAGACTACACAATCCATTTAATTCAGTTTGCCCAATAATAAAAAATAGTCAGTCCTAAGTGTCCTTTCTCACACATTTCATGGTCTTGACTAAAAAACAAGCTGGTGTAACTTTTAAATGAAGCATCTTCTCACCATTTTCCTCTCACAAATGAAGAAAAATTTACGTCATAAGCAATAAAACACTTGCTACTCCAAAAATGATGATGCTCTTTCTCTGATTTATCACTCAGGTACTGCACTGATGATATGCTGCTGAGGGAGATGATGTCAGACCCTTTTCTGGAGCACTACGGGGTCATTATCATTGACCGGGCCCATGAGAGGACAGTTAGCACAGACATATTGCTGGGCCTCCTCAAGGACATCCTGCTGCAGAGGCCTGAGCTCAGAGTGGTGGTCCTCGCCATCCCACCGATGACTGCCAAGCTGCTGAGCCACTACGGCCATATCCCACTCATCAGCCTGGAGCCCTCGTCTCCTGCCGGGGTGGTCCACAGCAACAGCGGCAACAAAGACTACTTCTACTCCGCACTGAGACTGGTGCTGGAGATCCATCGAACCAAAGAGGACGGAGATATTGTTGTGTTTTTTGCCTCAGCTCAGGTAAGAGATTTGTTTGAGTGCTTTCATTGGCCCAAAGCTAAGACTGGTTTTACTTTGCTTGTAATCTCTTCCGAAGGAGGTTCATTGTGCCCAGAGCATCCTACAGCGAGAAGGCACCAGGCTTGGAGCAGAGCTGGGCCAGATGGTGCCTGTGGTCCTGTGCCCAGGCCATGGAAGGCCACCGCCTGTCCCAACTGTGCAACCCGATTCCAAGAGGTCCAGGAGGGTTTTCCTCTCTACCCAAAAGGATGAGGATATGTGGTGGGCTACAGAGTCTATCAGCTTTGTCATTGACACAGGAGTCCAGAAAAAGATGGTTAGTTTTTTCCCCAACAAAACAAAATCGACCTTAAATGAGTAATATGCTGATATTGAATGGCAAATGTGGTTTGGGCATTGTAGGTATACAATCCAAGGATAAGAGCTAACTCTGAGGTACTTCGACCGATCAGTCAATGCCAGGCAGACCTACGTAAGCAGCTGTCTGGACCAACAAGTATGTCTGACTATACTGAAACCAGTTTAAAATAACAGTAATGCTGGAGAAACAACATTAGAATTAATCAGTAAAAGTGCATCAGCTTTTTGCTTTACTGAATCTACATACATTTTCCAGGTAAATGTTTCTGCCTGTATCCAGAAGACAGCCAGCTTCCTGCAGAGAACTCCCCACAGATCTTGGAGTCCAACATTACACCAACAGTTCTTTTCTTAAAAAGGATGGAGATAGCCGGCCTTGGACAGTGTGATTTCATCGACAGACCAGGTTAGCCTGCTAGTGGAACTTGCACAAGGTTACCACAGAAACATGACAACATCATTTTTATTCTCAGGTTACTGGTTCCCACAGGCAGCATTTCTGCCCCACCACAAAACACAGCCGGAGAGGTGCATGTTGAAGGATTTTTTTTTTTTTTTTTTGGCTAGAGGAAGTACAGATGAATTTGCTCAGTGTAGCTGTTTGGGCCCAGTCAGCCATGATTTAGTTGAGCTGACAAGGCCGTGCTACTAACTATTGTCTGCTCTCTGACCCTCCCTAACATGAACAGAACAGGCTAAAAGAGGCCAGCTCATTAACGATTAACATTGTAGCGCAGCACCAGACAAGTACAATGGAGAGGAGTTACAGAGGAAATATTCTGTAATATCTTTGTATTTCTTGCAGAAGTTACATGCCCTAATATGTTTGCCTTTTATGTTGGAAATGGAGAAATCTGCATGTAGGATTTTATGTGACTAGATCAACTTTAAAATTATTTTGTTGGCATAGTTCGGCATTTATAGAGAAATTAGACTATCCTGGAGAAAATTGGTGCACTCTGTCTTTTGACTTATGGGATTTATGTATGAAACTCATAGTGTTGTGTTCCTTGCTGCAGATCCCGAGGGTCTCATGCAGGCGTTGGAGGAGCTGGATTACCTCGCAGCTTTAGATGACGATGGCAACTTGTCTGAGATTGGCATCATAATGTCTGAAATCCCTCTGGACCCTCAGATGGCCAAAGCGCTCTTAGCATCCTGCGAGTTTGAGTGTGTGTGTGAGATGTTGACGATAGCAGCAATGCTGACAGGTACGCATATGGCATGTGTCTAACTTATAATCAGAATAAGATTTCTTACAAGAACTCTTAATAAGTGAAGATCCTTTAATTGGTTTGCAGAGTCACCAGATGGGCATTGTTGTAGTAGCTCATACAAAGCTGGAGTTTCTCTTTAGACACTGGACCAGATGGTCTTTAGTAAGAGTGGCTTGTCTCTGTGATGCTGACCTTGTTGTTTCCTTGTCTTTTAGCGCCAAGCTGCTTCCTAGAGCCACCTGCTGGCATGACCCACGAGGCAGTTCAGTGTCACAGAAAGTTCCAGCACCCTGAAGGCGATCACTTCACTCTCATAAACATCTACAATGCCTTCAAGCAAAGCCAGAGAGAACAGTGTAAGACACAGTTGGTGAACAGAAACATCAGAAACACTTCAGTAAAATAGTACATTTTTAAACATGCTGCAGTATAGCGTGACTCACTGACTCTGATGCATCCTTACAGTGTTTCTGCATTTGTTCCTCACTGTTGCAAAAGAAATGAAACCTTTGTAGTGTCATAAACACAGTATATACACTGAGGCACTTTACATTTCTTTTTCTAAGGAGTTATAAACAGAAGAATCCAAGACAAAATTACATGAGATTGTTGCCAATTTTCAATTTGTGAAAGTGTTTTTAAAATGATGTCTGAAAATACACATTGACATGAAACCAACATATTAGATAAATCAGCCTATTCTTTAAAAACATTAATCATAATAATTAACACATCATTGATGATAGGCTACCCATGAATTGCCATGCAGTCATGTGAGCTAGGGTTAGTTATATGTAGTATGCATCACAATTTTATGCAATATACTGTATGTAGTAGTGGGTCCGTGATCCATCTCTCTAATAACTACAAGGTCCCCTGAATTAAAACAAAAGCCTGATCAAAATGATAGAGAAGATAATAAAAATCATAAAAAGAGACTATCAATCCAATGTTTGCCACATTACTAATAACATTTTAATTAAAAAATCTTCTTGACATCGAGGGTGTAAGTTAATCATATTAATAATTTGCATTATAATTAATTATAATTAGCATTTTGTGACATCCAGGCAAGGATGAAAGCAGAAAGCAAGCAAAAACTTAGTTTTAAATATAGTTTTAAATCATACTATGGCCCTATTTTTTTAGTTTCAAGGCATGCCTAAGTTTGACCAAGTTTTTACATCATTGTACGTTTCAGACTTCAGCGTTGAAAAGTGGTGCCAGGACTATTTCCTAGATTACTCAGCCCTGAAGAGAGCTGAGGCCATCCGATCAGACCTGAACGACACTTTGAACAGGATCGAGCTCCCCATCTCTGAGCCCTCATTCGGAACCAAAACTAACACCCACAACATCAAAAGAGCCCTGCTGGCTGGGTTCTTCATGCAGGTATGTGTAAAGTGTCAAAATGAATTTGCCTCCAGCAATTCTTTTGAATTCAAGTCTACAGTGTCTTTCCCACTCATAGATTGCTCGAGACGTGGATGGCTCAGGGAACTACTTCATTCTGACACACAAGCACGTGGCCAACGTGCACCCGCTCTCCGGCTACGGGGCTCAGTCACACAAACTGGGGCTGCCAGAGTGGGTCGTTTTCCACGACTACACCCTGTCAGAGAACAACTGCATTAGAACAGTCTCTGAAATTTCCCCTCAAGTGTAAGTGAACTCGTTATCAGATATCGCATGTGTTCAAGCAGATTAGAATTTACTGGTTTGTGTTGTCATGAACCACACTAAGGAAACACTTTTTGATTGTTTAGTAAAAACTTAGCTATTTGGTGACATTTCAAATTTTAAATCCTTAAAATATCAGTTGTTTTTTTAATATAAAAATAAGCACTGAAAACATTCTTGCTTGTTTGACTAATCACACATTTCTGTTCTGTCATTTTAGATTCATTCAAATAGCACCGCTGTATTTCTTCTACAATCTGCCCCCTAGTGAAAGCAAAGACATACTGCAAGACATGTTGGACCCGGATGGAAAACGTAAAGATGAGAAACAAAAAGCTGCTACAATTGGCAGTGGCGCTGACAGTGGCTGTGCAGTGGTGCAACAGACGTACGACAGATGTGTGATTCAGTGATGTGAAAACCTGAGCTGTAAATGCATCACCAAATGCATTTCTCCTTGTAAACTGTAATATTAAGTTATTACATTGCTTAAAAGTCGTTTTGGATGGTCACGTGTACTCAAGCAAAGAACGTCAACTCTCCTACAGGGTGAAAGTGGTGTCTCGTGAAATGGTATGCTGCCATGTGTGAGCATCTGAAGGTTTTCTTGTTTATTTTCAGCCTTTTACCGGCTCTGCTTTACCCTGAAGTCTGTCTGGAAATGCGAGTATCGTGACAGCTGTTTAGATTTTTAGACTTTAATGAGCAGCACAGGGGCTGCAGGTGGATGTACTGCAGTACTTTAAAAGGAGGGGGGAAAAAAACATCCAATCACACCTCCTGTGCACATAACCACAAAAGAAGCAGACTCAAAGAGATGGTCTAACGCTTTGATGCGTGTACAATTTACTTCAGTCTGTTTCCCTTGTTTCTAAGCTGTTCTTTTCAGATATGTTGGTATATCTTTCTCCAGGTGACCATGGTATGTAAAGATTTTGAGACCGAAACAGTATGTATGGTTTGATATGCTGTCAGATTAAGAAACTGAATGACTGTCAAAGTGTGCAGATATATAATGCATTTATTATTAATCAGTGGCAAGAAATCTACAGAAATGTCATTCTTGAAATATCCCCGGTAGAAGATTCTACTCCCATATGTGTCAACTATCCAGATCAAATTTGTGAAAATTTACTTTCTACCAAGTTATGTCATTAAGGGCATACACCGTAATCAAGAGTTCGCTCACTAATTTAACTTAATGGCAATGACACAACCCTCCCTTTACAATCTGCTGAGACTGGACCAAATTAACAGATCAGCTGCTGAGATTAACACAAAAGATTCATCATATTCAGTTGTCTTGGTTCATAACCTTGTAATATAAACTAAGTCTTTTAAAAAGAAATGACTTGTTTGTTTTTATATTCACATGATAAAACCGTATATATTTTTACAGTATAAGCAGGGTATGTGTACGTGGACCAGGTATTTGTAAAAATTACTGAAGACAACATGTACCAAAGGTCAGGTTTACAATACTGACACTCCAGCTGCTTCATTCTGTCTCGTAACAATATATCGAACCATTCCCATGAGACTGAAGGTCTTCACTGTGTTTTCTTAGTTTTATTGTGAGGCTCACACAGTCAGGTATTCTTTGAGTTTGTCCATGATGACAGGCATTCTGTCTGCTGGTATCAGCATCACTGTCCTGAAAGGTTTCATGGGTACGTCGTCGAACGACCACCTGCCGCTCAAACAGGAGTCTGCCTCTTCCTGGACAGAGTAGTGGAACTTGATGATGGCTTGCTGTAAGGAGAATACAAAGAGTTAGATCTGCAAGAATATGTAGACACAAATACAAATGTTTTACATAATTCCTTTGTTCTTTTTTTGATGGTATACCTAAATAATATAATAATTTAGTGGCAAAACACACAGTTTGAGGCCATGATGTTTTAGCTTAGTTCACATCTTAAGAACGATAAAGTTTTATTATTCAAATATTATAAATACTGCCTCCTCCCTGTATATTATCAAACCCTTTTTTTACTTGACTTTACCTCATAGAAGAATTCCTCCTCTGCATTGACAAACAAGTATTCCTCTTTGGGAGCTCCTCCTCTGGCTGGAATATTCTTGCTTGCCTCTTTGCAGGTCTTGCTGATCATCAGACAATAGTGACATCTCCCACTGGGCTTATTCGTCCTCTGAGCTTCAGCTATCTCTTCTCTAAAAGGACAGAATTATATTCAGTTTATTTTCCTGCACAAAATACTTTAAAAAGACAAATTTATTTTTGATGTTTCTATTCAAACCACCCTTCAGCTATCAGAATCATAAGCAACTATTCCAGATTGAAATGCATTCATAAAAAGTAGTGAAACACATCTTGAACATTTCAGATCAAGTATCCATTTCGGTTCCAACAATGGAGTGGAACCGAAAGTTAGCTACAGAGGGAAATGGTACATCAATCGCCCTGATTAAAAAGGTTTCAGATGTAGTTTGGCTGCTGTCTTCAAAAACACACAATCCATAAATCTGAACACTTCTTCCAGGATGATGTTGCTCTGCTTCTATTAGTTCTACTGAGATGAAACTGATAATAATCATAATAAACATAATCCTCAGGAAAAAAAAGGTTACACAGCTGTGTTTCCATTGAATGTTATGGCTCGGTATAATAGCAGGTATTATCTACAACTTTTGACAATAGAAAACAAAAAAAGAGTGAGTGGAGCTGAGCAACACCATGCAGTGGAAACACGCAATATGTTGTTGCATTCTCTGCAACAATAGGTGTATTAAATACCCTATTTTAGAACTGGAACAATGATGACACACTTTTGTTGCCATCTTCATAACACAATGCTGTAGCTGTTTTTTAAACAAGAGCGGGACATAAGGGGAACAAAGTCAAACTCACTGGAGCTGTTTGTGCAGCGGGAGAGCAATCTGTGGTGGCACGTTGATGAAGCGCTCACTCAGCAGTAGCCCCACAGGCTTGCTGGTGTCACTGAGGATCTGCTCTAGCTGCTCCGTCACGCTGTGGGTAGAGTTCTTCTCACACTGATCCACCATCAGCTCCTTCACCTCCTCTACACATTGCACACCCTGCCAACAGCATCAGACACACACAGTGAAATTATGAATGACCTAGCTTCACCTGTGTTCATTCCTACATTATCAGAGCCTCCAGCAGCCCGTTAGTACGTAAGGCTTGTGCATGTCAGTGGTGTCACCTTTCTCTCTGTGAGGTTGAGCATACTGATGAAGCCGAACACTTCATCAGGGTCGTCATCATCACTGTCTTCTGGCACCTCGGCTTGCTGGAGCACAGTGAAGGGATGAGTGAATACGCGTTAGAGCTGAAACTACTCAAAAGTTACATCTGAAATCTGAGATGAGGTTAAACTACTGAGCAACTCACTCTGATGACACTTCCAACGTGATTCTGTTGAATGATGATGTCCGTCATCTCTGATGTGTTAACATGAGCCTTCAGGAAGACCTGTGGTCAAAACATAACAGACGTCACACGTCAGTGAGGCCACGCTCACGCCCAACACATAACATGAAAATTATAATTTAGATACAAAACATGAATATTGTCCCAAACCTGTTGTAAGAGTTTCTTGATGCCGTTGTAGTCGTTGCCTGAAATGGTGTGGGCTTCAAAGTCCACAACGACCTCCTGAATCAGATCAGAATCAGATTTAGTGCAAAGTAATACAAGAAAATTACCTTTATATTTGTACATAACAATAAACGTAGTATGAGAAAATATAAACAAAGATAAAAGCAAGCACTGCAGATCAAGAAGCATAAAAAGAAAATGGTCAATGACGTGAAAAAATATGACAAATATGTACAAAATGATTATTATTTAAATTATAGAGTTGTGCAGAGGAGTGTAAAACAATAACAGAAAGTTGCTAGCCTGCCTGCGTACAAAGCATTTGATTACATGTAGTTATGTTACTTTAATCGAGTTTAAATCAATGTACAAACATATTTTGTTGATTTTACGACGTAATTATGATATTCGGGGTTTTTTTAAGGGTAGTTTGGAAACGCTAATCTCCCTAATTCAGTTTGACAGCAACTCAAAATAATTTCCTGTTAGCCGACAGCTAACAAGCTGGCTAACAAGGCCATGCACAGCATTCACATTCAAAGAGTTGTGTCCTCCTTTACCTCATTAATCTCCTCCTCTGATGCCTCGCTGTCCTCCTCCCCGGAGTCATCATCGTCCTCCAGATTTTCATCCGAGCTGTTGTCACTTTCATCGGGATTTTCACCCAAACCTACCGCTCTCCTCTTGGCTGAAGAAGCCATGCTGCAAACAGGGAACACACGTGTCAACAGAGGGGGCGGGGCAATGCTTAAAGCGCAGCCACAGAGAGGCAGGATACTGAAGCTCTGAGGCCGCCATTTTGGCTCCAACGGTAGACTAGTTCCTTCTTGCTGTTGCAACCATCGGAGCCGCAATGTTAGCTTGTCGCCAGGTGGCGAAATGGAATAAACCATTTTCGAAAAAGGGGAAAACTGTTATTTAAACTGTGCCAAAACTATTATATTACTGTTATGAATCGGTGTATGCATTACATAGTGTACTTTTGGTCTCAAAATGTATTGTAATAAATTATATGTTTCAAATAAGACATGATTTTTGGGAAGTTAGAGAAATATTCCAATGTTATGTTTACCCTTCTTGACAGTGTCTGAAGTCGTCATGCACTCAGCGGTAGTGACAACTCAAGGTACATGAATTTCATGCTATATTTTGTCTTTTTTGAGTGTCCTATATTATTGTGCGATACCAGCTAAGATACATTAACCGCTAATTATCACTAGGCGTAGCAGACAGCTTGTTTTAAGGCGGTGCTTACTGTAGCTTAACTGTCACCCTATCAGTCTTGCTAATGTAAACAATAACACACAAGAAGACATTAGCTTCGTGTCAGCTGCATACATACACACGTTCAACTAAAAAGTGTGGCATTATTGCTTTTTTGTGCTCCTCACATACAGTCCAATAATCGTGACTCAACCGTATTGTTATCAGCAGGTTGCATATGACAGTTTTAGGGTGTAGCTTAGCTTGCTGTGCCTTCACACCCTCTGTCCTCAGTGTTATTGCAGTCTTGACTTCCTGACTTTGGTTGCATTTTCATATTTCTCCCTTGGTTTGTTTTTTTTGTATTCTTCCCTACTCCAGTGTTTTAGGGTATTTGTCACGATGCATGTACTGCTTCTCAAAGAGCCAAGAGATGGAGAGTCTGGACCTGATCCTTACATTAAGGTAGATACACTTTCCCCTTAATCCACTTGTTTTAACAGTACTGTGCTCGTACATGTATTATCAGCAGCTGTCAATATAGCACTCAGCTTTTAATGTTTTGCATTTTAAATTTTGAATTAGAAATGTGTTCCTTTGATTCTACAGGAGCTGGCATCACATGGACATAAAGCTACACTAATTCCTGTGCTGACTTTTAAGTTTGTTGCACTAAACACCTTGTCAGATACGGTAAATACCGTTGTTACACTATTGAAATTGTACCTTTTTTATTCATTCATTTTCATATTTATTGCTTCCTGTGTCATATATCTGTTGTTTGCCGTTCAGCTTTTCCGGCCAGAAAAATATGGGGGTCTTGTATTCACCAGTCCAAGAGCGGTGGACGCTGTGAAGATGTGCTTAGAGGATGAAAAAATAAGGAAAGGTGAGAGGAATCAACGGCCTTCCAACAACATAATAATATATATAGATATGGTCTTAATCCCATTTCCGTGTCCTGCATTTCTGGACAACTAACTGAGATCAAAACAATTTCCTTGTTTAAATGTCATCCATTTCCTGATTATTAATTCAGAGTGGGACAACATTGTGAAGGACAAGTGGAACACCAAGTCCGTCTATGTGGTTGGGAAGACAACTGCTGCATTAGGTAATTTATTGTTACATAGATAAACACTTCTCTCTTTAAATATTTTTTCTTTCTTTTATTTTTATTTCCATGTTTGTGCATTTTAGAAACCCTTAAACATTAATGCTCATTCTAGCAGGGTGTGGCAGGCACCTGGTGTTGTGGTGACAGAAGTGTGTGAAGTGATGTTACTACCTTAAGTCATTTGGAAATAGCACATGTGACAGTTTGCTGTGCAAATATTTGTCTTTAGAAAACTAGCAGGTGTAGCACCTTCCTGACAGGTGCCTTACTTTCTTTCTTCAGTGACTCTTGATCTCTTTGTTGTCAGTTTTATGAGTTGTGTGTTTAGGAATTGAATTACTTGAAATTATTTGACTAAATTATTCACGTGTGTAATTATTCTGTAACATGTTGGCTGTGTTAGCATTTCACAGCAACCCTTTTTGTGTTTTTTCCTGCACAGTACGAAATCTGGGACTGAACCCTTTAGGCGAGGACACAGGGACAGCAGAGGTCCTATCACGTGTTATCATTGAACGTACGGTTTGATTTTATAACCACCTTTTTCACAGCAAAGTTTAATAGAAAATTTATGATTGTTCTGATCACTGATATGACCTTATACTTCATAGGAGAGGACACAAATATTCCACCACTTTTCTTCCCCTGTGGCTCAATCAAAAGAGAAGTCTTGCCTACGGCTTTAAGGGACAATGGTAAGCATTTTCCCTTGTTGTGCCTCACGATTAAAACTCAAGGTGATAAAAGTCCCACTGGGGTTACGCTAATTATAAAATAATAATTGCACTACCTTTATCACAGTGGGGATCTGTGTCTTTGTTTCCAGGAGTGCCCCTAGAGACTCTGACTGTCTATCAAACAGTTGAACATCCAGATCTGGAGAAAAATCTTAAGAACTATTTCACAGAGCAGGTAAAACCCAACTCCTACTGCATTTAAAATACCTTTGTTAAGTGGGAGCAACTGTTCATTAGTCTGTGCACTTCCAGGGCACTCCAGCAAGCATCGCTTTCTTCAGTCCATCAGGAGTGAAGTTTTGCCTGGAAGTGGTACAGAGGCTGTCAGGTGAACAGCTGAGTCAGATAAAGGTACGGCCTCCTCACAGTCACACGCATAAAATGATGCATGAATCTGCAGCAATTTACAGATCTTCAGTGCCTCTGACAGTCACTTAAACTTCTTTGTTCCCAGTTTGCAGCCATAGGGCCTACTACAGAAGCCACCATGACAGCAGAAGGTCTGCGCGTCAGCTGTGTTGCAGAAAAGCCAACGGCTGAACACCTGGCTGCAGCCATAGCCAAAGCTCTACAGTGACCACCCACAGGCTCTGAAATGCATCTGCTTTATCTCTCTATCTTTGTTTTATTTGTATTTATTGTCATTTGTCTTACTGCTTACCAGATTTCTATGTATATCAACTAAGTTGAGTTAAAATTACTATGTGAAAAAGAAGCTTTTTGTGCCAGTAAAGCCTAAAAAAGTGAATATGATATAATTCTATTTATGTTAACCTTGCACAGGAAAGCTGATGTAGCATTTGTTTTGGAAAATAAACTTGAGCTATTATATTGAAGGTCTGGTCAGTGGTCATTCATTGTGAAAGTGTGTGTGTCCTATTCAAAGCAGGTGTTGGCAGAAGCCATGGCTGTTACTGTTATTGTCCACATGAAAGTGAAGGTTTTAACTTCTTTCCACAGGTCAACAACAGTCCATTTAAAACCACTGGAGCATGTATAGCACATCCATACAATTCAGTCAACTTGAGCAGATGGAGTAAAGACAGGTTTACTTTTCACATGAAGCTGAGGAAAGTGGGTCGCACCTTTAGATGGGTGTGGAGAAACTCAGGATCTGCCTATAAAGCACTCTGGCTTCTTCTGGCAATCATCTCACTTGTATAGTGACATGAGTAAACCGACGCCACGATGCTGACTTTGATCCAGCTGATAGTTTTGCTTTTTTGGACGAGCATTAGCTCAGCTGATGCAGAGAAACTTTTCCATAATCGGGATCATTCTGATGTGCAGACGCTTAATTCTCACCAAGCTGAGGTTATAACGGACAAGTACACAGCAGAGGTAAAAATCTTACCATTTTTCTACATTATAATTGATTATATATAACCTCTATAATGTAACCCATGTTTGTTATAGTTATTTCTCTCTAGATATGGATTCATTAAGCCAGTAAACTGGGAAGAGGTCCCGTTTGAAGATTCAGACACATCTTTTAATGATGACTTCCTGGGTGACCTTCAAGACGAGATCCAAGAAGGAACCTCGGTGCATCACTCAAGGGATGCTCCTCGGGATGGTGATCAAGATAATCACAACAGTTTAACTGAAAGCCAGGCGTTTATTTCAGCACTTCAAGAGTTTCAGAGGGTGTCGGGCCTGCCTGTCACGGGTGTGTTTGATGATGCCACCAAGGTGGCGATGAACAAACCGAGGTGTGGAGTCCCAGACAAGGAGATTGATCTGAACACCCCTGTAGCACCGGAGAACAGTAGTGCCTCAGATACTGAAAACAGTGTCAGTGACACCTTTAATGAAACTGACAGTAACAGCACAGCAAATAATACTTTAACTGCTAACTCCTTTGAAGGTGACATATTCAATTCTAATGACACAGAAAGCATTCTCACAGGTATTTCCAATGACACCAGCAGAAATTACACAGAAGACTTTAACTCATTTGATCACATTTTAAGTAACACTTCCCTAAACAGCTCACAAAATACCAACATAGACAGTCAAGCAGTAAATTTCAGTGTGAACAGCCATCAGAGTGAAGCAGTGCGACGCAGGAAGCGTCACCTGGCCACTCTAGTATCCAAAAACAGGCACAAGAGAGATTTGAGTGAAACGGGCTACATGGCTTTTTCTAAGAGGGTGTTGAAATGGAGGCTGATAGGAGAAGGCTACAGCAGTCAGCTGTCTATTGAAGACCAGAGGTACATCTTCAGACTGGCCTTCAGGATGTGGAGTGAGGTGTCTCCGCTGGAGTTTGTGGAGGATACACATTCCCCACTGGAGGATGTTGATATCAGACTGGGCTTTGGCACAGGTAGGTCAGACTTACATATATACATATGACACTTATTACAACATGATTTGTTGTACATTTTACTCCACTACATTTATCTGACAACTTTAGCTACTAGTTACTTTACAAATTAGGATTTTTGCATACAAAACATATAAAGAACTTGTAAAATATGATGTCTTGTTATAAATTAAACTACACAAAAGTGCATACAAGCACAGCTGAAACAATTAGTCGATTGACAGGAAATTTATTGCCAATTATTTTCATAATCATTTCAGTCATTTTTCAATTTAAATACAATAAACCAATGTGATTTTTTTGTTTTTGTTTTTAATTTAATGCAATACATTTAATTTAGTTTTGATAATTATATATTTTAGTTATTCTGAATTTTGTTTTACTGGTTGAACAAAACAAGCGGAGGTATGGAGGTGTCACTTTGGACTCAGATAGTCCATATTAATCCATAACGACAATAATGCAGTCCTATACAAAATAGTTAAAAAGTAGCTCCAACTCAAACAACTACAATGGTAAAATAAAGCTTGCATGAGTAATATTAGTCTCATGATATAATATATGACAGTATGACAGTAATTATACTTTTACTTTTACTTTTACTATAAGTAGCATATTCAAATGCACAGTGAAATCTTTAATTTTGTGCCACCCTACTTCATGCAGGAAGGCATCTCGGTTGCAATCAGAGGTTTGATGGCACTGGTCAAGAATTTGCTCACGCCTGGTTCCTGGGTGATATACACTTTGATGACGACGAACATTTCACTGGTCCCAATGCTGGCAGTGGGATCAGCCTTCACAAAGTAAGCATATGTCAACGTGAGGTGTTATAATTGAAAAGAATAGTCATAGGTTCAGTTATTGCTTTTTCATTCTAACGCTTTTCATTTATTTCTATGAGGTGGCAGTTCATGAGATTGGCCATGTTTTGGGTCTCCCCCACATCTACAGACCTGGCTCTATAATGCAGCCCAGCTATCTGCCCCATGAGTCAGGATTTGAGATGGACTGGATGGACAGGAAAGCAATACAGCACCTCTATGGTAACAGCACCATCTAGTGGATACACACACAGATCCTGATAGAAATAAATTGAAGTTTATTTAAATCTAATTTGTTTTCTATATTGTGCTTGTGTTTGAATCCAGGGGGCTGTAAAGGCCGATTCAACACAGTGTTTGATTGGATCAGGAAGGAGAAGACGCCCTATGGGGAGGTGGTCATCCGCTTTAACACTTATTTCATGAGAGATGGATGGTACTGGCTGTATGAGAACAGAAATAACCGGACACGTTATGGAGATCCAGTTGCACTGCAGATTGGCTGGCGTGGAATTCCCATGGACGGAGTGGATGCTTATGTGCATGTGTGGTCCAGGAAAAAAGATGCTGTTTATTTTTTTAAAGGTAGGTCTAAAAAGAAGTACTGCCCTAGATATGGGAATACTGTATGTACAGACACTGTAGTAAAAATATATATTTGGTGAATGGTGTTTCTGTGCACAGGTACTCAGTTCTGGAGGTACGACAACGAGAATGACCAAGTGTTCAGGCAGGACCCTGAAGGTCATCGCTATCCGAGGTTAATCTCTGAGGGTTTCCCAGGTGTGTTCGGCCCCATTGACACAGCCTTTTACGACAGGAGGGACTCCCACATCTACTTCTTTAAAAACACTCTTGTAAGAATTGCTTTCCTTATCTTCTCTCTGACACATGATTAGCTGGGAGGTGCATAGGACACACGTATATTAGTTGGGTTGGAAACAGGGACAATAGATTTGTGGATTGTATGAGAGAAGGCCAGTGAGGTGAGAGTTTAAGGGATTAAAGTGGGCAACTGCCACGGTGTCACCTCATTTCGGCGGTGCAACGTACAAATTTGTCTCGATATCAGCTGAGGTCTTGCATTATTAACCTCCTATTAATAATTTTGTGGACCTGTCTTGTGAAGGGACACTCTGTCAAAATCTAAATAAATCTGTTAATAATTCCTTAAATTGCATTTAATAAAATTACTACAAACTAATTGACACAGAGAAAACCTGGGTCCTATTATTACAGCTTTAGAACCAAGAGGCCACTGGGTACAAGCATAATGAGTAGAGGATATATATATACAGTAGGTATATATGTATATATTCTGGTGAAGAGTGAGGGGAACAGTAACAAATTTTTTTTCCCAGGAAGCCCTTCCAAAATTTTAGTCAGGCCCTGTATCAATCATCATCACAACTAATGTTTCCTTAAGTGACTTGTAATCTAACGATACTAGCGTGCAGAAGAAGTGGATATACAATAAACAAAGTCTTGATGAGCTATAACCCAAGCTAATTCATTGTTTCTCAGCATTATGAGGGAAGAAATGAACACAAACAAACCTTCCACACTTCCTCTGTGATTTGTTTGCACGTTGTAATTAAAGTGATTTCAATACAAGAGGCAAAACAATTATCTGTTCAAACAGGTGTATGCATTCAATGTGGAAGCCAACAGCCTGGCAAGAGGCTTCCCCAAAAACATCAGAGATGTTTTCCCTGCAGTGGAGAGCGCAGACCATCCAGATGGCAACATTGACGCTGCCTACTTCTCCTACACCCACAATGCCATCTTTCTACTCAAGGGCACGCGCTTCTGGCAGGTGGCGGGCAGCCGCAATCGCTGGCGCCGGCCATTTCTGCCGCGAAATGGCCTGCTGCCACACAAGGAGGTGGATCAGCACTGGTTCGACATCTGCAACGTCCATCCCACTGCACTCAAACTAACCCGCTGAGGTCACTGAAGCAGAGATTCATTAAGCCTTACTGATGTGTACCGACATGCACTACTGATTCACCTGTCGTTGCATGTATACATGGTGTCATATGTGTGTAGACTTCCATTATCTACTTTTTTTTTTTTTTGTCATGTTTGTCTATAATTTAACTGGATATTTCCGTTGGCTTATTTTCAGTGAGGTGTGTTATTAACAGATCAGCTGCTCTGTCTGTCTGTCACTTTGAGGTGCCAAATGCATATTGGCATGAAAACAATCCTAAAGGACTTCTTATGATTAAGATATTTAGAGCGTTAGTGAGAATAAACTTATTTATAGATGGATGTTATCCTTAACACAGACACTGCTTTTACTTATATTCTGTATGTGTGTCATTTACTTGATATCTATAAAAAACATAAAATAATATATACATTATATACACTGTGAACTATGGAGAGACTTCTCATGTCAGGTACATTTAATCTATATATTTTAAAGCAAGCATTTAAAGCATGAATTCAAGTATCTGTACTATTATGCATGTAAAAAATGGAAATTTATTCAGGACACTGAAAGTTGTTTCTGGGTAAATGTACAGATTTACAGATTTAAAGAGGAAATATATATCTTGAGAAATATTACTCACAATGGATTTACAATAGGGATTTATTCAGACTCGTGATGTCTTGACAGCACATCTGCAATCAATGTATGAAACTATCACTACCCTTTAAATCACCCGCACAAGCTCAAATCCATAGCAACCTGCAGACAGGGAAGAATATGGACATGAGAACAGGCAATAAACATCATGCTTCATCCTCTGCAGTGCAACAAGCTTTTTGAGCTGATTTGGAAGAAAACAATACAAGCTTTATCAATAAAAACCTGGAAGCGGTGGAAACCATCTATCAAGCAATCTGCTTCTCCTTCTCCTTCTTGTTGTGAAAGATATGTTTATAGATTTACACATTATCAATCAAAAAGAGAGAGCCTATTGAAATTTAGATTGAAGCAAAATGATTGAAAAAGGGGGCTCATCTTATTACTTAATGCTGTTCCATTTTATAGTAATCATTCGAGCACGGTGCAAAGAAACAGACATCGATTCTGTAATCAATATGTTACTTGAACACTCTTATTAATTCAGCTCATCTTTGGAGATTAAGCTCCTGGTGGGCTCCAGATAACTAGCGTTGTGCTCCAGGCGCTCCATAGGCTATATTAATAAATTGAAGTAGAAATCAATTACAAGCAAAGGAACAAAATGTCATGGCAAGAGGGGCTACAGAGGCGGGTGTCATGATGATGGTGAGTCTGCTCACGCATTTACAGAATGAGCTTCTCTCTCTGTAAAGGCATTAACAGCATACAAATAAATACCCTTGTTCATCTCTGTCTTGTCTACTTAAGCTAATATTATGTGAATCCTTGTCATTTTCAGTGTACATGTAGGATTTGAGTGAATAAATAGTGGGCATCATTTCTGGCTTCTTGGTTCTAGCCAACTTAAGATGTAAGATTGTAAAATGTAAAATCTTACAATATTTACAGGCACATTATCCCTCCAAGAGAATAAATAAACATTCTGTATTCAGAATGAAGTCACATTTGTGTGAATCTAATATGCCATATGTTTGTTGCGGCAGTTTATTGCTGTGCAGTTGACATCTCAGCAGGAATTATTGATAGACTAATATTGAATTGAATGATGATGCAGTGCAGCGGAGGCTTGTGATCTGTTTGTTTATCCCCTCATGAAGCACCATACATCTCCTGCACCCTGGAGTTCCCCATATCGAGAAATCCTAAATACAAAGTGTTATCCACACAAGCGAGTCCCCGGCTGCCATATACTGCACAGCTCAATGATCTGCGTTTTTGCACTAACAGTACTGCTATTGAAGCTCCCTTTTCCCTACACCGTGGGCCTCTTTGGATGCGACTAGGATAAATGAGATCAGTCATGCTGATGGAGCTCGAGCTGCAGCAGCCCCAGAGAGAGACAAAAACCTGTGTCATGGCACAGGAATCCACATGGGAGGCACTTCAGAAACAGAAGAATGGGATGAAACTCCTGCAGCACGTTTATGTCACAAAAATCTCCCAAACTCTGAGGAGATGTGAAAATAACTTGCAGCTTTGTTACCTCATTTCTGTCCCAGAGGAGTGTGGAAAAGGGATGAATAATTTCTAGTATCATTCCTGCAGTCATGTGTCTTTGTCTGTGTCATGGGATTAGCTCAACAAACTGCTGCATGTAGATATAGATGTGTGTTGCATTTAAAATTATTGTCTTTTAAGGATATCCTTGTCACAGTTGTCTCAGGTTGAATTAATTGAGTTCAAGAATAATATAATTTCCAATACGTTCATAGAAAGAGAGAGTTTACACAGTAAAGTTCAAGGATTTCCCTTGTGTTACTCACACCTGAAAGGATGTTGAACAGGTTTAATTTGTTCTACGCTTGAGATGAGAAATTGTTTTTTTTTTTTATTGTATATGCCATAATATCACACCCTACCCACCGTCTGTCCTTGTAGAGCAAGTGAAGTGCTAACCTCACCAGGAAAAGGAATAAACAATTCCATTACTTCAAGAGTATTGATCGGTAGCTACGGAGAGGATAGAGCAGCTTCCCGCATCCCATTCCCCTCTGCCCCTTGATATTTCTTCACCCCGCACTCATTATCGCCCACCAACTGAAACTCAGATCCATTTATTTTTCTCATGTCTTGTCATCAAAGGGGTCTAACACAGCTTAAGTTGTGTTATATGGTCACAGTCGGGTAAATCTCAGCTTGACTTAACCATTTTGACGTTGAGCCGTGTCATGAATTGTTGATGTCCGCCACAAAAGCAATAACAGAATGGGCAAAACGTCATGTAACCTAACCCTGTAGCTTCTTCTGATAACATGTTGGCAATACATTTTTAAAATATAATGAACAGGTGTTTGAACAGTAGGGAACAGACTGTAAAAAGAACTGAGGCCGAGATATCTTACTGGATCCTAAACATCCAATAATGCAACTCTGGAGTGGGAATGTTGCAATAAACTAGTACTGATGATAACCACGATATTTAAGAAATGAAATACTGATATGTTAACAATATATGTCATAATATTGTGTAAATAGTCCAGTACCTCATTTTCTACCCGTTTCTAAGCTCAAGATTTTCAAACTAACTTTTCAAACCAGGCCAAACAGGTTTATAAAGACTTTATAACTTGCACTCTCCAAGCCTCACTCAGTGTATTTTCTCTGACTTTAGAAACTCTTCCAGAGCTACAGAGCACATGCAGCTGTTTAATAATACTCCCTATGATGAGTAGACTGAGCATCATATGTAAAATTGTGGAGACAGTATGAAATCATTATCCTTAACCAATCAAAACAACAGACAGAAGAAGAAGACAGTATCCTAAGGATTGGCTACAACATTAAAATTCATGTGTTCTTTACATTCATATACCATCTGAACCCTTCCAAGTACTCACATATCCATATATCTTTATCTTCATCAAACTACACTATGCATTTGACAGGCCATAGATTAGCATACATGCCTACTGTGAAGTCTGGTGAAACTGCTGCATTAAAATGTAAATGTAGAAACATAATATTATGCCCTAAAGCAGGTAAACTCATCTTTAATGCTACAGAAACAGGGGCCAGTAGAGGGCAACCTCAACACATAGAAGCAGTTCAAATAGTCCTCAGGACTGATGTATGAATAAATGTTTGTCAGTCTCACTTTTCTATGGCATATTGGCATTCATATTTCGTGTTTACAGGCATCTTTTGCAATTCTATTTACCCCCATGAATGTATTTGACATATCGATAAAGCTGTTGGTCTGAAAAGCAACTGGGAATAAAAGTCCATGTGTACCTCTTGTCTTGTATTTTTCACTTTAGAATGAGAATTCTTATGAATGCAATTAATACCGGGTTATTAATATGTAGTTTCTTTCGGTATTTATTGGTAAATATCTTTGCCGTGGGCATCTGTGTTGTGTTTCTGTGTGTTTGTGAATATGACAGGTGTATTTTTAGAGTGAAATAAGAAAGGGGAGGATTCTTTCCACATACTGTATGTGTCCCCTGTTGTCAGAGGCCTACTGTGGAATTGCTGACATGTGTGCGTGTGTTTTTTTCCTGAAATGACAGGTTATGGAAATACATTTACCTGGGTATACACGCACTATGTGCTGTGTTTCACTATGTTTAAAAGGGAATTTGTAGCTACTGCCGAAGATTCCACCATCACACTGAGGTAGAGTGCGGATCAGCATTTATTCTGCAGTAATAAGCGTGGAATTCAGACTTTCCTGAAAAGCGGATTTTGAGTTGAAAGTTGTTTTGCGCATTAACTCTGAGTGGCATCGTTAACAAGGCTCTGGCTTGTTTACGGTGGTTCAAAAATCAAGCAGTCTCTCACCTCACTCAGAAAGAGGCACACACAGAAAACACACAGGAATACACACAGTTGCACACACAGTCGTTTGTTCAAATGCATGCACATCTCACAAGAATCACACACACACACACACACACACACAGATGTTCCCCCACATGTGTCTCCCTCCCTCCCTTCTCCCCTTTCTGCTTCTCTTCCTGCCCTCAGATAAAGAAGTTTGAATTAAAAGAGAAAAACACTGACTGATGCTTTCACGACTGCCTCTCAATTTCACATTCAAATCAATATTTCAAAAGCTTTTATCATCAAATAGTTTTGAGTAAAGTGCTCCTCGCTGAGGATCTTTAATGTTGAGGAGAGGTAAATAGGATTTGGAATTCACAAACCCGAGCTTTCATGTCGTCATTATACCGTGAAGAAGAAGTAACTCTTTTTTGTGTGATGGAAAACAGTGTAAGCCTGCAGTAAAAGCAGTTTTTTAGGAGGAAGAACAAGTATCTTTGACTTTACATCCCTCCTTGGTTACACATGTAAGCAGGAGTCACTATGCCAAATGGAAATTGTACAGTAATTACATGTCTTCTCTTGAGAATAGTCCATGTATCACACAGACTAATTTGAATAAAGAATCCAAACCATGCAAGTGTAATTAAGCATTGTGTGGCCTCATGCATAATGCAGCACTTAGGTATTGACTAAATACCTGATAAACAAATAGAGTGGGAGTGGAAGAGGATATGTTTGTCATACAGCAAGCAATCCGCCCAATAAACGCAGTCGGCCCACTAATTTGCCTCCATATGTGGTAGAGGAATTTCTCCCACCCGCCGCAAACTGAACCTTGACCTTTGGCAAAGGAGGAGTTTTTAGAGACAAAACAAGGGGCTTTTTTGGTGATGTCAGTCTGAGTGGCAGCTGCAGGTCAAGGGGGGAGGGATGAGGCTGTCCCACGCATGGCCACACAGAAGTGACTGACCGGCCACCACCTCCATTTTAAAGCCTGGGAAAGTGACAGGAAACGTACGTGCCGTGGCAGGCTTTGTCAAAAAGGAGGGAAAATGAAAATGAGCTTGGATGTTGGACTGGTGACAGATAGAAATCATCTAACGTCTCAGCTATCTTTAAATTTCATACCTGTTTTGTTTACTTGACATTTTAAAGGGTCAGCTCACCCAAATCACAAAAATATATATATTTTTCTTTAGCCATGCAGACAGTTTTTCAAAGGGACTATTTCTTTGCCAGAATGTACTCCACTGAAAACTGTTGACAGAGTGGTGTTGTGGAGTATTCAGTTAACAGGATGCATAAATGTTCAGACAGCAAATGAACTTACTTTCACCTCCATTGTAAGAATGAAAAGTGAGATATCTGGACAAATAGATCCCAAACTATCTGCATGGCTAGGAAGGCAACTGAGAAATTATATATATATATTTTTAATATTTGAGTAAACCAGTTTTTTAATTAGTCTGAGAGAAGTCATGAAGTACTGCTGTCACCATGAGCCTTTTGATTAATTTGTACAGCGGCAGCACCAATGAAGTCCTTTCATTTACTTTCAAGTGTCTGTTTTTGCAATGATCACAAGTCCAAACTTCATGCACACACACAAAATATGGCATGGTGCTTTAACCACCTGTCAACATAATTGTCTTCATCAGATGAGCTGTTTTTATTCTCTTCTGAGCCACAGAAACACACCTGCTTATGAGACTTCTTATATGAGACAGGCACCAAACAAGGAATTCGTCAAGTGGCTGTGCATCGGGGTTTCTCTTTCCTCCTTCCTCCTCTTCCATCTCTCGCCCATAGCTCTCTCCAGATCCCACCCTGATTTTCTCCTCACCTCAGCACCCCCACCCCTTTTTCTCCACCACCCTCCCTCTCTTCTTCCTTTTCTACCAGAGTAACAGATGGGGTTTAACCCAGGGGGGAATGATGGTTGGATATGAACAGTCTCTTACTTAACTGGGGGGGAGGGAGGGTGTCACACACACTGTGTTACATGCCAGTCTGTGTGTGTGTGTGTGTGTGTGTGTGTGTGTGTGTCCAGGTTTCAATCTCAGCCTAAATTTGAGCTTGAAGACATGTTTTATATGTTATAGGTCCTTTGGACTGATGGAACATACGGCTTGTTAAAAACGCAGAATCCAAGCACATGAACAAAAAATCAATATATGAATTGCAGCACAGATATTAATTCAAAAGGTTTTTTTCTGGATTTGATAACTGTACCTGTTCACATTTTCAACCCATACAGATCACTGCAGCCACACATCACCTCCAACCTCTATTTTAGCTTCTTTTAACTGGCTTTCAGAACAGATTTTTTTCCACTTTTTACTTTTAAAGCTCCCCATGCTCTCACTCCAGCATACTTTTGTGAGCTTTTGTGCACATGGGTTCCTGCACTCAACCTTAGCTCCTGCAACAAAGCTTTACCAGCAGTCCCCCAGTCTAGACTTAAAGGCTAATTCTACTTTATTGCAACACAGGTTTTATTTTTATAGTATCGTAATAATAACGCTGAACACACCAAGTGCTGAGATCTGCTAAAACGCAGGCGAGAATCGGGAGCATTCTGGTGATCATAAACGTTTTAAACAAACCCTCAGGCCAAACTTATTTAGAAGAGAAAATGTAGGCAAGCATTAAAATTGTTACCCAAACTGTCCGTTGTAATTATCCCAAACAGTTTACAGACTCCCTAGTTTAACTTTAAATACCATACATACTATAGTTTTCCTGTGCAATGAAGGGTTATCACTGACATTACATAATGTGGATAAATGAGCAAAAGGATCAGATGTTTGTAAGATTCAAATTTCCTGAAATTGGTTCTGTGATCATGACTGGAATAAAACAAAAAGTGGGACTTCGCCATAGAAGACTGCTGTTTGTTTCCCATCGACAATCATCCTCGGTTTCTTTTAACCATGACCACTGTTGTCCGCTGACCTTAAACAAGTGGTTATTATTGTAACCACAAAGACAAAGGTTTTTCTAACCTTAATGAAGTAGTAATTTTTACCCAAACCATGATCTTTCCCTAATCTTAACCAAGTCATTTTTGAGTCTAACCCTAACCAAACCTCAACCATAGTGCTGTTGCATCATAAAAGATTTATTTCTCCAAAAGTTTTGGAAGGAACTGAAAAATTATGTCATCCTGTTGATTAAACGCTTATATTTTGCAGTTCTGTAGGGCAATTACACATTTTTTGGTTTAAATTGGAAGACTGTTGGGCTTAACTGTTAGCCCTTTTAATAGAAGACATTTAGACATGCCACAGTTGGAAAAGCACAGTTATAAATAATAAAATGAATGACAGCTGAACTCCAATTAACTGCTTCACTGTCAGGGTCCTGCTATTGTGGATGCTGGGTTACCTTCACACTGTCATGGCTTACTGAGACACTTGAATAGAACAGAAGCATTGTTAATGTTATTAGTAACACCTGTGCTTTTTCTTACTGTAACAGGTCAAAATGTCTGCTGTGGAAAAAGGCCCTTTCATAACCTGTCTGATCACCCGACTACTGGTGTTTCTTGCCTCGTCTCACTTTGTTGTAACGATGTCGCCATGTTCCCAGATCATAGACAACAAAAATGATGAGCAAAAGTACAAAAATAACAACTATATGCCCTGCAATTATGTGGAAAAAGGCTGGTTTGTTTTCCTCGCTTGGTCTTGTGAGGGGCTTCAGCTCTCTCTCCTGACCGCCTGCAGTAGCTCTCGCCATGCTTGCCACCCTTAACAAGGCCCCCAGCCCACACACACAGGCTGCCCTTTCACACTCACACTGGACACAGTGAATGGCTGCCACTCTCATTCACCCCGAGATTCTATTCTGGGGGAGTCTTACAAGATTTTGATATGTTTGCTCTGGAATAAAAAAATATATATCATCTAGCAAATACCTGACGAAATTGTGTTGCAATGCGAAGCATCCATTTCTTGATGTGTCTGTGTGTGTCTGAATCGTGATCTAAAAATCATCTCCTTGCTTCTTTCCTGTAGTGTGTTTCCTTGAAACACGTTACAGTATCCTGTGTTCATGAAAGATGCATTTCCAGACATCTCCCCACTCAACACAAACAGCAGGATAGTTGTTTTGCAGCATCGCAGCTGAGACCTATTTGAAAATAGACCCCAGAGTTGTTCTTCTCCAAACAGCTGCCATTATTCATGAATGTCAGCTAAGGAATGTTTTTCATATGTCAGTGTCAGAGAGATTATATTATGTTACAACCTCTGGCTGGTGTTGGTAAGGTCTTTTTTTAATGCACTAAACAGTGCATCAGTTAAGTAAATATTGCATGCTTTTCACCTCGAAGGATGTGGCACGTATTCTAACCTATGCTCCAGGAAGACTTGTGTGTCAAACCATGAGAGAATTATGTCTTTAGAAGGGTAGCTCCTCTCCTCCTTAATGTTCATGCATTACATTTTGGAATACTCAGTAGGCAGGAATCTTGCTGGGAGCTGGAGTTTGGATTTTGGCTCCCTCCCATGTAGGTCACACCTTATTATGACAAATTTAAAAGTTCTTGCCATGACTCTCTGTTTAGAAAATGAGAAGGAGGTCCCCTGTGTGCATGTGTGTCACGGATTTAAACGGTACCGTTTCACCTCCTTTCCGGAGTGTTTTGTTTGATCTAAATGAGAATTCGGAGAAAGTGGAACAGCTCGTGAAGGAGCAGTGAGAAATTGAGACTGACGTTGCCACCTCATAGCCCTGAAATTGTGCGGAATAGTTGTGCCAGTCTCTTTGTTTGGAGATTAATGTTGCGTCAGTCACATTCTTTGTATGAGGGACACTAGCCAAACTGCATGGTGAAATCTAGCTACTCCAAAAACACCCATTCTGATGCAGAGGAAAATAGGAGAGCAGCATTTGGAGAGAATCATAAATTTATCTGACATGCATGGGTTCCCGCTGTTATGAGCTATTGATATTCTGCCAGTCAAAGCTTGCCATTTGTGGCATCATCAACCTCTGTGTTTTAACTTTGTGTGTGTGTCTTTGTATGTAGGTGGAACATTACTGGGTTGTGTGGCTCAGCTCCGAATTAGGAGGCCCCTCTTTCTCTCTTTTTTTTTTCTTCTCTCCCGGCTTTGCTCAGGGGCATGACACATTTCTGAGGGGCTTTGGATCCCCTAGCCTGATAATTCCTTCAATTATTCAATGGTTGGCTGGCAGATGAAGTGAGGCCATGAATAAAGCAAATCTGTGGGCCCACGAGCTCCGACAATACAAACACACTATTAGCACTCATTTCCTCTGCTCGTCCTTGAAGATACACCACAGCATCTTGAAAATGGTGCGCTGCAAGCAGGGGTTGGTGATTATATGGGGTTCGCCTGGGCAGAGCTCTCCGACTCACTACCTGCACATTCAATCTCCAAACAACAAAGTTAGGAGGGGGTCAGAATGCCGCACTGAATCCCAGCCAAACTCTCGTAGGAGTGAGCTTATTGCTGCTTGTCAGGTCAGCTCTGGGGGCCTCTCTTTCACTTTCTACATAGGTCTTTGTGAAATCAGGCGAGTGCTTTTTCTGTGCTTGCTCATCGTGACTCGGTAGATCTAACATGCATTCAGATTATAGCTCTTTTCTTGCAGAGAGGCGCCACTCAGTGACAGAGTTGTAGCTCCTAATAAAAGGCTGATCTTCACAGACACCCCGTCCGCTCTAACTTAGTGCAGTCAAGTGTAGGACAAAGGCAAAAGAAGGGGTGCTGTGCTCCACCCTAATGAAGTTGTAGGTCTTGTTCCATGCTGCGCTCTGTTGGAGAAACAAAGCTAATCATAGTGAGAGCAGCCCCAGACTGCTACAACAGAGGGACCAGGTGCTTGTTCTTTTTTTCCTCCTTCTCCCTTTCCTTTTTTTTTTTTTTTTTTTTTTTTTGCCGAGCACCTGCCTTTAACCATCTGCACCTGCTGTCTGTAATAAGACAAGGGTGCAGCACTCACAGCACTCCTAGGATGTATGATGGTAGAACACAGTTGATTGTGATGATGCCTCAAAGACATACAGTGCACACACATCTCTTATCTCCTCCCGAGTCACCATAAATCCTCCAAAAGAAAGGGGGGGGGGGGGGTAAAAAAAAGGTCTGACCCTCTTTGTTGCCCTGACAGGAAGCTGAAGGCATATTCTGCGTCTTACATGCATGGTGTGATTAAACCATCACTGTGTCCAAACAAAACTGTCAAACAGCTTTAAATGTGTGTTGCATGTATTTAGGAAACGCTGGCCCTTTTTGTTCCCGCCACCTCCCATTGTTGCATGATTTTAATCTCCTCAGCAACAGACTCCTGATGTATTTGGTTCACAGGAAGGTCAAGGACGAGCCAAACACCCCACCCTCTTCCTGCAACAAAGCTTGTGGGGAGGGGAAAAAAAGCTGTCAATAACTCAGAGCTGCCATACCTACTCATTAGAGGAGAAAGTAAAGTCCGATGTTTTACTTTACCTCTGATGAGACCATAGATTTATTTCACTAAAAGGCATTGATCTTGTATCTACAAGAGGTGAATAACACAGTTGTTCAGGTCATGAATCAAAAATCAATTTGAAAAGGTGTTTTTCCGAAATGATTAACTGAATCTTTTCTTTGCAGTCAAGTGTCTCGTCGGTGAATTTTGTTTTTACCTTCAAAATTCAAATACTTACACCTATGACTAGAAATCCAGATGTACTTGAAATGAATAATACAGCGTATTCTTTTGAATACAGGATACAATTGAAGATGAAACTATGTGCCACCCTGCACTTCAGTCTCTCACTTTGCTGCCGTCTCTTTGATGTGCATGGTAGAAAAAGCTGTGCACCTGTGTGGAGTGTGAGAGGCTGATGGTGGTAGAGAGGGGACGGGTGCGGGGGAGGGTTGGGGGAGCTGGAGGGGGGGCTGCAGGGTTGTGAGCGTCGGCCAACTTACTTGAGTGTCCATCCACCTTAGCCTGCTGCTGCCAGCATTACTGTGCCAGACTCTGCTCTTCCAGATAAACAAATGCTAGACAAATTTCTCTTTGTTAAACCTGTGTCGACTGCTGCATAATAATGAAGGCTGGTGCTGCCAGCGTGTGTGTCCAGCCAGTAATGATCCTCCTGTCTGAGAGGACAATGAGGAAAGAATGTATTCATACAGACAGACCCCTCTGCTGCTCTGTACATTCTTTCTTCCTGGACTGTCTTGGCTTTGGCGTTAACGCGCCTTTGTAAACACAGTAGTCCAGTCACTCGGCACAATTATCCTTGAATGTATTCACGGCCGATCTGGGATGCAGCCCAGGACATCATTCTTATCATTCTTTTTATTTTGGCCATGACTTATCATTCAACTGACTCTGGTATCACTATGTCGAGCCTTTCAGCATGTTTGCTTGTACTCAAAGAGAGATTGGTAAGATTAATTCACAGCATCTCAACACTGCTTGACAAAATGCCAAATCTGAGTGATCTTTTGTCGGAGATCAGTCAGGGCTCTCTTAGTGCCTGGCTCCAACAGGGCCCACTTCTCATAAAAACAATAATATAACATTAAGCTATGCTTCTTTAAATTCCTCATCTTAGTGAGAAAAAAAAACATCTCTGCTATTCTCTGTGGACTCTACCTAATTATGCATGGAAAATGTCTGAGGGCTGTGGGGGGAGGAGGTGAAAGAGGCTGGCTAGTGGAGGACTTTGTGTGGCTAGAGTGCACTGCTGAAGGCAGCCAAAGTCTACTTTGATACCTGGCAGCTGGATCTCCCCGCTCTAGATTAAAATTACTTTCAGAATATCATGCATCATTACAGCTAAAAAATTGGCCAGATCACAAGGTTACTCTGATAACGAGGAGAGGACGACAAGGTAAACTGCTGCAGCGAGACGCAGATTCAAATGTGACGCATATTTACCTTAAAGGGCTGGTAAAGGGGGCCACATCTCATTTTCTGGAGGACCAGAGGTCATATCCAATTAAACAAACAAGATGAATGTAGGATTCTCTTCCTTGTGTAAAATGCAAAGAGGCAATCCCCAGCCTCGTGTAAAAATGCAAACACTATGCGAGAGAATCTGATCATTTGAAATCCCCCCCCCCCTGCTCACGTATGTAATATCCCCTTTGTCAAATATGTATGTAATGGGACTGTGAGGAGAGCTAACACACAGCACCCTGAGAAAATGCACGTCTTTAGCCATTGCATAGCAGCCATGCATTTGATGAACATTCAACAGTGTATTCCTGGAGAAAGAAATGTGATCTGGACTAATAGATTTAAAGTGTGTTTGTTCAAAGACTGTGCCTTTAATCATCTCAGTTTAAACAGTGGTGGGAGAAGTAGTCAGATCATTTCCCGAAAGCTGTACTAATCAATGTTTTTTAGATTAACAATGACTATGTGTAATGTGAAAGGGTTTACACATGAGGATGAACTCACAGACAGTTAGCACCACATTGTGCAGCTCTGCAGAGCGTTTCAGAGCAAACAAGATCTGATGAATCCACTGTTAGCTATCTGCCCAGCACCAAACAGCAGACAAAGTTAGCAACTAATAGTGAACACAGTGGAACATTTGGCAGCAAATGAGCCTGATATAGTGCGAATACTGAACTGACATCCATCAGGTGGCCAGAAACACGACTCCAAATGAATGATAATGTTTGCCCGTAAGTGCTGGATGTGTAAATCAGCTATTTGCTAACATGTTTGTTATGGCAACCTAAAATATATATTATTTAATATCTATGCATCAATGCAGAAAAATATCAAAACTAAGTACTAATAATACAGAATGAGCATCATACTGTTGTGTAAAGTATATCATTGGATTGTTTTTACTGGACATTAGCATGTTTGCAGCATTTTAATGTTGTAGATATCATGTTGATGAGTTTAATCTACAACCGTTCATCTACAGGAAATCTGAACCTGCAAAGTAACTAGTAACTATAGCTGTCAAATGAAAGTAGTTGAATAAAAAGTTTCAATATTTCACCCTAAAACATAGCAGACTGAAAGTATAAAGTAACATGAAATGGTAACACTCAAATAAGATGAGAGTACCACAAAGTAGTCCAATCCTTAGGGAAATATATTTGTTCACTTTCCATTATTATTATTATTCCATTTATTGTGGTCTTGTAAAATGAACACTGTATGGAATGTATCGTAAGTTACAGTATATGCAGTTCAGATTCTGGACTGAGAACTCATTGAGTATGAATGAGCCACCTGTCACCTGATCATGATGGCCTTGTGGTCAGAGTTTTTAAATCAGTTGTATACAACAGACCTGCTTTTGCTGCTGCTGCTGCTGCTGCTGTTCCTGCTGCTGCTTCAAATGACAGACTCTCTGATTTAGTTTTTATTGCTGAATCTTACTCCGGTAATGAAGTTGGGACTGTTATGTTTCTCTCATTACCTTTTCATTAAAGATATGACTAGAAAATGGGGTTGCCATGGCGATGGCTCCATGAAATCTCCAAGCTGTATGCGGAGCTGCATTGTTTACTCTTTTGCCAAGAGTGCTGTCTTCAATAGGAAACGAAAAGACTTTTTTTTTTTTTTCTTTCCTGCGCCTTCATCTTTTTTTCCTCCCCTTTTCTTTTATGGATCAAACAATGACCTGCAAATAGAACATTCTTCAGTGGTCCTATTTGTTAATACTGAGCGGTTTCATTAGCTTGCTCGTTGCTCCCAAAATGATAGCCGACGCTACACGGTGGGGTGAGTGAAGAAAAAAAAAGTAATTCACGGGCCGTAAGTAGTAATTTACACAGAAGAGATTAAAGAAAATGGTATGGAACCATTTTGTCTAAATGACAGTTGGGCTTAATGTCTTTTGAAGCAACTGCCAGTTGGCTTGAGCATTAGCTAGTGAAGGCAAGTCTTTCATTGGTATTGGTGAGTATAAGGTAAAAGTATCTGACATTCTTAGGGACATGTAAGCCCATCTATGCATCCAACCATCCTTCAAGTCGTGTTACCCAAAAGAAAGCTCTAGTATCGGTCTCAAGTTATTATGGTGGCCAGAAGGAAGGTAAATAAGAGAGGGTAAAGACAGAGTCACAACCTTTTCTCCTTATTCATCAGCAGCATTTTCCAAACCATTAGCCCTGTCATTGCTTCCTGTACTTTTCATGTCTGCTGGCTGGCTTCACCCTCAGTACTGTGATTAGTTCAAGCAGGATGCCGCTCATCGATTTTGCTCCACTGGGTGTAAGTTAACCCTCTGCCAGCTTTTAATTGCTTCTCTTGACTGTTAAAGCAGTGCATGGCTCCTGTGGTTAAAAAAAAAGAAAAAAAAAAAAAGAAGAAATCCTTGGATTGAATTTTGTTTGAATGCTCATACAGTGGTTCTAAAACATGTTGCCTGTCAGAATATTCAAATGCATCAAATTCTATCTGCGCTATCAAGAGATGAAACTTGCTTTACTTGTATCCAGGAATAAGCTTTAATTGAATGTGTTACGTGCTGGCAGCAATTACTGTGATGCCGAGAGGTATGGATGGAAACAGATGAAAGAAGAGAAATGTTTAGTCTCTCTCTGTCTTTGGAGCTCATTGTGTTTTCTGAGAGTAACACGGCTCTTGCATGATTGACAGAGACATGATAGCCGCGGTAAACAAAAGGTGCTGCATGTACACAGAGCGATGAGCATGGAATGAGTTTTTGAAAACAATAAATCGCAGAAAAAGCTTGATGCCCTGAACCTCATTTGAATTGGATCTCTCATGATGCATTGTGTCTTTTCCTGTCATAAAAAGTGATTTAGATATAAATAATAAGGTTACTAAAGGAATCAATTCTGCCAGTAACTGTTTGAAGCTGTTCATCAACAGTGTTTTATTGTTTCTAATGAGCTCTCAGTTCATATTTGTGGGGGGATTTATAATTACATATCAACATTACATCATCAAACCTATTATCTCCGCACTGTAAAGCTAATATTGAAAGTTGTAGCATATCTATATTTGTGCAAAGCCTGTAATAGCTTTCAAGTGTGCAAACACTATAAAAAAAGGATGCCAAGATTACACCTGTGAAAAGCCCATAAAATTGATATATCTTCGTCACAGTTTGATATCCATCTGTACATCTGCACGTGAGAAACACTTTGTTGATGCCAGAGGAAATCAAACGGAGAAGGAAGCAGACGCATAGCCATTTAGAGAAATGAGAAATACCAGCAATAATGAAATATGATAAATATGTTTTTATATTGTGTCTGAGATGAACACTGTAGGAAATTCTAGCAGTGAAAAGTGTCATCTTGTGAAAAAAAAATATCGCAGAAAATCATTTGCTGCAGGAGGTACTGGTGGATTAAATTTAGCAATTTGTGGCACAAACAATTATTTCAAATGAGTCAATATTTGCTTGGAAACAACACCTTCTCTCCGAAGACAACATTTGTAAATGAGACTAATACATTTTATCAACATGTTGACAGAACTCCTAGGATATGGTTATGAGGGCCTCATAAAAGCAGCCAAGCAAAACTTCAATACTTTTCTAAACGGCCCCTTGGTTTTCTACTCCCTATCATTATTTGAATGCTTTTTGAAGGTCTTTAATTTGCATCCTAATGCTGTGCCCTTGTTCAATTTAATTTACAATGCAGATACAGAGGCGATAAGTGTGACGGAGGTTTCATTCCCAAGAAAGGGAAGGGAGAAAAAATAAAAATAAGAAAAATTATTTTACTTTCATATGTCCCTCATATGAATTGAGCTGATAAAATATTCATATTGAACAAAACCCCATTCAGCATCAGCAAGTGTATTATTAAAGAAGACATGTGGAGGCATAAAATAATCATTTCTAACGCTGCTCAAAGATAAGGACGTTTCAAATGCATCTACTGTATGACTAAGCTGCCCCTTGTTTCATGATTTGTTTATCTGCTTTTTCGCTTCATGTCTACATGTTTACTTAGCAGTAATTTATGTGCTCACAGTCAACATTAGAACATGAAGACAAACAGCGCAGCACAGCACATTTAGGGAAGTGGCAGAGCTGTTCTCAGGGCTGGCACAAATGACAATGGTGTCGCAAGAAACAGATTGGATCTGGGCTCAGGACACTTTGGGCCTTTTTTTTTTCCAGGGAGGGGTGTAAAAAGTAGGTTGCAATGCTGGGGGTGTATGTACCCAGCCCCCAAGGCTACGACAAAAAATATGGGGCACTCTCTCTCTCTCACACACACACATGCACACATTTGCTTTCTCTCACTTCATCTCTGTCTTTTCTCTCTCCCTCATTATATCTTCAATTATCAAGTCAGGAGAGAAACTCATTATTTTTGGAAGTCAATGCCCATGCTGGTGTTCTTTTTGACACAACACAAGAGGGGAACAGACAAAGTCCATTTGTTGAGATTTGAATCTCCTAATACCATTAGCTAATTGTGACGAGAATAATCATCTTAAAATGACACTGAGGAAAATATGATTTATATATTTTCACTTTTTGGCTCCCCGGAAATTAACTACACAAAATCCTTTTCTATGATCCCGTGCAGTATGTGCCTTTAAAGAGCGGGGAGTAATTACTTGTGGGTTATTTTACTATTTGATGCAGCGTTTTAATTGACAGCAGGGCATTTCATGCAAACCATGACCAGGCTGAGCGGCACGTGACCCACCACAGGGACTGTATCTGATTTCATTATTAGCCCCAGTTTGACTGGCTTAGCCCTCATATGTACCATGAACACCTTTACCCTTGGGTGGCTTGAGTTAATTACTTCAGTCCATAATGCCTGAGATACCACCTAATAAGCATGGAGTGTTACAAATTATGATGCTCAGATTAGATGCTGCTTACTCCCAGAATGAATTCCTGAACCACTTCAATGTTTAGGAGTGAACAGTCTTTGAAATAACACATCAAATATGGTACAAATATGGTGAAGGTACTTTTTACTTTTGTCAATAAAAGGTTCTTCCAACTTTGTTTCTTCCTTAATATTTTATTTATAGTTAATATTTTCCTAAAAAAGACATTAGAACATAAGTAGGAAAGATGCAAATACAACACTATATCATAAAGTTTCAGGTACTTAAATTAAACTTGAATATGATTTAGGAAAAATGCATTAAGAGCATTAATATATATACTGTACTGCCATTTTCATTAAGCACGCTAACCAACCTTATCACAATTTGTTATTTGATAGATTGATTTAATGCATATAAACACAGGACTACATGTACTGTATATACTACATGTATATATTGCATGTACTTCACTGTGTGTTACTTAATCCCCAGACCTCACTAGTTTCCAATAGAAGTGCTTTGCCAATAAAGAAACACGAAAACTGACATGAAAACTGTTGACATTTTGGCTCATCCAGACAAACAGGAACATCATTTCTGCAAAGACACGCCGCTGTTGAGTTGCTCAAATGTAATTTTTAGCAGCACAAATTAAATTCTCCTCACCTGTCTTGCACTGTGTGCGAATATCTCAGAGGCAGATGCTTAACCCAAAACAAGCTGCAATAACAGACTCCGCTGAGTTCAAAATATGTTGTTTTGTAATTAGTTTTAAGTGACCTTTTTAAAGGTCCAGTGTGTAGAATTTAGTGCCATCTAGCGGTGAGGTGGCAGATTGCAAACAACTGAATACTGCCCGCTTTCCAAACGTGTAGGAGAAACATGGAAGACTCTTCTACCAGCGGGTCCTTCTAAATATTACACACTGGACCTTTAACAGAGTGCTGATTTTGCACTTTTAATACTTAAGCGATCAAGGTTGCAGCATAGGCCAAGATATTCTAACTTCTTCTGGCATGAATCAAGCTTCAAAAACACCAGATCCTACACTTTCCATAAAGCAACTCAACATATTTTTGTTTGAACCGCGCTGCTAATAAATGCATTAAAATTCTTTATCGCCTATTTATTGCACAGGCTTTCCATTAAAATGTGTCTCCAAGCTTAAGCTGAGATAACCCTGATGACATCAGTGCTTAACAAAGCTCCTCCAGAGCATCAGAAGACATTATGCGACTGTTTTCAGAGGGTGAGGCTGATCCATAAGATCAGTATTATGATTTTGATGTGTAAAATCCAGTTCCCCTTCATCACAGGGAAATTACCACCATCTCACGAGATCTGGATCTACCCCCCCGCCCCTCCCCCCATTATTTAGACCCCTCATGTACAAGGTGTGGCAGTCCAAATGGCAAGAGCAATCTTGAATATATTAATGCTATGTGCTCTTAAAGTGTGTTTTTAAGTGCTTTTGTTCGAGCTCTTGCACTTAGCGGGGTTAAGTTCACATTATCTTACTGTCTGCATGTGCAAAATTACAGTTTACCGACATGCAGGGGAGGCAGGCCATTTCATGGTGATTAGGTGTATCTAGGGTGGTAGGTTTGTGACTACACGTGTGGGTTGGCAGTTGGGGGAAAACTTGAGACAATGCTCCACTTCATGAGCACACACTGTACAGAAGCCCTCCCACACAGCCTTTGTTAAGCCTTCTCTCTTGAGCTGGCACTTCAGCCTCCCTGAGCCCATTGACTCCCACTGGATGCTCACCACTGTGTTTCCTGGGTGAAATATATGGGTGCCTCTTTAATACTGTAACATCCGTATCCATTCCTTTCAGACATGCCCCCCTCTCAGCAAACTGCAGCCAATACAATTTAATCCCATTTGGTAGGCAACTTAAATTCATCCAATTTCACAGATTAGGAGTTGTGGTCTCTGCAAAATTTAGCTATACTCCTGGTGTTTCTTTTGCTTTAATTTATGATGCACTAACAAGAGAAGCATAAGAAAAAATGTAATGAAGCTAATACATAATTTATATGTATATATCTATAACTAACCTTTCTGCTCCTGAAGCTGTGTGCTAATTTTCTTGAGCCATTTTTATTTTGCTTATATTTTCTATAAACCAGGCTTATTCCATTTAAAAGACATGGCTACAGCAAGTGTAGTTTCTATAACAACCGCACAGCATAATGAAGCTGGAGATTCTACATAATTAAATCGCACGTATGAACATACTGAGCTAATGCGATGCCGGCCTTATGTGGCATTTGCTTTTAATTACAAAGTTAAAACTTTTTTAAAAGGTTCTTTGATCAAGCCGGGAAACAGCATTAATGACACATTAATGAGTATGTGGAGATGATTGGCAAGATTAACTGTCCCCAGGCTTTTGTTTCCCATCTCGTTGTTATTCCTAAACGTGCACAGGATTGTTTGCATGATGTTAATTAATTTTCAGTTATGTGCTTTTTTTGTGAGACAATCAGTTTTTTTTTTTTACACCACACTTTCAAATCTCAAATTTTTTACTGAGCACTTCTCATTCCCGCAGTCAGTAAAGTCAGCAGCGTGAAATACAGCAGTTTGATGTGTGGTGCAGTCTTAAGGGTTTGTTTGCTCTGTGGGAAATGAGAAATGCAGTAATTCTTTCAAAAAAGTACAACACAAATAGATGCACCGGGTAGGAGTATAAGAGAAATAAAAACAACAACAACAACAACAACAGAAAGCCCAACCTCTGACAACAGGGATCGGTCTGTCTTATGAAAACGAACACCGATGGTTTTAATTTACTGACTGCATTAGCCAGCTCCTCTCCAACCAAGCTTGGTGTTGTCTCGTTGGCAGCAGCAAAAGTTATTAATGGTGCAATAACAGGAGGCAAGCCTGGGCACAGAATATTCTATTCTCTCTCAGATTGTGTAATGATTTTCCCACAAAAAGGGAGGGCTGCTCGCTATTTCTCATTGCGTTTTTTCTTTTTTTTTCTTTTTTTTAATGAAGTGACAAGGGGAAGAGGTGTTGAAAAAATGCTGCCCTTTGGGTTAATTGACTTATATCCTTCACAACTGACATTTCCATGTCAATGCTTTATTACCACAGGAGATATGAACCAACATTTACCTGCTTGCTTGCATATGTGTAGCAGACTTTAACATCAACCAGAGCTAAAAAGATGTAAAAGCTACTGAGAAGATAGCTTTGTCGTAATGCATGTGAGATGTTACATAAAGCAAGGGGAGGTTGATAGTGCAGAAATAACCTTACAATCCTCTATAACATATTCATTCATCTAAATTGGGAGTGTATTTATGACCTGACATTTCAGCAGATGGACGCAAGGGGTCAAGGGGTCGTTATTAAATTCAAACCGGAGAAGGGAAAGTGAGTTCAGCAGGCGATTTAGATGATGACCTGATAAGTTGTTGGTGGTGGTTCTTCCAGCTTTTATAAGGCCAGCTCTGCAGGTTATGCTTTTAATCACAATTACTGGCCAACCGTCCAAGTCTGTTCTGTGATTTATGTGTTTTAAAAAGCAGTGAAGTGATTGTCTGAGAAGGTCAAGCTACAGGGCAAATGAGTGGATGGCAGTATTATAACACTCTACCTACTGTCATTTTCCTCCTCTTTTTCTTGGAGACAATAAATTTGCCTCCACTTCAGTGTGAGAAAAACTTTGAACTGATCTAAACGCACCTACAACCACAGGTTAACGCTTCCGAATTCTGTACATTTAATGCTTCTGAGTACGAATCAATACACATACAACCCCCTTCTCCCTTTCTTTTTTCTGCCACAGGCCCTCATATTGATTCCATGCATGAGCCTGCAGAGTTATCACAAAACAAATTGCACAGACTTGAATTTGACAATCCCTTTATGAGGAGCGCTTCATTGATTTCTGGATGGTGGCTCTGTTTGGCTCCTTTACAGAGGAGAAAAGTAGGTTGCTCATTGGAGAGACACAGCACAGCTTATTCTAATTGCTTTATTGCCTTATTGTTTTCTGGTGTCAGCTTATGAAGCACCGTGTCAGAGAGTTAAAGTTGGTGACTGTTGCTCAAATGTACAGTAAGTGTGTTTTCCCCTGTTTCCCCGACCATGTCTGAGCTCTGTTGGGAATAGCACTGACTTGCGACTTTTCCAGAGGATACGACGTGTCAGCGAAATCTGTCCTGCAGTGTGAGGCTTGACACTGCAGTGACAGCGCAGCAATATTTCCCCTCTTGTTTCAGAACAAATTACCAGCAGCATGACATCAGAGGACTCATTGTGCACCCAGACCCCCTCCTCACACACATACACCACTACTCCCCCCCCCCCCCCCCCCCCCCCCCCCATAGTCAGCTCTCCGGGTGGGAGGATGGTCTCCTGCATGAATTTCATTGTTTTATCTTGGATATTTCAAGTTCCTAAATGGCGTGAAAGTAGAGAATCTGCATTCATTTGACACATGTATACGAAGCGTGATTGGCTTGAAATTGTTTATTTTTTTGCATTTTTTTCATAAACATAAGTCACATTTATCAAAGTATTTATTTACCTCATCATGGTGTACTTTCATCAATTTATCTCTATCTTAAAAGATACCTGTGAACATGAAACCGTTGTAAATGTGACAGAGATCTCAATAGGTTTTCCTGTATGAACGATGTTTATCCCAAAGCACTTTCCATTACCGCCTTGACAGGTAGGTATAAGCAGCAGATACGGCGACCATGGGTGAAATAAAATCAAATGGCTCACAGAAGACAGAGTGGAGAGTCTAATATTGTGTGACATAGTGTGTCTGCGAGGCTACCAGATGCAATTCACCTGCAGGGTTAAGAGTTTATCCAGAGCTCCAAGGTACAGTACACATGCCTTTCATGTTTACTTTCCTACATGCATCACATGATGGCCACTGCAAACCACTTTACAGCCTCTCCAAAAAAAAAAGTGCCATTCATCTTTACACCTTTCTTTCTTTTCCACAAGGTTTTGAGGTGCTCTGCGAAAAGGAGGGGGAGAAAAGAAGAAGAAGAAAAAAAACTGCTGCCTGCTCTGCCTCCCTTTTCCCCTGTGTGGAATAAAGCCGCATTTTGAGGGGGAGTGCTGTCATGCATCACACAACAGGAGGAGCAGGGAAACAAACAGGGCCAGATTCATCAAACAGAGGGAGTTGCTCTGCAGGATGGGGGAACGCTGGGTGTTAATCAAAGTTGAACAGCTAAACTCATTTTAATCCAACGGGAGAAAGAAGGATCGGAGGGGAGGAATAGCGCAGACCGCATCTTCTGTCTTGTGCACAAAAGGGTGAATTGAAAATCTCAATCGGGCGAACACCATATTGCATGTAACATGAAAGTGTAATGACATGATGGATAATCATAGCAAAAATGTGGGGAAATTCAGAGAGTTTTGTTACACGAAGTTGCAAGAAATCATTATGCAAACGCAGTGGATTCTGTGTACCCGGTTTTGCATATTTTCGGCTTGCTGTGCCACCCAGTCACTCTGGCTTATTTGTTTTTTAAGTCCTGCAGACTTTGATGTGGCCTGTAATCTTGTCCAGTGTATTAGGATATTCAGATTGAAGAAAAGTGTAAATTAGTACGGAAGCTCTCGTCCAACTCGTTTTTTTGTCTGGGTTTTTTGGAATATTCCGCAGCTCCTAATTGGATGAATGGATTTATTTTGTTTTTGGAACAACCATGGTGAGGCTTCTGTTTAATCTCCGCGGGCCCCTCATCCTGCTTCCCCACCCACTCACCAGATTGATTGTATCTAATACCAGACAATGGCCTCAATGAATTCAAGTAGGTTTTTTTTCCCCCACTCGGATAGACAAGAAAGGGAATCATTTGCATGCAGGTGACATGTTCAAATGGGGCAAGGTGAGATGAATCAAAATGCAACTCAACAGTTTTCTAATGCTTTGACCTAATTATGCACCCATTTTTCTGCTTTCTTTTTTTCCCACACCGGCTAGTCATATCCCATTCAACCATATTCAGGATTGGTTTTGATGAAAAAAGTCTCTGCTGATTCACTGGTTCTCTGTAGTTTTGCTGACTTTGAATTGAATTTACTGGAAGATTTATTTTAAAAAAAAGAGAAAAATGCTCAACCATAAGTCGTGCAGAAACCAGATGAACCTTTTCTTTCATTGATCGGCTGTATTAGTGAGTACTTCCTCTTCAGGATGCTCTTAAGGTTGGACATATCGTCTTACATCCTCATCCTGACCACCGTAACCACAACATACAAACTCAGTGGGCAGGAGACTACACTCATGTAGACCAAACGAGCAACATAGAGCGCAAGATTCATGACGGTGGTGTATTGATCCGGGAGGAAATTTAAATCGTGTTTATAGGAAATTACTTAGATCACGCAACAGACGCTGAACTACCTCGATGAACATGTGAATAGCATGGAAAGGCAGAAAGCATTGATGTATGTGGAATATTGAATTTAGTCTATAAAACACAGGTGACAAGCTGTTGTACAGGTCACTGATTTATTCTCTGTTCTGCAGCTATTTGTCCAAACCTTTGACACATAAAGAGAGAACATAGCAGAATAATTTATTAACTTGGAAGCTTTGTCATTTATGTACTTGATCGTTGCTTGTTGGGCATAAAAATACTGATTTCAGACACTTATGTAGCTCATGTAGCCTAGATATGAAAGAGTGAATGACGTGCTATTATCCTGTATCCAACTCACTCTGCTTTGTGGAGCATTTTTTAGCATATGACAGTCTTATCACTCTGGTCCAAGAGGGTTTTAACACACCACTGGAAAAAAAGACTCATACCATGCCCCCAAAATGAGAAGAGTGGGAGCTAAGAAATAAAAGAAAATGTTCCAGTCATTGCCACCACCCTGCTCCACTGTCTGGGCTGACATTAACACTGAAATGAGAATGACCTCATCATACGTTCAGCCAAATCATCATAAATGACATGATATTAACTCCACCAGACAGCTTTTTTTTTTCTTCTTGGGCAGTTCTCCATTTTGCTGGAGTTTGTGGTTCTGTGCCCTTGTTATCTGGCCCTCCAGACTCTACTCTCACTGTGAGGCAGAGGAGCAGAAAGATGGCAGTAATTCATTTTGTGCCACGCCACAGGCAAGGCTCTTTTTCCCTTCTGCCCATTACCTCCAGACCAGACTCCGAATCTCAGCAGGACACCGCTCCCTTTCCGCTCTGGCCCAGACCCGCTGTACTCCAGGGGGCTGAGGTTAGTGGACGACCCACTTCGGATTCTGTCAGCACCAGCCGCAATCATCCGAGGCACTCCACTCCACCTCCAGGAATACTGCAAAAGATGGCAGCCTCATAGTCAGTCTGAGTGGGGGAGCAGTGGATGGTTCTTTTCTCTTCATCCAAAATAAACTCTACCCCAAAAACATCACTGCCTGTAGGACCTCCAGCATCTGTTTTAAAATATTCTTGGAATATTGGTTTGAATGCACTTTTTGATCTATTTACACACAGAGAGACATAAAAACAACAAGGAAAATTATAGTGCAGGAGGTTAAATTACTTCTTTTTACCCCAATAAAATATTTAAACAACAAAATTATAAAACAGAAACCCCTTTCTACCCTTGTATCTTAAAGAAAATTGACCTCTGCTATTAAATTGTTTGGGAAGATGAGACTTATTTGTAGAACACAAACCATATATTGTATTTGTATTTGTATTTTACATAGCTATTTAGCTTATTGGCAATATCCAAAAATAGCTTTGTATTCTATTATGGTTTGTTGTTTCATTTTAAGGAGGAATGGTTCTGTGTCTTTTCGAAAGGTAAAATATTCTGGATTGAAAAGCTTTAAGTTTCAATTACATCCCAGTGTTTTTTAAATGAGAAGATGCACATCAAATTCAAGATGCTTGGATGTTTATGAGTTTAGAGTGGCATGATGGAAAAGCTCTTTTTTTTTGTAATATTGCCACAAGACCTAATTTGTTCCCCCGGCAAGCATTTGGGTTTGTTTTTTTATCTTCATTTTGACATGTTGTTGTTCATGAGGAGAGCAAAAGAATATATCCCATTAACAGGCTCTCTCCTATCTCCATACATAAATCACTGACATGGAAATGAAACTGTTCTGACAAAAAGGGAGATGGATAGAGGAATACAAATGCAAAAACATTACACACACATTCATGCCTTCCCCTCCTCTCTCCCATATCACATAAAGGCACTTCAGCAATTGGAACAACTTCTGAATGGACAATTAGGGATGCAACAAAAGTCTGAAGTGATTTAAAAGGAAAAAAATCTATCTGAGAGGACTCTTGTACATAATTACATCTGAGTTTCTTTTCACAGGACGGCAGATTCAGCTAATCAATGTGGACCTAGTCGTCGATTCTTTGTTAAAGTGTCCCAAAGCCATGGATTTCTGATTACTGTGACAACAATTATATTTGTCTTTTGGTTGTGCGAAACCTTTTCCTAAAACCTTCACCCTGCCCTCAGCTTGGCCACAGATGATTGTCTCTGATTAGCTGTCACCTGTCAGTTAGGACACCTACAACATAGTTCCAGTCAGAAAGAAAGATAAAGCTTTAAAATTGTACCTTCATCATTTCAACTTCCTTTCAAATAAATCATGTTTTTTTCAGGTTCATGTGGCTGGTTGTTAATACTACAAATCCCATAAGCCTCAATCTCTGTTGCTATGCAGAGGTCAGAGGTGTGAATCAAAGCTGTAGCAAATTCTGAATATTTAGTGAAGCTATTTAAACTGTAAACGTAGCCAGCTTACCAAATTTGCTCAAAGAGTTAGCTGTTAGCATGGCACACAGGCAAATTTAATCTAACAAATGTCGTGTCCTTATAATAACTCCTCCAACTTTGAAATTATATATCAAACTGTAGGTATCCATAGCAACCAAGACTCCAGAAAAAAAAGGCGGACTATGAAGCCAATATGACATAGTGGTCAAACGGTGTAATGACAACAATGATGCCCGTCTCGTCCACTGCAAAAGAAGTGACTGTAAAATGGTGGATATATTTATAGAGTGTCACAACCCCTGCGAATTGACTTGTTTCACGATCAGAATTCGATCCATTCGGTCCAGTAACATCTGGAAAGTCTAGAAGATTTGCACATTAAGTTATTTTATCCCAATTCAAGTTAGGGTAATTAAACTTTCTTGGCTTCATGCACAACTGGACAGCCTCCAGTGTCGCCTCCAACACTGTATTCAGTCCTCTTTATACATCTGTGATAGGAACAGTGCTTGCTAACTCATCTAATCTTTTTCAATAGATTTTCCTCATATATTCCTATAAAGATCCAATATATGCTTGACAATAACAGCAGTGGAACTTGTAGGCTATTACTCAACCAGAAGCATGAAATCCCTGATCTTTGTCCTCTTTGTTCGGGATAAACTCACAGATTGACCCGATGGTTTGACACAAGAGAGGGCAGCTCAAATCACAGCCCATTATCCCACATACCTCCCTGAGGAAGAGCTGACATTTACTCACTTAAATCTATCACATCCTCTCCTCTATATGCCTCTGTCACTGCTTCTCTCTCTGTTTTTTGGGATAACTTTGGCTTCTAGTCGACAATGTGACCCAATCTGAGAGGTGCTCCAGCTTCGTGGTGAACTTTAGGGGATTGCAGCTGCAAAAACAGCCCACTGATGATGCCTGCAGAGCCCATGAGGATCTCAAATCCTTTTGAGAGACAGAAAATATGACTCCCAGGAGCTCTGATGTGCATGTACTCCTGCAACAGGCAAACCTGGATACAAACAAAGCACTTACTTGAGATAAGTAGCTGCATTCACCTAATCTTGGCTGCTTTTGGTCATGTCCCAGTAATTATAATATCACTCCACAATGTGCAGGTATACTTGAAGTAAATGCTGGGTGTAGAGAAAGCCTTGATGAAGTGGATGAAGTGTGATGCTGATAGCGCCAGTGATTGGCTAGAACACAAGTCTCTTTGATCTCTCTTAAAGGTTAAGAATAGTGCATGCAATTTATGTTTTATTCATTTTATGAGTTTTCCAAAGCAGACATTCTTTTTGGAGATGCCTTTTATATCTGTCTGAAGAAACAATCTTTTTTTTTTCTTTTTTTTTTTGGTCTGCAAATGAAAAAAACTAAAAAAGAGTGACCACCAACCAACAGAAATAGTACAATAAAACAGATCTGGTAAGTAATGTTCTAGCAGAGGGAGAAAGCAGAGCTATACAACATGGTTTTAGCCAGCAAACATACAGGATTAAATAAGTTTCCCTTTGAGAAATTAACTACTACACAAAGTGGAGATAAAAGAAGAGACAGAATAACGAGGCCTGTTTGCCTATTCAGAGGGTTTAGCCATGTATTAAAAATCATACCGTTAAGCTTCCTGACAGATGCTAATGAAGTGATGTTTACATTTTTGATTCGCTGCCTAAACAAAGATAAGACATGCTCTCGGAAAACAGCAAGCCCTGCAATCCAAACACATCCATTGAGCCTGTCACCAAAGACATGACAGCTTTCTTCCCTACTAACAACAATGAGCGACTCATTTCCATATTAATGAGAGAAAAGAAAGGCAAGTGGATGGGAGGGGGGGAGTTGAGCGCGGAGGGGGTGATGTTGCTTCTTGTTGTCTTGGCACCTATTGACAGAGTCTTCAAATAGGTTGTTAATGACCAGCCTAAAACACAGGGAGCAGCCTGTGGAGTAATCATATCAACATGTTGCGTATGCATATCATGCTGCGTGCTGTCGCCATGCCTCCTATGCGGTTGCTCTAAATGTTTGGGCATTGTTGAAACACACAAGACAGATATGCACACATTCATACAGGGACACATGTGTGCGCATGTATACTCACTCATCCATAAACACCACATACACACAGCACTTAACATCTTGTACAATAAGAGACATCCTCATCCCACAGGAAGCAGGCTTCAGTACACCCAAAGGGTAAATACAAAATTAGCAGCTCTAGAGTACTCAGGGCCAAATCTAGGGGGGATACAAAACATCTGTTAGATCCCACAGTATTTACTCCCCATAACCTTTAAAACAAATTGCTGTTACTCTAACCTACAAGCTAAATTTCTTTTATGCAAATGTAAGTCCATTTACTAGTCAGGGGGAATGCTTCTCAGAATGTGAAACAGTTGTATAATGTCTTCTATGTCTTTATTAAGTCTAACAAAATAACTTCTTCGTATCATCAGGGTATCTCAGCTTGGGCCTGGAGGATTTTTGTGACTTGTGTTAAAATCAAGTTGGAGCTTAAACCTTTTTTTGGCCACTTGGTGGCAGCAGAAACCAGTTCTGAACACAACAATGACAATGTGGTTGTTAGCAAACAGTTGCTCATACAACCAGCAGTTACGGAGCAACATTTGGAGTCATGTTTCTGGCCATCTGGCAAGTCTAAGTCCAATATTCCCTCTCTTTTAGCTCTGTTTTTGGTTTCTACCAACCAAATATCTAACTCTTTAGCTACTAAATGCGCCACTATGTTCACCAGCTAGTCACTAACTGTGTCTGTCTGCTATTTGATGCTGAGCAGATAGTGTACAGCTGCCTCCTGCGGCCATAAACAAAACTATGAGAGCCGTGAGAGTGAACCCAAATAGTAAAGTTGCGGGTTGGACAACTAAACAATAAGCTGAAACTTTCTATAAAGCTCTGTAAAGCCAAATTATTATCTGAAACATTATTAATATAAAAGTATCTATTATAGTTACTTTAACCCATGTTAAGGACTAAAAGTTATTCTGTTTAGGTTTGTGATTCTCTGAGGCATTTATTCTAACACTTGACTCTGAGAGGCATTTCCTAGACATAATCTTCCAGTTCATAGTGCATGTCATTAGCCTCCTAAATTACAAACATCATTAGGAGAATTGATTCAACTTAGCCTCCTGGGGGGCTTCAGTCTGCTGTTCCGACATGGCGGGGAGCTCATTTTGAGTGTGGTGTCAATCCTATTTCACAAGTTCAAGCGGACCCATTGGGGGTCTGAGCCGTTCACCCCCTCTTTATCCCCACATAGTGAGGCCCTGCCACCTCATTAGCAACAAAAAAAAAAAAAAAGAGTTGACTCTGTGTGTGTATGTGGCTGTGTGTGTGTGTGTGTGTGTGTGTGTGTGTGTGTGTGTGTGTGTACAGCTTTTATGTATGTTGGGCATGTTTCAGCCTCTTACTAGGGGAGATGAAGTCATTGTGGCACACTGACCTCTGCAACAACCTCAAATGCTGCGCCATTGTGGGGAGCATCGCTGGGGCCATGCTGTGACAACGGTAGAGAGGACTGACGCCGATTTTTATTCAGAAAAGAAAAAGTGTTACATGTTTCTGTGGTATTTTGTGTTACCGTGTTTTTTTTCTACGAATTCAACCAAAAAAATCTGAGAAATTATATTGTTGTAACTTACCAAGAAATGGAAAGTATTGTTATGAGCCAGTGCATCAAAATAGTGCTTGAGCAGAGTATGTAGAGGGAAATCATTTTGATAAGAGTCTGCAGGGTGGTTGAAGAGTGTCAAGGGAAAAGCAACTGAGGTATAAGAGGGGAATTGACAAATAGAAAAACGACTACACACAGCTACGCAAAGACAGCATGAGCAAATCATCAAATTTTGAACACATTCGCTCCTCGAATTCTAATGCAACATGGTCCTTGTACTCTGCAACAGACACTAATTCCAGCCCATCTAAGAAACATGGTGATGTGCCTTCAATAATTCATCTGGAGATTGATAGATGTGTGTCTCCAGAGACCGTAGTGTGGATAGTATGTTGCTCAGCTCTCCACAGAGACTCGCTGTGAACTCTGCCTGTGAATTTGTGAGTATTGAGATCAGGGTCAGAGTTCAACATAAGAAGGTCTCAAATGGTGCTACATTGAACCCGTACCTCCTCTTCTAATAGGATGGCAGAAATCCCTTTAATACTTAAGACTGCTCTCCATCTCCACTGAGATGTTTTATGTTGATGCGACAGTATATTGGATGTGGACTCTAGAGCACATGCAAGTATGGTTTTGCATGTTGAAAAAAGGCTAAGAAAGCACTTTGTAGTCTGCTGACAATGCTGTTACAAAAGTATCTGTAATATTTATGCTCTTTATCAATTCCACAATATTTGGCTTAAAGTGAAACATGTGAAAAGGCTGTAGTTAAAAATGATGAAAAGAGAATTGCTAAAGTATTATTGCCGGCTTTGATTTAACTTCAGATCTGATAACAGAGAACAGAGAACATTCTTCTATATTTCTTCTTTTGTTATCTTTTCTTTTTTCTTCACAGATTGCTATTTGTGTGATCCTCAACATATGCACTGTTTTCGCAGTGTATAAGGAGAGGGCGCCTTAAAGGTCGTCTAAATGTGCTGTGCTGACATAATAGGGGGCAAGACATAATAAAATAGCCTTTGTCGTGACTGAAAGCGCCACTTGATTTTTGTAAACAATGTACAATCAGTCCCAAACATCAATAAAATCATGGCTGTGAGATCCAACAACACAATTTCACCACATTCATTTTCTGCATAATTATCCCACTGAGGGGCTGTCTCTTTGTGCTATACCGCCACACACCCCCACATGTAGCCAGCATTCTGACAAGAGGTGGACAGATCAATATTGGAGCATATGGAGGCCTGGGCAGAATATAGAAATGAAAAGTGGAAAATGGGATATAGATAATTGAACTCGCAGAGCACTCTGACTGGCACTTCATACAATCTGCTGCCATTTACTTGACCTCACGGAGTGACCACGCAAAGTGCAGAAATTAGACTGAAAATGAAATGTAGATGTAGCCACTGTAGTCGCGCTATAGCTGGGCCACTCTTCCAAATGTATATCAGAGGCAAACCCTTCATGGATGAATGTGATGACGTGGATCAATGCTTGTTCTTTGTGCAACAAGTTACAAGAAAGGACAGTAAAAAAAAAAATCAATCATGTGATGTCACCCATGAACCCTTGCATTCACAAAGCACTTGGGGTCACGTGCTTTGCCACATAGTCGTGTCAAATCAATCGCGCTCGGGTGAGTCCAGTGTGTACACACACAGTCAAACAATATTTAGTACAACTAAATGAAATTGTCTGCCCTTACAGATGCCACGGCGTTACATGCAGAATAATCCCTGTAGAGAAATCAACAAACATAATCAATATCAGTAGTGGACATTCTTACAACGCATGTTCTGTGAAGAATGCTCCATGTACCCGAAGACGAACATCTGTACTTACGTCTACACTCACCATTTACTCACTTGACTGTGTTATTTATGAGCTTTCATTCAGAAGCATCCCACTGTGATCAATTCAAAGGAGGACCATTAATTATAAGTACAGCGTGTAAGAGTGAAACACAATATCACATGCTCGTATAGGGCCCTATAACATCTGATTATTATGTTAAAGAAAAAACCATCAGTTATAGATTCACTGCAGACTTGACAGTATCTGTTCAGCCAAAAAGACCACTACAAAAGAAAAACAGATTTTCTCACTTAGCCTTGTATGAGGCCTTGCAGGTAGTTTCCCAGATTTTGAGATATCCATCTCCAAAACTCTCTTCTTTATCCAATACAATGGAGGTGAAGGGAATTTTATTCTCTGGACTTTTTGCATTGTTATCTGAACTGATTCTTTCAAAACTTTTGCAGTTGTGTCCGTGAAGACATGTCCCACATTTCTGAAGAGGTTTCTTAAATTTCTGATGCCACCCAGTTAATTAATGAAATTATGCGTTTACGTTGCTTAAACCAGCACTAATTGTTTTTTATGTTCACCAGCTAGTCGCTAACTTTGTCTGACAAGCTGTTTGGTGTTGGGCAGGTGGTGTACAATGGGTTTATCAGAGCTTTTTCACTTCAAAGAGCTGCATGCTCCACCGAGAAATCATAGGCCGTGGTGGCCTACAGCTCTGTACTTTGGTATCACGTCTTCTCATCTCTGCTGTGACCTATCTCTACAAAATAAAAGTCCCCTCTGTCAGGGGACTGCAGAATTCTTTGTAGGATTTGTCACAAGGTTCGACACTTTTCATGTTACATATTGTCATTTAGTGCAGTTTACTGATTCATGCAACTTTAAAGTTAATAATTTAAAAATAAAAGTGCTGCTACTTACTCCATAGACCTCAGTGTCAACTGATTTGTATTGGGACTAGGTATTTGATCAAAAAGTAGTTCCAAAGAACGCTGTTAACTGTGAGGTTTGTGCCTTTTTCTCACAGTAACAGGATCATAATTTTGGGAAAGATTGTTTTTAAATGTTGAATACTTTGAATGCTGTGTTTACCACAAATAAAAATCCATTCACCTCCATTTTATTCTGTTTTCTCCTTGCACGTGAGAGGAAAAGTATTTACATGGCTAAATGGGGGTAAGTGACATTTTCTTTTTCCTTGTGATTTGAGTGAAGTGACCTTTTAATGAAAGTGATTTTCTCTTTCACAACAAACATTCATTCCTTGAAAAAAAAAAAAAAAAATCACAATTGACCACATCATTTTTGCTTACCATGTGAGCAGAAGGTGTGTGTGTGTATGTGTGTGTGTGTGGTGGTGGTGGAGAAGGAGGAGGAGGGGGTTTTCTTCTTCTTCTTGGTTTATGTCATTGGTTTAAACGACCCAAGACCCCGCCTTGATAAAACAGGAGAGTTAGACACAGTGTGACTACAGCCAAAGAGAGAGGGGGGGAGACAGAGAGGGAGAGGGAGGAAAAAAATAAAGCAGTGAAACAGTTAGACAGACACCTACTCGGCGTATTTTAATAAACAAGGACGCACTGTAGCCTGCTCTCTGTTAGGCTGTCACTCCTCTCTCTCTCTCTTCCCATCTGCTAAAAGAAGAAGAAGAAGAAGCCGCGTTTTCTTTCTTTTTTTTTTGTAACGCATTTCGGAGGATTAATAAGGTGGGATCAAGAATTACTCCAAAATCTTCACATGAAACATTTCTCCCCGAAGCGCGGATGATGCTGCCGCCGCCGACGTGTGCTTGAAGAAGAAAGTCGGCTTCTCAACTTGCGATTTGACATCATTCGCCCAGGTAAAGACTACATTTTACCGCCGCTTTTCACCACCAGTTTCTGGTGTTTCTGATGAGAGTTTTAGCTGTGGACTGGCTGCAGTCGTGTGTTTGTGTGTGGTGGTGGTGGTGGTGTTGGTGGTGGTGGTGGTGTTGCTATTGGTGGTGGAGGGGGTTCAGGTCCGCATACAGCTCTGACCATGTGTGTCCACCTTACTGCGCCATGAAGATGGGGGGTGGGATTGGTCGGGTGGGTTGTACACACCGGGGACGTTATATCTGACCACGTAAAAAAAAAAAAAAAAAAAAAACCGGCTGTAACTGTCAAATGTGGACGCGAATTAGCCCGCGTTTTTTCCTTCCCCCCCATCTCTCCAACGCTGCCATTAGTGTCCCTCACCTTTTTATTTATTTATTTTTTTTTATATACATTGCAAGGGTATTCGGGGAAAGACGCGGATTGTTTTTGCATACAGCGAGACCCAGTACGGAGTGTGTGTGTGTGTGTGTGTGTGTTAAAAGAAAATAGGAAGTGCATTACTAGAGTGTGTGTGGAGTTGTGTTGTGCTTTCTAGTGAGCCTATCCGCTCATAAATGCTATCAGTACCTCACACTTGACTCGACTGACTGAGTTTTTGTAGGTAAAACAGTGTAAGACGTCATCCTGTGTAGTCTTAAGCCTAATTCCTCCTCCTCCTCGTCCTCATGCTGCTGCTGCTGCTCAGCCTGTGCATCTTTTCATTTAAACACAAGTCATTACTACAGAGCACATCTGCTCACTGACCCTTTTACATGTATTTGTTTCTGGACACATTTTTTTTTTTTTTTTAAACTTCTCCAGAGGAGCTTTTTAAACTTTCCCCACAAACCATAAAAGCAGTGGATCAAACGCCTGCATCCCACCTCAAAAAAGGATTGTGTGGTTTAAAAATGTGGAGGCTTGCACATTTGCAGGTGTTGCAAAGTAAAGTGTGGAGATATAAACTTATCATCATGATGCCCTGGTGGCTCCAGGCTGTGACTTCGAGAACCACCAGAGGAGAATAACACTGTTTTTTTTTTTTTTTAGTAGTTCCCCGCTCTTTCTGCCTTTTCATCCGATCATAATCTTGTTTATACCGAGTTGATATTTGCACTCAGGATTTAGCACCATAGCTGACTTAACTCAAAAATCGGTCAGTAAAGTGCTTCTTATGTTTACAGCCACTGTTAGGTGCTGGCAGTGTATGAATGAGCCGCTAATTGCCTTGTGTTAACTTGTTAATTACACACACTAAAGTATTCCTACACATTATTGGGCTAATTAATTCACTGATTACTCTCAAAATATGACAACAGGACATGTGTTGGATTAATGAAGAGTTAGAGTTATCTTAATTCCGTATCACTCATCATTAAAAACATCATTGTCAGTCATTTGTTCGTGTTAACAGAGATGATTTCTATTCTCTTGGTGCAAGACCTTTAAAATAAATAAATAAAAGGATTTATTAATAAGAACTTGGATTTTGATGCCTGAAAGCTGAATAGAGGATGACATTGGTAAAGTAGCTCTTTGTCTGTCTAATGGGTGCCCATGTGTATTGGGAGGGAAAGGGGTGTGTGTGTGTGTGTGTGTGTGTGTGTGTGTGTGTACGTCTGAAGGAATATAAGGCCACTACAGATGTGTGCAGCTTGGACATCTGCTCTGTTGCCGGCCATTGTCAAGGAAGCAGTTAAGATGGTGGGCAGCTCAGCACAACAGAGCTCCCTTGTCAGAAAGCTCCATTAAACTGCTCCAGTCACAAGTGCAGCAGGGTAGTGGTCATAACGCTGAGCAGTGTTCCTTTTCCTCACATGCCAGGTACATTCACAATCATTACTGTCTTCCTTGGGACAATCAGTTCTTCATTCATAACCAACAAACTTGCCATACATAAGTTGAGATAGTGCTTTTCTTTTGCACACCACCACTCCCCTTTCTTCCCCACTTACCTTCCCACATTGTGAGGCAGTGTTATCGTTTAGAAATGGGGAACTGTCGTATTTCCAGAGAGGAAATTGAACAGACTCAGTTAGTCGACCCCGTGAAGAGCCTGCCCTCTGCCATCCTCTCCTGTGTTGCCGAGCAGCACCCTATCACTCAAGGCAATTGAACGTCTCTGAGGGGACCTCTGTTAGCCCCGTGCAATATTTATTACCATCCATCATCCAGAGACTCTCGCTGTACGGGTGAATAACAGTGGCTGCTAAGTTCTGTGTTAAAAAGTTCCCTCGCCAGTGACCATTAGAAGGGATTTATGGGAGCAGCTTCCCTGGAAGTGCTGCGGAAGCGAGACGGAGCATGTTTCAGAGTCGCTGCATACCCGCTGGGCTGCGGTACCAAATATGTCACGGATAAAATTCTGACAGGTTGAAGAGCCGCGCCGAACTTCTCTTTTCCAATTCAAGTTTGTCTTCTTAATGGATTTTAGTGCTCGGATTAGTCGACTGGAGGAAAATTAATCTACAATGTTGATAATTGATTCATTGTTAAAGTCATTTATCAAGATTAAATGGGAAACGTTTGCTCATTTCCTCTTAAATGTGAGGACGTGCTGCTTTTCTCTCTTGTATATCATTATAAATTGGATACTTTTTTGGTTTTTTTTGCAGTTGGTTGGACCAAAAAGGCTTACTGAAGATGTGATCTTGAGCTCTGAAGGGTTGTGATGGGCATTTTCACTCATGTTTGACTCTTTCTAGGCTAAACAATGAATCACTTCATAGATATTGTAAGTGTTCATTGGTGCAGCCTTTGCTCTATCTAAACAGAAGATGGAGTGCATCCGCCCATAGTGTTATTACAGTAACTTTACATGTACATTTCATACATCATAATTATGCAATTTAATCCCAATATTTACAGCATTATAAAGGCAATCGTTAAAGCAAATACCCCTCTGTCTTCTGTGCAGTTATTTCCTTTGTAGCAAGTCTCAGCAGAGATAGTAACGATAATGATCTAATATTCACCCTGGTCTTTAATAAGGATCATCTAATGTATGCATACATTGCTGCTGCGCTGGTAAACCTCCCCTACATGTCCTTTGAGTGAGAGTGAGCGTATGTTGTGTGAAAATTAGTATTTCTGTGCGTGCTCACTACTTCTCGATATAGTCTTTGATCCTACGTTCTTTTTCTTTCTGACTCTGTCGAGATTGTTTGTTTGTCAGAGTTAAGAAAACAATTGGGATGAACGTGATAGCGGAGTGGAGCTATAGGGACGGGGCCAGCGCTGTAAGTGAATGCCTTACCGGCTCTTTTAGGCCAATTTGAATATGTGTTTTTAATTGGTCTCTGAAGGCTAAGATTTCTCTTTTTCTGCCTTCCTCAAAAGTGTCTGCATGATGTGACTATGTTGAGCTGAGGAGCCCGGGAGCAACGGTGTTCATTTGAAGCCCGGCGAACATGCTCATTATCTCCAACCAAAGGCAAGATTGATTTAGCTGAAAGCGTGGGTAATTTTTGAAAAAGAAAAAAAAAAAAAAAAAAAAGAAAACACGGAGGTAGAACTGTAAACTGATCAAGTCAGAAATCCGTTGCCACGGATCGCTCTCGGTCAAAGCGGATAAGTTTAAAACGGAGCGCTGCAGTTGAGACTACTCAGTATCTTCGCTACTCACAGCAACTAAAGGCGCCATCACTCAACCGGAGCTACTCTCTCATGGCTTCAGATCTCCTCTAACCTTTTAGAAATGGTATATTGAAAAGATATCTCAAAGAAACATTTTGCTTGTCATTCCCATTACTTTGCTCTCCTGAGGCATTCTGCATCTTCATTTTTTAGCACATTGAAGTGTGTGTATGTGTGTGTTTGTGGGGGTGGGGGCTATCAGATTTTTCCCCTGTCATCGCTTACTCCCCCTTGCTATAATTTCATTGACAGTGGCAGAGATTGTGTTTTCTGCAGCTACACAGGGGTAAAGGATAATTGGAGCCGTGAATTTCTTTTTCTTGGTAACGGGGAAAGTGGAACCCTGTGCCAGCGCTATTCTCTGTACCGTACAAAGGGACAAGATCCAGCGATAGGGCTTGCATAAGAGATCTACAGTATTCTCTAACACAAACAGATGTATTTTAGTCTGGCTGAAACTAGTCGAGCTGAACCTCATGTGGTTTCAGCATTGGCTAGCAGATAGGAATTTTTCTGCAGTTATTGGATTGGATGTAACAGTCACTCTGTGCTTTTATCTTGCACCACTCTACATTAGTATCAGGGGAGAGTGAGGCCGCCATGTAATAAAGTGGAAGTACATTGTCTTTCAGCCATGTAAAAGGTCAAATAACTCTTGTACTTTTGCTCCTGTTGGCGATGTCGGAGACAGTCCTGTTAGCGTTAAGGTATGATGTCGTCGGGCAGAGCGGCAGCACAGCAATTAGAGTTATTAATTATTTTCTTACAACTTAATACTCGTTCATTTAATGCATATTAATTGATGTGCTCCTGAATCCACACTCACATAATCCACCAAGGATTTCTCAAAGGCAAGCACAAAAGGCTTTTATTATCTTAAGGAGGAAGTGGTCTTTTGGGACATAAAGTGCCCCTGCTCAATTGTGTATTACATTATGAAACAGACATAAGTGAAATGAAATTACAACGTATCATCAGCACGGTGAAGGATCCCATTGAATAATTACCTCGGCAGAGCCATTGTTGTAATGTCAGACTCGTTCTTTTGGATGTGATGGAGGGGGGTTTAGGAAGTCCTCATGCAAGGGAGTAAAAAGCAGTTTCAAGGTTAAACTGTGTGAAGGCCAAATGTTTGGGGAGGGTGGATTAATTTCATGTCCCATAATGTGATTTGCAATATCTCCTCCTCTCCTGCCCTTGGTCTCTTTGGAGATGTGCAAGCCTGATGAGAGCTGAGGGCAGGGGGGCTGCCGTAACTACCGCCTGCATTTATAAGTGTTTACAGGACCACTAAATGGAATTATGGGAGATGATGCATGCTTACAAATTCGCCATCATTCCCAGACCCCCCGTCTCATTACTGAATACAAATTCAGCGCATATCCTTCTGGTGCACAGTAAAGAAAATTAGCTTTCTCTCATACATGCAAGCGTGCACAAACACAGTCACTTACATAAATACATACAAACGCGCAAACACAGGATGGGGGGGTGGTTCCTGGAAAATCACTGTGCATCATTAATTGCAGGGCAGGCAAGGAGGGAGAAGGACCACCACGATAAGAGCAGCAAGAGCCCTTGCTGTTCAGACGCCCTAAGAAGCTTGCTGTACTCGACACTTTATCACACAGTATCTGCAGCTCATCCTCGCGTATCTGCATATCAGCCCAGAGCCCGGTTAATGAATCTGTTGCATTGTCTCGTTTCCTTGCAAATTCCATGTAATACAAATGTCTTCATAGATATGTGTGCATTTCACAGAGCACCATTAACATAGATAAATTTGAACGAGCGCAAGGAAACCTCACAGCATGTGTGCAATATGAGGAAGTGATAACATCAGAGATTGAGGTCGACATAGGTAGTGAGTGGGTGGGCTGTAGGCTTTTCGAGGGGGTGTGGTATCACTGGTAGCGTTTCCTCCCGACTGTGTAGAACCCTGAAATGTATGGGTGTTCTGTAACATGAATAAAAAACAAGAATTGTAAGGATATAATGTGAGATTTTGGTTAGCTTTTATATAATACAGATAATTAGGAATCGGGTCGGGTACCAGACTTCGATACTTTTATGGAATTGACAGAATTGCTTATCTATAGTCCGTTTCTTCATTTTAGTCCAGTTATCCGGGTTGGTTTCTTCATCTGCTCCTAGATCTTTCAACAGTTTCCTCCTTTGAAGTGAGTAATTGTACCATAATGTGTACTGTAATTTTCTTTTGTTAAAAGTGGTATAGAAAAGAAGTATTTTTCAGGAACCAGTATTGAAGTTAAAGTGTCTGTACCGGTATTAAACATTGTTCAACAATAATCATGAGGCACACTGACACGCTGCTTACAGTAAATTCCAGCTTACAAAGCTGAAAAGTAATGCTGCCAATGTATATGTTAAAATGTAATGCTTTTTGCTGTATTTTGGCTTTATCAAGGCCTGAAAGTCAACATAACCAAACAGTGGACCGGTTTTATTTCTTACTTTTACTATAATGTCCTGAGATTTAATCAGAGCTAAGCCTTTTCAAGTAATTTTTCCTTTTGTCCCCAATTTGGTATGGACAATTCCCCTTATACTACTCCACTGATCCCCTGGGGAAGGGTGTAGACAGCCATGTGATCTTAGAGCCACATGACACCCATGTCTTTTCTCCTGACTGTGAGGGAGGGTTCCCTGAGGTTCTCCAGATCCCACCCACCACTGTGCAGGCAACCCACCAAGCTAGTAGGAGCAAGGATGTGAACCTCACTGGTTACCTACCTCCAAAGTATGTTTGTCAGAATGAAAGGTCTGCTATCGGGAGCTACAACTACTAAAAAAAAATCTGATTTATTGTCAGTCTTACACTGTCAATTCACAATCAGCTCAAATATTGACAAGAATAATTAGCAGCTTGTGTAGGGGATTAAATTTAACATAAGCTGACCAGGCACTCACACCAGCAGCAACAACAGGACACGAAGTGACTCGTAGTCATTTATTTTCGAAAGAGTGTTGAGAGACGAGGAGCGGAAAGGTGGCCATGTGGTAAATGGACAGAGTGGCGTGTTCAATTTGAGGCAACATTAAGTGGACCTTTTGCCAAAATTAGAAAATACAAAATGGACTGTCTGAGGTGGAGAAAATGTACTGAAGTGGTCACTAGGTATATTTCCAAGGAGAGGGCGTTGGGTCATACTGGGAAAGCTTTTCCCTTAAATGTATTTATGTCTGAAAGGACGTTGAAGTGTTGCGTTGAACGCGTTGAAAGTGATTTTTTTTCCTTTTTCAACAGTGATCTACATCAGGTTTGCAACTGTGGGCTCTATCATCGCTGTTATAAAAAAAAAAAAACCTGCACAGCTGTGAAGATTTGCCCATTGTGACAGCTCCAGTGGGCGTTTTACGGTTGGGATGATAGTCGAGTAACTGTAAGCAAACGTATGCATGCTTGGAAATTGGTTTTCCACATTTGTTTTATGTATTGCTGTTGTGTCAGACTAGTGAATATATGTAGGAACTGAATTTACCTGCTCTTGCTTTTTTTTTTTTTTTTCTTTTCTATTTGCACGCCCTGTCCGTGTCACAGTCGCTGCTTTAGTTTTCCAGTGAAATCTCATCTTGTTCTCCTGTGAAAGGAGCAAGGAGAGAATTGCATACAAATGCTGTTCCAGGTGTCCGTTGCAACATGTCTTAGCATTTAAAAACCTCTCCCAGGACATTCATTGTGTACTTTGCTGGGGGATGACCCTCCCACCTTTTACATCCACATATACACACACCGCACAAAAACAATACACGTCTTTCCCTTTGGATGTGGTGCTCTGTGCATCAAATTGCTGCTCCTTTTTTTCCCCCCCTGCTTTCCAGCAAAAGCTATATTTCATTGAGCTCAATATCACCTTTCCTTGCAGTGAGGGATCTCTTATTTTTGGTTTCATGTTGCCTCCTCTCCGAGTGCAGCTGCAGTTTGATGTAGAGCTTGAAGTTAGGTTTGATCCACCTCTCACCGACTTCCCACTTTGGTCAATTGTTAAGGCTTATTCAGACCAACAACTGCGCTATGGCAACTAATGCAGGCTTCCTCATTCATTTCAGTCAGACCACTGCGTTGGTGTTTTATCATCAACATGATTACGAAATGGGAATGACAAGCAAAATGTTTCTTTGTTGCAATATACCAGTTTGAAAGCTTAGAGGGTAGAAGGGTAGTCTGCCAAAAAAAACGTTGTTCCTGGCTACTTTTGAGGCAGTGCATTGCAACAACACACTGTTTTATCAGAGCAAGTCCACTCACTTACCTGATATCTTGATGCACTGGGCTAATTTGTGGTTTACCTGCTGAGAATTTAAAATAATTGCAGCTGTGAAAACTTTCCTTAGTTACACAATCCTGCCTCAAAGGTGTGAAAACACCTCATGTGGCGTGTTTGGCATTTGAAAGGCCTTCAAACTGGACTCCCTGTACCCTATAGCAACAAAAATGCAGCCCTGTGTTATTGTCTGTCTGTGGTAAGTGCTGTTAGTCATGAGAAAGCAAGGACCAGGTCTGCTCTCTTGCACTCTCTAATCTCTTGTCATCTTGTGCTTTTTTCCTCTCCTCTCCCACTGCACGTATCCATCTCCATTCCCTCTCCACCCTCGTGAAGGTCTCATTGCTTATGTAATGTCTCTAAACATTTGTGCAGCATTAGGGGAAGTCAGGCATGCCAAAACTGTGCAAAACGTCCCTCTGTGCACCCCATAGAGGTGGGACAGATGGCAACCCTCGTTCCCAGTCTTGTAAACTGCCTGTGACAGGAGAGATGGCACATACACAGCTGAACTAGGGCAACGCTAACTAAGGCTTTACAGACAGTGGTGGACACAGTTGCATGCACACTCATCAGTGAGATTCTTATTATCAAAGCCGTAAAGCATCCCAGTTTGGTTCTCACCACATTGTTTTTGGCTGTTAATTACAGCGTAGTGTGTATGTGTGAAAACTTGATAATCGCTGCGAATGAAGCGTTGCGCTGCTCCACCTGCGACCCACGTTGCAGCTCACCTATAACGAAGGCTATCAGATTCTCGCATTACATCATCCATCACGATGTTAAAGAAGGTGACCCGGAGTTGCTTTCTAATTCAGTCGTTAATCACCGCCACAGCAGAATGCCGGGCGCTTTCACTTTGTTCCCCCTTAACAACTCTCTGGGCAGAGTCCATTACTGAGTAAACAGACAGTGAAACACAGAAGAAATGAATGAAGATGCCCAGCGCAGAACCCCCAGAGGTGAGATCAAATGGCAGTCCCGGTGATGATGAGGGATGTTTATAGCTGGCACTCTATTAAGAAGAGGCCCTTCCCTGCTGGCGCATAATGAACATCTACCTTGTGAAATGGTTGTTCTGAAGCTTTTTCCTTACACTGAATTACCGGTCATTTTCATCAAAATGTGCCCTAATTGCTCTCAGCGGCGAGTCAGGGGAAGGGCCACTGATAGAGAGAATGAGTTTTAGGGTAACTTGGCAAGGTGACTGGCTTATGGCAACATTAGCCGTGTTGATTTGAATAAATCTCCCAACGCCATCTTTCCCCCTTTGTATGTTAATGAAAGCCAGTTATGTCCTTAGAGGATGATATTTCAGGCCTGAACTCTTCTTCTTTTTTTCTGTGTACACGGCAACGCCTCCTCCAGATGTCCCCCACTGCGGGAGGCTGTGAGGCACATGCAAAAGGCTTACCGCCAACCACACACACACACACACACACACACACACACACACACACACACACGCACACACACGGATCATCTCTGGGCGGGGGCACTTCGGCTGACCTGTTATGAAATAAGCCAAGAGCAATGATAGCAGAAATAAGACGGAAGAGCAGTTGTAGGTTGTTTCTATCAAGAGTTAAATATTGTTGACAAAAAGGGCAGTGTGTGTGTGTGTTGGGGGAGAGTGGAAAACATCTCAGAAAGGAGAATGTTTTCGGAAACCACAGACAATGTACCATCTGCACACTGCGGGGTGTATGAACGACACTGGACTACTGCTGTGAGGAACTATTGCATTGTTATTAAATGGCTGTTGCCTCACTGGCAGCCATATTAAAGCCTCAGATCCTGTGCCTGATGCGAGGCAACGAGGAAGAGAGAAGGGGGGGCGGGGGTAAAAAAAAAACACCCAAAACCAGTCTGGTCTTCTGGACACGGTGACACGATGTGCAGCTGCGATGGCACAGATTAAAAGATGGCAGTACAAACTTCTTCAAAACGAAAAGGCAGAAAAGAGGCTTTTTTTTTCTCTCTCTCTCTCTCTCTCTCTCACTTTCTCCTCTAACCTCTCTACCTCCCTCTCCCCGCCCACTACCTCTATTGGCTCAGCATCTTATACAAGGTGCAGCGAGAGGACAGCTTTATTCCTACTCAGGAGCTGTGTCTTAAGAAATGCAAATTTAGCAGCTCAATCCATACCAGGTCTTGTTGTGAGGGGTTAGATTTTTCTTTTTTTTTACTTTAAACTTCTCTCTGTGCTCACCATGTTAACTTAAGACACTTTGTATCCCTCGAGCAGTTCATCTGCGAAATTAATTTAATCTTCCACTTGCTATACAGGCGTGTCTCTCTCTCTTTATGGCTGACGGGTGTGGAGATCCACTCCTGCTATAGCAGCGTGTTGACTTATTGATGCTCGGTGCCCTTTGTGCGCACCGAACTAGTGTCAGACAGTGCATGAAATGCCACTGAAGAGTAAGAGTTGATTAGCTCCTCTTGCTCTCCCTCATCTCATTCCCTCACATTCAGGGCAGTAAAATGACTCTTGAGATTGTGCACTCTGCTAACAGTTTCTTGTTAACTGTCTTTGTGCCAGAGGTTATTAAAATTATGTAGGATTTGAATGCACAGTCACTGAATTGTTGTCTTTCACCAAGCTTTCTGTGCTGCTCCCGCCTGTGTTGAAGGAAGAGTTGATTTTTTTTCTTTCCTTGAAATGTTTTTTAAACCCCCATCGAATAGGCTTGATGACAATTGTTGAGGATTCCGATTGCACGCAGCCTAGTTTAGTCACCTGTAACACGTTCAAGTGTTGTTTTTTTGTTACATTTATGTGGTTTTACAGTATCCAGTTGTCAGACTTTGCCATGTAAATAAATATAAGACTTTAAATTATTTAGTCTTTGACTCAAATTTCAGTCGATTAAATGTAATTATTCTAACAATTGTTTAAAGTCAGTGTAAAGTAAGAATAAATATGTTCTGAGTTTGTCAGACTAAAGGAGAAAGTGTTATTAACCACCCAGCCAAATTTGAATGATTAGAAATATCGACAAGTCTATGAAATTAGGTGTCAAAATCAGGTAAAAATGAGCAGTATACTCAGCTCCAGGACTGTGGGGGCGGGTCTGCAGAATGCACTGAAGCCACGCCCACTTGCGGGAGCAGTCAAGCAGCCATTTTGAAGCGACTGAAACGTGTCAGATGTGTGCAGAAAATGACATGACTAACTTTGAAACACTCAGAGCGAGATGAGTTAATCTCTATCTCTCTGCTAGGGGTGCAGGGGTATGCTCAGGGTGGCCTCAGCGTGTCATCGAGCCACACTTTAAGGACCGCCCAAAAAAATCCTGGACTGAAAACTGTTGAAAAACTGTTTTAACCTCTAACTCCACATTTCAGTTATATATAGTTCAAAGTCTTTTCACATGTTTTCAGCAACTATTTTCCAACATATTTAATGTATTTTGAAAGAAATCTCTAAATTGCCTTCACACAGATTTTAAGGGAATGTTGGGAAATCAGTTGTCTGGTGCTGGGATTGATTTTTTTTTCTTCAGGAAGCTGTCATGGCATGTGGCAATCCTGTACATGTTTATACACCGTTGAACACAATTTCTCCATACCAATCTCAGGTTTAGGAGTCAAATTTAGCACTGGTGGCAGAACTGGGTTGGTTGAGGAGACAGCATGTTCAGGCAGTATTTGGTGGAGGGCATAAGAGATAATTTTGTGCCATTACAGGAACCAGTTATGGACTCATCACCGTCTTTACCTGCCCTAAGGGAATTGGACAGAAGTCCTCTGTATTTTTCGTACTAGAAGTAAATGAGTGGGTATAAAAAGAAACACATTCATGAATATTGAGCAGTACAGTAAAATTTGGAGTTGAGTGACTGTCGGATCAGTAGCTCGCTCAGTCCTCTCCCTTCTCCATCAACTGTGCGAGGAGTGAATGATGAATACCCGTACCATCAACGTGCGGGTGCGCTCCAACTCCTCTGTTTACTGACAAAAGTTTCCAAGGGCCTGATTTTTGGAGGCCGTCATCCCGCTTGACAGAACCTGACATTTGGAAAGGTCTGTGAGGAGGATTTGTTTGTGACAGCTTCAAATTACAGTGGCACAGAGGGAACAGGAGAAAAAGGGAGGTATGGAGGGATTGAGGAAGAAAATGGCTCCTGCTCATTTAAATGTCACTTCTACGAGGTGAATGCGTAAGCTCCTCTTTTTTTTTTTTTTTTTTTTTTTTTTTCTCCTTTATTTTTACATGGGCATTTCTCACAATGGAAAAACATTTCTTGCCATGTTTTATTCTGTGTGTGTGTCTCTCTGTCTTTCTGTTTGGCTCAGGCTACATTATTGGCAGCAGGCTTTAAGCCTTGTGAAGCTTTGCCAACATCTTGACAGTAACCACAAACCATTTAGTTGTTTTGTTTTTGTGTAGGTAGTGACTGAAGGACCAATCACTCGGGCCCTATTTGTATTTGAGGGTTTATGCTGGACTGTATATGCAGCAGAAAAAAAAAATACATATTAATTTTCAGGCTCTCCCACTTTCCATCCGAGTGCAGGAACACGGCTAAAGTAGGAAAGAAATAGCTTTAAATACAATCTGGGGGAGGAAGCAGATAAGGAAAATAACTGATAGGCTAAGTGTGCTGCAATTTCTGTACATGTGGACTAATGTAACAACGGGTTTTTTCAACAAAGCCTGTTATTTCTTGTCAGCACTCAACGCACTTATGAGCCCATAGTGAGCGCTGTCTGTCACTGACCTTTTTTAACAAGGATGAGAAGACCAAAATACACTGAGTGTCCCTCGGTGATGATAGTCAAATGTCACTCAAACTAAAGGACTGCAGCCAGACTCTCATACTGATCTTCCAACAATAGTAAGGAGAGGAGGAGGTGTAGAGCCCTCTATCTCTTCTCTTTGACAAATAGCTGATGACACTGTTGGATTAAGTCCTCACAAGTCATGCCAGCTGCCTGAATCAGATGACAAGTACCTCCATGTCTACATGTCTTAATCTGTTTCAGACGCTTCCAGCTTCATATATAACAGGAATATTCATCACATAGACGCCGCCTGCAAATGTCAATAAATTATGTGACTTAAGTGATGCCTGAGCTTGACAACCGCTTTCCTAAAAGGCATTTGCCCTTTTGCCCACTTTTTCATTTTGCCCCTACTGCCATGACACATTTTATTGAAGAGCTGTCTGCAATTGTAGCACAAGGACCCGAGGCTATACATCGCCATGCTGCTTCTAAACCTCAGCCTGCACAAGTTCCCACAGTGCCAAACAGACTTCAAAACTCTGCCACTGCAAACAGAGCATCTATTTTAACAGAGGCATTTCCCCATAATTAAACTAATGCATAGGAGAGTATGCTGGGGTGGCTCCCCTGATTAATGGAGCAATTACATAATCCATTACACTGAATTATGAATGTGCTAATGATGAGCTCATGTTGGGTAATGATTCCTGGAGTTTGCTTGTGTAAAATATGAAAGGAAAAGCAGAGAGGACTGTCTGTGTTTGCAGATGTTCCCCTCTAATCACTAGGAGGTAAAGCTAAGGATGGGGGAAAAAAAACGAAAACGTGCGACTTCCTACGGAGAGTGGCAGCTCCACCATCGCGGGTCATCGCTTCCTGTTGTAGAAAGAACGCCTCCTACTGTTCCCACAAAGACTGGATGTCGTAGCTTTGAGGATCTCCTGCTATCAAATACTAAAAGCCTTACAAATCTGAATTCATGTTTTATGTAATACTTTTTTTGATGGGAACATAAAGTATGCAATTAAGAAGGCAAAAAGACAACATAAAGGATGACAGTTGGCGACTGAGCTGTTTCTTAATCTTCTCAGCCAAAACTGTCACTGGCTTTAAAGCGATCATTTCTTGTTTACGTTCTTGATGTTTCCTGGGATGTTCCTGGACTTGATGTGCAGCAGGCGTCTGGAAATGGCTAGCATCTTCCCAACAGTCTTAGATATCTCAGAACAGTATTCATTTGTTCTGGAGTAAACATCAGCTTGGTGCTATGGTTGCATCTAATGATTAGTTTGGTTATGATCTATTATTTTTTTCAATGGTTTTTATCGATCTTTCGGTAGAAAAAGTTTGAAAAATGATAAATAGTTAGTTGGTGGCAAATATTATAAGTTAGTTATAAGTCATGAGTTATATAAGTCAGCAAACTACTTAGAAACTACTTAGGAATACCTACCTAGGTCAAGTTTGCTAACATTAGGCACCATGTGCCTCTGATCGTGCTAGACCCCCACATGGACTGCAATTGCGCAAGGGTGCACCTTGTTGCACATACATATAAGTATGTAGATAACCTTGACTCTTACTCATATAGACAGAAGAAGATGTGTTAACAGAAGCATTTACAACTGATGCCATCTACAAATTGTGTGAAAATAAGATAAGAGCTATGCATGTATGCTGATGCATATTTTGCAAGATGATCTTAAATAATCTTGCAAGTGCATCTAAGTGATGCACTCATGCAACACATAGTCATGTGGTCAGTTTGGGTTTTTTTTCAGTTCACATATTCACGGTTTAAGCAGCATGATAAAATGCAGACACCTTCCTCTTTAAATATTTTTGTCTCATCAGATACCGAAACTGCAAGCTGTGCCTTTGTTAATTATGTATTAAATTAAATGCATCAGTCCCACATGTTTTTTTTCTACTGGTTGTGATTTTTGGCACCATCGGATGCTGCCAGTTATCTCACAATTTGTGATCTGTTGTTGTAACAACCTCTTTTTAGTCAAATAAAATCTTCCTTTGAGTATTTGACAAATTCCACTCATCTGTCATCTGCAATGTCATTTTGTTTACCCATGACAATGTCACTCATATCAGATTTTGTACAACAGTTATTTCTTGTGGCAGAGAAATGTTAAAATCAGAATCTTTTACACATTACAGAAATACTTCTCTTTAGCTCTCAGGAGCTTTATTGCTGCTAGTTCTCCTATTGCTATCTGACTGCAGATTTCCTTTGGTCAAAGTCAGACTTCTCTAATACATACTTCTGTCATTTTAGTTTCATTTAGACCAGTTATCACTCTGACACACTAAGCCAGCCTCCAACCATAAGAGCCCAGTGGATGTTTGGCAGAATATCCCCTTCCATTTTCAGTTTCAGTAATACTTGAACACTTTGCAAAGACTTCAGCTGACCACTTACTGTAGACTTGCATGTAAAGAAAGGAAATAATATTATCATATGTTCATAACAAGAGCCTTAAGAGCCTGTTTAGCAGGTACCATTTTAACTTAGTCTGTTAGCATGCTAGCATTCTCTGCAAGCATCAAACGCAAAGTACAATGCTAGCTGGACTACAACTGCTGCTAGCATGGCTAAAAGCTTGCAACTGGTACTGTAAAGAAGTGTTGCTGCACTGCATACTCAGCTCATGGTACAAGTTAAGATAGCTCAAGATGCTGCACTAAATGGGCGAAATCCTGAATTCAGCAGCCAATCAGACAGCTTCCATGTCTTTGCTTCTATGCTTTCTGCCATTTTCCCCATTATACTGCCACTTGCGCAGGGGTGGTCATGATATGTGGCTGCAATCGGCCTCTTACGGTTGCAGAGTTGTGCCCACATGTTTATAGATCTCTCTAGTTTTATAGCCTTTCTGCCATTTATACAAACAATGATGTGGGAGATTAAAGAGGGAGCACTGGTGTTATCTTATATAATCTCCTCTTGCTTTGCAGTGCAGTCTGACTTATATACTGTCCTTTTCATTCTTTATGAACTGAGACAGATGGCAGTTGCTGAGGTCACCCAACACCCCAGACTTTATGACCACCTGTCTTGAGGTGCGCCGTCACATCACAGTTTATCTTGTTTGATGAAAAAAATGCTCCTAAGAACGCGTGAATCTAACTGTATAGTCTTGTGTGAATTCATGAATGTTTATATGGCATCTCCGGAGAACAAGCGTTAATTGCAAAAACAAGTTTTAATTGGGTTCATGTTTACAAAATGTTGCCTTCATGCCCTAGTTGCACATACAGGAATAAATGGGTTTCTCTGGAGATTTTTCTCCTCTAAATGTATTATATACATTGTGTTATGTACATGAATTACAGAATATTTTTTGGTCCCGACACAGCTCTGTGTGCAACTGTTTATCCATATGCACTGGACCTCTTCAGCTGCAATGATTGACATCCATTATTTTTCAGCCCACAGTGTCTTGTTTTAAGCTCGCTGCAGATGTGCCTGCATTAGATATGGTTCATTTGAGGTTCAGCGTGTGGGTCCATTTTCTTAGGTAAACAAACCAGCCAGACTCTCTGCTTCCAGCTGAGGACGCTTATCTGCTTATCTCATAGAAAATGATCGTCTTTCCATAGTGTGAACTCCGTCTGTGCTTTTTCAAGGTAACTTGCTGAAGTGTTTGTCTGCTTTGAGAGCGAGAGATAGAGAGAGAGGCGTACGGTATGCTACATGGTAAAAGGGAAAATCAACAGCATTTACAGCTTGTGTAAATTTAATGGGGAAATAATTGCTACAAATGAAAAGCAAAAATCTTGTTTAGTTTCACATAAAGCTGTAAAGGTTTGTGACTGGTGGAAAAGTGTGGCTCTCTTCCAGCCAGGTAGAGCCTGGGAACTGTTTATTACTTGGACCAGAAATGCAAAGAGGGGAAACATTATGAGCGTTTTTTTATGTTGAGTTTGTGTACTGTACATGTACGTGCAGAGTCCATCCAAGCATCTGTTGGCTATTTTGTTATTTTCTACTTGTGTGTTCCTGTCTGCAGTCCCACTACTTTTTTTTTGTGGGAAGCTCAAGACTAATTTTTGAAAATTTTCAAATGCGATCATATTAAAAAAAAAAAAAGAAAAAGTACAGCATGCACAAGGTTATGTATTCAGAGAGGTTTTAAATGAGCATCTTATTCTGCCTTCCTAGGAGCACTGTATTACATTTGTCATTCATTATTTCTATGTGCACTGAAAGAAAATCTCTTTAATAAACCAGTGTATTGTGATTATGAGCCATTTAAGTTGTTCAGCAGATTCTTGCATGTCAGATCAGTCTATAAAAGTCTGTTTTCATTGATTTTATTTTTACCCTTGAAGTGCAAGGCAAAAAAAGGTTAAAAAAAAACACATTAATCATCAGACCTTAAGTCTCCCTTTCTAGATTTGTAGCTTTCAGTCATGCCAACGTCTTACAGTATGAACTAGCTCTGCCATCGTGGTGAAAAGGAAAAGGCTCTTTTCCACTTTTCTTGCGGCCCTGATGCCAAATGTCACGTATCGGTCATGCTATGTTTTAAGCAGAGGTATTACGGAGCATTTCTGTAATGGAGACTTGCGTTTGAAAGCCCCAAATCCAGTGCTTTAACAGATACTTGCAGCTAGCTTCTGCGTCTCAAAGAGATTTATGTGTAGTGAAGGTTCCTCCCTGCTCTCCAGGCTGCCAACAACACAGCGTGCTTTGGTCTTTATAGTGGGCCTCTGGGCCCTGGGCCACCAGCTCTGCCCTGTTCTGCTCTGCTGGCTGCATTGGCCCTGTTGTGAAATGTGATCAGTCAGCTCCATTAGGGCCTGGACTGGGTGCTGTTGGAGAGCAAAACGACCCAATCCCTGGCTGTACCACCCAGGAGTTCATCTCCAGGGATTGGTCAGAGCGAGAAGCGTCCGATCCGTGCCTTGTTGTATGATTACTGGGAATGCGGCCACGCTGCCTTGTTGTTGTAGTATCACAGTTGTGTTTACTAGGTTCTTGCTCAAGCTTACATTGTACATTGAACAAATTTGACATGTTAGATAGCAGTGGATTATGTAATTGCCTGTGCACACTGTTATGCCTCAGCACATTTTATTTCATTTCACTCCTTTTTCTTTATTAATAATAAAGCCAAGCCACAGTCTCATCTTATGTATTTAACATTAGTTCTCCTCTCTGGACTCTTTCCTGTCTCTTATTTTCAAAATAAGACGGACCCCATGCTCCATTTTGCTTAAAGGAAGTGCATCAACAACCCTGTCATTAAATGAGTGATGACAAAACAGCCAGTGAAAGAGCAGAAAGCGGCCTCTCTAATATATACAAAACCAATACACCTGCTTGAGTGTTGTTTGTTTTGAGTAAAAAAATCACTTTCTGGACTGTGAAGAACCCCTTGCCTTATCGCCCTTTGTCGTGTGTGACTTATGAGTGTCTACATGGACATGCTAATTGATGTTTTCCACTCCAACATCCCATTACATGTGCAGTTCATCCTCTGATGGTACGACTGTTACCTTATCTTACCTATCTTGCGGTTTGTTATTGGTTGTTCTCATCAATTTACCATTAGGGAAATTGATTTTTTTTTTTTACATGCAGGGCTCTGTTCATGAAAAATGGATAAATGTCAGCTTGCTGACCTCCTGTTAAGATAAGGACAAAAACAAAGGCTGCAGACAGTGACGACTGTGCCAAACTGACATTTTGTTTATCAGAGTTAGACGGTGGGGGGAGAGAGATCAGGCGGCCGTCGACCAGATGCACAGGATGGAATCTGCTGTCAAAGGCTGTGAGCTCTGGGTTACACTCTCTGATGCTATGACCAGTGTGAAGGGACACAGCTCCTTCCATGGAAGTGTGGCGGCTAACAACCAGCACAACGCAAGTTTTCTAACCTGTCTGCTTTGCATAAAATCAGCTTGGCTGCCTGTCAGTAAGTTTGCTCTGTAATTAACCTGCGGAGGCCCAAAACGGGTGCCCTCCGAAAGGCTTCATTAACCTGTACCTAAGAGGCAGCCATTGTCCTCTGGCTCCTGTGACCTGCACTAAGCGACCACAATACCTCACATATTTTCTGCTCTACACAGAGCTATAATGGCTGACAGGAAACAAACCCAACTGCGCTTTGTATTTGTGGAAATCTTTTTCAGCAAACGTGGTGAAACTAAATTATACATGGATGTAAATGACACGAGGGCCTTACCTGTTCAGTAACTAGTTCTGAAATGATTAGCTAACATGAAGTAAATCATCAGAAATTTGGTTATGAAGCAAAAGGGCCTTGAATATGGTACTTTTCTGCTTTTCATATAATTGTAAATGGTACTTTCCTGGAGAAGCACGGGAAAGCAGCTGCACGCATGCAAGTGTACACCACCAATTTGAAGCCGAGGTGGAACAAAAAGTCGAGCTTTGTCAGGTAAGGACATGTCATTTCATGGCGTCGCCCTCACGCTCCAACTCCTCTCATCCCATTGAAATGAAGTCGTCTTCTTCTTGTTTAGTCAGCGGGATGTTTGAGCTGTATTTTTCACAACATCAGCATGCAGAGGAGGGACTCATGGGACTCTGGCTCTGTAGGTGTATGTGTGTGTAAAAGAGAGGGAGAACGATAGAGACTGCGAGGCTTGTCCCCAGTCAGTTGGAGTAGCCTGTATGTGTGTCATCTCCTGAGTGCAACACCAGCTTGGCCCACTTCTGCCTGACCGACTAGACTCTACGGCTCATCTGGGCTCTTCCCTCTTGTCTCTTTGTGTTTAATTTGCTCTCCCTCCTACTGTCTCTCTCCCTTCTCCATGTGGGGTCCGGTTCTCACGTCTCTTCTTGACAGTCAGAACAGAGCAGCCAAAGCTCACAAAGATGTAGAACGTCCCAGGTGAATCAGACAGAAGGTATTGGCTCACAGCCAGCACCTATGATGAATCCGACACGACCACCCAGCGTACATTCACACTCATACAGTTCGTATCCACACCAGCGCTCGTGCACATCTAGGTCAGAGAGTGAAAGGGGAAGAAAGGGGAACCTTTAGCCTACATCATGGCAGCTCTGTTTTCACAGGCTGCAGGGGCTCTGAGACCAGAGCTAGACAACACGGTCTCCCCTCTCATCTATAACTAAAACACTTCACAGATGATACATTAAGCTTGACATGCAGGGATGGTTGTCAAACCTTTCAGCCCTTGTCTTTGACTGCATTCTACACTTACTGCCAAGGATGGAGATTGCAACAGCCTTGCAGAGCGCTTCAGAGAATACATGCTGTCAAATGTCAGGTAGCCGGGTGATGCCAGTCTAAATTTCACAGACTGTGTGAAATTTTAAGAAGCCTGAGTCCGAGTAGATAACACAAATAAATGATAACAAAATACAAGCTTTTACTGTTTTGTTGTTTTTTAATGAATTTAATTTATTTTGGTGGAAACCCAGGGCGTCGGAAGAAGATAAAACACAATCAACTTAAATGACTTAACTTTTTTTTCTTTTTTTTGGCCACGTAGCGGCAGCAGAAACTAGTTAGCAAACACGTACCAATTTACACATAGCAGCGGAGCAATATTATCATTAATTTGGAGTTGTGTTGATGAATATAAGTAGAGTATTCTTCTAAGTACTCTTCTTTTAGCTGTTATTGGTCTCCATCAATTCTTGAGGGAACTAGTTGGCTCTTTAGCTACAAATGTACCATGTTCACAAGTTCAGCTGTTTGCTGCTGAGCAGTTTTCTTTGCTGCAAACATCTGACGATTGAGAAACAACGCAGTGAAAGTAAACCGAAAAAGTTTAAAGGTCCAGTGTGTAACTCTGTTTAAAGAATATGGTCCGATATGTTGAACTGCCATGTTTCTACGGTAGCTCAGAATGGACAGACCAAACACTGGCTCAAGATCGGGCGTTTCACATTTTTCGCGTGATTCGCGGCCACTGTAGTTTCTCGTACACGCTTCGAACAGAAGGGCGAGTGGAGGGGTTGCAATCTGCAACTGCATCACTAGATTCCATTAAATCCTATACGCTGATCCTTTAAGTGTGCCGGACAGCTAAAAGATACAAAAACGTAAAGTCGAGGGGAGCTGCAGATTTCGGTGATAATACTCTTCAGGTTCGTCAAGTGACCCCTTTTACATTACATTGACTATCACAATACGTTATTATTGTGAAAGTCTTCTTTATACCTGCTTTAAAAAATGTTCTAAGTGTCAATCAAAATTGATTCTCGGATTGCCTTACTTCCACTGTTTATTGCCTCACATTCAGAAAACTCCTTTTTCCAGTTTGACAATTTGAAAGTTACAGCAGTGACAGCTTAGTGAGAGTTGTGTTCATTTGGTCAGGGGTAGGAAGGGTTCGTGTCGATGTCTCAGTGAAGGAGAGCACTTGTCAATCATTTGCCGTACAGCTGAGGTGTGAGTGAAGCTGGTTCCATGAAAATGCATGTGGAGCACTGACAGACCATATTGAGAAAAACAAAATTTGACTACATGTCAGGCTCTCGCTGCCTAGATTTTGGGAATGATTGGTCAGGCTGGGTATTGAACTTCAGTAGTTTTTGAGTACTGACAAAACTGTCTATAACACTGACTAATAATGTATACTGTCAAGTATTGTCAGTTGAATGCCCTGCTGTGACCACTGAGTGCAGGACTAATTAATCATTGTTAATTTTATACAGATTTTTTTGTATGAAGATGTCCTTTTAGGAAATAGGCTTATTTGCTTTCTTGGCGAGAAACAGATGAACAGATTAATGACGAATAGTCACTCCTAGATTTACTCCTACTCCTTTACACCCCTTTAGTCTTTTCACCTCTGTCATTACATATATAGAGGCTGTTAAGCCCAGTTACACCGCCTGCTTACCCAGCTCCGGTTCTTGCACGACACCAACTGTGCTCTCCGTCAGCATTCATCTGCGCCTCCTCTTCCCGGTGGTACAAACACTATCACTCCCCCGGTGCTCTGAGCTCACAATCGGGGCAACCCGTGAGCTAAGACTAGCTAACAGCAGCTATAGTTTACAGCGGTTTACTGTACTGTCCATCAGGAGTTGATGATCAGCAGCTGGACATCCGAGGAAAAGCAGAAAACACTTTCTCCATAAAATATGATCCAGTTTTACCAAAATCAGTGAAATACTTGGTGGTGTGTAACTGCTTCTCACGGGTGATCGTACCGAGACTACAAAGTTACATAGTGCAAGAACAGACATACAGGGCGCAATGACGGAGACACCATTCACCTGATTATACATCAATGTAGCATCAAAATGATGAAAATGAAGTGGCATTTTTGAAATAAAACATTTAATAGGAAAACAATTTTACGCTGAGCAGATTTGTTTAAAAAGTTTCATTCTGCTATCCTGGCCAAAACGAGTACCATAGAAAATGTTGTAAAAACTGGATGCCTGGAGATGGTGTTAGCAGCCAGCTCACACTCTGCTCACACACATCACTGGGTAACTAGGAGACAGTGTCAGAATGATGGAGACTATGGACATATCATCATCATCCTTTGTGTGCATGTGTGTGGACGTGCATTGCCTCCGTCCAGGGCCTTCCCTGCACCCGTGGCCAAGAATGTCACTTCAGGCTGCCGCGGGCTCATTATGCCATTAGCTGCCTCAGGCCTCAGTCCATTTGCTGGGCAGAGAGTGTGACGGAGCCCTTTCACAGGGTCACCCGTCCTGCTGGAGGCCGGTCAGCTGAGAGGTGTGTGTGTGAGTGTGTGTGTGCATGTGTGTGATAAGCGAGAGAGAGAAAGAGAGATAGAGTATTCACCTCAAACTCAGATAATGTATATGACACTAATCATGATTTAGCACAGGTTGTGAGCTGTATTATGTATTATCGCTCCATATATATGATTTGCACTGCTCCACATTGTCTCTTGGAACATGTCTCACAGACGACGTGCAGATCAAGAAGATGGATTCATTGTTTGCTCTGCTGCCAAGCAATAAAAAGCAGTAAGTATACCTTTTAAGCATAGCTCACCAAGCGTCCTAAATCAAGTCTAGTGAGGTATCTGTCTGTCATCTTAAGATACACATTCGGTCTTAGAGAGGCGATGTTCAGGCCTCGCTTTATATCTCGGCGCAGGAGGGGTTAATCCATCAGAAGCAAGTATTCATGTGTAGTCGAACTGTATTCCCCAGGCCTTTCCCGCCCATCCATCGCCTGAAGAGGACGACCAGCTTATTTTCTCTGCATATTAAAAAACTGCCTTGAGAGGTGGCAGGCAGGTCCTCAGGAGGATGGGGATAGCAGAGGGAAAAGAAAAAGTGTTAAGACAGAAACTGGAAAGAAGAGGAGGGGTGGAGTCTTTTTTTTTTTTTCTCAAATAAATGATTAACTAAATACATCCCCCATTCCTGTCCATTTTGAAAGAAGGGCCAGCTTTGATCACCGGGGCCCTTTGAAATGATCTGAGGAATGAGAAGGAGAGGCATGCGAGGGAGGAGGCAGGGGGAAGTGAGAGAGACAGGGACAGGAAACGCCACACCTCCCTGCCTGTTGAGGGGAGACATCACAGGTAGACGTGCAGAGAGAAGAGACAGAAAGGTGCAGAGGGAGAGGTGTGGGGCGGCGAAGGAGGGGGAAGTTTGCACAGTTAAGCTTTTTGGATGATAACTGAGGTGCAGGGAGTTGTTGTGCGGCAGGAGGGCTGTGTGGTAAAGTGAGCTGTTTGAAGGCCTCAGCGTGGATATGCCTGGGGATGGCTGAGCCTCCCTTTAACCCCCGGAAATCAATGGGGTGGCAGATGTGTCTTCCTCACTCCAGTAGCAAATTAGGCTTCCCTTCCTCGTTGCAGGAGGGTGAAATACTGCTGGATGTGAATCCCGTATCTTACTAGCTCTGCCATGCTTGGTGGCCCCTGTAAAGAGCATGTTGCCGGCTGAGACCGGAAGGCACTCCCTGGTTTTCCCCTCTTCATATCGTTGCAGCTGTTTGGTTTTCTTTACTTGCACAACAACTAGCATGTAGTCATGCAATCTTCAGATTTATGTTGAATTTGGTAGGCTTACCTGGTCTTAATTCACTTCATATTCAGAGTCTGTCTGTGTGTGTTTTTAAATGTGGTTCACTTCACTGAACTGGCTCGTAGCTTCCTTACAAAATTACCTCATGGATGTTTTGCAGGCTGCAAAATGACATTCACCATCTGCAAGGACATGAAACAACAGCAGCACAAATGCATTATGGTTTGCTGCCATTAATTGTGTGCACACTAAAAGCTGGTACGTGCATATATCCATATTTACAACCTTGTAGATGTTGTGCTGCGACAATGGAAAATGGAAGAAATGCACTGTAGCATTAAAACCAAGTGTAATTCCTAACTGCAGTGTTGGTGCAGTGTTTGTTACATTGATGACTTGTAGTTGGCTGTCCCAGCTATGCTATGCTACGCTACGCTACGCTACATACTGTTTGTAATTTTAAAGCAGATTTGATGATATCTCATCAGTATTCACATTTCATCAGTGGATATTTTCTGATAGAAAATTTATATCGACAACCCTCTATTTTATCTTTGCGTAAAATATTTATAAAGTTTCATCTCTATGTCGGGCGTGTTTACATAAATGGATCCAATCAAATCAAAGCTGAAACTGCACTTGATATTCCCTCGCGGGTATAAGAACGTGTGAGTTTGGATCTCGCTCTGCAAAAACGTTTATGTTTTTATTCATTTCTCCTTCAACTTCTGTTTTCTGATCTGACCAGAGAGACATCTTCTAAACGCGCTGTGATAAAGTCATGTTATTATGCTGCTATTGTTTTTAGATTCGTCTAATCATAGCTGCGCAAAATAGCCAGCAGCCACAGCCAGTGCGACAGTGGTATTAAAAACATAATAGACCCTTTTTAAACAAGGACTGACTTTTATCACCTCATCTAGAAATATTTATTATTCAGTCAACATCCCACCAAACTCTCATCAGACGAAGTGAAGTGATACTCTGTGTCCTCTGTTTTTGTATGCCGGGAAACTTGGGTACTTTACTAAAGTCACCTGATACTTTTAATTTTGTAGCATGTCGGTTATTCTGTTGGAGAATCGGCTTAGCACTTTCGTTCCCATGAGGCCCGCTGGATCCTCACTTTCATTAAAGTTGTTTGGAGAGTCTCTCAGCTTCGGTGCCTCATAAAACAAACTGCTATGATGAAAATAACTTAAAACCACACAACCCAACGCTACTCCTCTGTTTTATTAGTACACGCACACAGAGGCAGACGCACACATACACAACAAAATGCTCTGTGTTTGTTGAGGTTCTAATGAGTCCCAGTAGCAGCGGTTTGATTTTTTTTTTTTCCTCTCCTAATTTGACATGCTTCACTTGGGTTGGGTCCCTCTCGCTCTGCAGACCTCAAATCCTCCATACAGAGGCCTAATGAATCTTCTCCGTGTACACAAACAAAGGACAAACAAAACAAGCGGGAAACACTCGCTTCCTTGAGCTTCTAATTGTCCCAAACACGTCAATCAATCATTACAGCTTGCTTGAATCCACTTTTTTTTCTACTGACAAAAGAGTTATTAGTCGCCCATGAGAACATATCACTCTTCAGATTGCAGGGTATTACTCTCATGTATTGGGTTACGTCTACAACTGGCAGAGTTTCCTTTCATTTTGCACCAGCGGTGTGAGAACATTCGCCGTTGTGCTTTCTGCTTAGGAAGGTGACATGAAGAACAATGAGTCGGGCCTCGCCGGTCTCCTAGGGCTTTCCATGTTGAGTTTCAGCAGTAATTGAATCGGGGCTTTTGCTGCCCACAGAAGACGGTGTGAGTGAATTGTCTCAGATAGTTTATAGGGTAATAAAGTCCCTCTACACCAACACCTGCCAGCTGCGCTCAGCTTTGACCAAAACAGTCTATTTAATACCTCCCGCCGTGCACCTGCAGCCCACCCGTAACGGTCAGCGATCAACTCAATCACACCATCAGCACAGCCAATAGACGCTATCTCTCTCTGTCTCCTGGATGCTTTTGAAAGTTATTATTGGGGTAATTAAAATCTCGACTCAATTAGCCCGGCGTTGTTTAACTTGTTTGCAGGTTACGCTGCTGCATCTCGGGCCAAATGCAATAACCTCAGCCATTTTCTCTTATCTGATCTCCTCATCTGCTGGCCTCAGCCGCAGTTGTAAATACTGAAAAAAAAGTGCTTTTCCTAGACTTCCTCTTCTCCTGCTCCTTTTTTTTTTTTTTTTTCTTCAAAGCAACTTCTGCCTCTGTTGAAAGGAGCGATTGAGTGGGTGAAGAGTAGGTGGACAAATGGATGCAGCGGCGATTGAATCTGAGGATTGCGTTTGCCACAAAGAAAAAAAAAAAAAAAACAGTCTGTGTTTACTTAGGTCCAGGTGTCAGCTTTGTGCTTTAGCCTGGCCTGTAATGTTCAAATATGAAAAATGCCGCCGCGAAAATAACGTTAATTACACCTCAGACAAAACTGCGCTTTTAAAATGCTATTATTGGGCGAGCATGCATCTTCCCTCTGCTTTTGCGGCCAGCTTTCGGTTTATTATTAAGGAATTGTGCATTAACGGGAGTCAGCAGTTTTCGGTGCTGCAATCTCATTACATTTACAGGGAAAGGATGGAGAGCAACAAAAAAAATTAATTGGAGGCATGCGACAGTTAGGACAGGAGCCTGGGCAAGGGCAGAATAAATCAGAGGTCAGTTTGACAGCTTTATGGCTCTGGAGAGAGAGAAGTGGTTAACTTTAATGGGAGGAGATAGAAATGTTGAGTTACTTTATTTTTCCCTCTTCCTCCTCTTGCCACATACTCATCCCATCCACTTCCCCCTCATCAGCTGAGCCACACAGCCCCTCACCCCTGAACTATTTAGACTCGCCTTGATATATAGAGTTAATTCAGCCCCCTCCGCGCAATAATTCATGCGTTTCATGCATTTAATGTCGTGCAGACACAGTGCGGGGTGGAATTGTTAATTTTCTACGCAGAGATTGCAGCCCACCTCCCTCGCCGCACACACACACACACACACACACACACACACACACACACACACACACACACACACACACACACACACACACACCTCTGTCCTGCCTGTCACCCACGCTCCACACTGTCCCCACCCCCTACTCCTCAATCCTCCTCCTCCTCCTTCTTGCCCTCCTCCACCTTGTATTTTTTTTTCCATTACTTTGCAAGTTAATTTGGCTAAAAGAGTGTCCACTCCCAGCAGTATTTCCTGCAGCATCAGGTTTCTTCTTCTCTTTAAAAAAAAACAAAAAAAAACAACAACACTTGAGCTTGGTTGTTGCTACAGCAGCCCAAATCTACACACAAATTCCTTATAGTTTCTGCCCCAACCCTAAACTGGACCCTCACCTCCTGGCCTTTTGGGTCACGTCCTGCCCTCAACCCCCATCACCAGGTTCACTAAGGTCACCCCCACAAGAGGCCGACCCCCTCAACCTCCCCGCCGACTTAAGCCTTGTGCTTTTATAATTGGGGGGGAAACGCTGGCTAGTAAAGCAACCAGTGAAGTGGCTTCTGCGGGGTAATGGGGCCCTGCTCTCCATGCACTTGATTTAATCCGGTGCCGACCTCTGTGTGTGGTGAGTGGGGGTGGTGTGTGTGTGTGTGTGTGTGTGTGTGTGTGTGTGTGTGTGTGTGTTCTGGGATTGTTGTCTGAGCAGATGGATGGGGTCACACCTCGTAAGATATTATGAGTTCTGTTAGGATATTATATCGCACAGTGTACACAAAAATGTAATGTAAGGCTGTGACGATTTTTTTCATCATTGATTAATCAGTCTGATGAATTGTTCAGTCTGCAAAATGTTCCAAGTTTGCAGAGATCAACTCTTCAATTTGCGTGTTTTGTCCAACAGACGGTCCAAAACAGACTGAACAATATCCATTCTGCAAAGATCTAAAACAAATTTTCACATTTGAGAAGCTGGACCCAATAAATGTTTGGCATTTTTGCTTCATCAATCACATAAACTATTAATCAAGTAATGAAGCACTACTGGGACTCATTTGATTATAAGCGTATATAAAACTAAATAAACTCTAGTTACAGATGTTTGGCTCTAACAACTTAATAGCTCATCTGGAATTACAATTGTAGCTCAGGCAGAAAGGTCTAATTAACCCCAATAACCCTCTTTTTTTTTTTTTTTTTTTTTTTTTTTTTTGTTTTGCACATTTGTAATTTGTTTTTCAAAGACATGGCATCAATTTGCAAGCTATGCGCTTTTTTTTTTTTTTTTTTTCCAGCAAGTTTGAGCAGTGGCAGCGTTTTGGTTTCTGCAGTGTTTCAGAGGCCCTGGCACAGACCAGCCAGCCAAAGATAAACAGTGAAAAGCGTTTTCCCCCAGGCCTTGAACACAACTAGTATAAAGTTGAAGCCGTCACCTTAACTCGAACATGGAAACTATCTCAAGAAGAAGTTAGCTGAGAGGGGGAAAAAAAAATGTTTACTTCTGTTCATGGTCTGGCAGAGATGCAGAGCACATTGTTTTCATTTATTTATTTTATTTCAGTTGGCAAGGTAGAGGTGAGTTAAGTTTTTTTTTTTTTTCTTTTAGCAGTGGGAGGGAAAAAAGGAGGTCACATTTGTTGGCAGTGCTGTGGGAGTGCGCTGATACGAGTACGCTTTGTGTCAGGAGACATTTTGTGGCAGGCAGGAGAGAAACCTAGCTCTGTGACAAGGGCCTTTTCTCTTCTTTAAAAGGCGTGGCGACCCCCGTGACCCACTGAGTTGAAATGGAGGCCACTGCCAATTCTCGTGCCCTGGTTGAGGTTTAAAAAAAAAAAAAGTTTCTTCCAAGAACTGTTTCATAAATGAAAACAAACAGACACACAAAAAGAAACTCTTTAGAAATGTTTGTTTGCTTGTGTGTGTCAGGAGTGTCAATCGCCGCTGCCCAGACAACACAACTGACCTAAACCCTGAGGCGGTCAGTGTGTCTTCAGTGTGGATACAATCCCATGATTCATCCTTTTTCATGGCATTTACTCCCCCGTTGTGTAGTACCATGTACTGTCAGCGCCAGGGAGGAGTCTGTTTCTACACACACACACACACACACACGCACACTCACTCACACACACATACTTAGACATTTTTATGTACACTTCTCACACATGACCATGGACTTTTAATGCATTTAAATGGCCTATCTAGTGGAGCACTGATACTATACAACACTTACAGCGGTTCAAAGATAAAGCTGATGACATTATATTAATATTAATGGTTTTTATTGGCCTGCTTTGATGTTCAGATTGTTGATAAAATTGTGCTTTGATTGGTCTTTTAGAGAAGACACTGAAGTACAGATGGCAGCATGTAGAGCAAAGATTGCAGAGCTTCCGTTCAGTGTGTTAGCGCTGAAGTGATTAGTTGATTAACCAGTTGATAACCGGAATAACAATTATTTTTTTTTGTCACTCATCAAGCCAAAATGCTTGATCACATGCGAGGATTTACTGCTTTATTAAGTGTGAATTTAATATTTTTACACTGTTCATTCAGACAAAACAAGTCATTTGAAAACATCACCTTGTTCTGTGTGGCATTTTATGATCCTGATTAAATGATTAATTGATTCATCTGAAAAAATTAATTTAGAAAATCACCATTAATTGCAGCCCTAGTGCAAGTCAGTCATGTAGCAGTCAGATGGAGAACAGTTTGACATACAGACGGCTGACAGATCACAGGAAAACATGAATAAATTAGCGGAGAAGCTAAACGAATGCAGATGCTCGCGTACAGGGGTGCCCCGTGATACATTTCAGCAATTAAACATCCTTTCATGTTCTGTGACATGTTTAAAAAATGCTGAGTAGGTCCAGTTAACCTCAGTTCTGGATCAAAATGGCAGGATGAAAAGTCTTAATCTTGTGATGAAACATCTCTTTCCTGACGGGAGCGGTGCCTCCACCTGGAGGGTCACCGAAAGGTTTGACGTATGAAAATGATGTGAAATATGCCGTGGCCTTCGGCACACCTAGAAGAGATGGAATATTTTATATATATATGGAAGAATAGAGTTCAGAGACTTGGAGAATCTACGGCCAGTAGCCCTGAAGCTGTTCTGGAGGCTCATGGTGGTGCAAAACCTATTTGTCTCCCATCTGTGTGTGTGTGTGTGTGTGTGTGTGTGTGTGTGTGTGTGTGTGTGTGTGTGTGTGTGTGTGTGTGTGTGTGTGTGTGTGTATATGACATAAATATCATCCGAAAAAATTATATATGCGTCTGCCTGAGTATGAGTTGGAATAGCAGCATGTAGAACTAATAATGTAAAAAGTGATTTAAGTTTCACACAGATGCCCCCAATTTGTTTCCCCCAGGTTCACAGAAATGCAGCAACAGCAAAAAACACAGCGACAGCGCAGAGATCGCATTTGTTTGAGAAAATTACCATGGCTGCATGCTTGATGATCTTAAAAAAATAAATAAATAAATAAAAACACTCACAAAGAAGGAAAAAAAAACTCTGTCTAGTTGTTAAATACATATTAACAGCTTTCTTCCACTTCAGCATTGAGGAGATGCAGGGCCGCGCTCCATCTTTGGAAAGAGAGGATGCATCCCCACTCTAATCAATTCAGGTAGGGCAGCATTATCTGTGGAGCTGCCACCAGAGCCGCGCTGCACAATAACTCAAGGAGGGCATTTGAGAAGTGTGTGAGTTTGATCCTGTGCCAGGGTGATGAATAGCTGTTTTTTTCTCTTTTGTTGCCCATCAGCACTTTTATTCCGCAGTTAATCCGCCAGGCCCACACTGTAATTTTTCACCTTGCTGTGCAATTGTGTTTGTGTATTTTGTGTGCGTTTCCCTATCTCGCTGTCAATGGAAGGGCTCCCGCTCTCTCACATAAACACAAACACCTGCATCCGCCCCGCCCCGCCCTGCTGGCACCGGAGGCTGATTTTAAAGGTGTGTGTGCGTGCGTGTGTGAGAGCACAGATAGGATTGACATCTCGTGAAAAGTTAGTGAGGAGTGGGGAGCCCTATATAATGTGTCAGCAGCACCCGGTTGAGGGGGGGGGGGGGGGGGGGGGGGACTCTTGTTACCGGGGGTGTGTCAGGTGTTAAAAGGGTTGTCATGTTGTTGCAGATAATGCAGCTTAGCCGTTTGATTTATGACACCGATGGAGGTGAGGCTTTCTGCTTGGACCTCCTCTGGCTGAATCCACGTCCACATTGACCCGCTTAAATATGAAAACCCATCTTTTTCGCTCTGGTTTTCTTGCATTCACACTCTTCACTTTAAAACCCTGGCCTCGTTTAGTGAGAATGGAGGCAACATAACCCTCCTCTGACCGTCCTAAAACAGAGATTTGCTTTTTTGGACCATCAAATCGCAATTTTATACTTGTCTCAAGCTGTCTCATTTCAGAAGGGGAAAAATATGTGCACGATAGCAACGAAATACAAATGCTCACCACATGTTTGCTATCATGGCAAGATTTTCTTGTTTGCTGACTGAAAGAAAACACAGAAAAAGAAATGCTCAGTTGTTGTTTTTTATCATCTGAACTTAATGAAATTTGCCTTATAAGTGTGGACACATATTTTCACACATACTAAGGAGTATTTTCAGATTCAGTTGGCTTGCTGTGGATGCAATCTCAGTGATCACACTTTGTTTTTTTCTGTATTAGATCCTTTACAGTAGGCAGGTTACAGTTCGACTGCACTCAACGAATGGTTAACGAGGCGTAAGTGAAATGACCTGAAATTCTGTACGCAGCTTTAGACCCCAGCAGAACGTCCCCACCTCCTACTCTTCCTTCTCCTCCTCTTGTTTCTCAGACCAGCTCTGATTAGGGAGTTGGGGGTCCTCGTGGTCATATTTTAATGCAAGCCTGAGCACTCTGAGCCCCTCCTCAGCCTCGCGCTTGCCACATCCCTTCGTGGTGGAGGGGCTAGCATTCCTCCAGAGAGCTGTTCTACATACGGCGGACAAGGAGCACAGCTTCGCGCAAAGGCCTGCTGAGACTCCACACCATTTATCTCTCAGCTGCAAGGTTGGGCCAGGACTAATTGACTGAGCTGTGTGTGTGTGTGTGTGTGTGTGTGTGTGTGTGTGTATGTGTGTGTATGTGTGTGTCAGTCCTAGTCCCTTGAAGCATGGCGCATTAGTAGAGCCTGAGATGATAGGATGTGGTAAAGAGGGAGAGAGCGAGAGAGAGGCCTGCCTTGTGTTGTGAGCCCATCAGAGGGGGCTCGGATAAAAAGCTCTCCTGTAAAGTCAGTTATTGCTCCGGCTCTCCAAAATATGGCCAGTTAAACTGTGTTCAGGGAGCAGACAAACCACACTGCCGACGTTGCATTTAAAGAAAAGCTCATGAGTCCTTTTGGTAGTTTTGGCCATCGTTTACCAGTTATTATAAAAAAATTGGACTCGTCAAAGTAATTGCTTAGGTTTGGAAACGTCTGGACACCACTACGAGAAACGATGGTACAAGAAAAGGGTTCAGAGAGGGTCAGATGATCAGGTGGGTTGTAAACAAACCGACTTTATTTTGTGGGGAAACCAAAAACTGGTGCACACGTTGGGAACTAATCCGTCATCGCATAGGAAAACTGTGTGCGCCAGGTCAAAGTCGAACAAAGATGCCGTCTACGCACAACGGATAATTGACGTCTTTTTAGCGATGTCATGTTCCCAAATCTCAGCAATTAACTAATTAGTACAATGTTATGGTTACCCATAGGACTGATGGCTAAAACTACAAAATGGAGACAACCTGAAATGATTACATTTAAGTGTTCCTGCGTGTTTTAACCCCCGTTCTCGTGTGGTGCAGCACAGACCTCGTGCTCTTTCTCTGTGTTCCTCTCACCACTCTGCTCTGGACTTTATCAGCACATTGTTTAACTTGGCCTTTTCCCAATGTAAGCCCAAGTACAGCACGGAGTTGGCTGTCTAACCGTCCACTGGGAGTGGGCTGAGCAATGTGTGTGTGTGTGTGTTCGTGGGCACATTCTGGGGAGGGGTGGGGGTGGTGGGGGCAGGGAGTGGAAGCACCTCATTCTCCTGGACCAGGAAGCTTTGAATCATGCTGGCTCTTCCTGGAAGGACCCAGAGGGAGCCGGGCCGGGCCGGCTGGACTCAGGCAGGCTGTCTGTGCCGGAGCCTGGACTCTCGCTGACACCAAGCTGGTGGCGAGTGGAGTTCTTACCTCACCCTCGCAGAAGCAGGCCACGCCTTCCCTCTGCTCACCAGGTTGGCACGCTGCAGGCGTTTTCCTGTACTGGGAAGTGTTTTCAGCCTTGGCTGAGGCTGTGGCTTGCACTGATAACCTCAGCCTCTGGAACTTTGAAAACAAGAGTTTATTGATCGGATGTAAATAGCACAAGGTGGGCTACAGTAACTTAGATTTCAGGCGCTGCCCTGTTTGTATATTCCGAGACTAAATTTTTATTACTGATGCCACTAGTTCAACAATTCTGCAGTTTGAAGGCATTCAGTTTGGCATGCTTACCGAGCTAAATATAATTGTGTCAAGCTGTCACCTGCCTACGCTGTCACAGGCTTCGTTTAGTTCATGGAAATCACACTCTCCCCTGCCTGAGGTGCCGAGGATCTGGGCATGTAAGTTGATATTAATAGTAGAGCCGGGTTGGTGCTGCAGGGTGTCCACACCTTCCTGTTTTCTCTTTCTTCATTTTGGCCCCGTGCTGACAGATTTACCTCTGGAGGAACTCCAGCATCTGAAAGGGAAAAAAGGCCTCCATTGTTCAAATGAGGCTCGAGTGGAAAGAAAACAGACGCTTTTCTTTCTTTTTTTTTTTTTTTAAGAAAACAAGGGGGTAATAATGGATTGCAATATCAATAGTATAAACAACCTCATCACTGAGACTTGTGTTTGTTATTTCTAAAAAGGATAGAGGTGTTTTTTCCAGTAAAGTGTGCCTCTTTGGGTGAGAATGTAAAGTTTTTTTTTGCTTGCTTTGAGGAGGTTCTCATTTCTGAGTCTCTGAAGAGGCTTTGCCGAGCTCTGCTGTTTGATAGGAATCAGCTGTAAGAGGGATGGATATTGCTGTGTGTTTTCCTGCTGCACTCTGTCAGATAACTTTAACAGTTGTCTCTCCCCACAATGTTCCTGTCAAACTCCACTGGGAAATTAAGTCAGGAGAAGTAACTGCTCAAGTAATCCAACTCTATCTAAAAAGAGAGCGCTTCGTGTTTTTCGAGTCTTGCCAAGGATTACCACATTGAGATGTTGCATGGAAATTCGGAGAGGCTGTACCTTCAGCTAAGAGATAAATGCAGACTTCAGAGCTGCAGTGCAATTGACAACTCATTGAAAGATTTCATCTAAAGCTTTCCAGAATGAGATTTAATTTGGCAGTTTTACTAAAAATAAGTGGTTAAATAAACTCAATCTTTATAACTGTCCTTCCAGTACAGATAGAAACATCCTGCCTCTGACTGTCTGCACTTGAACTAAAAAAAAACTCAACATTTCATCACCTGGCACAATGAGGCAAAGCACAGTTTTTTCCCCAAAAGATGCAAAACTGTCCAAATATTTCACTCCATCTGACTTGTTGATAAAATCCCTGCGGTTTCATTTTGGTTTATGCATTTTCGCCACGTACTCAAAATGTGGTTTGATTGGCTGCAAAAGATTGTTGTACAGTTTAAGGATTTATAGTTACATAATACAATTCAAGCAGATCTAAATCAAAAGACTATTCCCGTCTAATCCTACCTCATTTTAATCTTTGGAGCTTTAAACGGTGAGTGATTATTTTAGCGTTATGTTTAAAAACCACAGCAGCTGTTGGAGATTGTTCATCATAATTACAAGACAAACGTTGAAATCAACTGAGACGCCAGAAAGTGCTCAGAGTTCATACCTGTGCCAAGCCTGAACAATCCTCTATATTTGTTTTTTATAAGACGAGTGTTCACAAGTTTGTAATCTGGATCTGGATCTGCATCAGAATAAACATGGTGATAAACAGTCGCGGGATGCAATTGCCAGATTCAGTCGTTGTTTTACTCCAGTGAGTGCAGTAGCTCATGAGAAAATAACCACTTCTTAATAAATAATTTCACACCATCGATGACCCCTGTTAGAAATTAAAAAAAAAAAAGAAATGCTTAGTGCCCTAATTTGTGTCTTTTATGTGTTTTCTTGCATCAACCTCGCTTGCCAATCATGGATAACCTCTAAACAAGTAATATTCTGAATGCTTTGACCTTACAGTCTGTGCTTCAGCACACTACTTTAATAAGTCATCAGCGTCGGAAACAGTTGTGAAAACACACTTAATATCTCAGCATTGATGTCCCCCCCCCCCCTGAGGACAGCAGAATATAAGCCATGCTCCGTTATGGTTCTGATGTGCATTGAAAACATGTTGAGTATGGATTTTTTTGGATGTATTCATCACTTAAATGTTTCATTGAGAAAATCTAAGCCTACAATAAGTGTGTTGCTGTTAGATATCTCCCCCTAAATGTCAGGACCTGCACTGTGAAGCATCAGAACAAGAGTCTCCCCCGCCCCCCTCCCTTCAGCGGTGAGCCCGAGGCTTCACTAGCACTTCTTCACATCCTTAGAAAGTAGAGTCTTAGCAGAGCAGACCCGAAGGCTTAATGTCAGCAAATTAATTATGGATTCACCCAATTAGTTCACAAACTACACTGTGTTCGAGGGAAAATGATCATTCCCCCAAATGACTTGTCTCTTCAGTCTTTTCCCCAGCGTGCACTGTGCCTCTCACAGAACTGTGTGTGTGCGTGTGTGTGTGTGTGTGTGCTCGCCTGCATGTGTGAAGCGACACACAGCAGGCAGGTAGCCTGACCTTTTTAATTATTCAATCTCTCTCGAACTCATCCACTGACTCGCTCACTCTGTCTCCAGTTTGGCTTTTCAGCGATCTCCCTCCTCCTGTCCAAACATATTCCCGTCTGTCTTTAAACAAAAGGAAACCTCTTCTCTGCTCTGTTCTTCAGGCTCTTCCAAATCACACTGATCTGTGTCAACACATGAAGCGATACTGTACGCGTAACGTCTGTTTCGACTGTGTGAGATTGCCTCAAATCTGTAGCCCCCCCCCCCCCCCAGTGTCTAATAAAGTAAGTAATCACTGCTTTCTAATGAGAATCTGTCAGGGGCGTTGCTCGTATCTGTTTACCAAACCAAATTATTTTCTTATTTTGGCAAAGTCAATTAATCACATCGGAGACAATTCTGTTAGTGTTTGCCTCTCAATGGGGAGATGGATTGCAACAACGGCGGTGTCATCATTAAATTTCATCACATTACAAGAAGATTCTGTCGCAAATTAATTCAATTTGACTTTTGTTTTTTTTACAATCACTAATGGTTAAAGACATAATGTCAGGTGTAGACTCAAACTAGGGCAGCAACTGGTGATTATTTTCATGATTGGTTAATCTATAGATCACTTTGAATTGAACTGAAGCAATAAAATGTAAAAATACAAGTTCCAAAGTCTTCAGCAGTTAAAGACGATAAAGATATTCAGTTTTTCATGATGCAACACGGAAAAGCAGCAAATCCTCACGACTGATCACTGTTTTTGATTCATCTATCATACTAATTGATGTTGATTAGGCAACGGAAAATGAGTCAGTTAATGAGCTAACCTTTTGGGGAATGAACTCCTCTGCATCAGCTAGGTTACAATAGATTGACTGGATCAACAAAACATGATGTCAAACCACAATTCAGTTCTTCAGAGGGAAAAGATATTCAGTATACAGTTCTATAAAATCAGGACACAAATCCTCACATTTGATAGGGTGCTACTTGCAGACTTCTACAAGTTCGCTTGATGTTTTTGTCTTGTAAAACGTAAAGTAATAGCTCATTGGCATTTGTGCCGAGATTTGAGTAAGAAGATTAAAACATAAATGCTGTAGTCAGCAAAGAAAAGGGACAAAATCTTGTCCTCACTATTTAACACGTTGTAAAACAAAGTGTAAAAATGTTTCCCTTTGTTTATGATACGCTAAGCTAAGCGTCTCCTGTGTACAGCTTCTTATCTAATTGACAGATATGTATCGAGCATCTAGCAAATAAGCATATTTCCCAAATTAATAAATTAGCAATTTGCTGTTGGTTAATTTTCACTCAATTTTCTGACACTAACCGTTTCAGTACCAACTGAAACCACTCCTTTGTCTGCAGTTGTCTCTATGTATTGTGCTGTATTAAACTCCCCTTCCACCCCCACCTCTGCAGACACTACTCGGACAGTGATCTCTGTGTGTCGCTGACATTGAGCAGAGTTTGTGGACTGTGATTGTGCTCACAGCGGAGCCGTCCTTGGGAGACAGAGCCGGCCGTCACAGATATGGATTCCTACATTTAATGTCTCGGCCTCTCGCGCGCAAATGTTTCTCTTTCAATGAGCTGTGGCCCTGCAGGCAGAGAGTTTTATCGATCATCTGACTTTTAATGCCTCTTAAATATTAAGATTCATGTATATGACCTTTGTGTTTGGATTGAGAGTGCAAAATCCCTGCCTAAATACCCTTTCAGGCTTTGCTGGCAGCACTGCCGGCTTTGTTTCAGTTTTTCTTTTGGACCATGGAGAAATTGTGCCCAGTTTTATAATTTTTTATTGGGGTCATGCTTGGCTGCATTTTAGATTTCATGGAAGGAGTTTTGTTTCTGTGTTTTAGGACAACTCTCTGTTTGTAGCTGGTGGAGGAAATGAGTGCAACAGAAAAAGGAGAGGAAGAGAATAGGGGGTAAAAATCGGGAAAGGTTTGGCCTCTGTGTGGGTCTTGTTATCCTCTTTTTCTCTACTTTCCTCCCTCTCCGTCACTCTCACTCTTTATGTCACGCAAACACACACACACACACACAAATACACCCTGGAAGAGGGCCCGGTGATTGATGACTCCATGTGAGAGACCTCAGAGGCAGCAGCACTACAGAGAGATGGACAGATGAAAGGAAGGAGGAGGGACGCGGAAAACAACTGAAATGAATCAAGTAACAGGGTGAGACCTTCCAGCAGTCCGTTAACATACTGGAGCCAGGGTGCTGCCTTGTTGAAAAGATACCCTGGAAGTGACCCATTCTGAGTTTCCTCATGTCAAAAGAAATTTCTTATGAGAAGGCAGTGAAAGTTCCTCTGTGGTATTTATTTATAAACAAACCAAAGATTTATATTTCTCTCGAAAACATCTTGAGTTGTTGAATGAATCTCTCATAAAGCATTTGCAAAAGAATATTTTTAAATTATTCTCAAAACTGATTAATTTGTCAATTAATTCCTTTATTAATGAATTGATTGTTTCGTCCATAAAACATCCGAAAATAGTGAAAGATGCATCACAATTTGCATCCCGGTGGTCTCCTTAAATGTTTTGTTCGAACAAATCTTTGTAGCTTCCAGCTTCCTCCTTCAGTTTGACTTGCAGGCACATTGTTGCATTTCTTACTAAGTTTACGTTTACTGTGCCAGCAATCACATCGCCTGCACGTGCACGTGTGCATCCTTGTATGCATTTACAATAAAACCAAAATGAGGTCCCACTTGTAAAAACTAAACTCCATTAGTGGTCAAAAACTCCACAGGGTACCTTTTTTTTTAAAGGGTTACATCACCGCTGGAAAGTTGCACTTTTGCTCAAAAGGCAGTAAACCCACAACAACCAGATTACACTGGGCTGCACCGCACTACTAAACACTTCGGCTGGTGGGTGACGCACAGTAAGCGAGGTGGTGCTTGTTTGTGATGCGTCAAAAGACAGCATAACAGTAAAAATGTGTTAAAACAGGTAATGCAGTACCAGAATCCTGTTTCATAATTGATCAACCTACTTTGAGTTTCATGAGTGTCATTTAGAAGTTTCCCTTCAAAATCTAAATGAATAAATTTGCAGTCTAATCAAATATTTTAACTTTTTAATTGTCTTGATTACATATTCCTGTTGCTAATGATGGACTGAACACAGAACCATTTCTAAAACTGAGAATGTAAATGTCAGGATTTCTGTGTCAGACGCAGCGCATTAAGAGCTGAGGCTTCTTTTCGAAACGTTTTGTTCTAATGTAACGAACAAGAGAGAAATCCACTGCTGGAAAGACGGAGGTGTTCAAACTGCTCGAGATTTACAAGCTTCAGTGACGGCCCAATGTGAACATTTGTCTCAGAACTCATACGCTTGTCTGGATTTGGTCTTACATTGTGTAGTGCGCTGCACAAAATGTTTAACAATCGTAGACACTTCCTCCCTAGTGTGTGCTTATCCGCCCGTCTTTCTCTGAAAGCAACAACGTAGTGGTCCTTCATGGGGCTTGTCAAACTGCATTCTTGCGGCTGCAGGTTGAGAGACCTACTGTAGCAGAAATATGTCTGCGAAATATCTGTTGTCTGTTAGATATCATCAGCGTGTAAGTGTCTGAGGGAGGATGTTTCCTCAAGGTGCTATGTATCTCCCCGTGTGTGATGGCTCTGTAGTGTTCAATATGTGTAGATGTGTCCTGATAGTGTCACATTTTACAACCACCCACACCAGCCCTGAGCTCCAGACTGGACCAGCCAATCCTGATGAATTACACTGACTACTTGAGGAGAGGGCGCACTCACATCTACACCATCCTGATTCCTGGCAGATAACGATGAAGGGCGTTGTTTGTTGAACTTTACACCTTCACTTCCTTCCCCTTTTTTTTTTCTGTCTTCTAAATTCTGACTACAAAGAACTGATGAAGACTGTAAGTCATGACTTTGCTCTGATGCTTTCTGGCAGAAAGAGATGTTTTCATGGTCTCAGCACTTTCTGCGCGGAGAGGCGCCTCCGGCTCTGGACGGGCACAATGTGGAATTTGAGTTTTCAGTGCAACATTTAATCCCTGTTGTGTTGCAATCATTTCACTCTAGTTCTCTAAGATGCTGATCCTCACTGTGCTCTTTATGCACTGCCAGTGAAAAAATACGTACTCTGTTTTCTCTCCAACAAAGATGCATTTGTACATAATTTGCCTGCATGTCTGGCAGTGATACTGAATTGAAGGCTTTGTCGATTAGCATTTTCAGATGCCAGATTTCTAAACTCTTGTAAACTGACATAATCTGACGCATGATTGCTTTTGCCAGTTCAAATTCTGGTCAAACTTAGCAGAAATATATATATTTTTTTGCTCTGTCATTGCTTCAGAAGTGGGATTTATGAAGTTGTAAGAGCTCAAAGGGGAAATAAGGCTGTGCTGAACTGACTCTGTGTTAGTATAGTGGTGTAAGTGAGACAGTGTGCTCCCCTCTGAGTAGATTTTAACTACCCTCTATTGGCCTGAATGTGTCATTGCATGACAGTCTGTCACCCTTCAGGTTTAGCAAGAGCTTCATTTTGTCAAATGATGAATTATCTCCTCGCAAGTTCTATCAGCTTCTTATCGCATTTGCTTGGATCAACTTTTGTCAGATGAATAAGTATTTCTATGCTCGCTTTGTTTTGAATCCTGCGAGGGCACAAAAAAAAAAAAAGAATAAAAAAGGTAAAAGTAAATCGCTATTTGTCTGAGTCGACATACCTCCAATGTCACGGCGATCAATAAGGAATGTGACGAGTGACAAGTCAGATGGAGCTTCAGATGAGTGTTTGTCAGTGAAAGAAAAACACACTTCAAACAGGAGAAAAGTGGAGCTTTTAGAGCACGGAAGCTTTGTCACTTTTTAGAGCAAATGGGGCACTTTGTCACCAACAGTATCTGAGCATGTGTGCGTGCGTGTGTGTGTGTGTGTGTGTGTGTGTGTGTGCGTGCGTGTGTGTGATTCACTGATTTTCTGTGTATCTATCGCCTGCAGCTTCCCGGGCTCTTTGTGAGCAAGAGGCTGAGTGACTTTGTAGTCAAGGATTCTTTAATGCCTTCCCATGTCACAGAGTTTTTTTTGTGCTTGTACATCAATAATGGTGTGTATATACCACATGTGTGTAAGTGTGTGTGTGTGTGTGTGTGTGTGTGTGTGTGTGTGTCAGTGTTGTTTTTAAGCAGGTTTTTGCCTTTTTTTTATTCGCAGGTGTATGTGCCAAGGCGGTATGCCCCGGGGAATAGTGCTGACAGTGCACTAGGAGTCTGAACCTTGTCAGTATTTGTGGCTGAGGAGGAGAGGTGCCGTGCCGTGCCGTCCTGTGCCGTGCTGTGTTTGACGCCATGTCCCTGACTGACAAACACAAAGTGAAGAGGCAGCGGCTGGACCGGATCTGCGAAGGTAGGGTTACATGTATGTGCTGTCCTAAACTTTTTTACTATCATTCATTCCTCTGCGCTGCACAATCAAAGTGTTTTTATTTCAATATGTACAAGCTGCAAAGTTGATAACATCATATTTACAATCACGATTCTGGATTTCACAGTTAATTACACTTGCTCTTGGTGTGTGATATTAATGCTTTGTGTTCAGAGCTCCAGTGCATCAAATCAAGTGCTCTCTCCACTGGTAAATTGCCTGATAAACTGTAGGATTATTTTATGAATAGAAGCAGTGATTGTAGTTATTGATGCTTTTTTTTTGTTGTAATGTCCATTCATTCTATTTTGTTCTCAAAGATGGAGAAATAATTAATAAACGGTCATGGTCGTGAGCAGAATCGTTTTGTTTATCTAGATATCTTGGTTTTAAATGAGCTGAATGTAAACATCTTTTATAACTCTATGTTACATATAAATATTTTTTTATTTCAATGTGAAGCATGTCCTTAACTATATATGGAAATGTATTCATTTAAAGTAGGTGAAACAGTGGCTGCATGATGAAAAAAATCACTCTAAATATCACATTTGGCCCAGTTTCAATGGAGACGATTACATTTCTGTTGATCTGCAAGTCACACAAACTACGCTTACTGTGACTAAGTAATACTTTGCAACAGAAATCCTCACTATACTCGCTTTGTTTTTTAATTTCCCTCACTGACATTACTTCAGAGCTCTACATCCCTTTGCCAACCATCCTTATTGTTATTAGCACAGCCCTAAGACCTATTGGTGATCAATACCCATCGATTGCTATAATTTTCTCCTGGCACACAGCACATGTCAGATACTACAGTAACCGGTGTATAAATGTTGACCTCAGCAGCAAACGGTCATCTGGCGGATGTAAATGAGATTATTGCTTTACTCTGGCCTCTCTGTGAGCCGCTGTTTGTTTGTGTAGGAGTGTCTGTTATGTGACTTGTGGTTATGGAGAATCTCTAAACATCTGAACTCAAGATAGATTACCGCAGGGGATTGAATGGGTTTCTATCCTGTCACGGCTGTTTGGAAGCAGCCAATTTTACACCATGAACTACAGTGATTATTAGGCTTTAGGTTGTGGATTAGAGAGCGGTGGTGTTGTATTGAAGGGTCTGAACATAGAATCGGAGCCCCCTGCCGTGCACATAGCTACAAAGTCGGCCCAGGCAACAAGGAATATGAGCCTTTGTGTGGGTGTATAAACTGTGTCTGAAGCCTTGTGGATGTGCATTTTTAAACCCACTTGTTTGACTTTGCCCAGCGTGTATGTATGTGTGTGCATATATGTGTTTGTGTGTGTGTGTGTGTGTGTGTGTGTGTCTGTCTGTCAGACTGTGTCCTGAGGTAAAATCATCTCCTCTCTGCTGTCTGGGTCCCCGAGAGGCTTGTTAAGCTGCTGGGCCCTCCTGGAGCCAGCGCAGGCAGAGGCAGGCATGACTGCAGTGCTGGAAAATGAAGCTAGACGCACCATTACCCCCAGTGCCAGCATATTTGTTTTGCAGCATGATGTAAGCACCTCGGCGTTGCGCACATGAAATGAAGGACATATGCCGTGCATCCTGTAAAAGCCCATAGTTAGGCTTAAGAATCCTAGTTTTTGGACCCTGACGCTGCTGTGGAAAAGTGATTATGATGGACTATTGATGCAAAGCAGTACCTTGGAAATGCATGAGGAGAATACATTACAGTGCAATGTCAATCAAAAAAAGATCAAATACACATCACTTTATTATTCTCTTCTCTCTAAAGAGAAAGGATCTACTTTGTTCTTAACCCACAGCCCGGTTTTTATAGACATTTTATTTATTCTATTAACTTTTCAATTATGTCTTCTACCCATTTTATCTCCCTACATGGTGGTTTAAATGCTGTGTCAGATTGCTGTATGCACTCCCACGTATGTAATCCTGGCGTCGAATACTAAATCAATTTTATTTTAATTTGTCTAATTCATTTTCTGCCCAGAAACAGTCGAATTTTAAGCAAATTACTGAAAAGTCAATCTGTAAAAGAGCCCAAAAGGAATAATATGTGTGTGCTGTAAAATGTAAAGCACCTGAAATTCCCAGAAATGCAGAGGAAGTGTGCCCTGTATCAGGATGTGGCACATATCTAAGAGTTAGATGAGAACACTCTCATGTCTCTAAGGTAAATATGTAGTTACCACTGTCAGCTGCTTAGCTTAGCTTAGCTTAGCTTAGCACAAAAACTAAAAGCAGGTAGCCCGGCTCTGTCCAAGGCCTTCTGAAGCTTACGGCCATTTTTTTTTTTTTTTTTTTTTTTTTTGGCCAAGACCAGTTGCCAGGCAACCAGCAGAGACTTCAGGAAGTTACTGGTCTAGCCAAAAAATACTTCATTACATAACCCCCCTGTAAAATGCTGAATTGTCGTTTTTAAACTTTTAGGATTAAATAAAGAAGGTACAACATGTTAATTAGCGAGCTTTAGAGGTGCTGGCTGGCAGATTTTGTTAACTTTGAACAGAGGTACTAAGCTAACTGTTTCCCCCTGCTACCAGTCTTTATGCTAAGCTACGTTAGTCAGCTGCTGCATATTGTTACGCTCCTCACTTATATTTTATCAGTTTAGAACATGATGACTAAGATTATATCACGGTAATAGGAGCATAAATGATGATATTGAATAATTGCCCAACTCCTAAAGGCAAGTCATATAAATATCAGATTTCATATCACAGGTGGGTCATTCATTGGTGGAAATCCTTCCTGATTAGAGTTGCAGTCCACATCCAGCTGTTGCATGCGTGTGAATCAGACAGCTGAGGTAGTTAGTCATTCCTGAGGGAACAACAGTTAGTCTGCTCTGCTGGGCACGAGCTCAAAGCCCACAGGAGACGCACAGAGAGACGGTAACAGGTGTTGCTGTGATGCATGCAGAGCTAGCTTGTGGTGAGCATACCTGCCGACGTTCCTCCTCGCACACGTACACACCCCAACACATGCGCACATATACAAGCACGCACACACACACACACACACACACACACTCGTTCTCCAGATGGCCATCATACAGGATCAGTGAATCAGTCCTCTGGCGGCCATTGTGAGGGCGTAAAAGAAAAAAAAAACAGCTTGTGATTTGTGATTTGTTCATGAGCCAACAACCAGGCAAAGTTGTCCTACTGATTGCATGTAGCGGCGTGATAAGGCTGCCATGGCAATTGTCTCCACACAAGGAGAAAACACACATGGTTCTGCATTTTGTTTCATGTACAGGTAAAATCCTCACAGGGCTTATTTTGGCTGCTGTAGGGAGTAACTCATCGTAATCCAGGTTCACACTTCAACCAAGCCCGCAGTTGGCAAACAGATACAGACCAGATGAAGCCGTGATTCGTGCTGTCTCTCCTCACTCTCTTTCAAGGGAAAATCTGGAGCGCTCTCTTTCAAAAAAAAAACGTCTGCTTAGACCACACTCTCTCTGCACTGTCCAACAGAGCCTTCGCCTTTGTTTCTATTGTTTTCCTGACACTAAAAAACAACTCTTGTTGCCCAAGACAGTTTCCAACACCATGCAAGGTGTAAATTGTATTTTTTTTTTTTTATGCTATATTGCCGAGTTGTTCATTCCGGCTGTCCTACATCGACATTTATGGCAGTGGGAACAGTAATGCAGTATCTAAGGAAAGCCTGTGGGTAGATGACAAGGCTGATTATGCCATTAAAAGTACTTGATATGTTTTTAGCATCATCTGGCCTGTCTGCAAATGAGGTGACAAGGAGCGCTGGTTGCGACTGTTTTTATCAGAAGCTTGCTAGTTAGCTCAATCAAAGCAGCTGCTGGTCAGCATCAGCGTTATGAAGGAGTGGAGGGTGGAGGAATGGCTTTCTCTCTCTCTCTCTCTCTTTCAGGGGTGAAGAGATTCGTTTGTGTCATCTGAAGAGATGAGGAGTGATCTGCCATGGCCTCAGGTCCTTTCATGTTCTCAACTTAATTTGAGCTGAACCGATGTTTATCATTATGCAGCAACTGGGCCGAGCGGCTGAAAGAGAGGACGCTTCTTCTCCTTTCCTTTTTTCTTTTTTTTTTTTTTGTTTTGTTGCTAAGATTGTTGTTTTCCTCGTAGGCCGCAATACTGTTTCCCCTCTGGGTTTGATTAGAAACACTCTAATCTATTCAGATAATGTTTTAATCAACATCTGCATTTTATTCATCTTGTGTTACATGATCACACTTTATGGCTGCATAATTAGGAATATAATTTATCTGTATTAGTTGCTGAGCAAAACACAAAAGTAGATCAGTATCCAGTTGTTCTTTGATTATATTTGCTTGTAACCAGTATATAAGTTAATTTATGTCGTGTTGACGTTAACGTGAGGATAAACACTGTGATCTCATATTGATTGATTGACTATGACTATGATTATGAGCTTAGTTTACATGGATGACCAGGTCGATGTCGCTTCTTTTGCATCTATCACCTTCAAGTCTGTCTTTGCTTTGAGTAGGGTTTGTTTTTTGTACCTTGCACAAGTGAGTGGCAGATTAATGGTCTGTGCTCATGCAAGTACTGACTGCAATGCATCCATAGCATCTGGGATTAAAAACTGACGTGTGTGACATTGAACCCTTATTTAGATTTTTATCTCCGCCAAGGAGGTTAGGCTTTCGGTGTCGTCTGTCTGTCTGTCTGCGGGATTACGGAAAAACTAAACCCCATCAGACTTAGTGGAAAGATGTAGAAAAATCCAAACCCAGAAAAGCCGAAATAGAACTTTTTTCTGCGCCACAACTAACATGCCACATCAAACATCACTGTAGAAAGTGCATCATGTATGTAATCAGGGATGTGATTTCTCCGGGTCAATCCAGAGTTCTGGATTTTCCAACCTGCACAAAGCCGCGGTGATTAAAGTGAATGCTGTGTGCAGATTTGCATATCATAGAAGACTGGCCTCAGCAGAGGTCTGCACTCTCCGTGTGCCCGTAAATTTTTGATCAGATACATTATTTACTGATATAAAAAATCTGAAAACGTTGCCAATTCTTGACTGTTAAATAAAATGCGCAAGAGGACATTTTGACCTTTTTTAAACCATGCATTAACACTGCAGCAGATTTACATAGATTAGATTGAATTAGAGTTCAGTATGTGCGTACATTAACCTCTACTACCTCTCTGCGTATAACCACAGCTGAGTTGAACATATTGTAAAAGTGTTCTTTCGTTTAACTAGACTCCATATCATTTTTATCATCAGTGATGTGGAGGCAAATTACATTTTCTGTTCTATCCTTTCTTCTCCCTCTCTCTCTCACTCTCCTTCCCTCCCTCTTCTCTCACTCAGCTGCACACTCCTCGTCTCTCCAAAAAGCAAGCGGGCTGTCGTCTCTCCCTTCTGTCTGCCCCATCTGTGATGCAGTATGGGCCACTGGCTTGATAATGATAGGCAGGCGGAGCGCAGGGGCTGCGCACAAGGCGAAAGAGAGAACAAACCAGCCCGCTAAAATGGAAGACAAAACTCTAATCAGTTGCCTCACCAAGTCTACCAGAGGTCTCGCCGTGCTGATAAAAGGTTTGCAGTAGCGGCTCTCGCTCTCGCCCCACGTTCCTCCCACCCATGCAAATGTGTGACATGCTGTGTCATACACTCCGAGGATGCAAGGTGGTAAAGAGGCGGAGGACAGCGTCTTGATAACACAGCAGATGTGAACCCTCCGTAAGCCATCGGACCAGAATTGGTACCATGTGTTTTTCTTTCCTCGTCGCCCCTCCTTCCCCCCCTTGTACGAGTGAGCAAAGGCCCAGAGGCTCGTTAAAACTTTAATATACTGTACAATCACAGTAATTGAGTAGAATTTTCAAGTTCTCCCAGTCATGGTTTTAATTTATGAAGTCCCTATGAAAGTTTAATGGATCAGCAGTTGTAGAGTCGCAGCTATCTAAATCATTCTGCAGCTATCTCTGCCTGCGCTGCCTGCCAAGTCCTGCCGTTAGCGTCCTGTGCCCTAGAAAGATGGCCAGATTGCTCCAAAGGCATGACTGTTGCTGGACGTCTGTTCAGCACATTGTACCTAGAGGTCTTTCACAGAGCCGTACGATTGGCTGCGAGCTAGCAAACCGAGCGTTGGCATCAATTCTGATGCTGTTCACCAAATATCCACTGTGTAAGTTTGGGGTTGCTTTTTCTTCTATTGTATTATTCATGCTAGCAACTACAGAGTCCCTGTTGCTTGATGAATGTAATATAGCATGCTCACTTAATTATGGAGCAGCTCTCATGAGAGGCATATCAGAGAATGTAGACAAGATGAATATGGTAACCGGGCTTCTCTTGCTTATGAATTGTGGGAAATGCAGCAATTTGCATGGCAGGAGATATGATATGCCATATCCTTGTTTCGGTTTTAGCAACACTACCCTGACCGTACTTGAGATGTTTATTATTGTTATTAATATTTTGTCAGGAAGCGGGGATCTGAGTGACACACGGCCCTGGAAAGGGGCTTATTAAAAGAAGTTATTGTTGGCGGTCGCCGTAGAGAGATACAACACAGTGATTAATGGTGTGTTTTACAGCTGACAAAAAAGCGCACAGAGACTCAGACCTGGGAGGACAGCGCAGAGAAATCACTGCAAGGAAATTGCTAGGTATACTTTACCTCCTAATGAAAGAAACCATCCTTCAGATGTGCATCATCCTGGACTGCTAAAGGGCCATAGGGAAAATGAAACTGTTCTGATTTATTTTTGTTTTGACCTACTTAATGTTCTCCAATTAGGATGTTCCATAATGAAACAATCTGATTTTTGTTTTTGATATTATATCATGATTGCATCACTTCTAAAATGAAAACAAGCCTGTTCTTGCATTTCCCCCCTCTGTGACTTGACAGGTAGTGGGACAACATAAAGAGGCACAGCACTGTAGCAGTCTCTTGTCACTCTTAAAGAGTAATAAATTTAGCTCATCTCAGTCACGCTGTCTCTGTCTCTCAGCTTCAGGAGCGTCCAGACGATGTCCCTGGCGACTTGCTGCAAAAACTCTCTTCCTTTAAACCCCTGTTACCTATTTCAAACAGAAATGAAGCACAGAATAGAAACAGGCTCGTAGCCATCTAGTTGTCACAGTCCACTGCAGTCCAATCATATCCCCCTTCCCCTGCTGCCTTGTCCTATCCCACACTGTCTGTCTTAGAGGTGAAGCCAGATCTGGCAGCCTCTCGCCTTTATCAGCGTTTTTCCCATCACACACTTATCAAAGCTCCCTTTTCTTCTCCCCTTGCCGCTGTTTTTTGTTTACATTGCTCTTGTCACGGCAAGTAAACACAGGCAGTTATCTCTCTGATGCCAACATCTCAGATAAGACACATCTGCTGTGTTGTACATCTGGTGTATGTAGTGGCAAAGTGCAAGCTCTGTGAGGGGAAAATACGACTGAACTGGCGAAGGTGCAGTTCACATGGATTCATTTTGTGAATCAAAATTTTGCCTACGGATATTTTTTATTTTGGAACTGCTGAATCATGCAGATTTTAAATGTTGATTTAATTGTTTTGGTGATTTGCAGGAAGATTAGCAATTCTGATAATTGATAAATAATTTAACAAGCAATAATTCTAATTTAATGAAACGTTTCTCAGCTTTATATCATTGAAACAAATCTTCGGCTTTTTGACTGTTGGTCAAACAAAACAAGAAATTTGAAGATACTAAATTTACTATTTACTGAACGATTAAAAATAAGTCTGGTATTACTCGATTGATTACAGGGACACTGAATAGTTCCTGCATATATTTGCCTGCATGGGTATTTATATGTGTGTATTCATGTACTGTATGTAAATCTGTAGTTGCCCAGTAGAGGCTGTGCATTCTCCATGGTTTCGAGTAGAGGATCTCCTGGCCTCCTTCTAGTACCAACCGGATTAAATCTGACCCTCAGTAGTACATGTGTGCTGTGTGTGTGTGTGTGTGTGTGTGTGTGTCCGGCATTTGCAACCACCTCCCTACCCCGGTCTCTAGGGACTCACTACAGCAAGCGTGTCAGTCCCCAACCTCTCCGGTCCCTCTGGGAACATCCAGTCACGCCCAGAGGGATGCCGGCTGCAGGCCATCGAAGGGGTTAGTAGTAACCACTAAGCACCGTAAACACTGTAGCTTTACACTCCGTGAACACATCCAGGGGCCTCAGCAGCGTGTTGGCTGTGTACACTATCTGGTTCAAGTGATGTCACAGGGGCCAGTGGATTTAAGCAGGTTTTAGTTTGACGCTAATCCCCTTGTGGCAAACGCTGTGGAGGAGAGGACTGTCCCTGCCAATGGCGTGCATCAACCCCATTGGATTAGTGCGTCTCGTCCCCTCCTCCACTCTGTTGCCATTGTCCAGCATGTGTTTTTACCCCAATTTCTTTACCCTCGATCTTAGTTTGGAATGTAAGCGTCATGCCCAGCACAAGCATGATCCCTGCTGTAGAATGGAGTAGAGCCTCGCCCTAAAGGTGTGTTTTTTTTTCTTTCTGCATGCGTGTGTATACTCTGTCTATGTGTTTATCATGTTGTGCCTCTCTCCTTGTGGATTTCTAATGTTTCCAGGGCTGAATTATTTAGATAGGCTGCCAGCAGGGAGCTACACGATAGCACAAACTTTAGAGTGAGGGGAGGGTGGGGGCCCTACAGCTGTAGATCAGGTGAAAGGGTACCGCAAGCTTCACCTTTTCTCTTCTCCACCCTCTCCTCCCTTTTTGATTGGAGGTGAGTGTAACAGGAGAGTTGAAACACAATACCCGGCTCTATTTTCCGCTTTTATAGCCGCCGCTTTATTGTCTTCTCTGATGCCTAACTCAAGTGAGCAGTCGCGTTTTGGTGGCTCTCTGGGCCAGTGTGGTCCTGAATGGACTGAAGGCCAGAACGACAGGGCTGCAAGTCGCTGCAACTACTGTGGCACCTTTGCAGGGCGTAGGAATTCTTTGCCAGTGGGCGGAAGAGACGGAGTGTCATATCACCATCACCTAGATCTTAGTGATAAACAGGATCCAGTTCTCCGGTCTTCCTTGTACAGGCAGATTCAGCAGGATGCCCATGTACAGCAGCTACTAAGGAAGCACTCAGTGCCCGATCTGAGCAGCAGTCTCTACCTCAGGCAAGTGATGGCAGGCCGGGCCTCTGCACCTCCTCAGGATTACTACCTGGCTGACGCTACCTTATCTAGTCAGCTACCTCAAGAGTCTGGGTTTTATAGGGATAACCAGCACCTGCTCAACAGATCAGCCTTGCATTATGGGCCCAGTCCTGGGGGGGTGAGGCCTACCTGGGATCAAGGACAGGCAGGGGCCACACCTTCCATGCTGGCCTCTGGTTCTACACCTACCCCCGCGCCTCCTCCTCCTCCACCTCCTCCCCCGCCTCCTCCACCACCTCCTCCCCCTCCTGTTCATGAGCTGAGCCGTTTGTACAGGGAATCTCTGGGATCTAAGATGATCTCAGACGTCCAGCGTATTGGTGGCAGCTCTACGTCTCCTGCAGTCTACGGGGTTCAGCCCCCTCTTCCTATTTATGCTGCTGAGCCACTCTCTGCGCACCAAGCTTATAACTGTATCAACAGCTTGTCCCTGGACCCCCGCCAGTCAGCTGCCACCAGTTCAGTGGTGGACCCAGCTTCTCAGGGAATGGACGGAGCTTTCCCCCGGGCTTATGGAGCTATAGCCTCCCAGAGGCTGCCTTATGACCCAAACTATGACCCCAGTTCAGCCTTGGTGGCTGCAACAGCCGGAATGACCTCTAGCCTGCCCCCTCACCACCCCAGCGCCGCAGACCCCAAGAAGATGGTGGACCCTACCTTCTTGGCTTTTCTCCGAGCTGAAGGCTTGGCTGAGAGCACTATCACTCTCCTGCTGCAACATGGCTTTGATTCCACTTCCACACTGGGAATGATGGAGGACCATGATGTCCGCTCTGTTGCCCCTAACTTGGCCCAGGCCCGCGTTCTGTCCCGCGTGGTGCTTAGTTGCAAGGCGGGTGGGCCGATGACACGTACCCGATCCAACAGCTTCAGCCACCGCAACGACCTCTACATGCAGCCCCAGGGCTTGACCATGGACCCCAGCCTGATGCAGCAACATCCCACCACCATCCAGACCGTGTCCCCAAGGATGGGAGAGTTTCTTGGCAGAAGACCCAGCAGTGCACCATCCCAACACTTGCTTGAAACCACCACCTACCCAGGAGCACGGCCGCTGGCAACTGGAGCTTACCCAATTAGTCCTGGAGGATATAGCAGTGCTGTAACGCAGGGACGACCCCTCTCCATGTACAATGCCCACACCGGGCTTGCCATGTCTGCTCTTGGACAACAGCCTCCACCAGCTCCGGGCACCCCTGGAGCTGCGCCCAAAACCTTCTCTGGCTCCTATTCCCCCATGGAGCTGATGAAGAGAGCTCCCAACCTCCCCCCAGCGTCGCCAATAGGAGCGCCAAGCCCCCTTCACAGCCCCCAACTTCTCCGCAAAGGGATCAATGCTGCTCCTGAGAATACCATTGTTCCCGTAACTTCTTCATCCACTCTCCAAGTGCAAAACTTTAACAACAACAAGATGGTAGGACGTCGTACAGGTCCACCTGTCATAGTCTCCACCATGGTCACCACACCTGACACAAGTAATGTCAAACCCACCTTTCTCACTATTTCTTCAAACCCTTTCTCCTCTGTCCTTGTTGCTGGTTTATATTTTTTCTGTAGTTACTGGTAATGATTTAGTTTTTCTCGTTTTGTTTTGTCATAGATTAGATACATATAGAGATTTAATTCTGCATATGGTAGAAGAATCTATCTGACAGTCTTTTTGAATGGAGGAGTAGCATGTAAGATGCATCTGACAAGTTAAGCAGCTTTGCTCTGAGAGGTCTTTTTTTTTTTTTAAATTATGCAACTATTTATACATGTATTGCAACAGAGTTGTGTCATTTGCCGGAGGGGATCCTGTCTCATCACCAAGATGAAATATTTCTTATGAGCAGCACTCCAGTTATTGGGCCAACATTTTTCTGTCTTTTTCTTTTTCCTTTAGTTTAATGGTCAGAATCATTTTGAAGCAACAGTGTGCTGTGGTTTTGTAGCTCCACCTTGCTTTTTCAGTGTTTGTTCTACATGGTTTGTTCACTTGTTGTGAACTCACAATACAATTTGGCAAAAAAAAAAAAGAAAAATCTCCACTTAACAGGATAGTGTTCGCTAGCTATTATCTTAATTAACTCCTACACCTTCTGTTTTTTTACAAAACAGATTTAGTGAATATCGAAACAGAAACATCCAGCTTCTATTTAGTATTTAAAAGTTTATTTCCCTGATGCAGAGTTGCTGTCATTCTATTTTACACTGTACTCTCTCCTAATCAGGGGCTTAACTGCCTCAAATCCAATTATACTAATTGGATGTATAGTTGTGTACACTATTATAGGCAACTGTTTTTTATAGACAACTTGTTGTCTGTTTGCAATCCTGGTTCTGCTCTAATGCCACTAAAAGTTTTCATGTATTTGTTTATTTGCTATACTTTATAAACGAGCTCAATCATTCTCACCTCAGGCAGCAGTTTTGCATCAGAAAATTTGCTCTTCACCTGCTCAAACTGAAACATTATTTAAAAGCAAATTTCTCCAGCACTATGTCTTCACTACCTTGCCAACATTTATGCCATGATTCCTAAGAGTCGATTTACATTTTATAGAATGACAGGAATGAAAGAGATGTTTTCGCTTTTGAAGGTCTTGTATTCTGCAGCATTCAATTTGGCAAGACCAAACTTGCCTTTTTGTTTGTTTACTACGATGGTGTTTTCTTTTTAACGACATATTCCCATGAATATGTTTATCGTTCATCTTCAGTGGCCTCACTGAACATATAATTATGTTCAACTTGTTTATCTCAAACAAGGTTAATACAAGTTGTGAGGCAGCTTTTTATACTCAGTTTACCAGAGAGTGAATTCTCTGGAAAGGCATCATCTCAGCATATTTTTATATTTAAAGGCCTGGATTTGTCCCCTTAACAAGTTGATTTATTTCCATGTTGATTAGAGCGGATTAGCTAGGGGAAGAATTAAATCTTTTAACCTTGCTTTTAGCCGTGTAACTGTGTTTCTTGCCTGTCTCTCTAATGGGTCTCTGGGCTGCTGCACTTGTTATAGAGTAACAATTTCTATGAAGTGGCTTCCCTTCATGTGTTGTCAAGGAAATAAAAAAGTGATGTGCAAGATCCAGAGGAGGGGGGAGGAGCTGGTAGGGGGAAGCAGTGGATGGGAAGTCCCCTTTCAAGCCTCACGCACATACACGCTGCTTTCCAAGGTCACAGTGGCAGCAGCCCCACCCCACCCCCACCCTCCCCACTACACTTTTAGCACAACAAACTCATTTGCATGTAGCTGACATTTGTTGCTTCAGTAACTTCATCTGATAATGGGCAGCCCATGCTGCTGATCGGAAAGCATACTTCTTAATTGTGTGTTGCTAGGCAACCTAGGTTTTGGTGATAATCAGAGATAGATAATCTTCACATTTAAGCAAAGGGAAAGAGTGTAGCCCTGCTTGCACTGTTGCACACTTATTTTGTGCACTTGTTACTCTTTTTTTTTTTTGAGCAGCCATTTGCAGCTCGGGGCAAGAGGAAATTGAGTGAAAAAAAATAAGATGTTGCAGGGCACTTAATGAAAACATTTCTCTTGGTCTCTTTCCCTCTCTCTCTCTGTACATCTCAAGAGATTGCTACTCATTTGTGCAGAGGCTCTGCCAGTGAAGAGCCTCTCTTATTACATGCATGGTGTTTTATGTTCAAGCATGCATATTGATGAAAAGTTGACACATTATTCCTTTTGCACCTACTGAATAAATTGGTTGTTCTTTCAGTAAAAGCCAGTCTTCTCTTTATCATCTCACATCAAAGTGTAAATTTACACACAAGCCACTGAGGCATCCACATTTCCATTTAGTTGAATTCTTATTTATTCTCAAAGCAGAGTTTTGAAAGCAAGGATGTGAGCAGTAGTAAAATCACTAGTTCCTTGAAATATTCATATAAAAGGTGTAGGTGGGAGGGCCCTCCCAGTATACTCCTCTTCGCTGGGCGCTGTCTTGGTTGGCTAAAGCCGTAAGTAGTGTTAATAATGGCATTAAACGGTTGAGTCGAGCTTAGTTGCAACAGTTCCCTTCCACTCAAAGTAAGGAGAGCGCCTTGCAGCCCTTGCATTGGCCATGGAGTTGTCTGTCAGTGGCGTCCCACAGAGCGGCACAGGTGGGTAAACCTAACTTCAATGTCACGTGAAGCAGAATAGCCAACCCACCTAGTTAGAGATGTGATTGGCTAGTAGCTTGTATTGTGTGCACGCTCAGTAGATTAACTAACATGGACACTTGCATGTTGTCCACAAATGTCAGCACGTGGTTTCTTTGTGGAGATAATCCGCAGAACATCTTCAGCTGTACTTTTCTGGGCTTGAGAATTAGGAGGCAGTGCGAGGGCGGGGCTTGTAGCTTACAGGAAGGAGAGAGAGAGACCAGAGCTTGGCAACAGCCTCTTGTAGCCATATGGGAAATGTCAGCTGACGTGTTCACCTGTATAAGTCTGTTTTCTTGGTTCCTCTGTGCCCAGGTTGTATCCGCTCCTTCCTGGGAGGTTAGTCAGAACATGGCAGATCCCTTTTTTCTCCTCTTTCTGACAGGAAGCCATCACTGTTGCAGTTGACAGTTATGTAACCTTCCAGTGCATGGCTCCCACGGGGGCCTGAATGGGATTTTAATTTCCCTGCCTGTATTTGGAAGGACATCCACGAGGATGCATGCCTAATGTACTCTCAGCTGTCCTTGGCTAAACTGCTTTGTTCAGGTGTCTGACATTGATTTCAGTGTGCACTCTTGCCTCTTTTCCACTGGCTTGTCAGGAAGAAAGCATTCCCTGTGTGTCAGTGTGGCCTTAAACTTTGTTTCTAGACACGCCCGTATTTCTGTGTGTGTTTCAGAGACCAGGTAGCGTCTGTCTTCCTGTGCCGCCACTCTGCTTTTTCATTGTATGCGGGTCCTTTTGATTTAGTGCTTATGTTGCCTCAAAGGCATAACTCCAAAGTAACGTAAGTGTCTTGTGATATATGGACATGTGTGTGCGTCTGTGGATGACATAGAATGCACAGTGCCCCCCCACCCCCTCCACTATCCTGCCACACAAATGTACAGACCACAGATGTCCCTCTCACAGCAGCAGGAAGTGTTTGTCTTCATCTGAGGCCGGGTGGATGTGACAGCAGGACATGGGGACAAGACCTTAAGTTTCCTCTATCTGTCTCTCTCTTCCTTTGACTAGCACTACTTAGTGTGCATATATAGTGCAGTCACAGGAGTGTTAGGACAATGATGTAGTTACTTCAGCACATTGAATTTGAAATTAAACAGTGTCTACAAGACTTTCACCTCAAAGCTGTTTGGAGGGTGTTGACAACTTGACGTATTAGGTGAACGCTGTGTATATGTAACCATTTTTATACGTATTCCTCCAATTTTAATAGGCACGAGTACAATTTAGATGTCAGTATTCGATGTATGGAGTAATCACATTTTTCTATGTTGTAAAAAATGATAAATCGGAACTTTTTCAGTCACACAGCACTTGATCTAATGTTACAGGCAGAATGGTGACCATGCATAAGAGTAAGTATTTCAACAAAATAAACAAAGTGAATGTGTGGTGCAAGCTATGTCTCTACAGTCTCTACAGTCTGTGCAGCGGCGAAAGGTAACTTACTGTATTCTTACCTTTTCTTGCTAGTACTCAATAATAATTCAATGTTAGTGTATGAATATGGAAATGGGTTAAAATGCCCATCTCTAATTTTAGATCAGTGCAGCTGACAACAGGACAATGATCCTGATCATACAGACGAGACAATATTTGACCTCAATCCAACTGATTGTGTTTCACTTGTGGAAGACAGAGAAGTAAAGGTAAAACAAATCCTTAAAACAAGCAAGAGGAGTCAGTGAATTATGGATTTCAGACATCATAACACATAGTAATACATAATACATACTACAAAGTCACCATAAGATTGGGTGGCTTTATACAATAAGGGCTACAGTTCATACAGTGTGTCTCATAGTCATTGTTTTATTTCAGCTCCAATGACAACAAAAATGTATCACTGTCCTGATACTCCCTGACTGCACCGTATACTGACCCCCTCCTTACTTGTTGTCGTCGATGCGGTAATAACTTAGGGGGCTCTTATTGTGCAGGGCCGATGTCTTACGTTACCTGTCTAGGAATAGACTGAGAATTAGAGTAGGGAAATCCTGCTGGCCATCTGTGTTTGTTTGTGCGTGTATGAGAGCTAACATAGGTGTGTGTGTGTGTGTGTGTGTGTGTGTGTGTGTGTGTGTGTGTGTGTGTGTGTGTGTGTGTGTGTGTGTGTGTGTGTGTGTGTGTGTGTGTGTGTGTGTGGAAGCTACTATACAGGCATCACGTGTCAGTGGGTGTCTGTGTCATCCTCACTAATCCTTCTGATATGAATGAGTGGAGACAGACAAGAGGTTTCAGCTCACATGGCATCGGTCAGGGGTTATTACAGGGAATGTAGCTGTTTAATAATAATCAGTCTAACCGTGCTCTTGGGTTAATATCATACACCACCATGTATACACTGATCTACTGTAACTATGCAAACAATGCATATTTAAACAATTATAATGCAGTTATAGAGTAACATTGATGTAATTTGTTGTGTAGCCTCCAGAACATTGAATTTGCAGTGAAACAGTGAGGTTAAAGTGCTGACTTTCTGCTTTAATTTGAAAGTGTTTCCACCCACCAGATGCATGGTGTAGGAAGTGTAACCTTTCGTGTACATTGCTTCCAAATTTTAGGGTACAGAAACTATATCAGATAAGAAACATTTGCATATTTTGGTCTCAATTTAGTCATCTGCAGTCTTTTTTTTAACCACAGCTATCAGCACACACTTACTTTCTGTTTGCTTTCAGCTTCGTCTTCAACAAGTTAAATTAAGGAACAGTTGGAATGCGATCACATGACGGTCTCGGTCTGTCAAACACAATTAACAAAAACTTTTGTTTGCCACGACTGCGTGTTTACAGACCGCTTTACTGTCCTAAAATTTAGGGACTGTGCATAAAAGGGCTATGACTTACGCTTCAGATTCAAAGTTGAAACTGAGCTGTTTAACTTCTTTTTTTCAATCTTAATGTGCTGGAGTGCAAATCCAAAACAATGAAAAATGTTTTCTATAAGTCCGTAATGATGACTTGTGCTGTTAAAGGCCACTGTTCACCTCTAGATTCTTAAACGCTTATCTGTGCGCAGTCCTTCTGTCATGTGTCTCCAGTTTCCCGAGAACCTGGTAAATGTTACATGAACTATCTGCTGCTGCATCTCCACTCTGCCTCTGTATTGTTTGTGTCCCCGGGGAAATATGGCCAGGAAAATCTATTTTTCCACTGCAGTAGTTTTTTTTTTTCTTTCTTTCTTTCTCCGAAACAAAAAAAAAAAAAAACAAGTGAAAGAAAAAAGTGTTGTCGAGCCCCCATCCCCTCTCGCCTCGCCAACCCTCTCCCCTCCCTCACTGCTTTCTCATGGTTGATCTTTCCAAACCATCGGTTGCGTTCACAGAGGGATTAATGGTTTCTGCGAAGCCAGCCAACCCATGGAGGGAACGGAGCCTTCGAGCGAATGAGGAACAGCTGGTCTCCCCCTGCTTGTGACAGCTTGAGTGTGTGCTTGTGTGTGTGTGCGCGCGATAGTAGCAGCTGACCTCTGCACAGGGTCAGAAGTTCCATCCGTGGTCCGAAAGTGGGCCTTAAGTCTTTCTTCAGTCCAGTGTGCTGCTGCTGCTGCTACTGTTAGATGTTAATTAATACTGTCATGGGTCTTTAAAAAGTATTATGAGTTTGCAACACTCTGTGTGTGTGTTTTAACTAATTTATGAGCCATGTCAGGGATAAATTTCCATCAGTTTGTGTCAATAAAGTTTTTCTGTATTTCTGAACATACATTTCTGAAGAACTGGATTCAGGATCTGACACATGGTTAAACATTTTTGAAATCTAGAACACAGTTTTAGTTTTTTGTGTTCCTCGTGCTTATTTAAAGATTAAATGGGTCTTTAAATTAGATCTGAAGTGGCCAGAAAAATACTCAAACTGAAGGAAGCAGCTACGTCTTTCACATTTTCTTAGAAAAATATTTCAGTTTGTGATGACTGGGGGTCAGCTGGTTGGAATTTAGCTGCCCCACTAACTCCTGCATGCTCTTCCACAGGCCTAAAGGTCATTGCTAAGCGCTAATGGGGAGATGAAGGATGCGAGTATGTGTGTTTATGTGCCTGAGTGAGTGAGTGTGTTTGTGTGTGCTCATCTTGTGATGTTATGATTGGTGAGGAGAATCTTCCTGCTATTTCGGGAGATCACATTGTCATGTTTATTCGGCTAGTCTCCTTATCCCGTGGCTGTTTTGTTTACAGGATAGCAACGATGTGTGCTCACCGCTCGCGATGTAAGAATGGCAGCACTTTGATATAATCTCCCCAATTATCTGTCGCCAATTCTGCTGTATATTATTCCTCTTTCCACGGCAGCTGTGGAGAAGATTGGTTTTGTGCATGTCGAACGGCAACAGCTGCATCCACTAAAACAGACAACTACCTCTGCACACCTCCCCAGTCCTTCTCCCTTTTTTTTGTGTGTCCCTCCCCCTCTTTCTCTCTCACTCAGTGGTGGGCAGGTCACCCTGAATTATTCATCAGTGTGAAATGAAAAAGCTCATGGATATTGAATATCCCCTCTGAAGTGGTGGCCAACCTTGTGTTTTTTTTTTCTCTTCTCTCCTTCCTTTTTTTGCAGCTGAAAAGAGTAAAGAGCGGCAGATCTCATTGCCAGGGTATTTCAAAGGTTAACCGATTGCTTTACCTCATGCACATATTTACTTTCTTCATGGTCGGTGGCCGGCGAGAAAGGGGTTGGGGGTTGAAGAAAAAGATTGAGGAAGAGAGGAGATGAAAAGAATAGGAATAAAAATGGTAGAATGGTAATCTGTGTTCATGTAGATATTTTCTCCTGGATGGACTTGCTCTTCTCAGCACCACCATGGGCTTCCTCGTTGTGTGGCCGAGCCTGATTGGCTAACATTTCTTCACTCAGCACGCGTGAGGCCTGTTCCTTCCTGGAACGAGTGCGACTGTGGTCCGTTGTGGTCGTCCCAGATCGACCGGTTGTCATTCGTTTCCCATGCGGCCCACTGTGCGCCTCCATTGTCCTCTTGCCTCGTCTTTTGTCCTGTGGTTTGATCTGCGGCCCGCGCTGCAAATCAATGCTACCGGTTGCCATTCACTCAGCTCAGCAGCCAGCAAACACGACGGGGACTCTCAGAACATCTCCCATGTGAGAACAGAGAAAACGGGCAGCGAGGATAAGGGGGAAAAATCCTTCAAGCTTCAGAACAATGTGTTGTTTTTACATCTTTGGGATGTTTTAGTCACATCACAATATTTCGGTGTTCACCATTTGCTGGCATTTGTGTCTATATTTTCCTAATGAGCAAGCTGAATACGGTTTCCCTGAAGGACAAAGACGTAAAAGAGCCTCTATTATGCCAGAGAGCAGATGCTAAATAAATAAAATAAATAAAAACTAGTCAAGGGACAAGCCCGTCCTCGGCTGTTTCATATGCTGCATGTGCTAATAGGACAAGGGGTGTTTTATTCACTCAGTAATATCCAAGAGAACAGTGCAGCATTAACCCTGCGTCACTCTCATTGGCCATAATGTTGCTACTACCCTGTACCCTTTCAGTCATTACAGTCCATTTTCCTCCATTCCCAATTTCTACTGCAGCATAGACAATTACTCAGGAATCCTTTTAAGAGTATTCCCAGGCCGTACAAAGACCAAATGTGCCTGCACAAAGCAGCCAGGGGTTTAACTAGCTAACCTTTTCCAAAGGTATTCTTAACAGAGTCATAATGACTGACAATTGAAGAGGGGAAAGCTATTTTATTTTCCTATGAATAAAACAAGTCAAATTATTTGTCTTCCAGGAAATGGTTTTGAGGCTCTGCGTTCGCTTATTTGAGAACATCCTGTTTCTCGCAGGTAATTGCGCTTTAGCTTAAGTGAAATGCACCGGCTGACGGCATACAGGAAGTGGGGCAGCGTCGGCGTAGCTTGGAGGTGTTGGGTGTTTCAGGTGTCATATCGTGTGACCAAAATGCAAACTCCAGTTACAGTGGGGTTTGGGGGAGGGGGGGAATGGTGGGGGTGGTGGTGGTGGTGGTGAAGGGTTCTGATCTGCCAGAGGAAGTGTGAAATATCATCTGCCATGGTGGAGGGAGGTGAGTAGGTGGGTGGGAGTTTCTTTTCCAGAGGGTGTAGAAGATGAAGCGAGGGGGGGGTTGTGATGATGAAAATGGCTGTAACTCTTCAGCAAAGTGAGCTTTAAAAGTCTGTAAGTGGACACCTCATAGTATCTGATGGGCTGACTCCTGGTTGACAAGACCCCGCGACCTTGGTGTATTTATTGTAATGGAGCACAGCTGGGCCGCGGCTTCTATGGGTTAATAGCCATGTGACAGTTTTGGGCTGGGGTGGGGTGGGGGGGGGGCATTGTGTGTGTGCGTTTATGTGTGTGCATGCATTTTATTTACCCGTGCACTTTGCTGAGTGGCACGTAGGGGCCACACTTGGGAGGGTGGGACTCTCTGCTGTGTCTCCACTCTCTCTGCCAGGCCAGATGGCTCCTGTCACTGAGAGAGGAGGTGGAGCGATGGAAAGGGAAAAAGGGGGAAGGAGGGTGAGCTCTGAGTCGCCCCTAACAGAGCCAAAGTGGCCCGTCCCCAGAGCCACCACATCTGGAGACCACCTGCAGCTGGCTCACGCCGCTTCCTCATTTTTCGTTCTTTTCCCTCTTGCATACGCTCACTTTCTCACTTTGTTTTTCGAGATGGGGGGAGGCGGCGGCGGTGGTGGCGGTGGCAGTGGTGTGTTTGGTCAGGCTGTGATTTGTGCCCATGTTTCAGGAACTTTAGTGCGTCTCTGCTCTGGGCAGAGCGGGAGGTGGGGCAGGAGGGTGTGAGTGAAAGAGAGACGGGAGGAGGAGGCGGTGGTGGTGGTGTGAAAGTGTAGCAAAATATCATTTTATTTTATGACTGCACCAGCCTCTGAGAGTTGTGGGTTTTGTATTTGTAATATTTCTTTTTCTTTATTCCTCCCCAAGTAAAAAAGCAGAGTGAGAATGTTCGCTTTTCTTCCCTTCACTGTTGCTGCAACTGATCCAGAGGCCACAGGGGGGCTGTTCCTGCCTGGAAAATAAAGCCTGCTTGCCCTCCTTGGCTCCCCCCAAATAAAATACACTCATTTGCATTCCCATGCTGTAATTTAGCCCTGCTCTCTCTCTCTCTTTCTCTTTCTCTTTCTCTTTCACTATCTCTCTGTCCCTCATCCCTACATCTTTTCAGCCCCGGTCCTTGCAGTTCCGCAGGGATTGGAACGTGGGAGGGGAAGAGAGGGGAGGGGAGGCAGAGAAAACAAAAGCAGAGAGGCAGTGTTGACTCAGGGTTGTTATCTGGACCGCTGTTGAGGGGGTGGGGGTTCTTGTGTGTATGTATATGTGTGTGTATGTCTGCGTACATGCCTGGGGGGGTTATTTACCCTGGCTGCTGCTGCCACGGCAGGTGCCTCTCAGTGGATAAACCTGGGCCTCTTAAATAAATATTCACCGTGGGGAAATTAGACTTACGTCACCGAAAACTACATTACTTCTGCTCTCTTTTCCTCCCTCACTCCACTTCTCATCACACCAAGAATGTCCTGTCCATTGAAGATCAGCCATCTTGCTCCCAAATCCCCAGAAGGAGTGTCACAGAGCATAAGGGACAAAGGAAATCTCAGAGGACTTGTGGATATTTGTATGGAGCAAAAGGATAAACCTGTTATCAGTGTGTATCTGTGCTGCCTTTATTTTGAGAGCAGAGACTTTCAGTTGGATGAATTTGCAGCTTGTTTCCTCAGAGGTTTAAGTTCTTAAACTAAGTTGTTGAGCGAACAAATCTGACTTTTGGCTAAGATAAAGATGATATACTGCATTATTCATTCACTGTGCATGAAATGTGGAGTGAGTAAAGAGACTTGTTTGACTGTCTGTAAAGAAGGAGTGCCTAGTCAGCATCTTGGCATCAAGTTAGTTGCTCTGGTCAGAATCAGTAGATGAGTTGGTTTCTTTGCTGAACGTAGTCCAGATCAGACGTTGATTCATTCTTTAACTTGCTGCAAGCGGTTGTCGATTTCACTCATTCCAGTATGCGTACCTGGTTATGGGATCTGTTTAGCTGAAACTTACAGAGTATGCCCTGTAATCGAGTCAAATCCAAACAAGCAACCTCTGTGGCTGTGAAATTAAGCCAGTGCAGAAGTGTCAAAAACTGAAGTTCCTTTTGGCTACCAAAGCGAGTCAGTCTCCATAAGCCCCCATGTTAAAAAGTCTAACTTCACAGCAGGAATAAACACGTTTAAAGCCTGGTACAAAAAACTGTTTTTCTCTGTAGCTGATTTTCCCGTTTATGACAACTTTACGGGGAGTGAATTTTTATATAACACTCCCATTAAAATTATATTAAGACTTAAATGTATGCATGAGAACGAGTGTGGCTGCTTGGATTGACCGTTGGGTGCCATCACAGGTGGCTAGTTTCAGCAACCAAGTTTTATTTGGTCCGCCTCAGCTCCAAGATGGCGAAGGCCAGAGGCGACCTCTCTGAGCTTCACAGCGGCTCTTCAGAAACGTATGGGTGACGTCACAAAAACTACGCGACTGGACCAAGAGTCGACCACTTCCTCCAAGGGGTCTTGGTTGATGTTCTGATCTGCCCAAATGAACCGAATTATGATTCAGCTGGACAAAGCTGAATCAGAAGTTTGAAAATGATCTTAGTATTGACTTGTCAGTATACAAGTTGGTTAACACATCACACAAAAATCCATGTTTTCTCACATCTAGTTGTATGTAGCGGTGCTGGGGTTTTATTTTCACAGGTTTGGAGATATTCGTCTATGAAACTTCTGCCTTCACCCCAACACTATGGAGGTGAATGGATTTTCTTCAGTGGTGCTCATTATCTACAGAACACACAGTCAGCAGTACTCATGTGGACTGTTTCTTTGGTAGAAATGGGTTCCAATTAAAACTGCTCACAGTAAGGTCTGTGAACATTTCTTTTTCTGGAGCAAGTATCTTAAAACTTGAGCAGATCAAATAAAAACCATGCATATTCAGCTACCGCTAGAGGTAAATGAGAAAATATGTTTTGTAATTTGGGTGAGCTGACCCTTTTTAAATTACAAAATGCTATAACATTAGCATATAAGACAGAACATACGCTTGACACCAAGTTAAAACTACAAAACCAGCAATACAAGCCAGTAATACACCACAAGACAGAGTTAAGAACGGAAAAGAAAATTCAAATTAAGAAAAAAGAAACTACTAGAAAAGCTGGCAGGGGCTATTCTCTAAGGTTACAGCTGCTCTGGAGTTGAACCCCCTTCTAACCCGAGTCCAGCATCTGAAATGGACCCCTGAACCTCTGGTCATAACTTGGTCAGCTAAAGCCTCGTCTCCAAGCAGCAGGTTGGCTCGTTCTTCCATTCGCTTTCTTAAAATCCCTTTAAGTGCTTTAGGGGGATTTAACAGGCCTCTACATCCAGCATCCTCTCAGCAGCCAAGTTCCAGTGCTTACAGGAAAAGGGCGCTTACAGTATAATTAGGCTGGTTAAAGAAGAGGGCTCCCTCTCAACGGTAAATCCACACGGACTGTAAGGAGGTTCGGGCCATTTGTCGGGTCTTCCAGAGCATGACCGCTACTCTTGATGTTTCACTGTGCTAAAGGTCAGGGCTATAAGAAGTCACGAAGAAGGAGAGAGATGGGAGTGTAGACTCTGAGCTCTGAATTCTTTGAATTCGAAATCAGAAATGCTTAAAAGGAAAATGCATCTAAAGAAAATTGCACTGTAGCTCTTTTGCCTATGAATATGGATCTGCAGTAATGTTAAGGCTCATCATTTTTCATTTTTCTTTTACAGATTTTTAATTTTTTATGGAGATTTTTTTAATTGGAGATTAGTTTAAACAGATTTCAGAAGTGTTGGTGCACCAAAGGAAAGGATGATATCCGATTGTTTACACTGGTCAGGATATCTTCATGTTATATAAAATTAATAAAAAAGAAAAGAGGATGAGAAAATAGAAATTAACATACCAAACATGAAAAAAGTTAAAAAATAACAAGACCTGGATAAACTATAGAACACTTGCCTTGCAAGGATCAGATTTAGGATCAGATTTTCAGGTTTTTATACTTCAATAAACAGACTTTTAGAGAAAAATAAGAACTGAATAACAAGCTTTAAGTACTGGTTTGCTTCATAAATTCACACACAAGTTTGTGCATCAGGTTGTGTAGTAGCAACTGGGTGTGTGCCGGCACATATGCGTTTGCTCTGAGGTGTGGTTGTGGCTTTGCTTTATGGCAACACAGGCTTGAGGGGTGAACAGATGTAGCCTTCAGTACTGGTTTAAACCAAAGTCTGGCTGCTCTACATCTGAAAGAGGAAGTGTGTGTTTGTGTGTGTGTGTTGGGGTGGGCCTGCTGTGCCAATCTGTTCTCATTAGTGTTTACTCACCCCCCCCCAAAAAAAACATGTAACGACATGCGCGTCAACTCATGGAGTCATGAGCATATAGCTGTTTGTTCGCACCAGGCCTGTGGCTGCACGTAACCCATCCGAGCTCTGTCCAGCTACCTCTTCCACTGAGACCTCTATGCTTCTGGGCTCATCAACCTTTAATTGGTAGTCATGGCACCTGCTGGAGAGCTCACAAGTGAGTCGTCGCGATATCTGAAATATTTTGCCACAAATAATGGACTGCTTCCTGAGACCTCATCTTTTCGGTTTGCACCTTTCAGATTGACCGTTTTAAAAGTGAATCCATCTCTTATGTATTCATTTGGTTGATAGAGCTTGCTTCCAGCTCTACAAAAGTGCAAGCAGCTACTAATTTTCTTTATGATTCCTGAGCATGTTTTTTTAATTCTACTGGAACATCACTGCCTAATTTGCTCATCTGTAAGTTAAGTTGTCATTTCTTGCAAAATAACACCATAATAGTTACAGATTTTATCAGCTTTAGTGGGAAAAACTGTTAAAATTCAGCCATTCTGGGCCGAGTAATCACACACACACAAAAAAACTCTTCCTGGAGGAACTCCACAATACCTGTGAAACGAGCAGCAGCGGTCAGATACAATCTTTAACTGCTTATGTTGGAGCTCAGTACTATTTGACCTTTTGACCCGTGGAGTTTGCAGTCATCAGTGGCCATTCACAAAATTTCTGGTGTTCTTTGATACGCCCTCCCTCCTCCTCCTCTTCCTCCTTCTTCTTAAAATATCCCCAAACCTCACAGAATGGCTTCTGAGAAGCTGTGATCTGCCACGTTCCATATTAACATATTGCTGTCAGTCAGGGTCTCCCTCCTCCTGCACATCCTCTAATGTTATTGAAGAGAGAAAGATCAGAGGGGCAGGCGTATCCCCACACTCCATCAAGAGTGTGTATATGTGTGTGTGTGTGTGTGTGTGTGTGTGTCTGGTTGGCTGGCAGGAAGTGGGGGCTGCTGCCTTTGATGGTCACACTCTCTCAGATGTGTCATTGCTACAGACGGCGGCTCGCCTGACATGCCGTGTCTCTGCTCGTTGGGCTCTCGCCACTGAGAAACAACAGTCCTGATAGTCACCTAACACACGCACACAGACACACACATGAAAACACACTCAAAGTGAATACACACAGGGGAAAAAAAGTGGCTTCACACCGGGATGGACACATCCACCCACCCCCTGAGTCAAAGCTGCTCGGCCCGTTCCACCTTTCCACTTTACTGTCAGTGATAATCGGTTCTGGCGTGTGACTGTGCCGGGCTCTTTGTCTATTGGTCGCGCCTGTCATGCAGCCGGTGAGGTGTGTGTGTGTGCATATGTGTGTGTATTGATGTATATGTGCGTCGCCGTGCTCTGGCCGTGCTGCAGAATTGCAGGGAGGCTCCAGTTACATTGTTATTCTAAACAGGGTGTTTTCAGCCGCTCGTCCTCGCAGTCATTCAGCAGAGCGATCTGTCAGTTCGCTCCCCTCCCTCCTCTTCCCTCCAGGGACCAAACTGTGAACTTAACACACTCGGCTCTGATGACTTCCCTGATGGTGCGAAAAACAGTCAACTCTACAGCTGTAATGTTATTGCTGGAGTGGCTTGAATGTTGCATTGTTCTTCTGGTTTAAAGTGTGTGTGCATGTGTGTGTGTGTTACATAGTCAGAGTGAGGGAGGGTAGTGTGTGTGTGTGTGTGTGTGTGTGTGTGAGTGCCACTATTCCAATCTCTTCCTGGTAACTCGCAAAATGCCAGGGTGGGGTGAGGTTGTGTTTTCTGTGTGTGTGTGTGTGTGTGTTTTTGGGGGGTTGTTGAGGTCTAGATGAAAGTGGAAAAGCAGAGGAGGAAACCAAATAATCGAGAGGGTGAGGGAGGTGAAGCTGGGAGCAAATGAAAGCAAAAGAGTGTGTGTGAGAGAGAGAAAGAGAGAGACCGAGAGAGAGAGAGAGAGGGGAAAAAAAGGGGGCAGGCGTTCTTAAAACACTGAGGAGTCCAGATCAGAAATAAAACATAAAAAAGGGGAGAAGAAGGAGGAGGGAAAAAAGGGAGGAGGGATTGTGCTCGAGTGTGTTATGTGTGCGGATCCTATAAGTGAACGCAGCCGGGGAGTAAATTGTGCGAGCCCAGAGAGCCCAGCTCTGTATGTTTGAGCTGGCACTTTTGATTTAGACAGATTTTTTGTTTTATTTTTTCTCTGCCGCAAGATCTTTTTTTTTTTTTTTTCCTCCTCTTCTTCTGCCCCTCCTGGTTTATTATCAGCTAAAGACAAAGGCAGGAGAAAAGAGCTAAAGAGAGAGAGACATAGTGAGAGGGTGACAGAGAGAGACGCGCAGTGAATAGATGTTGCGCAGCTGACAGCAGAGGAAGCGGCAGAGAGAGTTTCCAGCCATCGCGCTCCCCGACCGCAGCATTTTCTTCCTGGGAGATTAAAAAAAAAAAAAAAGGACAAAAGCGTCCCCGTCCCCCCCTTCCCCTCCTCTTCCCACAGCCCACCCCGCCTTCTGCAACCCGCTACCATCCGATCACCATCCTGCACGTCGCCGCGTGTGTGTGGTGCGCACACACACATAAGGACGCCGCGGGTGCATGGTGCTTTTTTCTCCCAGCCCTCAAAGGCATGGACTGAAGATGATGCAGCCGGGGGCTTAGTGAGAGCTCGCTCTGCAAAAAAAAAAAAAAAAAAAAAAAAAGCCCCTTCCCCTCGTCAACAGGGCCAGACCAAGAGGAGCAACTCCGGGGGAGGGGGGAGGGGGGTTTGAAGGAGTGAAGGAGGAGGAGGAGGAGAAGAAGAGAGAGGAGGGGGGGGGGTACCCTCCTTGGATTATTGCAGAGGGTCTTCCACTTCCCTTTTTTTTCTGTATTTTTTTGCTTTTTTTCCCCTCTTCACTCGACTCAATCATCTCCTGTTTTTGCTGCGATGCGTAGTTTTTAAGCCGAAGAATGTGGAGACAACATTTTCCAGGCAAGCAGCATGTTTCCTGTTTTCTTTTCTGGATGTCTAATAAAGTCTGGCATGTGGGAGGTGGGAGGGGAGGTAGGTGGAGGAGGGTGGGGGAGTGTGGATAAGAGGAGGGGAGAAAAGGAGAGTGTGTGGGTGTGTTGTGTAGTCGGTAAGGTGGGCGAGGAGGTCCGACTGTGTTGTCACTCCGAGGTCCTCCCGTCCTGCGCTGCCGCGCTCGGCTCCGCGTTTTCGCTTCCTCTGCGGTCTTGGGCTTTGAGTGCGCTCCGTAGCTCGGGGCAACGCCGGAGAATAAAAGAGCGGGAAAAAGAGAGAGAGAGAGAGAGAGAGAGGAGGGGGGGAAGGGGAAGGGAGGTCCGGCGTGGTTGTGCCATGGATGCTGTTGACACCCGCTTTTGTCCCGTGGTTGGAGTGTGAGCCCGGCCCGCCCATGCACACAGAGGGTACCATTTAAAACAGGCGTGCGCTCATTTTCTTGGCAGGGGATGGATTGGTGTGGCGGGCAGCCGGGTGGTGACAGGGGTGGGGCACTGGCAGCGCAGGACAAGTGGCCTTTGTGTGCTACTTTTGGGGAAAGTGAAGGGAGGGAAGGGCAGGGGAGGAGGCTGCCAACAAAGGGTGCTTATACCAACCCCCTTCTTCACCCACATCACCCCCTCTCTTCAACCACTACAACTCATGCAGTGACCTCGCGCTGTCACAGGCAGATGAAGGGTTTGTGTGTGTTTATGGCAGGTTGTGTGTGTGTGTGTGTGTGCAAGAAGGAGGAAAGTAGTAAATGAGTAATTCAGCCTCAGTAAACCAGAAGTACAGACTCTGGCCGAGTGCCATATGAACAGGGAGGAAACTCCAGCAAGGAAAACAAAGTGTTGTTTGACCCACCGGCACATCTGTGCATTATGCCAAGTTTCTCCGTTACGCCACAGTCAAGCTACTGGCAGTCCGCCAAGGTTGTGTGTGGGTTCCTATTCATTTCTTGCCACATCCATGGAAGTGCATTCCTGTTGTGTCCGGCTGCTCATGCAAATCTTACTTTCCCTTTGCAACTTGTGTATCAGCAAGAATGCTTGTTGCAGTCGTGGTTGCACGTGATCAGGGGCGAGGTTTGATAGCATTTTGCTGAATACGAACATAGTATGGGTTCTTCCCTTCAAATCCATTTGTTAAAGTTGATCTATCTTACTTTTTCTCTTGCACTTTGCTCCAAATGCCGAAAACTACTGAAACCGACAGGATGCTTGTCAGCCAGATCCTTTCACTGGAGCAAACTCGCCACTTGCTTTACTGCAAAATCACACAGTGAACTCGCAAACGTAGAGTGATGTCAATGGGTTTTTCCTTTCTTCAGAAAATTATCTTTGGCTGAGCACAGATGCTAAATTGCAGAGAGCACATTAGCCAGACAACCGCCAAGTTTTAGTTTGGCCTTTGGGCAAGTTATTTGGAGAATTGTCATTAATTAGCTACAGCTGATAAAATCAACTGCCAGCGACTTTTGCTATTTCAGACGGTGCATTCATTCAGTGAGTGTTCATGATGAGAAGCCCGCGATCTGAATGTTTTCTAGATGATTATAAAAATTCCATTTGTTCCCATATTCAGCTATTTTGTCTGAACTGGATGGTGGAACCAGCTATCGGAACCAAACAGCACACTGGCCACACATCCGTATTATAAACCCCCCTCGCCCCTCCGTAGGCATGTTCCTCCACCCGCACACAGCCTCCTTGTGTTTGAGTGGCTGCCTGTGTTAACCAGGGGATATGGGTCATGTTTCAGCACAGGGCTGCTCAGGGTGGCACAGTAAATGGCTGTAACTGCTGGCGGTCAGCAACAGCAGCAGCCCCCACCCACCCTTGTTGTCAGGAAGGAGCCACCTGCAAACAGCAGCTTGGGGTTGCTAGGTAACCGGTGGCAGCAGATGATGATAGTATGGTGGAGGGCTTGTCTGGACTCCCATTACCACTAAAGTGACTTCTGTTGCTTTTCTCAGTCTCTTCGTATTTTGTTTCCTTTTTGACCACAACGCAACTGCGTTTCCCCTGTTCCCTCCTGCTCCCTCTTCCTCTCACGGAGGCAACATAACACCAGCAGCAGAGGCCAGCGGTAGGAAGAAACTCCCAGCTCCCTTCCCCACATAATGGAAACTCTGGCCTCATCTCCTGGTCCGCCGCTCTGCTGCGTCCTACTGCCAGACTCTGACTAAGTGTTGCTGGCTCAGGAACCGCAGCTTCCAGCCCGGGGCCCGAGTTCAGGTTCTACAAGTATTTGTCTACAGGAATGATGAGAATTAAAACACTGATGACTGAGAGATTAAGCAAAAAAAAAAAAAATCTCATAAATGGTAGTGATCTAAGTCGAGTGGTTTTGAGCCTCCGCCTTTTCACCTAGATTTCCAAAATAATTTTCATTGTGACCCAGTTCTCGTTTTTGATGACTGTTGTGCGTTCTAATTGAGAAAAATGTTCTGTTATGGGACTTTTATTATAGGGATTTTAGTAACACAATGTCTAGCAGTAGCTAATGGAACCCAGCTCCTTTAGAAATCTTCATGTGGTACTTTTATTCCATGACAAGTACATAGCTACTGTTACAGTATGACTCAAGGTCGCATTTATATCATTGTAACAGTTGAGTGAGGAGGTGGCGTTCTGTCTTGTTATTAGGAGATAAATAATAAGCAACATGTACAGAAGGATCAGTACGATGTGTGTGGAAACAGTTATTAACAATAAATTAATCAGTAGTAAATTATCTCATATCACTGTGAATTGAAGGCTTTTGGATTATAGGTCAGATTAAATAAACACTTTAAGCTGTGGTTGCTTGTGATAGGGATTTGTTGAAGGGTCAATTTGTCTGGATTTTATAATCCATGCAATTAATTATTACAGAAAATAAAGTATATCATTGCACAGAGAAGACCCAGCAGGGGTTGTGTATATGTGTGTGTGTGTGTGTGTGTGTTACATTTATTGCTTTGGCAGGTAAACCCACGACAGCAGCTAGATCCCTCAGTGAAAATGTACTCGTCCCAAATCATCTCTCACACACACACACACACACACACATTTGCAGCCTGGCAACAGTTTAGCAACAAGCAGAGGAAGCGAGAACACAGAGGAAAGGAAATGAGGGGGATTAATTAATGAAGGAGTGAAATTAAGAGCACTCTGCCTCCTGCGGTTCTGCCGTGACCCCCCCCCCCCCCCACACACACACACACACACACACACACACACACACACACACACACTGCACAGCCCCCTGCCCTCGATGTGCACATTTGCTGACATTTGATGCACTGTATGTGAGTATGTCCGCCTATAGGCTCGATTCGTGGCTCAGTTTGAATCTCTGGGTGTGTGTAGTCAGACAGCCAGCGGCTGCTGTAGACCAGGCAGCAGCACAGGAGCCTGTGGAGAACATGGCAGACCTGCTGAACACCCTGTTTTATTTCTATGTCGCCGCTGAACGAGCTGTTACGGCACTGTCGAAACACGAGAGCTGGGGGATTGTTTGTCGCAGTGGAAGTGAACGTTTGTTTCAGTGCAATACAAGACAGAATCTTTATTGATATTTTTTGGTGTAAGAAGTTAAACCTCAACTAACATCAAAGATTCGAGGGTGCAACTTGTAAAATTCAAAAAGACAGTGAAGAAATCTGCTCATTGCTTTACGGCACACAATCGTATAATCGTTAAATGCAAAGTCAGATCACAGTGAGCATTGATTTGGTGATTTGCACCCTTGCAAGATGATAACCTTGGTCAGGAGTGAGTTTCTTTAAGCATTTCATTCATTTTGCCTACAATTTGCAGGTCAGAAATTCACATCAAGGCAGAATTTGGTTGTGTAGTTTGGCCCTGCGTCACACTAACATAAAGTCATTGCCGTTATTGCTGTTAAAACAATAATTAAATGAAACCCAAATGTCTGAAACAATCTCACTTTCCAACCATATTTAGCTCAATTTGAAATTAGATGGTTGGGGTTTTGCAAAAAGCTTAAAGAAAATCACCCGACACCACCACAGTTTCATTTGTTTACAGTATTAATGCAGTGCTTTTGCAGTTTTTTTTTTTTTTTTTTTGCTATAATATTATGTTTTAAATTGCTACACGTAGCACATTTAAACAAATATGATATTCTAGACAATTCTATACATTATATTGACTATTCTAGATGTACAATCTGCAGGCATACCATCAAGTAGAGAGAGAATAGGTGATGAGAAGGGTGTCATGAATGCATGAGAACTGGGTGTTGGTGGTATTGTGCGGTTGGCAGACCCAGTGGTTCTGGTTAGGACTGGTCTGATGTACATGCTGTCAGTTTACCACAGTGGGAGTGTTGCCTGTCACCTCACTGCTTCCCCCTGCCTGAATACATCATCTCCCCTCCATCAAAATCAGCAGAGTGAGAATCAATCTGTCACACTGGAGGACACAAATACACACTCCTAGAAAGACCGAGCGATAGGGAAGGAAAGAAAATGATAGAAAAGAAGGAGAAAGAATGATGGTTGAGGTGGAAGGTATCGGAGAAAGTAGGGGTAGTGATTATGAAAAGACAGCTGAGGAATGATAGCAGGGGTTGGGAAGAAATTTACGTGAATACAGATAAAGGAAGGAGAGGCAGATACACGGTGAACAGAGATACAGAGCTAGACATCGGCAGAAAGGAGAAGCTGTCAAAAAGATACTATCGTACAGGGAGAGATGTGGGAAAATGCAACACTGCAGACGAAGTGGTGAAATGTAACAGCGAGAAGAGTCGGTGAGAGGGAGATTGAAAGAGTAAGAGACTGAAAGGTCAGAGAGACATAGAGAAACCCAGTGGATGATTCATGGAGTTCAGCCTGTCGAACTTCTGCCTGAGGGTTTTGATGCTGCCAGCTTCTCCTCTCCCCTACTGCCTCACCCACAGCTTCTCTCACCTGCACACCCACTGCTGCTGTCTATAATCTGTATAAGCCAGTAACTAGTGGCTTAAATAAAGCGGGGAGAAGACTACAGGTGTTAGGGTGAGTCTTTTCTGTGAGTCAAGGACACCCTTGCATGTTGCAAACCTGCAATGCCTTAATCAATATTTTTTATAATACCTTCTGAATCAACCTGAAAGCGGTTGCTTGTGGTGCTGCCATCAATAATTCCACTTTTTTTTTTTTAGCTTCTTTTATCTTATTGTTTTGGTTTTAAACAAGGAAGTTCTGCACTATACATCACCTTCCCAACACTAAATTGCAGTCAGTTAGCAACTAGTCTGTGAAATTAGATTAAGTAGTCAGACATTTCATCTCAGGCGACCAAAGAGATCAAACTAAAGTGAATATTGGACATTCATCAGGTGGAAAGAAGCGTGAATCCAAATGAACGCAAATGTTACCCTTTGTGACTATTTGTTAACGCGTCATTCACGACAACTTTGGTCCATAGACGTCTGTCAGCTTGTTTAAATGATTTTCTGCCACCTAGTGGCCAAAAAAAAAAAGAATGCAGCTTTAAACTTGGAAAATCTCACCTGTCAAGCTGATAATTGCTGTGTGGCTAGAGCTAAGGATTATTTCCATTATTGATTAAAAAGTATTTTAGTTTTTAAAATTAATGGATTCATGTTCTAATCTATAAAATGTCAGAAAATAGTGGAAAAAGCCCATAAATCAGAGCTCAAGTTGATGTCTTCAGTCAATTATATAAAACAGAGGAAAGCTGATTTTCTAATTTAATAATAATTTGAGAAGCTGAAACTAGTCTTTTGTGTTCTGGTTTAATTTTCTGTCAATTGATTAAACAGCGAATAATAATAAGCTACGGAGTTCTCCCGCCAGTTTGGTGTAATGGACTCCACCACCCAGCTGCCTCTATTAATATTCAACGTGCTGTCAGTTGCAGATGTGGCACAGACAGCCAAGTCGCCACGGCTCACCTTTCCCTCCGTCATGTCACCCGTCTTGAGCAGGGAGTGTGATAGGTAGGCATGGAGCAGTGATGGTGGTTATTGGTGGTGGTGGGCTGTGGGTGAAGATAACGAGAGGTGGGGGGGAGCATCTGTCTGTCTGCGAGTCAGTCAGGAGAGTAAACATGTCTCCCGCTCCTTGCACTAGGAGTGCGAGGGGGGATACGGGCGTTTGCGCCTCCGACCTCAAGTCACGGCGCAGGTGCCAGTGATGCCAAAAATAAAGTGCATTAAAGCTGGCAGCCGACGCCTGTTAAGTGATCACCATGACAATAGGCGGATGGCATGGGGAGATGACACCTCCGCGTCGACCCCCCCCCCCCCCCCACCCTGAGAGCCTGTGCTGCCGGACTGCTTGCTTTCTGTCGTTTATGTGCTCTCTCCTTTCAGCCTCCTCTTCTTCTCTGATATGTCTCCTGGGAGCTCTTTAAGCTAACAGGCAGTGTTTAGTCTGTTTTTATGCACGCTCATTTTACATTTTAATTCCACTCTTCTCTGTCTCACTGTTTTTCCTCTCTCCATTACCGACCTGTTTCTTTTCCCCACTGGCCACACACAACTTTCTCAATCTCAAATCTCCTAATCTCACCTTTATCTGCCCTAATCAGCCTCCTCTGCTGCAGTAATCCCATAGAACATGTCCCTAATGAGTCGTCCTCCAACCCCTCCTTTCCCTTCCTCCATCTTGCTCCTTATCTCCACTCCACAGTCTGACGTCATCGTACTCTCCGGCATAACTTCTTAAGAGCGCACAGATGCACACACCTGCACTCACATGTACTCGCATGTACATAGAGTGAGGTCACACTTAAGCATGCAGATGCTGATCTTAAGAGCGAAGGAGGAGAGCAGCAAAACATTAGATAAGAGTGATGTCATGAAATTGCACAGCGAGATCCATCGGGGATTTAGCTGTTTTAGGTCTCCTGTAGTTATTTTTTTTAATTATTTTTTTATTTTTTTTGGCCTGTTTTGTCAGCTTGAACAAATTCATAGCTGCTTCCTGAGAGTGAAGATCATGACCTTTGCTGTGTTAGGGCGCTGGTACTCAGCGGGGAACAGTTGCTTTCCTTCTCAGGTCCATCCATCGGCTGGCTGGCAGCGTTACAGCATGAATATTGATGCACCTCACTTGTTAACATTGTATGAAGCAGGACTCGTAATTGTCTGTCTTCTCAGCGCGACACGTCTTCTTCAGTGGGATGTGTGAGAAGGTCGGCCCACCGGGGAGCTCGGCTCTTCTCGGCTCTCTTCACTTTAAGTGAGAAAAGTGGCGCGAGAGGGAAGGAGAGACAGTCGAGCGCGGACAAAACCAGAATTGCGACACACACTTTGTCAAGTGCGCTGAAGTGCAGTTGTGAGTTGGCTGTGGGTTTGTTTCAGGCTTGTAGCGTTTTCTCTAACACTCTCCATTTCAATGATACATTGCTCTTTTGAGGCAGGGCAGCAGTGAAACTCATTTCTAAAGGTGTAGCTCGCAGTTTTTCTCTTCTCTTTTTTTTTTTTTTTTCTTTTTTTCCTCCCTCTGTTCCACAGCTGCTGGTTCCACTCACACCGTAGCAAATGTAGGATCCTCTCCCTTGAACTGAAAAATGAGAACAACCAAAGTGTGGGAGCGTTAGTGTGCAGTTGTCATACATATACACAAGGGAATTCCTCGTGGTATGATGGAGTGTGTGTGTGTGTGTGTGTGTGCACCTGCAGACAGTATAGTATATTCTTATCCGCTTCCATTCACGTAACTGTGTATGCGCTAGTTTTTCTGTATGTGATGTAAGTGTTTGGGAGGCATGAGATCGAGAGGATTCCTGTAAGTGAGACTGTGGTCTAATCCAGTCTTGAGTAGGCGCATTGATTTATTGAGCAATGCCTGTTAGTTCAGAGAAGCCCTGCTTCTTGCTATATCGTAATCAGCACATGTGCACACACAAGTTCATGCATATGCATACACACACACACACACACACACACAGAGAGAGAGAGAGGTTATTATCATCTGAGTCTTTTATTTTTCAAGGTATGAATTGACTCCAGCTGGCAGGAGGGTGTCACTTACTGATTTTAACTCTAGTAATTTTTGCACAGTGGGCGTTTCTTCCAGTAAAACATGTTTATCTTTGTCCGTTTGTGTTTCTCATTATGTGTTAGTTCATTTTTTTATTTCTCTGGTGATTTATTTTTATTTTTTTTAAGAAGAAGAAGAAATATATTTGACCAGTGTGTTTATGCTGAAACAACGGTTTCCACAGGGCCCGTTTCTTTTTTTCAAAGAACAGTGCTTCTCCTTTTCTAAACTTTTAGCATCACAGAAATGTAGAGACAGAAATATCAGAATCTCAGGAAATGAAACCAAAACTATCTGCATGGTTAGACACAACCCTTTGTAATTAAGGGGGAACTGACTATTTACAGCTTCAAATGGTTGAACCCTTTAAAGTTCTGAGAAAACCATAAAATAATCATGCTTCCTTTCTCCATTTGTCTCCAGGTATTCGGCCCCAAATCATGAACGGGCCAATGCATCCGCGCCCCCTGGTGGCGCTGCTTGACGGGCGCGACTGTACTGTGGAGATGCCCATCCTGAAAGACTTGGCTACTGTCGCCTTCTGTGATGCTCAGTCCACACAGGAGATACACGAGAAGGTAGAAAACTCACACACACACACGCTGCACTTCACTTTCACAGTGCTCTACATCAGAGCAGCAGAAAGTTGATGGAAAGATGGAGCCTGTCACTCACTCATGCTTGCCTCATTCTTTTCCTATCACAGCACTGATACATGAAACGTGCTCTATTGGCTCCATATGCACTTGCCAGTTAAAATATACTGGCTTCATTATGATTTAATGTCACTTTGTGGCACAGAGTGCAACGCCTATATCAGTCCCATTGTTCTAATAGAGAATCTTGTATGGCGGGGATGCAGTGTAATTACATTGGCTTGTAGAGGCTCTTTATTGCTTTTTATGCAGCACAGTGGCTGCAAAACAATATATGGCCATGGAGATGGGTATCACGGTAGTGCTATCTCTCCATCTGCAGACGGAGTGAGAGCCGCTACATCTTTCCTCTCGCTGTTTTTATGAAAATGGGACATATTAAAAATGAAGCATTTGCATAGAGATCAATTCAATCAAAAGACCTTGGGCGGTGAGGAGAAGTGGGGGTGGGGATAGCTTTTTGTTTGTTTTAACACTGCCTTATCAGGAGAAACATGATTGTAATGTTCACCTCGCCAGCATATTCAGCAGTTCACAGTAATAACTTGCAGTCTCGATACCCAGAGGGGCGGTGTAGATTGAAAATGTCCAATCTCTTCTTTCTGCGGCATGGATGCGAAGATGCGGCACTGATAACTCAGTTTCAGTATGATGTTGTCAGGCCAGACACCAGCTGCTGCTCGCTCCTCCATCCACACCAAAAAATACAGAAACTCATGGGAAAGACTTTTCAAGGATGGAATATGAGAGTGGTCCGAGGTTATGTCAGGTCTTCTACCCAGTAATCCCTTATTTCTTGGGTGATAGGGGACTGATGAAACACGCAGGCGAATACTGATCAAGATCGAGTTACAATACCACTTCAGTGAGACCAAATCCTGCACGCAGCACCTGCGCTCCAACGTCATCATCCAAGGTCGATGATCCGTAGTGTTTCTCATAGTCACACGTGGCTTTTAAAAGTTGGATGATAGCCCATATGGCACAGAGTCAACATTGGCCTATTAGATTGTACACTGCATGACCGTTCATCCAATTGAGGTTAAGATTAGGGCTACAACTAATGACTGTTTACATCAGCAAACGTCATTATTGGTATTTTGTTTCATCTATAAAATGTCAGAAAATCTTTAAACTGCTGGTTTTGCCCAAACAATCCCAAACCTATATTCCATTATAAATATATTAAATTTACAATTATATAAGACAAATGATAGCAGCAAATACATTTGAAAAGTTTGGAATTTTTTCTTGTTAGTGACTTTAAACTTTATCGAAATTTTCTGTTGTTCAGCTGATTGGTAAATCAGCTAATTGTTTCAGCACTGGTTAAAGGTCCAGTGTGTAAAATTCAGGAGTACCTATTGGTAGGAATGGAATATAATAGTCATACCTATGTTTCATTAGTGTATAATAATCACCTGAAAATAAGAACTGTTGTGTTTTCGTTGCCTTAAAATGAGCCCTTTATATCTGTAGAGAGAGCGGGTCCTTGTCCGCCATGTTGAACCACCATTTTTCTACAGTAGCCCAGAACAGACAAACCAAACACAGACTCTAGATATGGCCTTTTGCTTTTTATATGAATGAATGAATTTCGCAACCAGAGGTTTTCCTACATGCTTGGAAAAAGAGGGTGAGGCGTAATCATTTGGTTGCAATCTGAAACTTCACTGCTAGGTGCCACTAAATCCTACACACCGGACCTTTAACGTTTGAGAATTATGCTCATTCGCTTGCCAAGATTTAATGTCAGATGAGGGAATCGCTACTACTCATATGTGTATGGTAAATATGAAGCAACCGCAAGTAGCCGGTTAGCTTTAGTTAGCACAAAGACTGGAAAGGTCTTTGTTGTGCAGTTCAGTTTTTGCGCACATCAATCAAACAAGATGTAATGCGTTAATTAGTTTTAATTCATTCATTTTATCGGTTTGAAGTTGAATTTATTTACATTTTGGATGGAGCACGGCTAGCTGTTAACACGTATTTCCAGTCTGTATTCTAAGCTGCTAGTGGTAGCCTCTTATTTGGTCTATTAAGAAAAGAACAGTATTTTCTCATATAATTCGGCAAGAAAGCAAATAAGTGTGTTTGACAAAATCAAGTCCATGTTCTCTAGAGTGTACAGCTGTTTTTTATTTTCTAAGCTTTGCTTTAATATGTTAGCCTCATTCGCACAAATAATCTTTTTTTTCCTTCTTCGCCCTCACATCTCTGCTTCACTGCTGAAATCAATTCAAAAGGTGCCATAAATAAAGGATCATAGCGTTCTCTTTAAAACACACTCCACATTACTGTGTGATGTTGTTCTCCGGTGTTTAATGCCTTTTTCTGTGTTGTTTAATGCTGCTATCGTGGCTTTCAAGATGCTAAATAGCAACATTTTGAGCAACACATCTTCCCTGCCAGGTGGAGAAAGTCTGGTCTCTGCATTACAACCACCTTTCATCCCCACAACATCCACACTGCTCACTAGTGGGATGACCTCATAGGCATAAAATCCCTCCCCTGTAAGCCACAGTGTCGAACACACACACACAAACAGTAAAGTATGTGTATTGTCAAACTGAAAAATCTTTTTCGACAGTATACTCTGTCTCTCACACTAACACAGGCCAAAAGGGGAGGCCTCGCTGACGTGTCATAAAAGCCCAGACATAGTCAGAAATGATAGATGTTAAAAGCAATAAGACTTTGGTTACAGTGGAGAGGGGGATATAGATTAGGTCAGAGTTTCCATTAAAGTAAACTACAATCATAGTAGATTTCCCCTTAACAAAACCCCAAAAGATTTATTGCTCACACTAAAGACTCGAAAACAGCACTAGACCTTCAGGCTCAGCCCAGAGGAAGAGAAGAAGACTGTATGTGTGTGTGTTTGCAAGTTTTCTGTTTTTTTTTTTGTCTGTGTGTGTTTTTAACCTTGAACGAGTATCTCGAAGGCCTGTCCGGGACGCTGCTCTAATAAAAGCAGTATGGAAATTTCAGAGCTAATCTGCTAATCACAGGAAGGCTAATGCAGTTTGGCTGGAGAGCTATTATTTAGGTGCTAACAGGAGTTGCGGCTGATATTGAAGGGGAATAGTTTAGATCCACATCAGGCTGAATCACATGCCAGGTCACCTTGTTAATGTCAAGTAGCAGAGGATTAGTTTCTCTTGTTTCTCTCACTCTTAGGTGAACGTTTGACTCAAGTGCGTGTTTGATTTTCGACACTAAAAAGGGGTTTATCTTTGGTTGTTTTTTTAGGAGGAGATCTAAAAAAATTTGATTTTTTTAGATCTCCTGATTTGAATTAAATTTGAACAAACATTAGGTCACGAGGCGAGGATCAATAATTCCTAAACTGTGACATGGAAAAGCTTTTTTTCTTCTTCTTCTCTGGATTGCCTGATTTGACATGAATGAAACAGAGCAGTCAGGTCCATTTCTGCCTAAACAGATGAGTTCAATTTCAGTGGAGTTCAATCTAAAACAGAATTACGTGCTGTTTCTCGTTTCGGGTTGGTGACATTATTTGGGGGGGGAGGGGTCACACATTTGGCTTGGAGAAAACACTTTTTGTTCTCAACTTGTAGCCACAATACATCTCAAGCTAACACAAGTCAAGTTGAATTTATTTATACAGACCATGATTGCGAGTTTGTCTCCGAGGGTTTTACAATCTGCGCAATGTATTACATTCTTACTCTTAGAATCTAGACCCTTAGGGGGGGAAATGGAATGGTACCAGACGTGCAGTTCTACCTATGTAAGACCACCAGAATTAAACGAAACGCTAATAAAGTATACAATTAAGAACTGCAAGGATAATTTTAACCTGGCACAATTTATCACAACATAATGACTTGTTCCACTTCTTCTGTTAAAGGAGATCTGTGTCGGTGCTCCTGGTGACCATGTGATGTCTGTAGTTCCCCCTTCAATGTGAAATCTTACATGGTTTCTAAAGTGTCTGAAGTCATGTCAGACATGGATTTCATGGTTCCTCTTGAGGGAATGCGATCTTGTGATCGTCATGAGTTTGCATGAGCTCAAACGGACTAATAGCCTTGTTGCATGAATGAGTGGAAGAGATGGTCAGCAAAACAAAGGCGGATAAATGAGTGGAACATTGTCATTGAACAAACAAAGTGTCGTCACGCTAGATTTTGTTAACGTGTGTGTCTGCAGGTGCTCAACGAGGCAGTAGGAGCCATGATGTACCACACCATCACCCTGACCAGAGAGGATCTGGAAAAGTTCAAAGCTCTACGCATCATCATCCGCATCGGCAGCGGCTATGACAACATCGACATCAAGGCTGCTGGAGAGCTGGGTACAAACTCACCAAACAGTCATAAAACATAACCACTGTCGAATCATATCCAGTGTTTCATGGTGGAGTAGAGTTGTGTCTCGTGTTCTGTTTTTCTTAGTTTACCCATGCTGTATTGATTTTTTTTTTTTCAGGGGGAGTAGTTTGGATTGTTCTCTGTATATTTCCTCATTTGTTTCTTCATTAATCACATGTGATACCTCGGGCGCCAGTAATCAGATTTGGTTGAATCTTGCTGGGATGATTCAGCACGCCGCTGCATTCATGTTGCATGTGGAAAACTGTAGTGATGGGCCAAAGGGTGGCGTTGTATTTGGAGGTCAAAAACAAAATCGCACAGTTGATAGTATTTTTGCCTGACTGCTTCATATTTTCTGTTTCCTTGTTTTATTTTTATTGTACAGATTTCTAGAAGAGTATTAAATGCTGAATGATAGTCCAATGATATCCCACTGTGAGCCAGAATGTTCAAAGAGACCGAAAGGAAAAAGACACAGAGAGAAAGAGGAGAGTTCAGTCTTCTCTCTGAACCACCACCCAGGCTTATATCAGCAGGCTGGTGGCTCAAACAGCCCTTACAGTTGACAAAGCTGCCATTTCCCTGCCAATGCGAGATACTGTGTCTAACTGCCACCCACTCACCGAAGGCGCTCTGCCTCGCAACGCAGGAGTCAAAAGCTATCGTGCCTGGAGAAGGCGGCGCTGATATGACGGCTGCTCTCAGGGAGAAGAAAAGGGGCCATTGATTGAGCAGGCAATGGCTATTTTTTGCTGTCCAGAGACGGCTGTGCTGTTACTCTGAGATACAGAGTGGGATGAGGACATTAGAGGAGAATGAGGGCAGGCAGAAGTGCTTAAGTGTCGATAATGGAAATCTTTGTGTTGTTGGAGGATAGGCAAGGTAATACCACAAGGTCAGAGGTTTGAATTCCCTGAAGGCAACAAAATTATTGGACTGAAGGAGATGTTGACAGAAAGTGTGTAAAACCTGCGTTATTGTGTTTAGACAGAAAAGAGCTCTGCAGTAAGTCTGTATATCTTCTCTTGACTTTTAGCGGGATCTTTTCCTAAATTAATAGTGATTCTAGACCCTTGATTCTATCTAAAGTTTTTGTTTTATATGTGTTGCCTTTAGGTGTATCTCCAGTGGAACGTGAATTTGATGATTTTACAGGATATGTGCAGTATTTTTACATACATTTGCTATCTGGTGATATATTTTGGTAGTAGAGCTGGACAATTAGCGAAATTTATCAACCTTTTTGAGTCTCTTACAGGCCCGAATTTAGTCATATCTCAGTTCGCGAGAAGATATGTATTCACAGAAGTAACAACCAATCTATCAGCCAGTATCTTGGTAATTGGTTATACTGTAATTAAACAGGACAACTTGTATTCGGGCTTATTTCTTAGCCATGAGCTAGATTCATTAACTGTTCTACCATGTGTGTGTGTGTTTCTTCTTTAGGCATCGCTGTGTGTAACATTCCCTCAGCAGCTGTGGAGGAGACGGCAGACTCCACCCTGTGCCACATCCTCAACCTTTACCGGCGAAACACCTGGCTCTACCAGGCTCTCCGGGAGGGCACGCGGGTCCAGAGCGTGGAGCAGATCCGCGAGGTGGCATCCGGCGCTGCCCGCATCCGTGGCGAGACCCTGGGCCTGATTGGCTTCGGTTAGCTTTCTGACTCTTAGTGTTTTTTTTTGTTTTGTTTTTACTCCCTATCCTTGCCCTCCCTTCTGTGTTTTCATATCCTCTCACCGCTCTGTGTGCCTTCTGTTTTCCTGCCCTGATAAGGTTATTTTTCTCCCTCTGCCCGTCCCACAGATTATCTCAAGGTTGTCTGTTTTGCCTCCCTCCGGGCTGGCTTTCTTTTCTCCGCCACACTGTTCTCTCATCCCACCGCTCTAACGCTCACCATTATATCTCCATTATTCTCTCTTATTCTGTTTTCGACTCTTCGTCTCTGTCACCGTTGTCCCTTGACACCTTGCTGTGCCATAATCAGGCCCCTCATGGTAGACTTGATTCTGCTTGTGTGTGTGTGTTTTCCTCCCTGCACCTGTTTTTAATGCTGATTGTGTGTGTGTTTGTGCGTCATTATGCCCTGTCTTAACATCAGTGGGCTGACAGAAGCTCTGTCTTCTCACAAGGCTTTCCAGAGTGCCACCTTATCTCTGTGTCCACATACACTCCCCACACAAACACACAACCTCCGCCCCTACAGGTCCCAGACAGCCTCCTAGACTTAATGTGCCCAAACAGCAGCTCCCCCGTCTCTCTCTCTCTCTTTCTCTCTCTCGTTCTCAACCAATCCTCCCACCTCCTCTCTCTGTCTTTCTGGCTCAAGCCGTCTCCAAAACAATGTCCATTGTCAGCGGGAGGCTGGGGAGAGCGAAGGCCTCCTGGTGTTTGTTTGTAAGACTCTGCACATACAGATACAGCCAGCTGCACAACTCTGCAGGCTGCAAACACACAGGATGAAGAAAACCCCTGGCTCAGTGGGGACAATAGACTCAGGAGCACTTTAAGTACCGGCCATGCCAACCTTTTAGGCTTTTACACTCTGAAAATCGGTGTTACTTAAGAATTCATGCATTTGTAATAATACTGGCTTCACTCCCCGGATTAGTTTTACACCCACCACACATGGGACTATCAATTAGATTATCTCTTAACTTCCCTGCACATTTCTGCGTAAACGATCACAGAATAATATTTTTAAATTATGATATTATTTTATTACTTTTATATGGGGAAAGGACACATTTTACAGCATCTTTTTCTGTCAATTTAAAAGAGGATTCAGGGATAAATTATGATCCGTTAGGGGAGTTTTTGCCCAATGCAAATCCAACCTGTTATTGTATTTTCTTGTTTGTTGTAAATGTTATGGATACAAAATGCATTATTAAAGAAAATGACTAATGAAGGTAATCTATATGAATAAATAGAAAAGCCACACAGTTTCAGCCACTGATGCTGCAACAAGCGGGCTGAACGGAACAATAATAATTAAATATAATAAAATAATAATAGAGAATAATAAAAGAAAACCCACAAAGAAGGCATTAATGGAAGAACATAAATAGTAATACAAATATAAATAAATACACGAGCACAGAGTGTGTGTATTTGGTAGTTAGTGGAGTCAGTAAGATAAAACAGCGTGTATTATTTTTTTAATTAATATCTTGACTCACACATTGTTTTTTAGGTTAGGTTTGGTCTCATAATGCATAGTGGTGTAACTCTTTTAATGCTTTTAACATCAGTTTGATGATCTGATATGATATTTTTGCATTTGTCATAGCATTAATCTAAAATATCTCCACAAGATAGAAGCTCTACAGTTTTTTTTTTTTTTTTTTTTGGCTACCAGCTGCACACATTAACTGTTTTATAAAAGCACCATTCTTTCCCTAATGTTGGCCTTGAACAATTAATACCACCAGTTTGGTAGAGTTAAGTTGATTTCATAAATCTTTCTGTCAGGGCCTCACATTTTTGGTGTCGCCCTCGTCCTTCGACTGTGGATAAATGAGCAGCACTAAGCAAAGGGTTCAAAGATCGAAACGTTCCGACCAACGCGAGTATATTCTCTCTTTAAGCGCCATTAATTGGTGTGTGAAGGTAGGGAGGGAGATCTTAGAAATACAGGAAAGAGACAAACTGTTTCTGATTCTTGGGTATCTCCATATTAAAGAAAAAAATCAAATAGTTTGTCGTGCAGCTACAAAACAGAATTTGAAATATTTTCAGACACAGGAAACATCAACTGTAAACTTAATTGCAAATCTCTCATAATCAAAGAGGCACCTTTTCTCTCTAAACCCACCACTTTGCACCAATTTTTTTAAGTCACACAGGCAGAAAATCATTGTAGAGGACGCAGAGATGCCAATTTCGACATCCCCACAGCGGCTTCAGTAAATCTGATTATACTGCAGCCGCAAGACGACTTGGCCTGGTTCAAACTGCTGCTGCTCCTGTCTGTATCGCTCTTTCAACCTGCACTTATAACCAGCAGCTGAATGCAACAAGTTCATGCTCGTGCTCAGTGCGCTGTCAAAATGTATTCAGGCAAATATAGGGAATAAAGTGAAGCAGGAGTACACAGGGTTAAGGCTTTTCTTTTTTTTTTTTACCATAATCAAAGCAGCTGTAATCCATCAGCATCATGAAAAGAATGGCCTGAGCGATTGCTTAAGTATTACAAGGCTGTTGTCACAGAGTGTTTATGCTGGCGTCTCTTATTGGCTGAGATTGAAAGAGATTAAAAAAAGGAAGAAGAGAGAGAGAATGATTCTCCTCGACTGTGGAGCCTAAGAGCAGGACATAATGCTCTATCACAAAGAGAGGATCTTGAGAGTGTAAAGGACCCTATCGATCCTTTCCACGAGCAACAACATCCAACTCCCCATCACTCTCTCTCTCTCAGCTGCATCGACTCTCAGCCTACACAACAAACGGCTGTGTGAGACGGAGGGGAGAGGCTGCACGTTCACTTTCTGATTCACCGTCTCGCGGCTTCAACTAGAAACCGCTTTCCTCGCAGTGTGTCCTCTCCCTGCGAGATGATTTCTCCATCACGACTCCGTCGTTTACCCCTCGTTAATCATGAACGAGTCTCTTTTTTTCATCTCACCAAAAAAATAAAATGACCTCTTCACTTCCTTAATGTGATGTAATTCATGTTGTGCAGGATGTCGGAGCAGAGCGATCACTCAAGTGCAAATGAAGGGCGGCGTGACTTGATAGAAAGGACACAAAAGACCTAAAAACTTGATAGGTTTATTGCTCAGATTTTATGTTCACATCCTCCAGATGAGATCACCAATAAAGATTCACGTCGTTTAGGATGTTAAGCTGTCTCTATTATGGCGTCTTATTTATATCTTGCTCTTTCATGATCACTGCGTGTTTAACAGGAATGTTTGCAGACATTTTAACTAACTGTAATTTTAGTAAAAAATATATATATTGAAGCTGCTTTTGCAGTCAGTAGAAGAGATCAGTTCCTGAATATGTGGTTCGAAAAGGTTGAATAATGTCAGTGTAATATGAATGCCTCTCAGCTCTTGTGTTTTCATGTGCACATGAATAAATCTACCTCTCTGTGTTTCATGTGTCCCCCCCCCAGGTCGTTCAGGCCAGGCAGTGGCGGTTCGGGCCAAGGTTTTTGGCTTCAACGTCATCTTCTATGACCCCTACCTGCAGGACGGCCTGGAGCGTTCGCTGGGCGTCCAGCGCGTCTACACCCTGCAGGACCTGCTCTACCAGAGCGACTGCGTCTCCCTGCACTGCAACCTGAACGAACACAACCACCACCTCATCAACGACTTCACCATCAAACAGGTACATTAGTAAAACGCGCACACATGCGGACGTGTCATCTAGACAGAGCTGAACATCCCGTTGAACAGCTGTGACCTGACCTGGGCTTTAATGCAGTGCTATCTAGCAGGTAGACAAGCAGAGCTGCTGGTGTATTATTACTCTGTCAGCCTGGAGGCTGTCCTAAAGAGCATTATAGTCGGTAGAAAAAGAGAGAAGGGGGGAGAGAAGAAGGGAAACGGCAGCAGCCTTCCTGCCTGCACATTCCCTGCTCTTTATCTTAAGCTCCACCAAAGCTGGACACAAATTCATTCCTTTGCTCTGTCAAATGCAATTAGCGGCAGCCCACGGCTACAGCAAATATATCGACTAGGCTGCACAGCAGGAGGCTGAGAGCACAGCGAGGCGAAAGTGCTGTTCTCTGAGTCAATAACTGCACTCCGAGGCGCCGCCTGGGGTGACACCTGCAGGGGAGCCGGGGAACTGCACAGGCCGAAGAAGCGTCTCCTTTCTGTCAATATCTCCCCACGTTGCCGCTCTTGTGTTTTCTGTCTTTGTCTTAGCCTCTCGTGTGCCGTCCTTACAGTTATAGCGTGCGAGGAGAAGTGGGTGTAGGGTAATAGCCTAACCTAGTTAACTCTGTGTCTTTTCCAAAGCTTAAGATTCTCAGCTGCCTCTTAAGTGCTGCAATGAAAGAACACTTTTCTCTCTTTCCTCACCAAAAATCTTGGCAGTCACTCTCAGCTTCTAAAGTGGAAACGTGTGTGTGTGTGCGTGTGTGTGCGCATGTTTGTGTCTTTCTCTGTGTGTCAAAACCACCAAGGCCTAATAAAAGACTGCCTGCCAGCGTAAAGGCTTTTCATGCCCCTGGATTTCAGCTTTTGTCAAGATTAAGGGATTACTTTCTTCTGAGCATATTCATTTGATTTTTTTTTTCTTCTTCCTCCCTCTTACACTTTTTGTTGTTCCCTTTTTTTTTTCCACAAGCAGCAAGGGGTGGTGGTGCTGCCTCATCTTTCAGCTCATCCCTCATCCCTCATTTCATCTTTTGGTTTTGGATAAAGACTATTCTCTATCCCACATCTGACAGTATTTTTTTCCCAGGTGCTGTCTGTCTCCTAGATCTTTCAGGTGTCAGGCACGACAAAAGGTGTCACCGATTTTTTTTCTTCTCATTTCTGTCTTGTGTAATATGCTTTAAGACTCTCAAATGCAGACATCCGATCCAGATGGCTGTTTCGTTTTAGATCAAACAGATTCATTTGACACATGAAAACGCACACGCATCTGCTCTTTTGTCTGTAAAGACCTGGCTGTATCTCTGCTGCTCTGTGTTGATTTTGTTTGTATTTGTGTGTCATGTGCACCGCAGATGCGTCAGGGTGCGTTCCTGGTCAACACCGCGCGGGGAGGCCTGGTGGACGAGAAGGCTCTGGCCCAGGCGTTGAAGGAGGGAAGGATACGTGGAGCCGCTCTGGACGTTCACGAGGCGGAGCCCTTCACGTAAGAAAGCCAGACAGACGAATGCTTCACTTAGAGAGATTGATACAGGCAGTGAAATAAATGGGTGTCCAGGAAGGGAAAGAAAGCAACAAATTCCACACAGACCTTAAACAGCTGAAGAGAGAGACAGTCAGACAGGCAGGCGGAAACGATGGCAGACATGACGAGTTAAAGACACCTCATACTCTTCTAAAAGGCTCCTTCAGGGCCCTGCAGGTAATGGAATTCAGGAGATGGAGAGCTCGCTTTATTCCCGTCAGAGGAAACTAAATACAGTTAAAGGTGCAGGTTGAGTGTGGAGAGGCGCAGCAAAGAGTATCCTCTTGTTCTTTAGTGTCCAAGCCCAATGACTCCCTTATATCAAGAGTTTTTCAAATGCTTTAGTACTTTTTAGTTGATTTTTTTAAAAATATGTTTAAAAAATTGGATTCAAAATGCTGCTTTATACAGTTAGGCTTTAATCATTTAACTTTTTTCCTGCTGTCCCATCGCTGCATTGCAGCTTTCTATTTCCCTGCACTCACCAGAGGGCAAACATCTTGACACGCCTCCCAGTTTTCCACCGTCCTAAGAATCATGTTACCCATCTCAAGGGGTAACTGGTGTTGATGTGTTGTTCACGCATCAGGGGCTGTTAGAGGGGTTCGGAGGCTGCTTGTTTCTGGCCGGCTGCTCAGCAGGCTCGGCTGTTTTTTTTTTTTTTTTTTGGTCTTTTTTTTTTTTTTTTTTTGCGAAGGCTGAAACCCGGCCCGATGAAGCTGGAACTCATGCTTCACTAACCCAATATGTCAACAGGGGAGTGTTTTTTCGTAACTCCGGCCCTCCATCCCACGCGACACGACTCTGATTCAGGGCGCTGCTGAGGCGTTACGCACCGTACACACAACCGGGCGAGGTGTTACAAGGAGAGAGGGACTTGAAGCGAATCTGTTTTTTCGGTGCCGCATGAGAGGGCAGAGATGAGAAAAAGGAAGTTTTGGAAAAGGACAGAAAAAAGATGGTGGCGTGTGTGAATAAGAGGATCTGGCATTTTCTCCCATTGGCCATGTACCCAGACATTTGTCATGCAAATTATCTACAAACATTTGACATTTAAGGAAAAAATTGAATAGGAATTAGTTGCAATGTCAGACGAGTTGATGCACATGAATGGGCTTTCTGATTGCACCGATAATAAATAACATCTGCCTTATTCAAAGCAAAAACAAAGAAATGCCCATGGCAATACTTTAATGCGCCAAATTGGACTGGCTATGCAAAAAATAGTAGAACAAACAAGAACAAGAAGAACAAAGTAGTGATGGCACACCGTTGACAGATAATATCTCAGTTTCAGAATATCCAGTGTTTTTTTGTTTATGCAGTCACTTTTTGCCACTTATCATCGCATAACATGTTTTCATAAGAAATTTGCCATCATGTGAGCGTAAAAAGTTAAAAGATCCCCTCCAGACATGTTGTATGAAGCCGTTCAATGAAAAAAATGATCTCAAATGATCTCAAAATGACTACTCCTTCTCCCTCATTAAAAATCCATAAAGTATATATATGCAAATATTGTTTATTTAAAATATTTAAATGCATCAAATAGTGACATTTATGTATTAAACTGTACGTGGTCCCATTTAAGTAAAATAATAAATAAAATGTCTCAAAATGTAATTTGCATACTGGACCATGATTGGCTTCCAAATTAGTTTTGATGTCACCAAATCTTGCTCATATTTACACGTTAAACTCAGATTTAAGGTGAGCTCAGAGAAACAGACTTCTATCGTCAAAATCATTCACAATTCTGCACAGTGGGGTGTCGGTTAGCTCAGTTGGTAGAGCATCCGCCCCGTGTACGAAGCCTTGCCGCAGCGGCCCAGGGTTCCTGTCACTCTTCAGCTGTCTCTGTCAAAAATAAAGCTTGAAAAAGGCCAAAAAATATCTTTAAGACAATTCTGCACAGTGAATATCAAACATGCAGATCAAGTAAAACTCTTAAAACCTTTGGTCCGCTCTCCTTTACTCATTTGTCTTGTTCGTGTGTGTGCATGTGTGTGTGTTGTAGTTTTGCTCAGGGCCCACTGAAAGACGCTCCGAACCTGATCTGCACACCGCACACAGCCTGGTACAGTGAGCAGGCCTCTCTGGAGATGAGGGAGGCAGCCGCCACCGAGATTCGAAGAGCCATCACCGGTACGCACATAAGCATGTTTCAAATCATTCTGACATCTGACAAACATTAAACCATTTTTCTAACCTTTCACAGATTCATAGTCACACTCACTGATCCCCTCCCCCCCTCTCTTCCCCTCAGCCCTCACCCTCAGCGTACTATGTGACCTGTTGCACGTCTTTCTTTCCCCCCCAGATGTCACATTTCCACTTCAATGGGCCCTGGGCAGCCTTTATTAAATCTGGACCTCTTAATAGATGTCATCATTAGCTCCCCGATGCAGAACAGAGCAGAGCACAGCAGAGCCCAGGGGCTGGCCCACCACAAAACATCCAGATTGTTAAATGATCTTAATTTGCATTTGTGTGTCCAGGCCTGATACGTTTATCAGTCTGAACTCATCAACGCTTCGGCGTCGTCTGATCACTCATCCCCTCTAAATAAGTCATTGCCTTTTTTTTTAGAGTCCGATTTATGCTGGTGCTTCACTGCTTTTTAACTCAGTGTGTGTGTGTGTGTGTGTGTGTGTGTGGCTCATATGACAGGCCGTATCCCGGACAGCCTAAGAAACTGCGTCAACAAGGAGTTCTTCGTCACCACGGCACCGTGGGCAGTAATGGATCAACCAGGCGTTCACCCTGAGCTCAACGGCGCCGCCTACAGGTAGGGACTGCATGCAAATTTCAGAAAAATAAAATATCTAAAAGCTGCACTTCTTTTTAAAAAAGATGTTTAGGATTGTTTATAATGTCAGTAAAAATAAAATGTCTATCACTGTATTATTTAACCCTGTTGGTGCTTTTGTTTTAAAGTAGTTCACCTATTTTATTTTATTGTTATTACTTCCATAATTACTTCTTCCTATGTTGATGTTAATTCATTTTCCCACCTTTATTGACTGTTTTAAATGAAGTCACCCCTCTGCTTTAGTTCCTAGTACCCCGTCCCCTCACTAACTCTCCTCTGTAGTAGTAGAAAGGTAACTCTCTGCCCTCCATGTCCCCCTGTGGCCTCTTCCTGATCTCAGTATGTCCACCTCCATGTGCTTCTTTCACGCAGCCAAGTGAACCAAACTCTTCCAGCCGTAACAACCGGTGTCCCCAAAGACAAAATTATTGCCTAGATCAGGAGCAGGTAAATACGACCATCCGGGGCAACAGATCTCTTGTCTGGAGGTCCCGGATAAGACCCTCTCACTTGAGCTCACCTGATGTGTATCCCACCTCTATAACCCCAGTACTCACCTGTTTGACTGAACACAGAGTAGAGATGGATGGCAGCGAATGTGTCCCAGTAAGCATGATGTACAGCCATTCAGGTGCAGTTTCATGGATGGAGTCATGCTTTGTGGTTTCCTTCTTATGGGTTTTTTTGGGGGGAAGTTCTGTTGGAGGAAATATCTCTATCCTTTTTTTCCCCCTCTCTGGTTGAATGGAGTTAATGTACGGAGGCCCAAAGGTGCCGTGGTGGGAACTACTTTTGCGTTACCTCGCAATATTGTTTGCATTCCATCTGATCCATAAGAACAGTTGTTGGTCAAGTCCAGGTTTAATACACTGCCAGGTCAGCCTTTCTTTATGGATCAGAGGGAACAGAACATATTGCTTATTGTTTCCCATGGCGACCCTTCAGGGACTCCGTATATTTGTTATCTTTTCTTCCACTGTTTTTCTTTTTGCCAGAACATTTTAACATAATGGCTCTTTTCCACCAAATAGTTCCAGTAGCTGAATCAGTCTCTTTTGTGCATTCCTGTTGTGTTCCTGTTCCACCCCATCTAAACAACCATGAAGATTAAGCAAATTATACCCATAAAGGATTGAAATGCTTGAAACACAACTTTTTTTTTAGCGCTCAAACAGTCATTTATCAATCAGAAAAGCAACTTTTAATGGTTTCAGCTTCTTCATTCTGAGGATTTGCTGCTTTTCTGTTTTATATCATTGTCGACTGAACATTTTTGAATTAGGAACTGTTGTTGGTCTGACAAAACGAGACAGTTTGAATTTGGGCACACAGCTTGTCTGCTTTGTGACCAAACGGTTAACCATAAAACAAAAGAAATCAGTAGTAGTAGCACATTTTTTTTTTTGACATGGTGAGATTACACAGTATGTTGTCTTTTGTAATTTACCCATATGTGATTGTGATATTTTAATAATTTTTAAAAAAAAGATGAAGTATCTAGGGTCTGCAGAGTGTATTTCATGGTTATTTTACAGCTTGAGTACAACCCATATTGAAACAGCAACAAATAATTTCCATGATCCATTAATCAGATGATTATTTTCTGGATTAATTGTTTTGAAATGTTTCAAGACATCTTCAGGAATCTTGTTTTGTCTGACCAACAGTTTAATCCTTCAGTTTTTTCCCATTTATGCTTAAAGAATATTCAAATAATAAAACCTCCTACACAATAGGAAAGTATTACTTTAAGATCAGGAACTTTAATAGGTTGAAAGAGACTCCTGAAAAAGTTCCTGTGGCAGAAAAGAGCCAGTAGTATCACTAGCTTTAGAGAATCCTGTTTCACGGTGTTGGGAATATGGGCTGGCCAACTTTTGAGTACACTCCACCGTGGGAATCGGGCTCTCTGTAAACACTAACCTCTGACCTTCCCCCTTCCCCCAGATACCCTCCGGGTGTAGTTGGAGTGGCTCCGGGCGGCATTCCAGGGGCGTTAGAGGGCATGGTGCCAGGCGGGGTGCCCATCGCTCACACCCTGCCCTCTGGTACACACCCCTCCCAGGCCCCGTCACCCAACCAGCCCTCCAAACACGGCGAGACCAGAGAGCACCTCACCGAGCAATAGCAGCAGAAGGGATACAAACAGCGACATCTCAACCGACCCGTCGACACTCAGAACCAACCAATCACAAAACAACCGACCAACTGGGACCAAGAGACAGTGAAACAACACATAAGCAGCTGCCTGTTAAATCAGTCAGCAACTGGGAACAAAGGAAGTGTTCCGGGGGAATTTGTACTTTTAACGTTTTAGTTTTTACTCTCTGTCTCTTTGGGCTCAGTACCGACTTTACTCTTTGATGATGTTTTTTTTTTTTCTTCTTCTTCTTCTTCGGGACATGCCTATGATTGTGGACACACACAGAGTCCAGTGTTTTTAGCGCTCCGGGATTACCCGATGAGACTCTGTCCCACTCCCCCCCCCCCCCCGATCCCCTCCAACAGCTCAGAGCTCATGGGAAACGTAGGCCCACATCTCGACACACCTATGTGCGAACAAGAGAAAAAAACTTTGGCATCATGTGCTACTGGACCTTATCTCCCCACCACCTTTCCCAACTCCCTCCTGATCTTCCCCACCCCTCCTCCAACCTTCCTTATGTAACTAATGTGTGTTCTTTAGGCCCCTCATTATGCCTCAGAAGAGAATTATTAATTTTGTTTTCTTTCAATCTTTAGTGTGAATGATTAAAAATGGATTATTGACTTATATATATTTATCATTCGTCAAATAAAAGGAAAAGATTGCTCATCAGTTATAGTAATCTAGAGTGGGTTTTAACCCTTTCCTGGCAATAATACATAAAGCATGATGGCTGTCACAGTTGCAGTTACAGGATTTCACCACAGGAGGGCACTTCTACACAGTGTGAGGGATTCCCTCTGTACCTGTGGCCATTAAGATCATAAGTTGCTCCAGTATATTTTGAGTGATTATTTTTGTAAGCTGTCAGCAGAAAACACTAAACAAAACACTTTATACACAGACTGTAGCGGAATCGAGGTTACATGGTTTCAGACGGAGCTGCAGCTGAGTTATTGAACTTTTCTTTTTAAGTTGTTAAGAGTTGATGTGTCAGTGTGACTGAGCTGTGAAGAACGAAACCTTTTTTTATAATCCTCGAAATGAAATAAAGTCAGTGGGACTGCATCCGATTCTTCTGCTGACAAACGGACATTTCTGATGACAGCCAACGGACGGCCGAGCTCACCTTTGTGGCAGCGGCGCACAGATCACAACTTCCTCCCCTCCCTCGGTTCTTTGAGCACATTTCCCACTGAAGACAGGAAAGGGTTAAAGCAAACTTCATTTCTTAATGACTCAGGAAAACACTTTTTTGCAGATATTGTTTATTCCCCAGAATTTTGTCTTTGAGAAAAAAAAAAAAAGATAAGACTAATCTGGTTAGTCCGGATATTTTCTTTCCTCCCTCATCTTCTCCATTGTGGTATTTTTATATACAAGGCGCATCCCACGTTTTTGGTGTTAAAGAGTTTTGAAGAGTCCTGTTAGATTTGTATTGCCTAGTTAAATGTTCCTATAACCATAGTCCTATGTGATCCACCCTCTCTCTTCTCTCCTTCTTATATTTTCTTTGTTCTATTGAAGGCCAGGTTCTTTGGGGCATCCTGTACTCTGTAAGAGCAATAGCAGAAACTCCTACTTAGTGTCCCAACAATAGCAGAAGAGGCAGCCAGCAGTATGTTTTTGTTTTTAGTGTGAGTATTTGTATTTGTTTCTTGTACAAGGTGAACATTTAGCATTCAGTGCAGTTCAAATAAAAGATACGATTCTGAGAACCAGCTGTCTGTACCGACACTTTTTGTCCAGCTGTATGTTGTGTGTTTCATTTTCTGATGATTCCTTCCTTCACTGTGATCTTACATGATCTGTGCGTCTTCCTTTATAGTTTTCTTTTATCACACGGGGGCGCCAAAGTATAAACAAGTCCTGATGACCATAATTAACTTTGATGCAGTTTGTTGTCAATGAAAAACTACACTAGTAACTTAATCCATGTTTAACTTTGAAGCTACTTTTTCAAGTTGTCTGGATGTTTTTACATCATTCTTTTGTTCATTGCATATCCCCTTTCTGCTACGCTCTCTATTTTAATGAAGTTGTATTTGTGAATCACAGGGTGCTCCCAAAACGGTGATACAAATGTGTGATTTTGGCTAAATTCTTCCAAAAACTCCATGTGTCGCTCTTCTTTCAAACAGGCTTCGACGTCACACTTCAGAGGTATCCATCTGACAGTTATCTGGACTATATTTAGATGGTGTGAACATTATATTGACTGTGTGAGATCAACAGGCAAATCAGATTTTAGAACATTCCCATCCACCATCACCCAAGTGTGGTTTTTGCAACTGCAAATTCTCAGGTTGCTGAACGAAACATCACAAGAATCAGAAAATAAATACAAACGGCAACAAGGAGGGTGCAAGTGAGTCAAATTTAATATTAATGCACTCTATAGAAAGAGGCAGAGTGTTTGGTTTTCTCTTTTCCCCACAGGCGTCACCACCACCCACTCTAAACATGACAATGAGCTACTAAATCACACGTAAAAATGTCAGTAAACTTGTACGTCCTTTTTCCCCCCTTCCCCTCACAGAATGTAGGTATAATCTGTGCAAAATAAAATACTTCAAGACTGAATGGATCAAACAGAACACAGATAAAACTCGGGGGGGCGGAACAAAAGGTATCGCCTCCGCGCCTGCTGACTCTCCTAAACAAATAAATAAATCCGACATCAGAAGGGGGTTTGCAGAGGGATCAGCAATCGGGGAAAACAGGTGCTCTTTAAACTTTAACATACACACACACAGATTAGCATCCTCGCAGTTTTAAGCAACATTTCTGTCAGGCAATTCTGTAAATTAAATTTATCCTCTAGTGCAGCTTCGGGGTTTCCTTAAATAGAGTATATTTTCCTACATGTCCTAGTATTTCTCTCAGGTCGAGATAGTTACTTTGATAGCAAATGAGGACAAATATGGGTACAGGAAGGCAAACTAAGTGGACTTGATGTGCTTTCATAGGAGCAGTAATCAGGATTCGGTTTGTTGGTGCTGGTTTTTTTCTATCACAGAGCTCACAGAACACATGCATTATTACAAGTTAAAGATTTACATTTTGGAGAAAGGAAAAAAAAAAGAAATGTAGATAGTAAGGTACTCTTCCAGAGCCTGCAGTGTCCAGTCTTTAAAGAGCTCTTTCTTTCTTTCTTCTCTGAGTCTCCTACTCACTCGTCTTCATCCTCCTCTTCCTCGCCATCAGACAGAGAGGCACAGGGCCGGATCTGCCGGTATCTGTCCAACCACTTCTCCACCATCTGGGTGACCAGGGGGTGGTTGCGGCGGCGGGAGCTCTTCTGCATGGCTGCCAACATGCCTCCTTCTGTCACGCAGCAGTCCAGCCATTCCCTCAGCAGCTTCTCCTGCTGCTCCTCGTTGCCCATCTGAGTCGCAGACACAAACATGCGGCCGTATTTAAAAAGATGCAGAACTACTGGTGACCACAGTTATGCGCCACGAACGTAAACATCCACTTCACAACTGTGCGCTGGAAGCAATTTGTGGTAAGCGGACACCATAAGCCGTGCATAATGCTCATTGTCTTTTGTTGTTTAAACCATTTTCCATCCAAAAACAATCCCTGATTTTTGTAAAAGGAGTGTAGTAGCTTAATATGATTTTCACACAGCTTGTATATCCCCATATATATACACATGTTGACTACTATTTACAGTAAACGTGGTGACTTGTATGTACAACACAGAAAATATTCAGGTAATATCTGATAACGGGGTAAAATGCAAAAGCTAAATTCCTTTCAGCATTTAATAGGTTTGACTTTATAAAAAATAAAAAACAGAAATTTACAGACTTTTATTTTGAAAATAAAAACTCATTCCTACCTCTTGTGCAGACAGGAAGTGAATGTGCAGCAGCTTCCTCTCGCTGTCCACCAGTGGCAAGAACGTAACCGTCACATCGTCGTCAGTATTGAGGTTGGCGCCCGCACCACGATTGTCGTAACCGTCGTTCTCCATGGCCACCAGGGCCGAGAAGTGGCCCCGCGTGTAGCCCAGGGCGATGGGGCTCTTCCAGCAGAAACTTTGCTCCCATAACAGAGGCAGGTACACACCTAAAACACACACACACACACACACACAGAGAGCAAGTCAGACCAGCTGGGAGCTCCTGTACGCTATGACACTCGAGCCACCTGGGGAGGAACAGGCCCTGCAGCTGTACGCTCAAATTACAGTGTGTGTCAATGTCAGTCGGGGCCAAGCACCAACTCAAATCTGACCTGACATCAGATGTGGCTGCGTTTCAGCTGACTGAAAACAACTGGCCCATTGTGAGCAGAGGGTAGCTCCGTGGCGCAGGCTGCAGCCCTGCTTCTTCAGGAGTGCACACTCCCTCATTCCTTTAGCTTCTGCCAGGCTCGCTTCCTGCACACACTTAGCGTGCGATGAAGATTAAAGATACTGGGCTTATTCATCAAAATTACAGGTGGTACAACAGACTGACTGAAGCAAAGATATTCTGCACTGACTCCAGCTGTGCTCACTCTACTTTTGATGTAGAACTCAAGCTCGTTTCTGCCAAGTTAGAAAGACTCAGTGACCTTTTTTCATGCCCCGTTGTAGGTGTGCACAGTTACAAACCAAAAGGCAGACTCCGTGATAAAATGAACAGCTTTTAGAAATACAGTCAGCACACTGAATGAACCCAAGTGCCCTAAAAGAGATCTCATCACAGAACCTCTGTGGACAAACACAGCAACAAAACACATTTTAGCCACTTAAATAAATACATTTAATTTAAAAAAACAAAACAAAACAAAACAGTATCCACTATAATTTAGAATATTTTTACATTTGCCTTGCCATCAGACAACTCTTTCCAACGGGAAACTGAAGTAGTTATATTGCGCTCTCTCGCTTTCTACTGCTGCCTCGATCCACCACAACTAACATCAGTTTGATTCAACACGTTACAACACCAAAGTCATACAATAAGACACACAAACTAACTGATCGAGGCAGAGGTGGAGCAGCAACTCCCGTGAGGTAAAATTACAGTTTTTGCCAATGAAGACGGGTGACTTTGAAGACCAATATAAAAAGATAAAAATATTCAGTTTCCTATCAGAAAGGGTTGTATGATGTAGGTAGTGGTGAAAATATTCATACATACAGATTTTTGCATTCACTCCAACACACTGAAGGTCACTGGAAAGTCATCTGGAGAGCTGGTAACACTGAAAAATGACCTGTCAGTAATTCCTTCAGTAGAAATTAGTTATAATGAAAACACGTGAACAGCGAACCAAGCTAGACGCCACAAGAGATAAAAAACTAAACACGTCTGTGTAATTTGTGATCCTGTGATTTAAAGAAGAATCACACATAAAGCCTTTATATAAACGACTATTACAATGCCTCACCTTGAAAACGAGTGTATCCTAACGTTTCCCCACGGAAACTTTTGTAGTATTTCACTCCGTAGACTATGATCGGTCTGCGAAGAATGTGTGCGAGAACAAAAATGTGGGTCTGCTCCAGGCTGGCCCCGGGCTGAGAGGAGGAAAAAGAAAAAAACAAAAAGGAAATGACACATCATACATACAGTAGTAATAATTATATGGACTCCCCCCGATTGTACACAGAATATTAATAGCACTAAAAAAAAATAGTGACAATAGCAGAGATTGCCAAGTGTTGTGATCATATTGCAAAACAGAGTGTCCTGCACACTGTGAACCTGCGACGCTGCAGCTCTGAGTGTGTCTGCCTACCACCCACTCTCTCCTCATTGTGCTGTCTGAAACAATTCATGTTAAAACGGTGCTTCATCCACAGTTATGGGAAGGGATATAAAAGGTCTGATCTTATCCTTTGAATCTCGCCTCTCCATCACTGTCGGAGCGTAAGATGAAGTTATCACATGGTAGCTTTTGCTGCGTTTGTTTATAGTGCCCGTGGAGTGGCTCTCTGAGCTAAATGCCTGTAATCCCAAGGTCACATGTTGGGAAGGAGTGCTGCTTCAGCAGGCGTGCCAGCCAAGCAGATGAGCTGTCTGTCAATCTACAACTCCATCTTAGGGGGATCTATAATAATTGCTTATGTCCTGACTGTCATTCACACACACACACGCGTGATCCACCTTCAACAGCACGACTCTTTCAACTGTGCCTCCTGCCGAGTCCAGTGCAACTCAATCCCATTCACTTTGTTGGCATGAAGGTTAACGAACAAGACTGATAAATACTGAGTGTTAAATTGCTTTCACCATTTTGTGCATTATGTGCGTGCGTGTATTTGAGAGTGTGTTGACAGTGAAGTTACGACTTGGCATCCATATTTAGACCTTCTACCTCACAGTGCGCATTAATAGTTTTAGTAGATGAGTGTTTATGAAGATCATACAGTTCAAGCACGTCTCTTTCTGAAGTCTATCCATTTGACATTTTTAAGAATACCATTTCAAGACAGAAGGAGGACATGACAGAAATATAAAACTTGCTATCTACACTGAAATCCAAAACATGGTCACAGCAGGTGTGAACTTACAGCAAGTTAAAAGGTGAGCATGTGCCTGTTTTGTTTGTATTTCACGCTCCACTAGCACACTTGCGTGTATAGTCCTTATATAAGAATGCAGGTGATGCTATACACATGCCTGCAGTGCAGAGGACAGTGATGTGATTGTGTAGTGCAAGCCCTGCACTGATTGATCGACCAATGTAAACAACGCAGGTTTAAAATGAGCTTAAGACTGTTTTTAAAGAAAGAAACGTATTCATGTGTGTTAAGCCTAAAGAACTGTAAAAATAACTAGCGCTTGTTTATGAAGAAAAATCCACAGGGTGCCTTTAAACAGGAAGAACAAAACAACATGGTGTGTCTGTCCCCAAAACTAAAAAGTAGACGGTGCCATTCTGTGTACTTCTTACACATTTACAAGAAGCACACACTCTTTACAGACAGACCACGCCACACTGGGCCATTTTCTGCCTTTCAATTGATATTGAAGTGGAGGAAGGAAGTGAGTAAAACCAGAAGGAACCTCATAATTACCTGGCTGGCCAAAGACAGGATGAACGCCCAGTCCTCCTGCCACTGCTCCTCTCTCAAGGAGAAATGCAAACCGAAACTCTGCGAGTACCACGACTCCCACTCCTTCCAGCGTGTGTAAAACCTAAAAAGAAAGTCACCCATCAGACTATTTTTCAGCTCAGTTGTGTCGCTTTTTGGACTGCTGTCACCCTACTTATTTATCCTTCTATGGTGCAGCTCAACAACCAGATTTTTTTGGACAGAAAGTTGTGCATGAAAACAAACATTTCAACTGCAAAATATCAAAGACACGACACTTTTTAAGGAGTCTAAAAAAACAAGTTGTTCATCATCCACACACCGACTGCAATACACATTAAAAAGGAGAACTCCTCTTTAATGTCTTACCTTTACTAAGTAATCAAACCTCCTGCATTTGACTGTGTGAGGGAAGTATGTAAATATCCTGACGAAATGCTTCTTCACTGAGCCTGAAAGTCAAATTATCAAAACCACTGAACTGCCAGCAGGGCACTCCACTGGCTGCAGACAACCAGGGAATCCTCTTTTACACCATTACTCAGGGCACAAAAGTCTATGACAGAAAGGCAGCAACCGTCATTTTCAGTCATTTTTCTATCACTATTGAAAAACTACTGTGGAAAAACATGACCTTAACATTTAACTTAACACCTTAAATTAATCTGTGTTGAGTGTTTTCATGTGTCAAATCTTGTTTGGGGGCTTTATCTCCTTCAAAATAGAAGTAGATGGGCACCCACTTTGTTTCTACGCGGATGACATACAGCTGTTTTTGAAGATCGAGGACGTTTTGTGGCAACGTTTGTCAGTCAAATTCAAGTTGAATGATCATAATGACACAAGTCAGTTCATTCAGATTACGCAGAGCCAGATATCTCCAATTGCTGCAAGGTTTTTTCGAAAACACTACACTGCAGTATTTCAAGCAAAAATGTTTCCCGAATTTAAGCGACCATACGGACTCTGTGTGTAGTGAGTGAGTCAGTTGTCTCACCAGTGGGAGCAGTCATGCAAACTGTCATGGAGGGTCTTGCGGAGAACGGAGTCCTTGTCATAAATGCCCCAGGTGGCCTGTAGAACAGAGTCCAACAGACAGTCTCCGGCTGTGCGGTTCCACAAGGCGTACAGACGACTGTCCAGGCGTGTGCCCAGCTCCAGAGACCAGTTGATGACGGGAGATTCCTCTTCCAACTCTATAGACAGACAAAATGTGAGGTGTGTGATGAGGGCACCAGTAAGAGGACAGGTTCAGCATTGCAGGAAAAACAACACAGGGAAACTTCTCCAAGAGAGACAGGAAGATCATTTTTAAGTTGAATCTTTTTAGATGAGAAAAACACGACAGGTCATAAATGATACTGGGTTCATGAGGAGGACTGAAAAGGGGGACCAAAAGAAAAAAATCTGAAAAGCTGCGAGTCCTTAATCTGTTCACAAAAACTCACACTGCATGGCAGAGATGCTGTGCTGAGCGTTTCAGATATGCAACTGCTGCAGCTAGTTGTTATGGAATTGTGTGTCGCATAACCAGCTTTTCTTTCAGCGTTCTCTGTGCTGTAATATTATTAAACACGTCTTTACTGCTTCCTCAGCTACTTTCTCAAAAAATAAAAAATAAAACCCTGCACATCTCTCCCCAGTAACCTAGTTTATCAAGGCTTAAATAGGTCACAAGACTCCTCTGATACAACACAAATGTGCATATATGTTCACAAGCATTCACACACACACAGTGCAGTGCTGGGAGTGTGTCACTGGTTAAATGTGAGGGAGGGGAACCAGCAAGCTCAATTAACCTAATTAGAGAGGGTATGGAAGATGAAGCAGGAGGTGGTAAGCTGGCTGGAGATGGAAGAACACGAGCAGATGTTAGATTCTGGTTACCTGTGATTCATCATCTGACTGTGACTAAAAACTATCATGTCTTTACACGTGATTAGACTTAAACGAATGCAGACTGGGGATATAAGCAGATACCAGATATGCACATGAATACATCTTGGATACCTTTCTGCACATCTCGATCCAACACCTCATCAAACAGCTTCTCTTGGACAGCAGGCGGCAAGTCCTCTATATCTGCAAAGACACATGGGAAAGATATTATGCTTTCATGCTCATTATAAGCTAATGATACACAGCACAGAGGGCAACAGAAACACTACAGTAATGACACACAGAGGGGATGCTCTTTGCAATTCCATTCATTGGCTGACATTTTGTCAATGGCACACTGTAAACACAAGCTCTGTACAACATGTTGTGTTTCTGTGTGTATTGAACTATGCACACACAAAGCCAGAACACTGGTGGCTATTCTCTGGCTCAATAGTGAATGGCACTGGCTTTGTTTGAAAGAGAGAGAGAGGCAGAAACAGAAAGAGAGTGTCCTGAAGCTGGCCTAGGGCCACATTCAGTCGGCAAAGAAATACTTGGCATAACACAGGGAGAAAAAAAAAAATCATATCTATCAGTGAAGCTTGCATAATCTTTCATCCCAGCGGCACTGGCAGCTCTGAATCACAATACAACTGGTAGCTCTGGAAAAGCAAAGTGCGTGTCGTATCAGTGAAGACATTGCGCCACAGGGACGGGACACTGAGCTGCTGTTTCTCTGAGCAATGCTGCACAACAAGGTTAGCAGTCAGTTCTTCAGTGGAAAAACATCCAAGAGCACACACAAATGCTGCACGTTCATACTGTTAAGAGGAAAATTCTACAAATTTGCATGAAATTTAAACATGAATACAAGCCTAAAAATAACTAAATTAATATGTTTTCCTTTCTAACCCTGCAGAATGTGGCCTGCACTACTCAAGTACTCTACTCAAAAAGACATAAGTGTATTTTACAGGGTGGATGTGGTTTAATCTGAGATGATTATAGCGGCTACAGAAAAAAAAAAATCTCAGTGGAGACCAGTGAAGGTATATCTATTTAGGGATACACAGAGAAGGTTTTAGATTGCACACGTTCAAGGAAGTTCAGTCCAGAAAGGGAAAGTGATGTGATCATCAAGATACTGCAGGTACCTGCAGGCAGGGTGAAGGTGACCAGGTCGGTGAGGAAGTAACAGGCAAAGTCCCCTTTGCGTTGATGTAGCGAGGCTGCGATCTCCCTGCGGATCTGCTCCGTCAGCTCGGGACACACCATGGAAGGGATGCACTTAGCTGCCTGCTGGCTCACCTAAAAGACACGCACACACACAGAGTCACTTTAAGTTAGAGATAAATACATAAATATGGGTATGTTTAGATACCTACCGATTTCAGGATCTATTTCAGATGATTTATTAAAGGCAACATTAACATTGATATTGTGATTATCTGAGTTGGATTTCTGGTGGGTTCCTCTAGGAAGTAAATCCTTTAAAAAAATATATATATATATATGCTCTGAAGTAAATCTTTAAAATCCCCTAAACTTGTTTTCATTCACTTACACTGTCATATGAGAACTGCTTCACAATACAACTGTGTTGAGAGACAAATCATAATATAAAATTATCCCTCAGCTATAGAATTAGCTTAATGTTGACTCACAGCAAGAGGGTTCCTGATTCGAACCTCGGTGCCTTTATGTGTGGAGTTTGCATGTTCCCACAGTCCAAAGACATGCACTTAACGGGTTAATTGGTGACTCTAAATTGCCTCTAGGTGTGAGTGTCAGTGTGAATGGTTGTTTGTCTCCATGTGCTCTGTGATGAGCTGCTGATTTGTCCAGGGTGTACACCGCCTCTCGCCCTAAGTCAGCTGGGATAGGATACAGCCCCACCGTGACCTGTCTGTAAGCGGTTACCGATAATGATGGACGTTCAGTTTTAAAAGTCTTGATTAAAAGTTTTTTAGTTCCTAGTTTTGTGTTTTACTGTGAGGTGTTTTTAATATTTAGTCACCCTCACTGATAGAAATGGTGTCCCAAATAAAGTGGCAACTGGGTGCAGATAAAAACTAAAAATATAAAATTGCATTGGCCTGACAGAGATCTAAGTAGGATTGAAACGTTGTACTAAACCTTTGTGGCATGGAGTAAGTGTGAAGAGGCCCCCTTTCTCTTCCAACCTCAGTGACACACAGTGCAACCTTCTGTGCTTTCCCTAATCGTTGCTTGCCCTCCTTGCAAACCACATCAGCTCTGCGGCATCACGGCCATTAGGAACCAGTGACAGGACTGCAGCCAGGCTAATCCTCCACCTAATCCTCAAAGTGCACTTCTGGTGTAATTATAGGCATTACGGGCATCTGCTATATATCGTCTACTCCAGCACAGAACAATTATAGACTGACGTGGTTGAGGAGGAGAAGACCAGAATCAGAATTACGTTTTCTGACGTTTCCTTGTGTAATAGAAATAATTTAATTGTTGTTTTCTTCATGTGAAGAAATATGTGTGTGTGTGTAGAGAGGGACAACTTGTTAAATAAACTCAAAAAGATGGTGCAGCTTTAGTTTCGATTTGGGGTGATGCAGACAAACAAAACAAGGTCAGGACGCCTACCTCTGTGAGTAGGATGGCCAGCATGTCCTGCCTCTGGAAGCGGATGGCCAGATGGACTAGGGTGAAGCCTACATCAAAAGCAGAGGACCGGTTGAGTAGCTGCACCTCGTCAGCAGTGAGCTGCCGGGCGATGTCCCCACCAGACGACTTGTAGGCTTCTATTGCCGCCAGGTCTCCCTCCACCACGCCTGCAGCCCGGGGAGGAAGAAGGAGGAAGGAAGGTCAGAAAATAGGACACAAATGTTGGCACTGAAACAGAAAACTGAATGAGTGCCTCAATAATATACAGTCGCTTTTCCAGGAATTCATGTACACAGGCTGTAGAAGTTGTGACACACACCTACATTGTTTAAGGAAGAGGGAACTGTTCAGGAAAACAATCACGTTCAACGGCTAACACAACTCAACTGCAAGTACACAAACCACTGCGCTCAAGACACAATACACTCAACAACACAATAAATACAACCTTAAAATAACCATAAAGTTGACTCAAGTTCAACAAAAACTGATCATAACCTTCACGCAGGCAGCATTTATTGCAAGGCTGTAGTATTAGACTGCATTATATTAAGCTAGTGAAGTGCATGGGAATCTGCTACACCAAATATTAATGTTCCCTGTTCGAACACATCTGCAATAATAACAAATAAATATAGAAAGACATGAGAATCCTTTTAAAAACAGGCCTATTCTTTGTAAATGGATTATACTGTCTGAGCATTTAATAGAAGTAAGATGTATCAGACAGCACGCCATGTTCAATTAAATAAGTAAAGAAATACCCATCAAACTGTGCTAACGCATCATACTGTTCCCAGTCACAACCAATTAATATTAAAATCAGGGAGGAATTTACATAACAAATCCAACTCGAGGAAAAGAGTTCAACACAAAAAAAGAACTCAGAGTGAGCGAAGCGTGCTAGCTCTTGACGTCAATCCACAATTCAGATGACCTCTAGATGTAGCCACTAGCTAACCCAGAACAGTTATCACACTGTCAGGCTACTATAAAGCAGAACAGACAGAGCAGTGTAGCTTGTAATGCAGAGCTATCAGAGAACCGTGTCAGACAGAGGACAGTCTGTGCAGATTAGCATCCTCCCCCTCCTTTGGACCGAGTAGTCTCAACATCTGTTACGAGTGAAATGAGCGGCGGTTTGGTAGCACACTGAACACTGAAGCGCTGGCTAATTTTAATAGGTTGCCTTGTGTGAGGATGTTCTCTCAAGGACAGTTTGACAGAACCTGCGCCGGAACATGCCAAGAACGCCCGGCCTCCTCGTTCACATGCTGGGTGAACACAGATCCCTAAATGGATGCCGAATGATCTTGGCTGCAATCTAGCTGCTGCCATGCTGGAGACCTCGTGAAGAGCGCAAAGCATGAATATAGGTCATACAATAATTTGCTTGGTTTAGGTCAAAGACTTCAACTGGTGTCCCAATTCTACTCTTGATATGTAGGGCATTCCCAGTATTAAAGTGTCAAAATTAAGCAAAAAAACACCCTGATGAAGCTCTTACACCAAAACCCATTGGTTTCAACATGTCAGCCAGTGTTTATTTTCATTTATTTTTATTTATTTTTTCACATTTGGGGCTGGTGAAGACGCTATAGCACAGTGTTCCTTCTAAAAGAGTGTGTTTTACTGTGCACAGTTGAAATGGTTGGTGGCGTTCTAATGGCTGAAGTGCATACCACATAACCACAGTGCCCACATACAGTTCAGGAGGAGCTTTGTTATGTCACACTTTCTGTCTCTTAGCTTGTTTCCTTTTTTGCCTCTGTTCAGCAAAAAATATGAACTTGTAGACAGCGGACACTGCCACTGGCATTAAATATTTGGAAACATTCTGACCTCCTTCTTGCATCACATGCACCTGCAATATTTTTACATTCACGTCTCATTTACTAACTGCCACAGTAGTAAACAATAGTATACTATGAGATTAAAACATCATGTGTACTTGACAGTATTAATATATAGTTGAATGTGGACAAAAACCTTACAGAAACAGACAGAAATGGCACATTCTGAACATCAGGTATGATGATTTGTTGTTTTATCTCATGTAGTGTCAGTGTGTGTAAGTCGCTTTGGATAAAAGCGTCAGCTAAATGACTAAATGTAATGTAATGTAGTGTGTAATAATGGCCAAATCTGCAACTAGGACGCCTCATGAGGTCCTGATGAAAAAGCATGTTAAAATGTTTTGCCTTCTTTCTCTCGGTTAAATAAAGCGTTTCTGATCCCAGAAGTCTGTCTCTGGCCCCTCCTGTGACCTGTCTGATCACCTTTGCACATCATGTAGGGTGTGAAAGTCAAATATTGGTCGGGGGTGGAACGCATAGCCTGACATGTCTTTCAACCAAGTCACGGCAGGACCACAATAACCTACTGTAATCTGCCATGCCGGCCATCTGGACGGACATTATGTTGTTTGAACTAATCAAATGGTTTGCGCCACAGAAAGCGTTGATACATTTTGTGACAATTTCTACGAACTGACGCTAACCATTTAAGGTGGAATTTCTTCCAGTCAGATAAAATTTCAGCTGATCAACAAGATCATTTCCAGTGCTTGAAGGCAAAAACACAGAGCTGCTCCTCAATATTATTTTTAAGAATCACACTAAATGCATAAGCATAATATGTTCATGCAGACAAATATTATCTGCTGTTGTAAGACTCGCCGGTTTGAGTGTTTGAGTGAAACAAAAGAACAATATTACACAAACAGAGTCTGCTTCCTCTTGGGGGAAAGTAGAATCAATGGGATCATCTGATTTCGGCCAAAATACAGAGCACTGAAAAAACATTTGAGCAGGAATGTGTGGAAACTGTAGAGCGAAGTGAGATCAAGTCGTGAGACCGGAGGAAGTGTTTGACTTGGCCATAACGTGCAGCACTTCCTCCATTGACAAATGCTTTGAAGGGCCCAACTGTAACATGAGCAACACAACTGAAAAAAAAAAAAAAAAGTCAGCTGACATGGTACGAATAAAGAGGCATGACACTAAATAGAAAGGCAGGAAATGTCTATGTCAGGTAGATGTGAGTGTGTGTGACATAAGAGTAATGTTTTCTCATCCACATTCCACAACAACAAGCTGCAGGAGAGTGTGTGTGTGTGTGTGTGGGGGGGGGGGCAATCAGTGCAAAGGTCAGGAGGACACTGATCATGTGCTGCCTTAGTGCTTTTTTTTGTTGGTGTTCATGTCTTGTCAAGGCTATTTTTGCCTCCTCGAGGCTCCTGGTCAGCACATAAGCACCACTGTTTACAGGGTCTGTTGACTGCGAGCCAGGAGAGTCTCTGGTCCACGGGCTTCACTCTCACTGCGCTGCCCAGACGGCCCATTCATCCCCACCGGCTGGGAAGCACTCGCACCCTCTCAGTTTCTCAAAGACACTCTCAGTGGCACAGCAAGGAGAGCTCGGGGTTCAGCGACGAGTTGGATCAGATTCCTACTAGCCATTTAGTTATGCCTCTTTATTATGCTGCCATTCAGCATCATTTATGCCGTGCTGACGATAAGTATCATCTCACTACAGTGGATACTTTCCACCTGAAAGCACTACCTTGTGAAATTAAACCCATTCTCACAGAGCTTGCCAAGATCGTCTGTTGCAAAATTCCTGTTGTACCAATATGTGGAGTCTAAACAACGGGACATGTTGTCATTCATTAATAAAACACACGGCGGATCACACTACTGTGCAGCCTTGGCCTTCGCAGGGTGAGGCACCATCTGCACTGTTATAAAATAAGAACTAAGAGGAAACTAAACGTTTTCGCCGTTGGGACAAAAAACAATCAAACGGTTGCCTCAGATGGGAGACCTTTGCTTTGTCATCACAGAGCATGACATCATGGAAGGAAACAAAAAGCTGGTGTGACAATAGAAGTGTTGTTACAAGGGGGGGAAAAAACACTGGACAAGAGTATGGATTCTTTGTACCACTTATTCAGGGGAACCACAGGGGGAAATGAGGGTGAAAGCATTCTCACATAATCAGAACTCGATAAATACTTTGATTATTTCTAATCATTACACACTACGGGCAGAGAATGTAAAAATTAAAGCTCCTTTTATTATTACTGAGTAATCCCATTGATTGTTTTCAGTTTTGTTTATTGAATTTAAATTTAAAAAAATGCTAAAATATGTTCCCAGAGCCCAAAATACTCCCTTTAAATCACTTGTTTTGCCCAAAACATATACTATTTTCAATCATATAAAAAAGGAGTAAATCCTCACATTTTAGAAGCTGATGAAGTTGATGATTAATTTTTCTGTCAATACACTGAACACTTAATCGCTTCAGTGCCCGTAGGAATGGCATGTAATCAAAACTCACCGGCGCATGCATTGAGGAACAGCCAGTCCGTTTTCCTCATCCGGTTTCTAATCTGCTTTAGCTTCTTGAAGTCAACCTCTTGCTCCTCTCTGCTGCTCATGGCTCCAGCTGCGAGTTCTATCCTCTGGAAGTCCATTTTCACATTGTCTTCCCTCTTGGGCATAGGAGGGGACCTCCTCTGGCCCTGGCCTCCACTGCAACTGCCCCTCCACCGAGCCCTGTCCTGCTCATTGATCATTGGTGTCGGCTCCGCGGACTCTGCGAGCTCTATGGCTTCCTGGTTGTTGGGCTTGGGGTGGTCGCACACCACACACTTTGTAGTTTTGGGCCAGTTCTGGTAAGTGCAAGCTGTGCATGTCCAGTGCTGCTGATGGGTGTTGAGTCTGTTTCTGTCATTGTACTCCTCACAGGTATCCACGGGGGAATGGAGCGCAGGACGGCAACCCGCGTTGGAGCCTGACGTCTGGGGGAACTCGGTGGGGGTGCTGGTCCTCGGGCGCTGACACAGGCACTGCGTGCAGCGAATGGCCCGGGGCCAATTCAGGTAGGTGCATATCTGGCAGGACCACTTATTGGCAAGCTCAGCCATGCTGGATGACCTGACTCTTGGTCTAGCACTGGAGTCAGGGCAGATGAGGAGGCTGCTGCCACTCTCAGTTCTGGGAGGGTCCCACTCCAGATTAGGGTCCAGATCTGGGCTGTTCTTGTAAGGTTCCTCTGTGATGATGGGACCCCTCGACCTCTGCGCACGGCACATGGTGCACTTGACTGCGGACGGCCAGTTTTCATAGGTGCAGTAGTCGCAGACCCACTTTATTTTCTGTTCCGTCATCATGGATCACTCTGGATGGTCAAACTGGTGGTGATAAATCTAGTTAGAGGTGAGGATCTGTGAATCATCTTGAAGGTCAACAAATATGATATATTAGATTTATGTTTTAGACACTAAATCAAATGAAGAGAGTCTTCCAGCAGTTTGTAAACTAACATCTGATATGCATCTTCAATTACTCTGGCAGCCTGTGAGACTGTGATGTGGCAAACACCAAAACTGGCCAACAGCTGTTCATTATCACAACAGTATGGAGCTTCGTTTACAGCCTGGCTTTGGTTCACATGACGGGCTGGCTTTATCGCGTTACCATGATGTAGTAATGTTTGGTGTGAGAGCTAGTGTTGCTAACAGGCGAGCTAACCAACCTAGCACACACAGCTTGCCCTCAAGTTCACCAGTTAACGGACGTTTAACGTAACAGTCACAAAATATGACATTAACCGGAATATATGAGGGATAATATGTCAAACTCTTACCGTTTCTGCGCTCGTTTCTCAAGTGCTGCTGAAAACCACAACAAACCCTTCTTGTACAGTCCCTCCTCCTCCTCCTCCTCCTCCACCTCCTCCTGCTCCTGCTCTGCCAAACCTTTCCCAATCCGAGTTATTTCGACCCCTTCGGTCTCTCACATGTTTACCTTCGTGGACACATTAACCTCTCGCAGACTAACCCAAACCTCGGCAGAGCCTCTGTAGTCCCTGAATCATGGTAGAAATCCGCGACACTCCATGGTTTACATTGCGTCCGTGTTGTTTAATGGCGGCGACAGTGAGACAAACGAGTAGCAGAGCCAAAATAAACGCTCGCTTGCCTTCGTCACCAATCATCTGGCTCAGCGCGCCACGCGATTGGACAAAGGGGCAAGTACTGTGTTGCCTTCAGTGCATGTGGGAAATATCAAAGCTCGCTATGACGGAACATTTTAGGTTAGATTAGACTCAACTTTATTGTCATTGAACAAAGTAACAAATTTGTAGTTCTTTCTCATATTTTTATAAAACATTTTTATTTCTACGGTCACTTTCTATTTTTTGTATAGTTTTCTGTTTGTATATAACATTTTTATTTCTACACTTACTTTCTACTTTTATATAGTTTTTGTATAGATGTTTAGCACGGGTTAACTTCTTAACATAGTTATATATTTATTTTCCATGCAAATGTTTAATTCCTTTGTGCATATTTAGTCCTGTGCAAATGTCTAATTTCTCTGCAAATATTTAATTTTGCTACAAATGTTTAATTTCTCTGTACATATTTAAATTTAGATCTACCTCAGGTCAATTTTAACATATGGTTACTGTGTTATAGGTTAATTCTAATGTATGTTCAATGTATGTTTGCATGCTGCTACTGGATGCTTGAATTTCCTGTCTATCTATCTATCTATCTATCTATCTAAATACTTAGACAACGAAATGCAGTTTAGCATCTAACCAGAAGTGCAGAGTAGTAAAGTGCAGAGTATGAACAAATGAACAGGATATATAAATATAGTGTAGGTCTAAATATGAATATGCTATGAGATATATACAGTATACAAATGTTATAGAATATATATACAGTATTAGCAGCATGAACAAGTTGAGACGAATATACTAACATATATATGTATGTATATATACACTTTGGTAGTAGCAGCAATAGCAGGTAGAGAAAAAGAAGTAATTATGTGTATTATGTACAGTATGAACAGTTATTATTATATAGTGCGTGTGAAATATCAACACGTTTTTATTATGTTACTCACATATTCCCTGTAGTTGCTGAGATTTCAGCCCTATATGTTTAATTTGTACTCTGAAGCACAACATGTTTATATCATACACGTTAAAATAAAACACTTGGACGTTTTGCCTGAACAATTCACAAATATCCGAGCTTTTTTTAGAGACAGTTAAAGCTTCGCAATTCACAACAGTTTTGTGGTGAAATACGTCGTTTGATTGTGTAAATAAAACATTTTATAGATGTTGTAGACAGCAAAATTCATCTCAACTAAAATTATAATAAAGAAGAAGAGAAAAAGAGGACGAAAGAAAGATTTATTTTGGTCGGTTAACACTTTTTATTGATCAGAGGGAATTTAAAAAATGGCGCAAACAATATATGCATGCATAGATAATTATAAATAAACATCACATGGATATAACAGTGATGAATAGAAATAATAAGGGGTCAGGGGTCACTAGATGTTTTGGACACGCCTCCTGTCAAAACGTCACATCCAAACATGGCAGCTTACTTGAGCCGGTTACACCACATTTCGCTCCACGTTTCCAACGCGGAGAAAATAGCAAATGACCTTGTCTCTAAATTCAAGTTTAATTTGTTTGCGACCAGACTAACCGACAGATCCAGACAGCTGGCTCTCAGAAAAGGAGCTGCAGTTTTCGTCGTGAATGAGAGAGCAAACCAGAGCAGCGTGAGATTGAATGAAGAGCTGAGCACCACAGTGAGATATTCACCTGATTCACACCGGGTCAACGTGGGGAAATACAACCAGGATCATCACACGAAATGTCTTTACGATGTCAGCCCACATTACTCGGTGGATACTGTGAGCAACGTGTGTTTCGAGGTGGAGGATGTGGAAAGGTCATTCAAAGCTCTTCGCCATCTGGGCTGCAATTTCCTGGTGCCTCCCACAACTGTTCAGGACCAGAGTGGTGTTGTCACTTACTCGGTGGTTAAATCTATTGTGGGGAATGTGTGCCACACACTAATAGACAGGACAAAATACGAGGGAAGCTTCTTGCCCGGGTTTGATGTCATTGAAAAGGACTGCAAGTTGGAGGATGAGGACATGTCTTGTCCAGTCACACATTTTGATCACATAACTTATGCCTGTCCCAGAAAAACAACCCACCAGGTCATGAGGTGGTATGAGGAGCTCTTTGGTTTTCAGAGGTTTTTCATTGATGGGTGAGAAATTAAGACATTTACTATTGTATTCTCTATTTTATTAAACTTGATATAAGTTTTACAAACATGTTTGTTCTCCTGAGCAGTAATGAAGATGTGGACGAAGGTTTTGTCATAAACCAGGAGGGCATCGGACTGCGTCTTACCGCCATGGAGTACTGGAAATGCAGCAAAGCGGGCATCACTCTCCCCTCTGTGGACAAAAAAGAGCCAGACTGCAAGTTTGTCATTGCAGAATCATTGCCTGAACAAGGTAACGGCAGCCACTCCCATCTTTCAGGGTGTTTAATTTCTGTCATATTTCGTGACAGCCCTTGCATCACTTTGTGTTTGCACTTATTTCAGGCAGGAATCAGGTTGACACCTTCTTGGAGAAGCACAGGAGCCCAGGGATCCAGCACATTGGGCTGTACACAGAAGATATTGTTTCTACTGCACATGCGATGGCTGAAGCTGGTGTCCAGTTTTTCTCCCCTCCTCTTGCCTACTACACCAAGGTTTGACTGACTCATCCAGCACCGCACAACAACTTATCTGCCATAACACATAAACTAATGCTGACTTGATACATGCAACAACTGGCCCACGTAGTTGGAAAAGATATTGCAGTAAAAACAACAAAGATCAGGGTTGTCTTTAAATTGTGAAATTGCAGAGCTGCTCTGGCTTGCAGCTCCACCATGTAATATTTACACACACGCAGTCAAATCAGTCAGCCAGTTTATAGTGAATCAACAGGCACCAAAGCCCAGTCCAGTCTGGTTCAGCACTTTTTGCCAGGCTTCACAAACATAATGCGTTTCAGGGACTTTCAGGGTAGTATTTAACAGCTCTCAGCTTCACGTCCTCCAACTGAAAACTTTACAATCCCTGACTTTGTATAAAAGTAAATAAACATTTTTTTATTCTTTGGTACAATTTTCTTACTTTACAAAATTGATGCTTACAACAAAGCAGTTTCTGTTGCTGATTATTACATTATATAACGGTATATAACATATAGTGGTCATATTATTCCAAATGTCTCATCTTCTACTGCGATTATCAGCTCTTTTACCTATCCTGTGTGTTGTGACAGGTGGGAAAACAGCAGGAGATAGAGGAGGCAGGACACAACCCCCAGATGCTGGCGCAGCATGGCATTCTCCTGGACACAGACCTGCACCAGGATCCGTCATCACAGACAGCATCGAGTGAAAACAAAAGGTGAGAGCCAATCAAGAACTGTAATCTTGTGCACCTTTTTAGGATAGTCTCTGTTCTAGATTATTATCTTATAAAGGGTTTCTTCTTTTTAAAAATATAAAACATTCTTCTGGTGTTTTCTGTCCATCAACTACTGTGCTTATTTACTTTGGGATCAGAATTCTTTAGCACCCTCACATTTTAACAAAGATAAAAACAACATTTTTTTAAAGATTAGCTCAAACAACAACTTATTGATAAAACGTTTTTTTTATTTATCTATGTTAAAATGACAAGATGTTCAGGTTTTACTGTCCAGCACAGAAGCAGATACCCATTTGACTTAGAATATGTACAGAAAACCCCTGGGTATGTTTTAGCTTCTCAGAAAGAATGATGAAAGAAAAAATATATTTAGCAATGGAGAACAAAGGTTAACCTGTAGGTGGGGCTGGACACCAAGTCTCCATTAGTTATAATAATCTCCTGTGAAATCATTTGCAATATAGATATCACATTAACATGTTGATAAAGGTTATAAAAAAACAACAACAGAAGTGTCCTTACATTGCTATCATTTGTTTCCAGATACCTTCTCCAGGTGTTCACTAAGCCCATCTTTGCAGAGGACACTTTCTTCCTCGAGCTGATAGAACGAAGGGGGGCGACAGGTTTTGGAGAGGGAAACATCAAGGCGCTGTGGAGGTCGGTGCAGGCGCACATGGAGAATGAGAGAGGAGATTCTCAAGGAGAGGAATCCCCCAAAAGTGTGCAAACTGCTCAGTATTAGTCACTCCAGAGATTTTTAACTGAGGTTATTTTATTTAATGTTTTTTATATATATTAATATGAATGCACTTATTATGGGGAAAGGGTGTAAAATGTAAAAAATGTGATGTATTTTTGGAAGAGTCCACATGTGCTCTCTATTTCAGCCGTGGAGAGTAAATCTTGAGTTACACGTTGCACTGCTAACAAAGAACGAATTATATATTGTAGTAATATCTAGCTTTCAACATGATTGAACAGATTAAAGACCCCACTGTGAGCAAAGTGGTACAAAAACAGATGTTACATATTACACTTGAAATGTTTCTACAACAAATACACTTGCTGTGTGCTCACTGTGTCAAAGCAACTGACTGACTCGAGAACAACTGTTCCTTAATAAATCTGTTACTCACAGTAGACCGTGAAGACCAATTACTGTCTCAATATGATGTGCTCAGTGTGTCTTAGAATGCGGGTGGGCCAGATTTCAGAATAAGAGCTTTTGAAATCTCTTAGGTCATCTTGGGTAAACATCACCAGTGATCAGAGATGGAAAGTAAGAACATTTACTTCTGTAAAGTGCTGTTACTTTACTTGATTATGTCCATTAAATGCTGCACTTTTACTCCACTATATTTCCATGATGTTCTACTTTTTGCTCCTCTACATTTATGTCATAGCTTTAGCTTTAACCTAATGGCAAGTTTTGTATGTAAAACTTTTATCAGCCAATACCACACATTGAAATATGATGTGTTGTTAACTCATTTAACTACCCAACAGTAAATTAAATGGGGAAGATTTGACAGACTACAGCAATAAAATGCTACTTACACATGAATGCATCAATAATTAATCTCTAAATATAATATGTGATAATAGTATTTTTACATTTTTTTATTGCCACTTTTGTTTAGGTTTAAGTAAATGATAATAACTCTAATACATTTAGAGTTAAACCACAATATAATACATACAGATTAAGCTGTATATAAAGTAGGTAGAAGTAGCTCTAGCTTGACCTGCTACCATATTAAAAGGCTACTTATATGAGTACTGAAGTGTATTTTGCAGGATTTTCATGTAATGGTGTTTTCAGTGTGGTACACGGACTTTTAATTTACTTAAAAGATGTCTGTACTTCTACGGTTATTAGTGTGCACATAAAAAAATAGTAATACTGAACATTTTAATATTCTAGAGATTTACCCCTACAGTGTCTAATTTCTAAAAGATAGACTGATATAAATTAACATAATACTGACTGAATCAGATAAAGCTGTTCTGAGCTCAACGGCCCTTTTCTAAATACCTCACTCACACAGTCACCCATGAACCGTTACTGGAGGAACAGCTGCACCTCTTTCAGATGCTGCGGAAGTTTAAGCAATGTGCATGCTTTGGCAAAAAATGTTGCTTAGAGCCTCTTAGAAGGGATCTCCAAATCCACAGAGATGTGCCAGTTCAATTAACTTGGCTATAAACATTATAGGCGAGGATTAGTGGGATAGATGAGAAGCAGTGAAATTTAGATGGAGGTCCATGAAAGCCATATGTTCTTTTTGTGTTCTGATTGTAGTTATAGTATCGTCACTGAGCAGCACCAGAGAATAATCTAAACAGCAAGCTACAAAAAGTTGATTTGTGTTTTTTATGCATGTGCATGATGCATGTACTTCTGCCTTTTGACAAATGGTGTCAGTGTTTTTCTTTAACTCAAGTGTCACCCTCTTGGCCAAAACTTTTTCAGAGTTGACTATGCATTTGGGATTTGTGCTCACCGATAGAATCGTTTTTATTTTAAACTTAAATACTGTACATAGAATAAGCGTACTCCTAATTCAGCTTTGAAACTAATTTGTGGTACAGTATGAACAGAGTTACATGTCTTAACAGCATTTAAAATTACGAATAGAAAAAAACAAAACAAGTCTTAAATCATAAAATGGGAAATTTTGTTTGGGATGGAGAGGATTAACTGTTCATTAAAGTTGAGAAGACAAGGCTCCTGTAACAGGAGTCCTTTAGCCATCTGTCTGTGGCCAGTGTGAATCACAGATGGCATACAGCATTCTGCATGGGGTCTCAGTACTGGGAGTTGGAACCTCACTTCCTATTTACTGTTAACCATATGCTAGCTACAGTTGCATGAAGTCAAAGACAAATGACGTAAAACACCTAAATCAAGGCTTATTATTTCATAAACATATAGAAGATATTATGTTTTAGGTCAATATCGCTGCACTACGATTGGTGCATACTGCCCTCTATGGTTTTGATAGTCACAACACACAAACTTGTCGAATTGCAAGACTCCTACTTCTGCACTATGAGCTGTTTTGATCATCTGTTTCCTCATGAGTCATCTGTGCTTTTGAGGACTGCGAAACAAAACATGTACAGTTTGCTATGTCATGCATGCTGCATCTGTTTGCTAAATTGCTCAATTTCCAGACTGCCAAAGGGTTTTTGGTAAAAAAAAAAAAAACAACAACTTATCACCCCCACACTGTAGCCTACAATAGTGAAGGAGGCAAATCCTCAGTGCCCTTTAACACAAAAGGCAGACAGTCTAAAACCGAAGAGGACAGTCTGACAGTCTGGGGGAGATTAGTGGCACACAACAGATGTTACTCCTTGATTAACAATAGTGTCTGCCAGGGGTGAGCTTGAGCTCCCCACCCTTCTGAGGCCCAGTGTGATCCCCCACAAAATAAATGAACTTGCTGCATATGATGTGATAGGACAAGAATGGTGGAATATATTTGCTGATGTTTTTACTGTTGCAGCTTTTGGCAGTTTTACACTAATATCCAGTTGCTTGACTTTTGTGCAGTACTTGTCATGATCATCTGGCTCACAGTGTACACACAGTGTATTAACATACAGAAAAGTAAAGAAACGTTAAGCTGTTATATGTGAACAGGATGTACTTGAAGTGTGTACCAGCCTTTGCAAACACAGTGAAAAGACGATTAACAGGATAGAAGACAAAAACCGGTCTCTAATATTTGCTCTTTTTAATGTCATTAATCATTCTTAATGTGTGGGTTTTTTTTCCTCATGCCAAAAGTATTTAAACGAAAGTAAATCTCTCTTTAGGGTGTAGATTTGAATTGATCAGCAGGTAAAAATGTTGGCCTATTATGCACTGGTGACCATATGTACACTTATTTATTATGTATCGACAAATAAGCCAGAGCAGTGATGTAATAGCATATTAAAAACCAGAATTTACTTCCTGCAAGGAGAACATCTGTTTGTGATTAATGTATTTATTTGAGACTAACCCATATAATACTGGAATTTTGTGAGAGGGGGGTGAGCTGTATGTATGTATATATCACACATCTGTCTCTTTCTCCCACAGCCTCGCTCCTTAAGTCGCACACAGCTGGCAAGTTATCATTTTACAACACTGTATATTGTGAAAGTACCTTGTCTATATGCACAAGCTTAAAACTGTGATTACTTTTCATTACTGCGGGTGGATCAGACCATTAGTTACACAAGGAGCGGGGGTGGTTATGCTACAGAAAGTCTTACAGACATTAAAATTTCACTTTGTCCCAACATGAATTTTAGGATATTTTTTGAGAGAAGCTCAAATAAGCCGAATAACGCACATAATTATTATCAAGCAGCAAGTTTTAGTGGTGCAAATAAGTTACCACACACCCCTCCCCCCAGTCGAAAGTGGTACGGCTTGCGTATGTTGTCACAGGCTCATTAGCGTGCAGGCTCGGACAGTAGTGCGCTGTGGAGGTGGTGGTGGTTTAATGTTGTAGTTTTGCAGGAGCTGCCTGGAGCAGGACGTGAGATGACCTGCTCGCTTCGCTTCCTGCCTTGACGCCTTGTTCTTGCCTCTTTCTGCTGAAACAAGAACTCAGCATGGTCCAGCGAAACTAAACAAGCTTTACAGGGGTGTTGTTGGGAGAGTCCGAGGCGCTCACCGTGATGTTTGTGAGTGTTTTTTATTATTTTTTATCTTTGCCAAATAAGTTTCTGTGCTGGCTAACTTCAGCTTTTTTAATAGTGAGATGCTCCCCTGTGTTTTGAAAGTGTGTGATTCGCATGAATGTTGTTGTTTTTACGGTGACACGTTTAGAGAAGTATCCTTCCTTGTGGAGACTTAACAGAGCTGAAATAAGTTAGCTTAGCAACTTTTCCTCATGTGTACTGCCTGAGCCATGTCCCTTCTTTCTTCTGTCTCTGAGGTATTATTTACATAAATGCAGCTTGAACTGATTTTTTCCTTCTTCTCATGTGTTTGTATTGCCATATTCAGTACATTAATAGAGACACACTGTGATGAAATGTTGTAATGAAGCAAAATGTCAGGAGGTTTAAACATGTTCATACATATGCAGAGTCTTAAAATGATCCATGCTAACTATCAGTTTTCATGTCAGTGTAATCCATACATCATCTCGATGTGACGCCTGAAAACTTGGCTTGTTTGGCATCTGATAATAAGTGTAAACCCCGATCAGACTAGTTAACACAGTGACCAAGTTTTCTATGAACTTTATGCTAAGAGATACTACATTCCTTGGATCAAAAGCATTTTATGTGACTTGGCCAGCTTTGAGGTGGGTTTTCACTCATGCATGGCACACATGGCCAGTGTTGTTTGGCAAATGTCAATAATTTTAAACAGCTATAGGGTGTATGCCTTTCTACCGGACACATTATTTGCTCTTCCTCATAACCCCAAGTCTTGTATGTTACAGTTTGTGCAGAGGAATGTTGTTGTTTTATCTTTATCTAGCCAACTTTCCCCTTAGGTATGAAGACGGGGCTGGCTGACATACAATCCAACAGATTCTGCAATTTAAGTGCTCAATGGGATCATAAATACAAGAGCCTGTTAAACTGGACTCCTCAGCGTCCCATGGCCATGATTATGACTGCTTAAGTTCATAAGTGACTTGAATACAAGAGTTTTAAGTTTAAAAAAAAATAAAATAATAGGAGTTCATACATATTTTTCTGAGCACGTTCATTTCATATTTTATCATCAGTTGCTTGTGGCCTTTCTGTTGAGTTCAAAATCCTGTTTGCTCTGTAGCCTGCGTGTAACATTCTGTGAGCTCCCGTCACACCAGCTTCTTTGCCAAACTCATTTCCCTTTCATGAGGGATTTTGGAAAAGGAGTTTAAGGGACTGTTTGTGCTGGTTACTTGGACAGGCTCAGTTTTCGGGGCCTTTTCCTCAGAAACCGAGAGGCATCCACCTGGAGGGCTGGCAAGCTCATCTTGAAGAGGAAAAAAAAAAAGGAAAAAAATAGCTCGAGTACAAAAGAGGTTGCCTATCAGAGCTTGCAGATGATTCCTCTTTCCTTTTCATATCACTGGAAATATTTAGACCAGATTTGAAGGCTCTCGAGAGCTTGTGTACCGTAATGACATTGTTATGACACAGTTCAAACACTCATCTGGAAAAAACTTTGTTTCCTGGCTTTCTCATGTTGTGTCATGTATATATGGTCAGTGGAAATGGACTGTGGGGGGATGGATAAATTCCTGCATGTAAAACTCGAGTGCTCTTTCCCCTCCACTCTTAATTTTGATTGAAAGTTAATAGGGCTGCATCCACTGGATGTGACTTATTCTCATTTGGGTCTATTAACATGCAATGTTCTACTGCTGTGGAAGTAGATGGATGTTGTGTCTCCAACCCCTTTTTATAATTAGGAGACTTTGTTAGATTTAGCATTCAAGTGGACAACATTTCTCTCCAACTTGGACAGGTGTGTTGAAAGCCTCGATTACAGAGCTCAACAAAGCTCTTGTTTTAGACAAATGTATACAGTGCAAGTGATTATGTATGAGATAATTAAACAGCAGGCTTGCTTTAAAACGTAGGCCTCCTTGGCTGCCATGCATAGCCATGCTGAGCCTTTGTGTTTATGGTAAGTGGGCAGCTGCATGCTTGTGAGACCTTGGCTGTACCCCAGGCCTTCAACTGAGCCTGATAACTACTATTGAAGCCTCCCAGCCATGCTCATTTCTGACTATTCACTCACTGCTTTACATGTAGAGTGTGCCTCCTGTTTGACATAGTCTAATTTCTGTGAACATGCGGACAGCTGTGGGCTAGCCAGCGCCCTACAATGAGTTTCATGAATTTCTTTTCAGCCAGTCAGCCGGGGCAAAACTTGGTGGCACCTGCCCTTTGTGGCGCCTAATTAATGACGACAACAACGACAAAGAAAGTTTCGGGTTTCAAAAAAACCTTTGAATTTTTTACAGTCAAAATGATGCACAGTGCTGCAGAAAAAGCCAAACTGGTTTGCCGGTTGTCACTCAGTTATCTGTCTTCATTATCACTGCACGTCTGTCTGCCTTTTTATGACATGCTCTGTCAACAAACCCGCAATCTATTATGATGAGAAACTGCTGAGTCCAAATATGGATCCTGTACAATCCATGCAACCCAGAGAAGTAGGCCACCAGAGCCAGAAGAAGCTGTTTAGGAACGTGCATATTTTCTCATACGGGATCTTTCTTTTTGGAAAGGGGACAGCTAAACTTTTACCCAGCATTCCTTTTTCACAAGTGGTGTGGTGGCTGAAGAGCAGCACAAATCCCTTAGTTAGGTTTCAAGTCGGGCTGTCTCAGGTGCTCAGCAGATGCTCGGATTACTGAGACGGCCACAATCCTGGGATTGTTGAGAGCAGCAGGACACAGTCACTGATAATTTAGTCACTTTTTTGTTTTATGTTCTTGTTCCTTATCCCCTTCTTGTCCTGCAAGTGTCTCCTGGCACTCACCAGGCCTTCATTGTAAATAAGAAATCGTTCTTAATGTCTTGCCTGGTAAAATAAAAGCTAAACAATATCACAATTGAATCTGACTGAATGTCAGTGGAACAGGTCTGAAAATTCAACTTAACATGCTAGTTTTTCATCAGTTTACACATATTTTAAAGTGCTAAAAACATTTTAAGCATGTGTGATAAACCTAAAAATAGACACAAAGTATACAGTCTGATAAGTAGTTCACAGATCCATTGCTCAGTAGCCTATACGTAGGTGTAACAATGTTATCAAATGGTGTTGTTTTCCACCAGCTGTCCAAGTGCTAAAAAATGGATTAGTATTAGCTCTAATTGTCAGTCAGACACAAAGCTGCCAAATCCGTATGTAATGTTGGTCTAACCAGTGGGATTACAGTCTGAGCGATGTATGCAAAAGCTGCCCTAATTGGGAAACAGAGCTTTCATGGGTGACCACAGTTTAGATGTCTACTGTAACGGCTAAGTTGTTGTCTTTTTGGATTGACTGTAATTTATGAGGTGTTAATTAAAAATAGTAGATCTAATATAGAAAATAGGGCAGAGATCTTTTCATGCTTGTGGAAGTTGCCTCTAAAGCAGGCCTCCGTTTTTATTATTGACCCAATCTACTATGTGGTTTCCTCTCATGTCCTATCTAGCGCTCTTCTAGGCCCACGCGATAGCTTGCTATTTCTGACACCCCAGAGCGGCGATGGTTGAAAGGCTTTTGACGACCACAAAGGAAGCGCGGCGTGCCATCGCCTCGTCCAAGGCGGCGTTGCTGTTGTCTCTTAGGAAGGCCGCTGTCACTGCATACTTCGCTGCAGTCAGTCAGCCGCCTGTTTGCATGCGATGGAAAGCCACGGCTGAGGGAAACGTCCTGCAACGTTCTTCCCCTTCTCAGAGATTAGACTTCTCAGTTGTCACAGTGCTTGCTGCCCCAGCGCAGATAAAGAGCTATCGGGCTGCAGAAGCATAGAGGCTCCCACTGATTCCAGATAATGGAAGCATCGTTTTGGAGGAGACTCGGGTTTTGATGTCACAGGGGGAGTGGCGCTCCTTGTGCAGAAACTCTAGATGCCTTATTTGACAGATTATAGTTTCATCTGCATCTTTGAACTCAGCAGTGCATTCAGTCTGAGATGACTACATTGAGTGTATCCATTAAGCACTGGATGTTATGCTTTGTTATGTCTCCTACATTTGATTCACAGCTTTGCCTGTACAAGAAAAAGCAGACTGCCCTTTGCTGCTGCTTCTCAACACGTCTTCTTTTCAAAGACAGTCACTTCTTTTCAAAGGCTTTGGGGCTAGGTTAGGCTTTCATAATTGTGTGTTCAACTTATGTCATGGAGCTGAGGAATGTTTATAATTATGTTATAAACCTCGCCCATTTAAAGCACTTGGCTCAGATTGATGGGATAAAAACGTAATGCCTGAGCATGAGAAAGATGATAAATTGTTGTGTTACTCTGTAGCCCGACACTCTGGACTCTAAACTGTAAACAAGTTAGACTTTTTTTTCCATTTTTTTTTCCAGTGAAAGAAAACCTCATTTAGTGTTCCTTTTTGTTTGGGTAAACATCATGTTAAAAAGTTTTTCTTCACTTTTCCAATTGAATTTGTTTGGGCGAGGTTTTTTTTTTTTTTCTTTCTGTGTCAATGCCAGCTCCATCCATCACTGAGCCATTTAAGGGTAATATATAAACAACTGTTTCCTCCACCCCAGCACGTCCCTAGTTATCTCTGCTGTGTGAAACACAGATTTGTGTGGTTAATGGTCACGCACAGTTATAAGCTGACCCGACCTAGTCCAGCTCCAAGCTTTGATCACTTCTTTTCTATTCATAGGCTGCAAGTTAAAGCTGCCAGACGTCCTTGTAGAACGCTGCCAAAAACATCCTTGTGTTTAAGTTGTTTTCCTGACGTGATAAGTGTTGGTAATGGAAATCATATGCTGAATGCAAACACCACCTCCAGTATGTCAGCTCCCTCAGGGTCTTGTGACACCCCCCTCCCTCCCTCCCTCCCTCCCTCCCTGCACACCCCACTACCCGCAACCTCTGATGTCGCCTCTTTTGTTTCCCACGGTGTCTCATCTTCTGCACAGAGTGCTCTTTTGTTTCACATACACCGTCTCTTTCTGCCGCCCCCCCCCTTTTTTTGTGCTTGCAGTTGTTCTGTCATTCAAACAGACACTCTGACCTTGCAGGCATCCTACGACCGCCTCACATCCAGTGCACTTCGTTTCAGTCCCCCTACCTGACGTAGCCTCAAGTGGAACCGATCTGGTGGTAGTAAAAAACCTCTGCGATGATTATATAGATTTACATCTGCGGCCAATCAGCTGTTTTACTGTAACCGTGGTGCAGCACTAATGCGAAGAGGGTTGTTTTGATAACCGCAAGGTCAGCTATTCCCAGCCAGCCCCTGAGTATTCAATTACACAACTTTGACTTTGCTCTATTCCTCTCTGTGTGCTCCAGTGTGGAACACTTTGAGGAAACTCGCTCTCTCAAATGACTGATAATCCTCCACATGGACAGGCAAGAACAAAAGGAGGTATAGAGGTTAAATTTTGTGGAGAGATATCACGTGCAAGTTAAAAAATAATGCAGTGCAAGTTCAACTTACAGGCTTCATGTGAATCAAAGTGGGTGTTTGCTTGCTGTGTTTGCTCGCTCACTTGAGAATTAAATGAGCTTGTCAAACCACCGACCTCTCTTGAATTTCCACTTTCCATCTTTCACTTTTGTGTACGTTGAACAGGTTTGCAGGAGTGGAGAATTACAGCTGAGGGCTCTGTGCTTTTGAATGTGCGAGATTAGCTCAAGGGTTCAGTGAAGTACTGTAGAGCTTGGAGGGTGGCTCTGAAAAGTTTGTAACTCGCTCCTTACGGTAGCTGCAGACAGTTTGGAGTCACAGTAGCTACAATGCCATAGACATTTCTCAACCCACTGCTGCTGCATAATCCACTTCTCACCACTTCCATGTACGTGGTAGCGCTATCGCCTCCTCATAGCTTCAAAACTCTTATGAACTCAGAATTAGTGTATTTAGCAAAGCAACAATAGTTTGAAGCATACTGAGCACACAGATCAAAAGCAAAGAAATTATGACAGGATTAAGCTGCAGTATTGGTTTGAGAAGTTTCTGTGGTTGTTATTTTTTGCCATGACTCAGCTGTGATCAACACAGTGCTATGAACCCACGTAGAAGGAAGCCACTTACCCAAAACATTCATTTTTACCTCAAGAGGGCACTGGGGTTTCTCTGCATTGACAGTGTGTTTCAGAGCCTCCACCAAAGGGATCTGCTCTCCCCAATCCAGCTGGATTGTTCTCTGCTTATTTGGTCGACAGAATGTCAGAAATGTACTGAATTCTAATCCTGCGCTCATCTTTGTGTGTCTGCTCAGGATTGGGCCAAGGAGTGAAGCGCATTCCTGAAGGAGTTTGAGGGCTGACTGTCTTGAGCTTATGAGAAACCGGCCCGCTCACACCATGCCCGCCAAGATGGCCGCCAGCTTTTCTTGCCCGCACTGGAACGCTTTGGGACAAGGATGTGCGTTGCCATGGTGATCATATACAAGAAAACACTGGAAAAGAAGGGCGCTGATGATGTAACATCCAAAAGTACAGATTTGGGCCCGGTGAGAAGTTATTTCTTACTTGTGTAAGCATTTTCTGTCCTGTGTGAAATGTGTTATTTTATGTTTATACGTAGCCTTGCCAACATGACTCGCGCTTGTCAAGAGTGAAGACGACAAGGTGCTGTGCTAAATCAGGAAACTGTTGCTGGCTACTCATCACTCTGCAGACATTTTATGGCTCACATTGTATTTTCCTATTCTGTCAACTTAAACCAGAACTTAAATTTGACTTTTCACCTCCACTGAGTCAAATTTGTCTGAAATTCAGTGTTGCCTTACTGAATGTCAGGAAGTGATGTCAAAAGAACTATCTGGATGTTGACTAAGATTAAGGGATGTTTAAGGGATGATAATTTCATCATAATACCTGCCAAGAGTTATCAGCAGGGCGTTTGTCATCTGGTGATTAAACCTCAATGTTCTGTTTACTTCACTCCAAATGACAATGGAGCATTTTAGTTGAGTCAGCCGCTAGGCTGAGCAACTCTGACGCATTTTCTAATCAGCATCTATGCAGTAGAAACCGTCCTTCTGCCAGCTCAGAGTGAGAAAATTCCCCCACCAGTGTGGACTGACTTTGCCCTTTCAGCCACGTGAAATGAAGTCATCATGCTCTGAGACTCAATCGGAGGCATTTATAGTGGAATCTCTCTCTCCCTCTCTCTGTTGAAGGGTCGCACTTAGTCTTCATATTTCAGCAGCGAAAAATGTGCTACGACATACACTCTCTGGGCATACGTTGACCAAATCTGACCTTTTTTCTATACGTTTTTACTGATTTATTGACTGGTTATTGGTCAAACTCATTTTACTCAAACCTATTTCTGACTTTCTGTTTTCTGGCATGCTGACTCTCTGAATCTCTCTTTCATTTCTGCAGTTCCAGGCACAGACCATGAGCCAGGGGACTGCACTTTTCTCTTGTGGACTCATGGGTAAGTCTTATCAGTATAACCATTCAGACTTGTTAAGAGCGATATGGAGTATTTTCAGTAGTTATGCAACTGTTAGGTATGTTAGGTAACAAAACAAGCCATAAACTTGTGCACAATGGCCTAACAACATCAGAGATATTAAAGGAATCATACAGCATAACAACACTCATTCTTTTTGTTGGGCTACTGTTATCAGTCAGTGTACCTCACTTCGAAGACGTAGCTCAACAGCCATAAAATGTCAGGTGTTTAGTGACAGCAGTGGTTTCGGAGGGGCTTGTCGCATTGTAACATTTTGAGGAATTATTGGCCACAAGCCAGCCTCTGTTGCATCTGCTCTATGGTCACACGGTATTATGTGGAACATGTCTGACAGGTGTTTCTGTCGAGATGAATGTTCGTTAATAACTACGTGTTAGCGGCTTATCATTAGCAGGGATCTCATGGCACTCCTGCATGCTTTAAAGCTGAGGACGTGTTGTCCTCGCATTGAAAATTTGGTTATGAATACTAAGGCCCATATCCTAGTTTACCCAGCTGTATGCGTAACTGCCTTTACAGTCTTTGTATTGTAAGATTAAACCGCATTCTGTTCGTGCAGTATCTTGGCATCAAGTGTGTAAAACTGGTAAAATCCTGGCAGAGAACACAGCAGTACCAGTAGGTGTTGTTAACACTGCCCTTTGTTCTTAGTCCTGCTCATGTACTGTAGATGGTATTTTGAGGATTTTATGTCCAGTGCGGAAGAATAGACCTTTTGCATTCCAGGAATGGGCAGCGCCTTCAACGTTTAGTATCTGACTCAAAGTTGACTGACCAGTTCAGTTGGCTGACCCATTCAGCTATTCAAGAGAGTTTCTGTTATGGCAATAACAGGTGCTTTCCTGGCATGATACTGGTGTGGTGGCGCAGTTGATCAACAATAGCAGATAGGGAGCTGGTCTGATACAGAACTCTTGTAGATCTCAACAAAAGTTGTCAGAACGTTTATGATGGGTTATTGACGTTTTATCATAGAAGGTTTGATATCAAGTTGAGGGTTTTGTATCGAGTCAGTTAGACTTTAAGCTGTGTTCCCTCTTACAATTAGCTACGCTTACAAACGGTGACACTCAAACTGTGCCTGGAGGACAGGATTTATTAATAGTGCCAGTTACACAAAGCAGCGAGTAGCGTCAATACAAAGTACACATGCTGGGACCAACGTGCTGACCCAGCCGTGTCATGGATGTTGTCCATGTTGAGGTTAGGCCAAACTTAACCTCATGATCGTACAACCTTGGCACTAAATTTTTTGTTTTGTTTTTTTTTTCATGCCTAAAGTGATTCTCATGTTGTGTTCTAGTTTGATATATTTATTAATTTGGCAGAAGTAATGTGCAAATAAATCCTGTACACACAACACAAAAAAAGACACAACTACACTGCATGTTGCCTTAAGGAAACTGCTTACAAAAAAAGTTCATGTGTTGTTTTAATCAAAATGAATCTGTTGTTTTGTTGCAGAGACAAGCCGGTGGCGTGAGGTGGGTCACAGCTGTGCCATACAGCAGAGGCCAGTTGGGACCAGCCTGGAGAGCCTGTGGGACGTCCTGCCTGAGGTGCATAAAAGTTCTGCCCACTGGGATTGGGATGTTGGCTCCACTTCGAGCACAATCACCAGCTTGTTGCAAGACCTCAGCCTGACTGAGGCTGCGTCCTCGCACTCCACTGCACCCCCCAGCAAGCGGCAGTGCCGGTCCCTCTCGTGCTCAGATGAACTCGGCGGTTGCCGCTCTACCTGGCGCCCTCAGGGCTCTCGTGTGTGGACGACGGTGGAGAAGAGGAGGTGCCACAGCGGAGGCAGCGTCCAGCGTGGCGGCAGCATCGGGAATGCGCAGCTCGGCTTCCCAGCCATGCAGCGCAGCTCAAGCTTCAGCCTGCCCGCCCGCTCCAACACCCTGGAGCTGCCCTGCTTCACCCAGCGTCTCCCCTGCCCCTCTGCCTTCACCGGCCTGACGCCCTCCTCCTCCATGCCCCTTTCCTCTGAGCCCTTGGTGCAGCCCCTCTACCTCTCTCACGAACAGATCTGCCTCCCTGAGCCTCGTGGACCCTCGCCACCCAGCTCCCCTGACTCCACCCCAGAGCTGGAGCGCCGTGGTGGACAGGGGGGTCTTGCCCGTAGTCGCTCACAACCGTGCGTCCTCAATGACAAGAAGATTGGTGTGAAGCGCAGAAGACCAGCTGAATCACACAAACAGAGGCCTTCTTTGGACCTGGCCAAGATGACTCAGGTTGGTATTTAAAAAAAAAAAAAACACATCACAAAGAATGAAACTGCTTCGTATCATATCAGGACAATATACTCGTCATTTTATGAGGCATTTATTGATTGGTTTGATCTCGCCACAGCCCTCTTCCATGCTCCAAAAAATCACTGTCCAGTCTCCAGAGAGAGAGACAAGACCCTCAGGAAAAGTTCATGCAAGCTGGAAACCCTGCTATGTCCATCAGTCTCACTAACATTAGCTATTATTACTCTGCTGTTTTAGCAATTTGCTCCTTCCATGTTGGATAAACAAACACTTCCAACTAAGGTCACTCCATTGTGTCTGTTCTCCCTCAGCCCACCTCAAAGTGTTTCTGCAGGCATTGTCATTAAATGAAGGCAATCGTTCATTCATGCAGACGTGTTCTGGGTCACATTCCATGACGCGCGTGTGTATTTTCACTCGCAGAAATAGACAGCACGGAGCAAAGAATGCTGATGATTTGATCAAAGCAGAGAAGCCAGATGAGTCTGTATTTATAGAAGAAATGATCTTATGAAACCACCGGCTTGAGTTGATTCACTTCTGCAGTGTTTCAACAGAAACATCTGTTTCATCTGCACATCCTGGCAGGCGTTTGTTTCTTTGCCCCACAAGCACAGACACCCATAGTAAAATTTCACACGTACACAGAGTGGATCATAAACACAGAGCTGGGCTTGGCCCCTATGAGAAAGTCACCCAGAGTTCAGCAGTGTCTTAACAGCAGCGCTGCCGTGACACGACAAGCAGACGCCACACACGCTCCAAACAGGGATGAGATTAACGCGAAGAAAACAGCCTTAGGCGAGGCAACTAACAATATTTTCACAGAGGAACGTCAGGGTGCTGAGATTGTTAGCATTGGATCCGTCCTGCTGCTCATGCATTGTGTTCTCTGTTCTCTATTGTAAGGGGCGGCTGTGACGCTGGTTTTCAGCTCAGGTGGAAGTAACAAAGCCTTTGAAACCATGAGGAACCATTTTCATTCATCACTTTTATTTGTTTAATTATTTCAAAGATCTTTTTTAATTTATCTCAAGTGACTCTGGTTTAGAGGCGAGTGCTGGAATAAATGGCTTCCAGACTTTTTGGCGCAGTTATCAGCTATACCTCTGGGTTTAGTTGCATGAGTCAATTGACAAAAAATCAGCTGACAACAATTTCCGTAAATAGTTTTAAATTCTGCATCAGGCAATAATGCCAAACCATTGCCAGTCCCAGTTTCTTAAATATGAGGATTTGTTTTATATGATTATACTTGAATATTCCTGGTTTTAGACTGTTTATTGGACAAAACAAGCCGGAAATTTTCACAATTTTCTGCCATTTAATACATTAAACAATCATTTGATTGATTGAAAAACTGATTTCCTGAACAGCTTCTGGGTTTGAACACAGAGAAAAAGATGCTCACTTGTGATCATAGACTAGACAGCACTCAACTCACTCAGGCGTTATCGTGCTTCACACACGTCACCCTATCAGTATTCAAAGTCACCTTACTATTCAAAGGTTGGTCACAGTGCTGAGTGTGTCTCTAAAGTGTCCTCTCATCCACACGCCACAGCGGTGTAGCTTACCCAGGGAGAAACTGCTACCCTCTGCGTGGCTCACTGCGGCTCCATGAATGTCAGGAAGTAGAGCAGCTGTGGCAGAGGTTATAGATCGTCGCACAGGGGAGATGCGTGTTGGGTAAAGAGATATTGATTTCTGTAAATTCAGCTCGGTGGGTGGATTGCTGCCACAACCGGGCCTCATGAGCTATTGATCAGCTGTTATTGACGGAGAGTCAAGGTCAGTATAGATGAGGAGACTTTCTGCTCTCTTCTCCATTTCATTCGGTGGGTGATAGTAGCAGACAAACATGGACACCGGCAGCACTTACTCATGACCCTCACTGTAATGTAGCACTGTAAGTTGTACGAGGAGGTTTTCTCTCCTACAGAACATTCCACACAAGTTAGAGCCATACTTGGTTTAGTTTATGCCAATGGCACTGCTTTGCTATAGTCCAGACTACTCAGAGCCTTATCAGTTTGGTCTCATGGTCTGGGAAAGAAGCCTGATGGAGACTGAAGTGCTAACGCAGATGGCAGCAATGTGATTCTGGCCTGGTGCTGACAAATGTACCCGCTCGACCAGCGCCAAGACAAACATCAGGGCCCCGTTTGATCTACTGCTGCCCGGTGTGTAGACCTTCCTCACTGTGAGGTGGATCCTAACTTTACATTGCACTCTTTCTTCTCTACTTTATGCAGAGCTCTCTGGTCTCCGTTTTTGTAATAGAAAATCGTCATAATGAGCTGAGTGGATACTTTAATTTAGCATTTTAAGTAATCGATGATTTCTCGTCAGTTAGTTTAGACTGAAATATAACTGTTAGATGGATTGACACTCAGTTTTTGCAGACATTAATGGCTCCCAGATGATGGACCTTAATGAGTTTGGTGATCCCCTTTAGCACCACCATGAGTTTCACATCTATAAAATGGCCTTGCAATCATTGGATTGATTTGCCGTGATATTTGGTACAGACATTCATTGTCCCCATGGGATGAATTGTAGTTACCTTAGTGATCCATTGACTTTTCTTCTAGGGTCACCGCCACCTCCAAATTTTAATTTGTCCAACACTTTGGGTCACGACAATACACCTGCAAAACTGATGGCATTTTCATCAGTCTCAGCTGTACGTCGTGTTTGGTGCTAATTGGCAGATATTGGCTCACAACACACCAAACTAATATGTTGCACATGATAAACATTAAACCTGCTAAACGTCGTTGGCATTTAAATCAAAGCACATCTGTGTCTAGCACAGTCCAGAACACAATGTTTGTTATGATTTGAACATTTAAACAAAGGTTTCGTCTGATTAGTCAAACGACAGCAAATTTACTTTCAAAATTACTTGTTCAGATACAAATGCCAAGTATTTGTAGGTTCCAGTTTCTCTAATATGAGGATTTGTAGCCTTTCTATCTCGTGTCATTAAAATAAGCAGATCAAAGACAACACTTTGTGCTCTTGGACTTTTAATCTTGAATCATAAAAAAAGATTAATCTTTAATCTATCGATTAGTCGCAGCTGCAGTTCATACACTTGGCTGTGAGCTATATCCCCAACAGTCCCATGCTTGTTAAGTATTACATAAGCACACAAGTGACAGGAGGTTTCACAGAGGCCCTATTCTCCTGTGTCCTTCTGGCCTAACACCGTAGTGGTCAGGCATGAGGCAGCTGTCCTGCCTTCTCCACATTAGCTGTACAGATTGGATAAGCCTCTGTCATGAAGCCTCCCGCTCCAGCGCGCACAGCTGTCACAGGACTTGCCTGCAGCAGCGCTGGCACATGTGGATTTGCCGAAGGAAGATTCTTGGTTTCCCAGATGTATGCGTTCATTGTGCAGTGTCAGTGAAAGGCCAGCAGAGTCAAAAGGCTGACATGAGTGATGTCTGCCCTCTGGGTATCTGGCCACTTGCTGCCTGGGTTCCCGTTGGACCTCGGATCGCACAGCCTCACTTGTTCAACTACCAGTTGCTCCAGTATGTAATGTAGGCTAATTTTATACCCTTCAAATCTCGTTACTTTTTTATATTATGGTGGCTGTTGCCCAGTGTCCAGCTCTGACCGCACTGACTCACCCACACACTATGAGTACAGTGGAGGGATTGTTTTCATAAGATGGCTGTATGCTTTTAGTTTTGTTTGTGCCCTAGTTAGGACATGGGTCATAGTCTGAGATGAAGGGAATGGTTTTCATTTCCTTACCAAATATGCCTTCACAATGGAAACTGTGGACTTCTACCAGACCAAAGAATTGACATATTTGTTTAAGTGTATGCTTGTTTCCTTGAAAACATAAACGTCTAAAAACATGACCTTTCTGTCCTCCCACAGAAACTTCGGAATTTCTACAGCCTTAGCTGCCCAGGAATCACAGGCGAAGACAGCTGCGAGTCAGACCAGGCCCTCCTCACTCTCAGGAGCACCGCTCAGTGCGACACCGATGACTCATCTGCAAACGAACTCAACTTGGAGGACGTTCAGCCTCGGACCAAAGAGGGCGAGATCAGCAGGAACGTGTCGTCGGACCCCACCATCGAGGAGGTGGACTGGAACTCCACAGACTGTGGCGAAGTGACGCCGGGGACGACCAATGGGAAGGACAATGAGCCTCTGTGGGCGGGGCTGTGTAGCATGAGGAAGGACGTGTATCAGCTTGGAGGCGAGCTCGACATTGAGCAAATTGAGAGGAACTGAGCTGGACTGTCTTCCTCTGGGGATGGGGATGGGGATGGGGGAGGGGGTGGGTAAAGCTAATTTAGGGGACTGAAAGTTTATCACAAGGTGGTACAGTAAACAGTACTGATAGTCTTAAGGACAAAGCAAGTGGAAAAGCTAATGAAATGAGCGTTCCAGCACTTGTTTTTTTGTTGTTGTTTTTTTTTTTTTTCCTCAAGGAGAGATTGAGCAGGAGCTTTGTGGGCTAAAAGCCCATTTTTGGGGACTTTGTGTAGTCAGAAGCTACTTCCGCACTCTGCGGTATCTCAACTGTGTCTCAGGAGAACAAGGAAGTCGGTGAAGACAGATTCAGGTGGAGATAATAAAACTGATAAATAGAAATAGAAAAATGGTATATTAATGTTGGCTCAGAGACTGGGGTCTTTAACATTTCGTTGTAACCCTGATTACCTTCATTGTACTACATTTGGAGAGAATTCACAGCAGGTTTGTATAAATTCTCTGCACTAGAACAAGCGTCTGTTCCTCTGACCTTCTTCAATCGTACATGGGTACATGATGGACAGAAATGGAGACTACTTCGAGAGCTACTGTTAGTTAAAGCCCCTTTCACTTTTACTGAGCAACAAGCTGCAAGCACACACACACACACACACACACAAACAACCTGTAAAGTATAAAGAAGAGCTTAACATTTCACACAGTAACATCAGGCTTCTCTCTGAGATCTATGCTCCCGTTTGTTTGAGAGAAACTTTGTGATGCTAATTGCGTTAATATTCTTTCTTTTTACGATTTGTAACTACAAAGTTATGTAAAACATGAGCATATTTCTATACAAATAAACACAGTTTTAAATGTGTCATTTGTAATGCCATTATTTGCTCAGAATTGGGGGTCAGAATGTGAAGCGAATGTTTGATGCATATAAAAGCAAATGTACAGGTGCATCTGTGTTAGCCAGTGGTTGAATATAATGTGATGGGACACTGGCAAGGGCAATTCTGCATAAATACTTTTATTTTTGATACTTTAAAGTACATCTTGTGGATGAGTACTACACTTTTAATGCAGGACTTCACTGTGCTCCTTTTTACATAAGCAATTCTTCCACTACTGCTTTTAGCAGAGCACATGCATTAACAGCAAGGTCATTGTTGGAGACGTCTTCAGTGCAACAGTGCAGACTGACCTAATTAAGTAGCAGGAAAAGACAATCACAACCATAGTAACGTTACTACTGATGAGTCTGTTTGTGTGCTGAAGCAGGGAGTGAGTAGGGAGGACGCCGGGTAGGGGTGGGACGCCGGGTGGAGTGGTGGAGCTGAGCGGCGGTTCACCCCAGAGACCTCCCTCCCTCCCTGCGTTAGGAAACAAAAGGGGCTTTTTCTCTAAGGGGCACAGTGACGTGGGAGGCGGCTGTGAATGTGGGCCATGTGTCAGGGCTGCTGCTGCTGCTGCTGCTGCTGCTGCGTTTGTCTGCTTCCCCTCTCCCCAACTCTGGTGCCTGTGCAAACCTCCAGAATTATACTGTCGTTAACTTCTTGACTCAGTTTTGATTCACTGCTCCAGTACGATCTCTGCGTGTTTGTTCAGACTTGCACTGATGCTTGTCATTCTTTGAAAGCATAAGGTGCCACTGAGGGAGGAAAGTCACCTCATTAAAAACCTGCTCAGTAATTTGAAGATTGCTTGACATGCTATACTCAAGGCTCAAATACCACGCAGAACATAACTGTGGGATTAAACTTGCCTACCAGGCCAGTGCATACTCTTGTAATGGACTTGCTTATTATGCTGTTGCATGAGAATCTGTATGCTTGCATAGTGAGGTCATATTTACACTGTCACAAAGCCGCCTGTGGTGTATGCAGGCTGGTGCTTTTCACCGGTTAAGCCCATTTCTGGTAATGAGACGAGAAGGAAATGGGTAAACAGAAACCTTGTAAACGTACTGTGTGGCAGACTGACACACTGAGGGCCCCCCGGCCTTTAATCAGTGGAGTGACAGAAGTGAAAGGAGGCTGTGTTCTGAGAGAAGATATGAGTACAACAGGAGGGGCGTGCCGTGCCGATGTTCTGCACTACACTTGTCCAGAACCCCCACCAGCTCTGACACCACAGGGCAGTGGTCACTCTTGAACTGTGGCTGGACGTTATCCACAGTCTTATCTGCACTAATGATGATTCACATCACAACTCATTTAGTTATTTGGCAACAGACATCCCACTGTGTTCATATGGAGTTTTGTCTCAGATGTTTTGGGTTTATGAATAGTGCATAACTCATTTGTCTGCTTTACTCTAATAATAAACTTACTATAATGTTTTTTCCTTCCCCGATTTGACAACTAAAAAGTTAGATTCATAGATTACCTGTAGCTCTTTGGATTTAATGTCAACACTCTCAATACTCTGTAAAAGTACCATCATTTTATTTTGAATTTCCTGTGAAATGTCTGAGAGATTTTCCATTTTGCAAAACAAAGAGAAACAGCAATTTGAATTTTTGAGAATGACTCTTTCAGTAGTGGAACATTTCTAATAAACAAATTCAAACATGAAACTCAATTTTGGCACTAGTTCTCGGGTTTGGTTGGTGCCTACCCCCGCTTAGCAGCTCAAATGTGGTCGGGGTGAAAAACAATTTAGCAGTAGCACCCGGCCACAAAACATTTCCATTTGAGCAAGTGATGTCTGAAGTTTTTCTAACTTCACCCTGAGCTCTAAATGACAATCATTTTTCTTTTCCTGTACATACACACTGCATCATTGCACTATTGCGTTTAGAGTTAGATGTCATTGTTGAATCTCACCCACACTCTTTGTTGGATTTATGCAAGACCAAACCACGAACTATGTGTGAGGTACAACTGACTTTTTAAAGTTCAGCCAGTGTTATGTCTGAGCAGCAATAGTCTGCACCCACACAGAAGAGACGTATCAAGGTCGAACAAGCCTTCTCACGTCGAAAAAGTTGTTGAGTTTAAAACCAGGAGGTGTCCCTTCAGCAAGAGGATTGTATAGGATATACAGTAAAAGGTGTGAGCACTCAAACTGAGAGCTTTGGCTTTTACAAAAGGTAACTGGACTCCTTCACAGGAGAGAGCCACAGCAGAGACAGACAGCTTTAAAATTGAGGTCAGCTGTAAGCCTTCAGACCTTTTGCAGACCGGGACAGTTAGTTTACACTGCATGGTGACATACGACCACCCTTTTGCCTGGATTATACATACGCACACGCTCTGGTATGACATCAAGGGGTCATGCTCAGTGTCTGGGGAGCCAGGCCTCAGAGGCTTTAGTGGGCAGTCGAGCAGGGGTCGTGCCCCTGGAGGGGCCTGTGACGGCTGTGACCATGTTAGCGGAGTACAGACTGCTCTGTGTAAGAACTGAGACACTTCTCAGATTGCTTGCGAAGACTCTTGAGGGAGGAATGGGGTGGGGTCCAGGGGCAGCAGGGAGAGGGAGGAAATTCAGGCCTCCGCTCCAAACCCGACAACTTCTGAAGTTCCACAGCCCTCCCACGCCACCAAGTGCTGTTGGCACGGCTGCCCACAAGGGAAGAGGAGTGATGAAATGTGGGGAAACCATGTGGCTTGGCGAGTAAGAGCGAGAGGCCTTCACATCATGGACCAACACTGCACACACAGAAGGGAGGGGACAAATAACCGACTGCTGTCAAAACATGTGCGTGTTTCCATGGATAACGGTGCATTTGGGGCTGCAGGTGTGCGGCGTTGTCTGGTCAGCTGACCCGCCGTTTCCTGTCAAACAGGAAGAGCCAAATGAGTGGAGCTGAAAGTTCAAGGTAACACACAGCTGACAGTTGTTAAGGTGGGTAAATGCAGGTGTGCTACAAGAGCAGCAGTGTGTGTGAGGAGTAAGAGGAGCGTAACCCAAAGAGATGACATAAAAACATATGTGGGCTCAGAGACACACTGCAGCAGTGTGTGTATAAAAAGAACCAACTCGAGGGGCCTCGTTTCTAAAAATATCTGACTTTATTTTAGATTTAATTTCAAAATCATTCCAACAAATACGGTTAAAAAAATGATTTGTTTCAGTTTTCATATGAGAAAACAAAAATCAGTGCACATTTTAGGTCATTTAAAAAACAAACAAGCAAGCAAACTGTGCAAATGAGGACCTCGGGAGAATAATAGCGCCTGAGGTTGTAGACACACATTTAACAGAGAGCCACATTCTCCTCCTCATGGTGCAAGCGTCTGCCTCTTCACGCGAAATTCTGCATGGTTTCACGTCCCTGAGGTAAGTCAACATAAGATGAAAATTAGATCATGAGCTTCAAGACCTGAGGTTGTATAAGGAGAGGAGATGGCGGTATGAGTGGGGATATTCTCGTATACAGTCTTTATCATTTGTTCTGGTATGACTTGCAGAAGCAGATATTTTGAAGATAAGCATCTCGCTGAAGTGTGCCATGAATCAAATCGACCTATTGTGATGAGTGCAAAATGACAAAGAGTTCATGACTGAGAACAAGTTTTGTTGGATTAGTTGACAAATAAAATGTCAGGAAAATAAGGATGAATGAATTTCAAGTTCGCACAGTCTTAGGTATCATCTTCCAGTTGTTTATTCAATCTAAAAAATTAAATTCCAATATATAATAAGAAACAGATAAAATCTTTTATATTAAGGTTTGATGAAGACTTCAGCCTAAGAAGAAACATCTACAGCAATGCTAGCTGCTTTGTGAAGTTGTCCATAGGCACAGAGGAACTAAATGTTTACCTTCATGTACACCACATTTGTACATCTAAAGGCTGATCTGAAATGCATTACTTCAGCAGCTATTTGGTCATAAAACAAAGTATTGGACAAGTTGACATTTTTTGCCCAGATGAGAGGTCGAAGGACCATCAAAGTTCAATTCATCCTGAGGGGAACATGAATGTGTCAACCCTGTTCCGTGGCAATCCATCTAAAAAGTTTTGAGGCATTTCACTCAAAACCACAAATGTCGACCTTCCTGGTGATGCAAGACAAAAAGTCAGAGGATCGCCAAAGTCATTAGGATTCATCCTCTGGGGACAACGAATGTCTGTAAAACATTTCATTGTAATGCACCCAACAGATGTCAAGATATTAACATCTATATTAATAATCTGGACTAAAGTGGTCCCTTAAAGCCATGACTGACACCAGAGTGTCTAGACTTTGTTTTGGGCATGTAAAAACAGTGATTTTACACACCAGGAGTTACCTTGTTTACTTGAGAGTAAGTACACTTAGTGCATGTGGGGTGAACTGCAGTCATGCAACAGTGAGAAAACAACACTGAACATTGTACTGACATTTCAGTACAAAGATGACAAACTGATAGTGCTAATAACCACAAAGTGGAAAATCACAACAACAGCAGCTTCAGTCAGTCAAAGATCTGACAGTGTGTTAAGTCTGTCGATACTGTCCTGTGTCAGTGAGGTCAGACATGCCCAGACATGTCTCCTGAAATGAGGTCATCTCTCCTATTTGAAAGGTAATCTTGCTTCACAGTCTGTGGTCACAGTGCGGGAATCAATGTGTGCTGCAGTCTGGCAGGAATATCACTGTTTACCTGTCAAGGCAGCGTGTAGAGGGTAGAGTGCTGCTAATTTGTAACTTGTGTGAAATGGTTAGATGACCTCAGGCCAGCCAGCCTGAGAGGTGTGGTCATCAACCAGCTCGCATGGGGGCATGTGTGCGTTTGTGATGATGAACCTGCCAAGAAGAAGCTGTTGAAAACTGCGGCCTACATCCCTCAGAATAAAAACTGGGGAGAAAAAAAAAACCCTATTTCAAGCCAAGCTAATTCATTCGAGAGTAGTCAAATACATGTTTAATAGCTCCATACAAGGCCAACAGGCAGTAACATAATGTTAAAAACACTCAGTCAAACAATGTGTAAGCTGTTGAAAAACTGGGTACTAGCTGCTAGTACTTTGCCATGTACATTAATATTTATTTCCCAATCAGAAATAGGAGTGGTACAACCAGCTCAGACACAGTTTCATAATACTTTGTAGCATTTCATTACCTTTAATTGCCCAATAACATTCAAGCTTGTGTCAGCGAATGGTGAAGTGAACCAGAAAGACCTCAATGAATCACTTGGCAATGGGCTTTTGTTCTTGCTGAACCTATTTGGTACACTGAAACCTTGGGGGCAGCGATGGAGAATCGTTTGTTTTACGCCCCACTTCCAGAGGACTCAATGATCCAGCTGGCACACAAAAGCCCAATAACCAATTTTTTCCCCCCTCATTATTTTATTTAACCTCACTGTAGACACTGACATGAACGTACTACGTTGTAATGAGTGGCAATTAACAATGTTAACAATGGCAGGGCGATCCCAGAGTCAAGTAAATAAAGATAAGCAGTTGTAGATTTGTGATTCTTCAATCTGATGATGGAGAGCTTGTTTCATTTTTGTTTACAGAGGGGGGAAACATGAGCTCAGGCACCAGCGTAATTCATCACACTCGGCTGGGTTCTGCATTTATCATCTCTGAGACCAGACTCACTTCCCATTTCCAGCGATTTGTTTTTGTAAAACAAAAGCTGCTCGGGTATGAATTCCAGTTTAAACCAGAGCCAAGGCTAAATTTTCCCCAGTGCTTTGAGACCTTGAGCTCCTTTTTTTAAAGAACACTAAAGTTCTGTGACAATGGCTTCGACAAATGATCAAATACAAGCAGATGTCAACAACTCAGACTAGTGAAATAGCTTTATTTATACAACACATTCATTAACCGCTTCTCCCTACTGTATTATTAATGTTGTGTATGTTTTGCATGCAGGGAGTGACCGACAACAATATTAACTACATGTTGAAACACACTACAGCTACGTTTTAATTGTGCATTTCTAGTTCGACTGCAAACTAACTTTGCACACAGTATCTCTGCAAAGAATCTTACTGTGTTACAAGCAGGGTGTCTGAACACACAGTATTGCTTTTCCCTCCTAACTGTCAGCAGTGGGTTACAGGCACATTCATGTCAACTTGAGGTATCTTATCTACATCAGTCATGTACTGACAGACGCACAAAGTGTTCAGACTATCTCTCGTAGACCTGCGTAATAGTTCTGCAACCTTCATTCTAGTTTGTTTTACACTATGTGGAGCACCAGATGGGTGGGTGTTTCCCATATTTGTCAGTTTCAGGATACACAGTATTTGGATGGTATACTGCTTTGACATGTTACGTGAATTGCCTCAATGCAGTACACCCTTCCCACAGGAAACAACACTTATCTATATGAAAATAATACTGGCTACGAGTCTGTGTCACCCGGGGTTACAGTTAGTGGAGAGTTTCCAGTGTCCGCTACGGTGCATTCAGTGCCTCTGATTGAGGATCATGTCCACAGCCTGAGCCAGGTTGTCCACAGTGCCGTCAGCCGTCACCATTGGGTGCTTCTCGTCACTGGGCCTGAGGGAGGAGAAGCAAAAGTACACGCTTAAGGACACGCAGCACAGGAACAAACAGGAACAAACAGCTGCCTCGATAAACAGCAAGGACTAGCAGTTTGATGCTATCAGCCACACTAACAATACTGAATGTAATGCAGAACATGATGGTCTAAGAGGATTCAGGAAAGGCTTTAACGAGCAGAATTGCTCTACAGGTTGTCTCATTTAATCCTACGGTTTTAATAGGGTCTTTGTCCTCTCTGAACGATCATAAGAACATACTAAAAATTAAGATTTTTCAGTGTTTTGTTGCCCTGTTGATATCTTCACACTTGAAGGTGTCTGTGCAGCTGCTTGCCAAAAGCCCAGCAGGGTAGAGCATGTTTTCTGTCTCTCACCAGCTGTCACACACTGTTCCAGACCTTTCTAATATATCTGAAAGCAACTAAAAACAGACCAACTGGGGACTTTAATGAGAACTGCTAATTCCAAAACACCCAATTTCCTTAAATAAAATCAACAAAATAATTTGGTGACTTAGTGCCAGAGGTTTCCAACCTGAACCCAGAAAGAATACAGTATCTTTTAATACTGTTAATCTAAAAGGATGTGAGAGAAAGAGAAGAAAACATACTTATGCTACACAAAATTAAGTTTATTTTAACTGAGGTTTCTCTAAACAGTGATGTTTTTGTCATGATAATGACTTGAGGGATGGCAATGTTGGTCCACCACTTTGGGACAGACTGAAATCTCATCATCATCATCATCATCATCATCATCGTCGTAGTATCTATGATCCCCAAAGGATGAACCCTAATGATGTTAGTGATCCTCTGACAGCAGGTCAAAGTTTTCCCTTATCCAGCAAAATATCACTTTTTTTTTTTACAGACATTCATGGTTCCCAGATGATGTATCTTAAGCATTTTTGTGGTCCCGACGGCCACCGCAAAGTGTGGTATGTTTTGACTGAAATGTCTCGCAAACTTCGTCTTGTTGTAAAAAAAGTATTCAAGGTATTGAAGAGGGAGAGAAAAAAGTCACTTGAGGGTGAGGAGTAGGAAGGAGACATTGCTACTTAAAAAAAACAAAAACGGTACAATTATACATATTATTATATAAATCTTTTGTGGTTATTAGATTGATTTATGTTTACAGTATGATGTATACAGTTTTTCAAGTATATGTAATATGTAATAATATCAATTGAACTTGGAAAAATGACAGACAAAGATCACAAGAAAAACAAATTCCTGATCAAGACTATCATCATAATTTTGTCTCGACCTGGTTTCCTAAATAGTTAAAAATCTGTAGGAGGCATGAGGCTGTGTTGCCCCATCTCCCCCCTGGCTGTTGCTATTCATTGGCTCAGGGCCCAGTGAAAGATGCAGATATGGCTGTTTAATCAGCTGGTAAAGGAAATGTGATCCATTTTGTGTGGCACCAGACCCGGGCCGTCATGCAGGACCCTTTTCCTCCCTATCACATAAAAAAAAAACAGAGACGCCCCCCCTTAATTCATCTGCCGGACTGCCCTGGACTCCTGCGCATTTATGAAGTGGTGCCTATTGGCAACCCCCCTCCTCTCCCCGGGCTGCCTTGACCAGGCTCTGTGTGCCGCCTCTGTTCCCCAGTCACGGGTTGGAGCTCCAGATGGGGAGGCTTTGTCTGGCCCTGGGTGTGCGGCACACACCACCATTAATCCTGCCCTCTAAGAGCTTGCAGAGGACCATGGCAAATATTTGTGAGCCGCCCAAGTGTAGCATCAGAAAGAAGAGGCCAGTGGGAAGAGGGGGGGGGGGTAACAAGAGGTGTTGAATACTGAGGCTGCGGTGAATACGGAGAAGCAATGCCATGTGTTTACGCATGTCTGTCAGCCACCAGTGCTTGGGTTATGTGAGCTGGTTCGCTAATGGTCCGGGTGTTATGTCTCCTGTGCTGGATTACTCCCACACCCTTTTCTGCCCGAGGACTGATTGAGTTCACACACGCACATTCAGGCACGAAACACACGAGCAAGTTAGTCACATGGCTCTTATGTTTCAAGCAGTACAGCGAGCAGCATCTACCACATTGTCTCTCCAACCTGATGCTCCTTTAATTCTCCCATGGCCTTCGTCTTTCTGATATGCATGCATGATCGTGCGTGTGTATTCATTTTGCCGCTTTCCTCCCATTGCCATGAATAATGAAGGAGCAACCAGGTCAATGTGACCATGCAAAATTCAGCACAACGCAGCTAGTGTTACCGATGAGGTAATCTGCGGCTCGCTGCACGTCCTTCAGGTCAGTGCAATATCAATACACGTGAAGAGATAGGTTTGGTCCCTGAGCCTGATGGACACAGCACAGCCTTCACGTACGGATGAGGTCAGCCATGAGGTAGGAGGTGGGAAGCGGCCAAGAATTTAGTTCAACACAGCTGCTACCATGCTGGAAAAGCTTCACCAGAAAGTTAGTCAATCATCACAAAGTTTGGGGCGTGTGGACGAAGAAGCAGAGAAGCAAGGATGGATTTGGGTTGTGGTGACACAATAATGCTATTTGATTTGCTATTGACAGAATCGATGGAAAGTCATTTATCAACCAAAATACCAAAGTCCTCTGATTCTAGCTTCTCAAAGGGAGGTATTGCTGCTTTCTTCGGTTTTCTAACATTCAAAATGTAATGCCTTTGGGGTTTAGACTGTTGGTTGGACAAAACAAACTATTTAAAGACATCACACTGAGCTCTGGGAACTGGCAATGACTTTTGTTTTTACACTCTATATACTAAGGTAAATGAAAAATAAATGACAAGTTAAACTCTTGAAAATAATCCTTAGATAATGCCCTTAACTTGGGTTGCGCTACACTGTTAATTCTTTTAAATTATGAATGCTGAGTAGTTGATTCTTTGTAGTTTTCATAGGACTCCACTCTAAAATTAAATTCTTCTCTTTCCAAACAATAAATAAACACATCACAGCAGTCAACAAGGAATCTGAGTCATTATCTTTAATGTCCTTTAAAAATAGGCACATACTGTACACCTCTAATCCTCTACAACAGCTATGACATGAGACTGGATTAAACTGTTGTGCAAGCAGGACATGAGAATATGGGTATCGTGTATACGCAGCTCAAGCAATATAAGATTATAGCGACTTAGAGTGTCATATGGATGGATATATAACATGGTATTCGGCTCTATAAAACAGAGAGGTACATTTTGTAAGGACAGGCTGCGCCTCCATGAAATGAAAGTAGATACGAATGACTCATACGAGAAGCGCACTTGTGTGTGAAAGTCAGCTGTGTGTCAAAGACAGAGAGAGATGAGGTATGATACAGAAGTAATGAAAAGGGAGGTCGTCAAGGTAGCTGACCGTGGGGTGAAAGGCATGGCAACCTTCCCATTGGTAAATGCTTAACATGCATACACAAAGAAACACACACGTGTGCACATAAGGAAGCAAAACTGTCACATGCGCCTGATTTCGATTTACACTTCTCTCTTAACCTCTTCACCTTTGCTGAGTATGCCTTTTGCTTGACACAGTGCAGTTAGAGTAGATAAGGCATAAATGAGGGCAGAGATGAAAAGTTCAACCTGAGCCAACAGTGCATGACACTCAGAGCAATGTTTTGGTCCGAAGACTGACATACAGAGCGATTTTCTTTGGGAAATCTGCCTGGAAACAGTTTGTTCCCCAGCAGCTGGATTTGAACACAGAAACATCTTGTTTTTAGGAAACTTTAAAGCTTCAAAATAACACTCACTACAAAGATGGCTCCCGTGAGACTGGAGCTAGCATTTGCTAGCGATGAAAGAGGTCTGGCAGTTAGCAGTTAAACTGCAAAAGAGGCCAAATCACCTCGGGTGCAGGTGCATTGGCTAAAATAAAAGCAAAAGTATATGCTGACAAACAAACAGGGATATGACACTGATCATCATTTTAATTTAGCATTTAGCATTTTTAGGGTTTAAAGTTTCCATGTTTTTCTACCCCAAATATTTTTCCTTCGTGTGCTGTCACCTGTCTTTGCAGTGCTGAATGACATTTATAAGAGCCGTGACAACGTGTCAAGGATACGAGTCAACCTGCCAGCAATGACTAAAGCTAGTTCATTGTGTAGCAGTGGGTTTTTTTTCATACAAGGCTAGTGAAGGCACCGTCAGCCAAAACACTGTCTTTTCTCACACTAAAGGAAACTATCTAACCATAACCCGAAGGAGAACACGGCCTGATGCTAACTATAGTCTTTATGTTCAGCCAAGCCTTATGGGTGACATAAGATACTAACACAAGACAAAGCTTTCTCCCCTCACCCCGAGGGGGCAGAAAATGTTTGAAACTGAGTGTGTTTTCTGCTGCTTGGTGATGTTGCAGGAGTTTTGGCCTTCAGGGTGAGAATGTGATCGCAGTTTGACTGGCTCCGTTATAAATAAAAGGTCATGGGAGAAATTGATGATGTATCAGGATCCTCAAAAAGGCGACGAATCCAGACAGTTGAGATGTTCCAGCCTGGTTTTATCATCAACCACTTGAGCTTCACTTTACCTCTTTTACCTGATATTTACACAACTGCAACAAGACACTGATAACTCCCTTATATAATACAGCTGCAACCTCTTGAAAAACAGCCCAACTGAACTGGGGAAACCACCATGTTACGTGCATGTTATGGCAACAGAAATGACAGATGCTAAGCTGGAGCCTTCACATCCTCTGCTGAGTTTGCGGCCATGCAGCAGCAGTTATCACTTCATTGTACAAAAGCTGTATAATGTTGAGTCATGATCAAGCAAACAGCTGCGGTATGGTTTTCACACTTCACACAGATTAACGGTTCTTTCCAGTCGAGCAGGACACAAAGGGGATTCCCTGGTTGCAGCATGAAGAGCCACTTGATTTTTTTTTCCATGCTTTCGCTCTCTGAAAACCTCCTGTGTGTTTGTGAGTGTGTGAGAAAGAGAGAGAGAGAGAGAGAGAGAGAGAGAGAGAGAGAGAGAGAGAGAGAGAGAGAGAGAGAGAGAGAGAGAGAGAGAGAGTATCCTGAACTGTCGAAACCACCCACTGGAAACTTTCTGTCCTTCCCAACCACAAACACATCTGAGGGTAAACGAACAGGACATGAACTCAAAACCTTCACTCTTAGTCTCTGAGACACTAAAAGCATTATGCTGGTCTTTTTGCACGTTTTATCCCCTTAACTACAAATCTCGTAGCGTATATCACAATTTCAAATGATTGCTGTAATACATTTTTGAAGTGTTTGTTCAGCCTTTCAAGCATCCATTGATTTGTATAAAAATCAAGTACCAGTCGCTTGAATCGGCCTCTTGATTGATAGTTCAATGGACCCCCCGACAGCCTTATCCATAGCCATAGCCATAGCCATACTGTACTGAGGGTGAATTTTTTTATAACTCACCAGCTCAAATTATATTAAGGCTTAAAGTTATGCATAATTAACAGCATGGCCGCTTTGATCGACAGGTAGGTGCCGTTACAGATGGAAAGTGGAAGAGGCAGCAGCGCCAACGAGGTGGTAGCCAGAGCAACACATTGTGAGTTCCAAAACAGCTCTTCTGAAACCTGCGGGTGACGTCGCAGATACGACGTCCATTCTCCATACTGTCAATGACTTTTTTTACGCAATCTCAGTTGCAACATGTGATGTTAACATGTTAAAACTGACTCAACTGGTGACTGTAAATGTACCAAAGATCAGCAACACAACAGTTGTAATCCTGGTTGTCTGCTTATTTTCCTGTGGATGTATCTTTCAATCTACTCGAACATCCAGCTGAGTTTAGTTGAGCTTTGCTCATACCCAGAGGAAAATGCAGAAGTACCTCCTGAGGTACAAGTACCTCCATTTGGGAATCACTGCTCTAGATGTGTAATCCGTCACAGTGAACATCAATTCTGTGTTATTGTTTTGTCAGAGTTCCATTACTGTTGTGGTTATGCAGTGCAGAGGAGACTGATTTGAAAAGTCTGCGCTGCATTATCTCGTAACCATAATGTAACTCTGAGAAAAATAAATGTAGATTCAACATTGCCTGAGACGGATTAAAGCTCAGGCAAGTTTGTAAGAGTGTGCTGATAAATTTTTATATGTAAAACAAGAACAGAATAGAAACCAGTGTCTGCCTGGAAGGTAGGAAAAACACATTCAACAATCTGAAAACACGGTGCGATGATTTGCAAAGTTTTTCTGTAGTAAATATGTTAAAACATGTAAAAACACTGGTGTGGCTCTTTAAAGAGTAACTTCACACTCAAGGTTTTTATGGAGTTAAAGTGTTTTTTTTGTGACCACACCCGACTATGATGTATATCACAGGGTGTGGAAAGAGCATTTAGTTACCACTGGCTGGCAACATAAGCAAGATTATTTTCATTGGTACAGATATGCTTTGATGTTCACTGTAATGGATAACTGTACAGTTTTCAACTATGCTTCCTCTTAGCCACTACAATATTTGTTTACTACCCTCAGATAACAATGCACAATCCTTAAAGGGGAACTCCACCAGTTTTACATATCAAATTCTCTTTACGTGAGAGTACGACCGCACATGTGAAATATGGTTTAAAAAAAAAAACGACTTTAAAATGAAGGAAGTGAAAGAAGATTGCCAGAACAGAAGATATATTACAACACAACCAAATCTGTGACAGTGGTCACGTTGCATTTTGAGTAATGTAGACAGCATGCAGATTATTAGAGAAGATGATATCTCCAGTTCTGCTGCATCGATTTTGATCTTCACTGTGAGTGACACACTGTCATAGGAGCGCAATGCTACATCGATGCACTCTTTTAAGGGTCTTGTGGTACGCAAAACATTTTTGCAACATCCTCTAAGTGTCAAATGCATCGCTGGTGACCAAATTCTCACAAACAAAAACTCCATATTTATCATTTCACAGCTGTCCTGTCAGTGTTGTGCTCAATATGCACAGCCTCGTGTGACCCAGATCTCACCACACACTTCTTCTTTTTTTTTTTTTTTAAAATCAGGGTGGTATTATTAGCAGTGCTGCTGATGACTTGCTGAGCCTTCTCTGTGTCTCTAATGCATGTCTATATCTCATTGTGTAGGAGTGTTTTGTTAGCAGTACTGCTGAGTCACCTGCATCTGGTACAGAAAATACAAACACACATGTGCAACCACAAGTAACACACACACACACACACAACCCATTAGGAGGAAAAATGGCAGCAACAGAACCAGGCAAAAGCCCAAGCCCCCCCAGCCAAGCAGCCTGTCTATTGGTAATTGCAAGAGGGATTGGATCCCCCATTGAAACGACTAAGGGCCTGTGTTCATGTATTTAAGAGGCAGTGCTATGTTTCAGCCTGCCATCTGTGGGCTTTAGCTCTCCGATTCTCTCCCACTCTCACTCCTTTTCTTTCTCTCTCTCTTTCTCTCATGGGTGGAAAACTACCGTCAAGGGGCTCAGTGGCCAAGGCCCGGCCAGCTCCTTTGTCTCGCCGTGGGAGTCTAGTCTCACTGTGAAAAAAGCTACAGTTAATTATTAATATCTCATTGACTTATAACGCACGGCAGGCTTTAGAGGAGCCTGCAGGCAGAGGAAGCTGTCACTCCGGGGGTGGTGAGGGATGGTAGGCCAGGCTCGGGCACCCAGCGGAGTGTCATGAAGCTCTTTAACCTCTGTTCAGCTACTGCCACATCCATCTACAATCTGTGGTGCCCTGTTATGTTCTGATCCCACGTTTATCTGGTCCAGACAGAAGGCTTGAAACATCGCTTGAATGAAAGTGAACACGAGGATTTAGGTGGGGATGAGTCTCATTTTACACTTTCTACTCTGGTGGTACTCTGCTCAGATTTATCACCAGGTAACATGTGATCATAGTGACCTAAAATGACCTCATGTCTGTTACAAGGAGGGTACTCTCAAATACTCATCTTGGGCTTTAAATCAGATGATGTAGCTTCCTCCATGACAAACGATAGCGATCTTGGTCAATCTGGGTTGATCAAGACTGCTGTTGAGTTACGATGGATTTCAACAGTGACCCAGTTAAGAAATCTAATTTTGAAAAGTCCAACTACTACTGCAGCTTACAACAGCTCCTCTAATGTCCATCTGTATGCTAGTTATATTCCAAATACAAAATATTGCCAAAATATTAGTAGTTGTTTATCCCTGCATGCAATTATTTTGTTTGCTAACATTCATTGAACACAGTAAAGCTTAATTGCCACCTATCCTAGTGACAGACAGAGTACATAGCTGCACTTTGCCAAAATATAGCTGGATCTGGCTAAATGTGGTTTTGTTAAGCCATATTTTGGCAAAATATGTCTGTTTTAAGTATAATAATCAGACAGATGGACAGTGGCAAAGTGGATAATGCTGTAGTAGCTGTTTGAGAAGGTTCTTTAGATATTTTGGACTCTTGCCATGAGTCTTGGTCACCATTGGAATCCACTGCAACTGTTGTGAATCTAATTTCATTACAGCTGTCATCCTCCGTGAACAAGAGCACGCAAGCAGGCCTACAGGCAGTGGATGTTAAATAATCAAACCTCTGCTTTCAGTGGGATATTATATTAAAAGCATAGACATATGAATATAAATGTTCAGACCGGAGAAACAAAGGGGGGAGAAAAAAAACAGAGCAGCGTTGGGTCTCGAGCCAACAACAGAGTGCTGGCTGGATGAGGAAATCATTCCCAGAATTGATTGTGTTTACATTCCCAACAAAGCTGCCGATTCCAATCCATGGGAATACGGTTAAAACATAGCTTAAGCTTTAAGTTAATTAGCGTGGCTGTATGGAGTTGTACAGAATTGTGCCCTTAAACACAAAACTGATAATCCGGGCCTATATGTTTATGATAAAAATACTTTAAGAAGACATAGTCTCTTCATTTTATGCACTCATTTGCACTTAAAAGTTTATTTATTTGTGAAACAAATGGTGTTTTGAATTTCTGCAACCCTGAGGCACCACAGAGGCTGTTGAAAAGAATAACCCACCCACCTCCGGACAAGAATGGATAAGGTGGGAGCATGCAGCCAGGAAAGAGATCCAACCAACAAAAGCCAGCTTTCATGTGTTATCTGTTAAAAAGAAGGGAAATCCAGCAGTGGAAATAGAAACCTTATGCAACACGTATTTTCCTATTTTGCCATGCAAATATCCTGCCAAAGGCCCTGCTGCTGACTGACAAAGGAGACGCAGACAGCAGCGAGAGGCTGGTCAGAGATTAGTGGACAGGACTGGAACGAGGGTTGATTCAAGACTGTAAAATATTATACGACAAAATGAGACATGAGATTTATTTGCATAGGTGATCACACTGTCTCTGTCGCTATGCAGTGTTTAACCATGGGAGCAGCAACAAACCAAACTCTGTTGACTCAATCTGCCACAGAACAAACAAAACCCAAACGGGTCACGATGCTCTTGATTTCAGTTCCTCTGATGATCCGGGGGGACCTGGACACAAAAAGAGGGCCCCTGCGGATTCTGTGCCAGTTGAAAGGCCATATTGTGCACATAGTAGGATTCATTGGATTGGACCAAAGCGTCTCTGTAGTGGCGCAGAAGCAAACAGACCTCAAAGACACATTCGGAAATTCTGTCACTGTCGAATTGACAAGCTTTTAATCTTACAGCCCACAGCCTCAGCGGAGAAGAGCGAAATGAGATAACTTCACTTCCTCCCCACACAGACAAATCTAATGCGCTAACAGAGGTTAACAGGACAGGGCGTGGGACTGTGCTGTTGTGTTAGACACTCTGAAATGCCAGCACTGTTGTTGAACTGCAAAGGTCAAGACAGAGCAAAAGCACAGAGAAAGTGCAACTCAAGCAAAACCTGCTCAGACATGAACGTACATTACATCCAGTTCCATAAAAAGACAATTAAGGTATCATCGCGGGTGAAACGAGGTTTCATAATGATCTGGGTAATGCATACAAACAGGGCCTTGAAATACGGTAAGTCACATACGTTACAGACGATCGCTGTCTGACGGGCACACACTTGAAACCATGTACATTATCATAGCCATTGAGGCTATAGGACACCAGCGGAGGACTGAAAGATAAGCTAGGCTGAAATACAGTATGTACCTGAGAGCCATCCCAGGGGCAGCGCTCAGTTTATAAAGGAGATTAAGCTGCAACCACAGCCATACACAGCTGCCCTGTCAAGGTTCAGTGTCACAGATCTGCAAAGGACAAAGACTATCCATAAACCTAACACTACCACGCTGTGTTCTGTCTACTGTCGGTTTGATTCACAGGAATGGAGATCTGATGGGCTGGTTATTCCAGAGGTGGAGAGCATCACCTTTCTGTAGACACACAAAATCCGAGGAAACGTACGCGCTTTTCCATGAAGCTTTTCAGGGTGGGGAATTGTTGACTCTCTTTTGCATATGCTCCTTGTGTACATAGAACAATAGAAAACAGACGTATTTCATGTTGCTAGTAGTGTTAGTGTCCTTATCTTGTTTGCACTAACACCAAAAACTGGAGCGGAAGATAAAAACAGATATAGTAGTAATTACAACTTCAAAAGCATATATTAAAAGATTTAAACGCATAATACCTGCAATTAATTTCTAAGATATCATAATCTTGGATCATCTTACGGGGAAACAAGGGAAGGCTCCAGAACACGCTTAAATTCCTTCCTTCTATTCATGGCACTGATAATGGCTTTATTTGCATGACTTCATTACAGGCACCGGTGGAAATCTGCTCTGGATATCCCCACTAATCGCAGGTTATGTGCCACTCACCCAGTGGGCTCAATCTTAGCTGCTGGGAGAGATTCGGCCCATGCTGGACGCTGTCCTGAACTGAATCGACAGGGACAAGTTTACAGTTAACTGGTGCCAGGAGACGTTTAGAAGGAAGCCTATCTTAAGTTGTTAAAGCTTTCAGTGCCTCCTTTTACACTCCCACAGAGATATGAGCTGTAATGTCCAATACTACTGCCGGATGTCCATAAAGAAGACTTAATAGGTCACATTAGAGGACATTGCTATGACGTCAAGCCGACGTAATGGTTCCAATGACTCTGATTAGAGGAGTAGCAGTTACAGTGATAGCTATGAATATTTGCATACCGACCATCTGGTGAGAACTGTGTGTTCTGATGTTTTTCAGTTAGAGCACACAAGTTTGCATGTGTGTGTGTTTTTGCATGAGTTTAACAGCTTCATTGATAAGGTGTGTGTGCTAACCACTGTAGTGTAGTGTACAACAGTTCACAGCAGTCATAAAATGAAAAAGAATCAACACTAAAAAACCATAAACATAGTGGTCGCACCATGCGGCCGTAATGCTCTGTATGTCCTCTGTATGGTGGCGATTTAAAGACATTTTCCAGACTTTCCGGACTTCTCCGGACTTTACACTGTGAGGCTAAGCTAAACGAGCTAAAAGGGGGCTAAAAGGCTAAAAGGGGGCAGCCGTGGCTCAGTGATAGAGTGGGTCGTCCAATAACCTCTCGCTGCTCGAAAATTGGAAGGTGAACTGACAGCTGGTGGGGTGGCAGTCCATCTCCTTGCCACGGCTGAGGTGCCCTTGAGCAAGGCACCGTACTCCCCGAACATCTGCTCCCCGGGGGCGCTGTGAACTGATGCCCACCGCTCCAGTATATATGTGTATATGGCAACTATGTGTGTGTGCATGTGAATGTGTGTTCCAACTGGATGGGATAAATGCGGAGAAATAATTTTGTGTGTACAACATGATTAATAAAGTTTCAACTTAACTTAACTTAAAAGTCGTGCTAGTCGAGTCATGATAGCATTTAGCAGTTAACACCCTAAAGCCACGTTCCCGTTGACACATTCAGACTGTGATTTTTAACAACCACAGTAGGAAAAACTGTTCAAGTGAACATCCTAGTTGTAATTTCAAGTTTCAAGACATATCAGCAGTTTCTGGCAGCTACATTTTCTTCCAGCTGGTGAAATGAAGCGTCAGCAACCCAACAGGAAAATGCCTGCAAAAACACCATTGCTGGCAGTTACAGTTGAAGAAAATCCAATATTGACACAAATACAATCAATTCAGAGAATTAAAATGGAGTTTGTCTTGTTTCACTTGTTAATTGACACCAACTAACATGATATCAAGCTAGCTAATTTAAGCATTTCTGTGGCTACGAGGCTAGCAATTGCAGCGAAAGCTCCCAAGATTTTCCCGTTATTTCCATTTCCATCCATGAATGTGGCATTAAACTAACCATAACATGGTTGCATTTCTCTAATAAATATGGTTGCATCAGTATGTTTGGTATTAACAAACATGCTAACGTTATCGTGTTTGGTTTTCTAAAAACCAAACCGAACGCACAGCATATTAAAAATACTGAAGGAAAACTAATCTGCATGGTAATCACATGGCTGCTAACCCCCCTGCAAGGCTCGCTTCCTGTTCGCGTCCCTCAGTGACGGCCGCAGACAGAAAGGGCACGAACCAGGGCGCGGTTTCGGCAAACTGGTTCATAGTTTCTATCATTAGGGACCGAGTCTCTCTGGAGACGTTTAATCTGGCTCAGGCTGCTTGGAAAACAGTTTCCCAACACTCACATTAGCAGTCAAGCGTTGGCCACCGGGAGAGGTTTACAATGTAAACCATTTTGAAGATGGTTGCTGCTGTGTGAAAATGTTTGCTGTTCACTCTCTGCCAGATTCCAACGGGAATCCAGTAAGGGCTTCCTCAAACTCACTGGCTCCCATTCAAAATACCTATCAGTGCTATGTATGACACATCACTACACTGTTTTCCCCTCGACAGAATTACAAATGTCAATGCGAAGTGTGTATGCTTAAATCAAAAGCCTTGGAATCTTTGAACATCACAGATACACAGGGGAGAGAGACAGCATGCCAAGACCAAAAGGTTCACAAAGCAATTGTGTCGGCTAGTAGTAGCAATTAAACTGGTTTACAAATAGTGCATGAAGGAACAGCATGATGTGAACCTGCTTTCATGAAGCCTCAAAGCCACCCAGTTCTGTGGTGATGCAGTTCCTTGAAGATAAGAGAACAGAAACAAGAACACAGGACCAGTCGAGGCCACAGACCACGGGAGATGATGATGATATTTAAAAGGACAACATACGAGACTGAGCCACAGGACAGAGAATGTAATCATAATCTGATTGCTCTGGCAGTAGTATAAGTATAGTTCTGTGCAGGGCTGGGTATCATTCTGTATTGCACGATACTGGTGCCAACCAGACTTTTTTAAAGCTCCGCTAATCACTATTTTATAGCTCAAATGGCTATGTGTAACGTTAAAGGGGTTACTCTAAGTAACAGAGCGTGCCCAGTACCAAATGGCAGAGAAAGTTAGCAACTAGCTGCCGAACACAGTGGAACATTTAGCAGCTACAGAGCCAGATTTTTCCTCGGGAGTAGGTGGAGACCAAAACAGAGCTAGAAGGAGGGTGAATATTGGACTTGGAGGAAATATAGCAACAAGACTAAGCACCTATATTTTGTATTTGATATGCAAGATGCTCTGTAGTATTTCTGTATTACAGTATTGCTTTGCAGCTTTAATGTTGCGACTACCGTAACATAACCACAGAGTTGAAAGGCTGAGCAGGGATTGGACTAGAGTGCAGTTGTTGGCAGACAGTTCCCATGCAGCTGATTAACATCAGCGGTCAGATCTCCGTACTCCCAGTCTAATTTCCAACCACTTTTTTGGTGTAGGCCTCCTCTTTCCAAACCTGTTCTACATTAAAGAGCAAAGGGTTCTCTGGCTCCCCTGAGGGAAATGCGCTAACTTTCGCTCATTATTTAAGAACAAGGGAAAGCTGACTTTTAGCAGAGCACTCCCCTATTACAATTAGCCCTATATTATGCCTATAGACTCAACAGCCATTACTGGTACGCACTGAAATATCACTTCACTCAGGCCCTGCTCTTGAAGTGAGTCTGCAGGGGCAATCGCAAAAACATAACAAGCACATTCATGTATCATATGAAAAAGTACAGGATAATTAGGATAACACACATTTACTTAAACTATGCAAGACTGATTACATAAAAGATCAACATGCCATCTGACTAGGCGAGGCACATTCTTTCTGGAGCAAAGTTGACAAGCTTGATGAACTTACGGTGGAGACAATAAGTGAACAAGAATTAAGGAAACATTACAAAAAAGTCTCTGCATCTGACAGATTTAAACTAGGCTCAAAGAATTTCAGGTCTAATGGTGTCCTTGCTGATTAACAGTTTGTCAAAAGCTTTTTTTAAAATATGCTGATATGATTAGATTTGTCTGTGATTTGTATCTTTTTCCCTTCCTGTCTTGTCACTGGGCCTGGGGTATTTGAAGCAGTCTTTTCTCCAAGCCTGAGGCCTGCACAGCATCTGGTTGACTTGGAAACAGCTGTGTTTTCACAGATCTGACTGAGGGTTTATAGCTACTCCCAGCAAGCCTGGGTTCACTGCGCCTGTTTGGGCGAAAAAAAAATGTTAAATCTCACGTCTCTCTTCTCCTCTCTCACAGTCCCACAGAAACACTATTACTGTCACTGTTTCTCTTCTTGTTCTCAAGGAATGTATACAGTGTACAGTCTAATATGTCTGGTGAAGAATTTGGGATAATATGAGGTGTCTGTGTTAAATGAGTTAAATGACAGCTCAATTTAGAGCCATAAATTCTAATTTGATGCGCAAATGTTACTTCCTGTTACTCCCAGGTGCACTGTTACTACTCACACACAAACATGTGCATCAGTTATTCAAAGCAGGTAACGCAGCAATAAATTCAAAACACAACAGCTTCTTCAACCAGCATCCAATATCAGGGTTCAAAGACGTTTTCCATTTCAAAATTCCAGGCTTTTTGCAGACTTCTCAGCAGATTTTCCAGACCATATTTGTCATCGGAGTACAAATAGCTAGATGCTTTTGTACATAAATGGTTTTAAAATCCAACTATTAACATGTTACAAGTTACATTCTGACTATGTATGCCTTTATATTGCCAAATAATTGTAGCTAGGTACTGCAGCTCACACAAATCAGCTTTCTTTGCTCATTTTGAGTTCTTACCCAGCCCGCTTTACAGCTGGACCTCGGAAAACTTGCATTTAACCATTGTGGCCGTTCAGTTCACACGCCTACGCCGAAAGCTGGACGATGTTCCATTGTCAAACATCTCTGCCCACATACGATGTCAACTAACAGGTGCTACCTATACTCGTATAAACTCATTAACTGCATTAACATATTGAATGTATAACATGTTACTGGTGTTATCTCTGATAAACACAAACCTAAAATTGGCTGATTCAATGATAAACGCGGCCTTGAAGGCGGTTAGAAAGAAAAGATGGTTTGTTTACTTTTGCGACAACTCCATCACTGCATAAATGTTCAAACAAACTTGATATTTGATTATTTGTGTTGCTTGTAAATATGCAACTGAAAAATAATGTCGCATTTGTTTTGCAGCTGTTTTGCATGCGGTGACGTACAGGCATTGAGGCAGCTCTGCGTAGTGTGTGTTCATGACATACTTCTTGCCTTGCTTTTGATGATATCAAGCCTGCGCTCTCACACACAGTGGGAAACTTTTTGGCTACGCTGGCTGAGTGCTCCTAACGCCATGAAAAACACTCTGCTTGTGCGATCAAGTTATTTTTAGAAATTCTGAATTTCATTTATTTTAGGCAAAAGTCTGGGAACACTGGGAAGATTTTTCTATACTCGCCTTTCTTTTTTTTCTTGCTTACTCATCCAGACCTAGAAATGATTAAAAATCAAAGTACATACTTTTCCACAATGTTTAAGGAGCCTAAAATTTCAAAAGGTTATTATTTTTGGAACAAATTTGGAGTTTTGTGCTGCCGTAAAAAGCAAAAAGCGATAATATAACTTGAACGCAGTCCTAAAAATAGCCTTGATAAACAGTACAGTGTTGTTTCACTAAACTGTTCTGTTATTCAATCACTTATGTAATGACTTGTTTTATCGCCTGTGTATGCATATGTTTCACCATATAGACTCCATTCACCAATCAGTCCATAAATCCAGACCACCGTAGCTGAAACACGTCATGTAACACAATACTGATTCCACATGTTCTTCTGCAGGAAACAGCCCATTTATTTTAACCATTTATTGCTCTCTCTCCTCCAAGAAAAAAACAAAACAAAACACTGGATGTGCAGTGATATCATTTCATCTCTGTTTAGTTGAGTCTATCAGACGCAGCACAGACAGGAGTTAAACGATGTATCAGACTGACACACTGCATACTGAACTCACATACCGGCATGGATACGTACACGTTACGCACGCGTGCACATACATGCCAGCAACGTACACAAAAGCACATGAAAATGGGAACACGCACCCCGTCATACACATACGAGAATAACTCTGTACAGACAGGCTTTACAGTGACTGTGCTCTTAGTGTGGGATTAGAGCTGACTGATGCTCAAGCAGATTACTCAGCGTTCTCTGATCACATGACCTGAAACCTGCATGCCAGTGCGTGGCAGAGGAGTAGGTCATCAAGCATGGCGCTCTTCACTTGATATCTTCCAAAATGAATTATTTATAAACAATTATGAAATTTATTATATTTTCATCACATTTTGCTGCTAATACTTCAGCCTTTTACTTAAACGTGTGTTTTTTTTTTGTTGCATTGATACTTTTACTTGAGTAAAGGATTTTAATACTTGTATAACTACTGCTTCACAGTAATTGGTGCCGTGTGTGACGAGAAAAGCGGAAAAAAACAGTTCCACAAGTGTAAAATCCCCTTCAATTTCCGTAAATATATAAAGTACATATATAAAACCTAGGGCTAAGGTCATGTTAGATACAGAAAAACCATTAAAAACACCAGTTACAGTACGACTTTGAGTACATTATAATGTGAAACATATATGTGATATAATGAATAGTTCCATAACAGTTTGCCCTTCTACTACCAGTCACTTTTCTCTTTTCTTCAAGCCATAAGTACCACATATATCATCTAAAATAATCAACCATATGTTTCTGTAATTACACCATATGAAAGGTGCCCCAGTAATCTCCAGATTTGGGATCGTAAATCCTTGGTGAACATGACCTTGTGGGCGACTAGCATTCAGCATGTGGAGAGAATAAAGCTATTTTCGGGGGAATCTCAATCAAATAAACAAATCTGGAAGACTGAAGATTGAGGTGGCTGGTTCACAGGAAGCCTGTGTGTTATGGTATGAGGGCGCCCTCCCATGGCCAATAGTTGAATAGTATTTTTAGCTTGAGATTTTTTTTTTACAAGATGTGGGAAAATTTTGAAATTAGCATTAAAACAGTAATTTAAATAAACAGAAATATTTAAAATATGTCTGTACAATGACACTTATCATGTAAGGAAGCATTTTTCCCTTTTTACCTTCAGGCATAAAAGCACAGATTCATGCTGCCTTCCAGTCAAAGTCGGAGGTTGGAATTTCCCAGTTTAAATTTCCAACTTCCGACCACCAAGAATTCCAGGTGCACAAACGTAAACAAAAAACATGGCTGATGGTGACACACCGATGTTTCTTTGGCAAGTGTACACACAACTGAACTCTCAGCAGCGTAGCCGTGCATGCATAAATGAAACTGAGGAGGAAAAATGTTGCATAAGGTAACAGATGCACTTTTTATACTTGGAAATCGAAATATTCCACTCACTAGCCTAACACAAATATCAAAGGCTACAAATGCATCCTACCCACCTCCCCGATTGATTGAAATGTACAAGAGTAGGTAGATGTAGATGGATTCGCCCAATGTTACAAGTATGAACAAGTTGTGTGGGGCATTGGCCCAAGGACAAGCTGACAGGGAGCTGGTATCTTACTCAAGGATACCTTAGCAGGGCACGCACGGACACGGTCACAGGATAGCTTGACTAACCAATAGGGACACCTGTTGCCAATATGGAGTCATGTTCATGTTTAGTATATTGTATCAAGGATACCATAGTTAACTCTGAGAGCATATGTGGATTCAGGACATCACTGACCTGTATTTGCCAGTCCTGACTTGTACGCCTTTCATTCCACAGTGTTGGGCCCCACCTACATCATTAACCAGATCGTCCCCGATCATCAGCGCCTGCAAGTGTGAGGGCAAAGAAAAAGAAAGAGTGAACATTATAATTTAGTTAATATTTAGCAATGAGTGCCAGTTGTTATCTCCTCCTGTGGTTCCTGCTTCCTACCTAAGCATCACCAGGTCTTGGAGGATCCATTTCAGCCTGCCCTCCAACCTGCTCGGGTTTCTTTTTTAGAACCTCTCAGCTATCCTCTCCCTTGACCACATGCTTGTTGTTGCACAAACATTCGAGAAACATACTAGAGAATGTGATTTCTGAAATGAACTGTAATGGTTGAGACTGGGTGAAGAGAACAACCAGCAGAAAAAGTGTGTAGCTCAAGAGAAGAACAAAGTGTGATGCTAAAAATAGACAGGGAGCTTAAGGACACAATGGGTTGAATTATTCAGTAATGCATACACTATAGTGAGGTAAGAGTTGATCACACCTGGAGATTACCAGTATTGGCTGAGGCATTCTCAAGAATTTGGCAAAGGAAAGTCTGCAGGACGGTGGTGGTTTCATTTCGATTACCAAGTAAGTGACTCAACGGAGGAAGGAATTTCCACAAACCTCTGCACCACCATCTCTGCATGAAAGTCTGGGTGAGTAACTGAAGGCTTCAGAAAGGTCAGCAGATGGAGCTGTGGATATATTCATGTCTCTACCAAGGAAAGAAAATCCAGAGAAAAGAGCGAGGCTTAGACTCAGATGAAGCCAGCTTTCTTAGAGTTCCAACTGCCAGGTCCAAATATAGATAAGCTTAGAGAGACTGTATTGATGGAGCACAGTCTTCAGACTAACACTGAGATGAGCAGATACCAGGGATAGACATTAAACACATGTACAGACACCTGCTGAGAAGAGTGAAAAGACAAGCGTGTACAACTGAACAGGAAGCGTCTTGGCTTTGCTCTGTGATGTGTTCCAGCATGTGCCAGAGTCCTTCTGTTCCTGCTGCCAGTGGCTAAATATAATCGAACTAACAATTAGGAGGTGTGTTCGAGGAATTAGTTTAATGTGCAACAGGTATGTCTCTTTAGTTAAAGGTGGAGTGTTAACAGCTCAGCACTACAGGGTACAGGTGTGGTACCCTGGGACCCAGACGAATCTGCTGAGCTCATGATGTTTTATTGGCTACCGATGTGGCAGAACACATGAAAAGGTGGCTGCCATGAAAAGGGTTGCAAACTCAGGAGGAAAACAAATATCTTGAAACAGTAAAAAGGCAGTTAGAATGCAAAATAATTTGCACAACATACTGAAACAGTCAGCTTGTGGATCTTGAAATGTGGGCAGAAATTTCCTGACGCTGTATATTTGTGCCTGTGCACAAGGAAAGTAACATGACACTGAACAAAGCCTGAAGGAGTTTTGACACCTTGTCGTTAAAGCAGGATTTATCGGCCTGATCAAAAGAACTTTCAGGTTTGTACGGAGGGGAATAGTAAAAATGTCACTCACAAAACAAAAAAAATGTTTGGTTAGCTAACGCTTCACATCTTGTCATGTTGTTTTTCTTGTTTAGCAGCCTGTAAATGACTGAAAATAGAATGAATGAGTTTGTGCAGCCGACTGTGCAACAGTTCTTTAGCATTTTAGTGTGTTGTAAATGCATGACTGCAGATGCTAACTGTTGCATATTTACCACTCAGAGGGGAAAGGCTACTGCAGCGTGTTGTTGAGTTTTAAATTTGGCTGCACTGGGAAGTGATTCATTGAACTCAGAATTGCAGAGTCAAAGCATAGAGGGATCCCTCTAAGCATTTATCATTTTAGCCTACAACAACAAAGTGAAGTAAGAGTCTTCTTTGTTGCGCAACATTTATCACACTACAAAGTCCTCTGTTGCTCCATACCTCATGTGACTGAAGCCCCATGTCATTGAGAACACTCTGGAAGAATGTTGGAGATGGCTTTCCAATGACTTCAGCCTTTAAATCACAGGCATACTGAAACAAAAGAATAATTAGCCACTGTTCATATGTACACTAGTACTGTTATTAATTCTTTATAAATATATGAAAGCAAATGATGCACCTACTGTACCTCCAGAGCCTTCATGTAAACCCCGACATCTAGTTTCAAACCATCTGTCTCCTTATAGTACCTCCTATGAAGAGAGAAATATTTTGTGTAGTTCTGTAAAGACATTTTATATCTCATGTTGTGCTTGGTAGTCTGAATAAATTATATAGTAATAATAAATGGCCTTTAATATCCACTTACCCTTGCCCCAGAGAGAACAGCACTGGTTTCTCCAGGCCTATAAGGACCCTGAATGCCTCGTTTAAGTTCTGGTAGGAAAATTTTTCAGCTGCGTCTCCAATCACCACGCAGTTTGGGTTGGTCTTGTCAACACTGTCAAACTCAGGGAGAAGTCCTGCAGAAGAATAAACCCACAGTTTAATACTTTTTTAGGATTAGGTCATTTAATGGACAGGTCCGGTGATGTACTTTATTTTTCATATTGAAAACAAATTCCATGAGAACAACAAAAAAAGCATTCTAGTGGCCTATAAATAAAGGGTTATAAATATATAGGGGTGCAAAGGGATGGAAGATTTCCGGTAAAACTTTCCATGGGAAGTTAAGCTGGGGAATTTTGGTAATATTCCAAATTGGAAACTTTCCATGGGAATTGACTGGAAGTTGAGAGTAATTTAGGAATTGGTGATAAGCTAGCATCATGATAAGCAGCCTCATAAATGATCAATAAAATAATACTAGTTATAGTCTATTTAGTATCTAATGTATCAGCTAGCTATCTGCTGTATGAATACATTTTCATCTGCTATTTGTTGGTTACACATTAATACCATACATCAAATATATTTACCCCATTACATAATCAAAACCTGCTTCACTTTATGTAGTCCATAGACTCAAAAGTGTGGTCCAGGGTTGTGGAAATCATCCGTGCATGTGATGGAGGAATGCACAGTGCATGTAGGGGGGCGTGGCCTCAACAGCCCTGCAGTAAGCGGTGTGCTATGTGCATGTGATTAAGGAATATCAGATATTCAAGTGTACTTGCATGAAATCTGGTTGTTTTAGTCAAAATTATACTAAAATATATTTTCCCCAACTATATTTAAGTTCCCTGTTAACGACCAACCTTCAATTTTGTAAATTAATGATTTATTCCCATTTATTCACATAAATTCACATTAATTCCCATGGAAAGTTTCCAACTTTGAAATTCCCGGAATTTTGCAACCCTATAAATATAGTATAAATATAAAATATTTATATAAAATAGCTGCCTGTATCTAACCATTTCATTAATTTGTGTGAACTCTCAGCTACATCTTCATCCTGCATTAGTGAATTACACAGTTATAATAACCAAAGAGCTCACAGAACAATGGGCAAGTATCAGGGAGAAGAAAACAATGAATCTGTCAAAAAAGAAGCCTAGTAATTATGTATGGTTGTTAAAAATGAGAAGAAATATATAATGTAGAGAATTGTATTAAAAGTCTCTAAAGATAGATTAGGAAAACTCATCTCTAATGCAATATTCACAGGAAATAATCTGCTCAGCATTCATCCAAATCACACTTCCTACATTCACTAACTGCACAGTTTATCAGTTGTTCTGTACTGTTATTGTTATTGCACTCAATATAATATGAAATATTCAGGAAAGTCAGATCAGGAAAGTTAGGAACCACTGAGTTTTAGCATTACCATCATACACCAGCAGGTGAGGCCGCAAACCCCTGTCTTTGAGGACTGCCACAGCTGCAGGAGCAGGAGAGAAGACCTCAGACACAGATATGTCAAAGCCCAGTCTTTGAAGCTTGGCCACAAACGTCTCTCTGCTGGCCTGGGTCTCATTGGTGCAGAAGCGTAGCTGCAGGTCGGATGCCTTGAGCCTTTTAAAAAAGAGGTCAGGAGGTCAGACTGAGGATGCAGCACACAGGGCTCTCACAAATACACATCTTTAATAGATACATGCACACACACACACCTATTGGGAGCTCATACAAGGGACTGCTTAGCCGCACGGTGAATAACCGGGTGCATGCACTTTGCTCCACTGGTTTTGACAGCCTGGTATGCTGAGCATGCAAGTAGCCTAAAAAACTCTATAAATGTCTAAAACGACTCGTAAATTATACACTCACTTTTTCACAGCTTCAACAGAACCATGAATGGCAACCCCGTCTCCCTCCCCGCTGTCATATAAAACGCCACACATGTCCAAAATGACACCTTTCAAACTCTTCGCACAGCCTGGCCAGCCCGTGTCAGCCATGACGAAACGGCAGCCTCACGGCGCATGCGCACGGCATACAAATCCAGTCGTGTCGATTCATATTTTTTTTTATTTTACACTAATTTACACGTAGTTATGGTGCTTGGTTATGACGCAGTGAAATTAATAATAAAGACGTATTTTTTTAAAAAAAAATATTCAAAATAACTGACACGCGGTAACCGTTGTTGAAATCACCGGAGGAAGTTTCAACATGAAGCCGTGCCGTGGTGACGTAGAAGCCATGCCATTGCCCGCATGCGCCAGCCAGTCATATAAAACCATCCGCTTCAGCCAACGGTCAGGAGAAGAAGCATCAGTTGGAGGTTTCAAGAGGTGTTTTAACTTCTCTTCACTACTTTCTGGTATTGTTTGACTTTCCTTCACTTCTCCTAATATCCTGTTTAAAAAAAGGCTGGTTTGATAATTTAGTCAGGGGTTTAAAAAAACCCAACAAAAAACAGCACAAATATGCTAATATATTAGCGGTTGCTAGCAAAGCGAAGCAGTTGTGTGTGGTTGGCGTTGATCTTCAAGGCGTTTACACTCTTTGGGCATGTATTTAATAATGATGTACACTGTAGACATATAACATTTATATATTATTGTGTGATATACAATGGTTTGGGAGAGCTGCAAGGATCGCAAAGACCATCATGTGATAGTAACTCATACTTCTAGTCTGTATTTAGCCCTTGGCTGTAATGTAGGTGGGTGTGTCGTGGAGGCAGCGCCACAGCAACCTATCATCTCTCAGTGTGACACGGGTCCACTGTCCTCCATGTAACCCAGTCCAGGTGCCGTCTGTTTGCTGTGTGTATTTATTCACCGTACAAGGTTATTGATTATCCCGAGCCCAAGTATTGCATGTACCCTATGCTCACACCAGTGACACACACACACACACACAGAGTACATACAACTTTGAACTTGGCGTGAGTCACCTCAGAAACACTCAGTGACACGACATAATGAAAGTCATCTACTCAGGCATAAATGAGAAAGAAGAGGTGAATTTGAGTAAGAAAAGTACTACTGTAAGTGAGACATAGTTAAAGGAAATCTAATATAAGTCCACTGTCATTGAGGCCAAATAGAAAAGTCTGGGTCATCGCAGTTGAGTTGCCATAGTGCTGTGGGATTATCTTTTGTTAACCCACACCCAGCTGAGGTTTTTCCGTCTATTGTGTTGCACGTGAAAGAGAAGCGTTGTTCAGCAGACCTGTAAATCCTATGTGCCCTGTGGAATCTCACATAGCAGTGTATTAGCTTTTTGTTCATTGTGTTTGTTGAGGCAAGCACGTCTTTGATATTGTAACGCTGGTTACTCTTAGTGTTGACTATAACTTGACTTTTACTAAGTTAAATTAGTTAGAGGCTGTGGGTCAAGCAAACACACGGGGGACAGCTTCTTCTGTGTCACTTGAATACTTTAATGTCCGCGTCAACAGTGGGACAACCGAACACTGACCAATGTGGTACATAACCTCAAGGTTTTACTTCATATCACTGCGTAAATATGAACACTCACTCATATTACAGACGAGGAGTACCACAAAATATAGTTCCTTTTCTGAATTAAGGAATAGTATATACTTTATACTATAAAGTATATAATACTTTGAGCTGCTTCCAATGAACCTTTACTGGAACACTTATTTTCAGTTAATCTGCAGATTAGTTTATTGATATATTGGTTCATTCAAAAATCCAACAGCCTCAGAAAATATATTCAGATTGCTCATTTTATTTGACTGCCCAAACAGCCCAAAACCTAAATACACAATGTTTACGATCATATGAGGAACAGAACCACAACATTTTCCCATTTGAGAAGCTGAAACAGCTGCACCTTTCTTATCATCTAGCAAATTACGTCATGGAATTACTGTAAACGAAAATACCTTTGGTCATATTCTTTTTATATATCTGTCATAGATATAGCAACGTAAAGCCATGAAGGGAATGATTCTCCAGCTCGGCCGCAGCCTGAGCCGTGCTGCCCCTGTTCTCCGTCGCAGCATCCACTCTGGTACGCGTCCAGCCTCCACCGCCGCCTCCAAACTGAAGACTGAGCGTCCGCTCACCTCGGAGGAAATCTACGCCCGTGAGGACAAGTACGGAGCGCACAACTACCATCCCCTGCCCGTGGCTTTAGACAGAGGCGAGGGTGAGTTCAAATTCCTTAAAATGTTACAAATTACTTCTGAATCATTATCTGAAACTTTCAAAGAACTTGGTTTTCCTCTTTCTTCGAAGGCATCTATGTGTGGGATGTGGAGGGTAACAGATATTACGACTTCCTGAGTGCGTACAGTGCTGTAAACCAGGGCCACTGTCACCCAAAGATCGTAGCTGCGCTCAACGCGCAGGCCTCCAAACTCAGCCTGACTTCCAGAGCATTCTACAACGATGTGCTGGGAGCCTATGAGGAGTTTGTCACCAACATGTTTGGCTATGACAAAGTCTTACCCATGAATACAGGTACTGTAGAGAAACATCCAACAACCATTATATAAAAACTTCCTCATGAGTCTATATGTTGACCTTTATTTCTTCTGTTACAAATTAGGTGTTGAAGGTGGTGAGACTGCCTGCAAGCTTGCCCGCAAGTGGGCTTACAATGTAAAAGGGGTTCCCAAAAACAAAGCCAAAATCATTTTTGCTGGTAAGTGAGCATCTTATATAAATAAAGACTCACACTTCTGGACTTTGCATAGTAAAATCAGCTAAGATTACCAAACTCAGCAAAAACAATATGCCGTCTCACTCTTGTTCATCAGAGGGAAATTTCTGGGGACGCACCATGGCAGCCATCTCCAGCTCCACGGACCCCAGCAGTTATGAAGGTTTCGGTCCATACATGCCAGGCTTTGAGCTTGTCCCGTACAACGACATCCCTGCACTGGAGGTACAACTTTTGACTCATCATGACATACAGTACACCCTGTTACTTGTTTCAGTCATTCAGAGACATTTTACTGGAATGAGTTTCACATGCAGTGCGTGTGGAAACATTTCCTTAGCCTCGATCCAGCCCAGATGTCAAAGGGCCAAAATTAGAGCTTGTTTTAGTTACTGCACACCAAACTTACAGTCCACACTCACATGCACTAAAGGCCCGAGTTTTTATATAATTTGCAAGCTAGATGCTTAACTTTGCTGTTTGGGTTGTGAAGAAACATTTATGTCAGAGACAGCAAAGGTTTCATCATACGTACATTCAGTGTTAATGTGCCGGTAGAAGGATCCAACAGGCGGGAACTCAAAGTCTGCTGCCAGTTTTCATAGTACTTGCTTGTACTTGTTTTTTTTTTTGTTGTTTTTTTTGGCAGGGCTAATCTGGATGAAAAACAAAATTTAGATGAGCTGTTAGGAAGTCTACTGATTTGGAATTTGGATTTTCATTAAAGACAGAGATTTGCACTTTAGCCTGCCTCGTAGTTGAAGATTTGAAAACATTATCATACATTATCACTTTGGAAATACACTGTTTATTCCGTAACTCATTGTCTGCGTAAACAGACTGAAGTTACATGTGTCTGCAGCCTTGGTAAATGTCAGGGTCTAATCATTGACTGAAGTAGCACGTACTTATTGATAGAGTTATCTTGGACACAGATAAAAATGTCTGACTAGTTTGTTTTTTTTTCTCTCTTTTCTACAGAAAGCCCTTCAGGACCCAAATGTTGCAGCTTTCATGGTTGAGCCCATCCAGGGGGAAGCTGGGGTGGTGGTGCCTGACCCAGGCTACCTGACCAAAGTCAGAGAACTTTGTACCAAACACAACGTGAGTCTGAAAAAATATACAAGTCCAAACGAAATGGCTCTTAGGGCTTCTAGTTTTACTGCAAAAAACATCACACAAACACACAGCAGCCAGCCCTTTTGATCACAGAATTAATTGAGGTCTTGGTCTTGACACTGCAGTCTGGGCTGACGTTTATTTTTTGCCCTTCCCACAAGTTTTCTGTCTGATACAAAAAGTAGAAAATCATTATAGATGACCCGTGTTTCACAAGGCGAGAAAGGGTTTAAGTCAATTAACTCAAGTGAAGAGTAGCAATGTTAAATTGTTCCATAGAAAACCAACAGATCCGTTGTGTTCAGCTAATGTTGATATATTCACACCAGTCCTCCATGCTAACACTTACCAACCCTCAAATGCAGCAAGAGATTCGATGTTGAATAATTTGTCCATCTCTATTGTGTGCGTATGTTCATTCATTTATGAGTGGCGTGTGTGATTTGTTGACCGCACTAGGAGTTTTTTGGGGCTACAAATGAAATCTTGCTTAGGGCCAGCCCTGGAGAGCAGTGCCCATCTTTTTTCCCCAAATATGATACAAAATTTAAAGCTAGGTGAGAAGATAAATGTAGTTTTTGACTAAATACTAGAATAAGGTAGAGAATTCAGTAAAATTTGCAACACAAAAACCGGGGCTGTCGTGAAACCAATATGTTTCAGGGGCTTTGAGATTACTACTGACGTCCCTGTGTTTCATCCAGGTGCTGTGGATTGCTGATGAGGTGCAGACAGGCTTGGCAAGGACCGGCCGGCGGCTGGCTGTGGACCACGAGGAAGTCCGTCCAGATGTGGTGATTCTGGGCAAAGCTCTTTCTGGAGGAGTTTACCCCGTAAGCATTTTTTGTTGATACTAAGTCACACTTATCTCGAGTCAAAGACTTTATGGATTTTTGTTTGTTTTGTTACACAGGAGTATAGATCACAGTAATAACGCAACCTAACCTTTGCCTAAAGTGATTTTGTGTTTGTCTGCCTCAGGTATCTGCAGTGCTGTGTGATGATGAGGTAATGCTGACCATCAAGCCTGGGGAACATGGGTCCACGTATGGCGGTAACCCCGTGGCCTGCCAGGTTGCTATCGCTGCACTTCAGGTCAGTGTTAAAGTGCACATACTTATCTTTACCCTTTAACAACTCATTACTGTCTCCTGTTTTTGCCTCTTTCTAATTAATAAAGTTAAAATATGTCTAAGCATTTTCAGTTACCTTATACTCTTACTGTTGTTCTTTGCAGGTGATGGAGGACGAGAAGCTGGCAGAGAACGCTCAAAGGATGGGAGAGCTGCTGCGGTCCGAGCTGAGAAAACTGCCCAAAGACATTGTGACAACAGTCAGAGGGAAAGGCCTCCTCAATGCAGTCGTCATCAAGGAGACCAAAGGTACGGTGCTGAGCCTGTTGGCGATTATTATCTGGTAGCTAATGAACATTAATGTAATGGACAGTAAAACTTTATTTGAGTGCTGCAGTCAGTTAATCAGACATTTAAACAACGTCCCTTTTCAGACTATGACGCATGGAAGGTGTGCTTACGCCTTCGTGACAACGGACTGCTGGCAAAGCCCACCCATGGTGACATCATCCGCCTGGCCCCTCCCCTCATCATCAAAGAGCACGAGCTGCACGAATGTGTCGATATCATCCAGAGAACCATCATGTCCTTCTAAACTTCCCCCATTCAACTATTCAGCAATACACAGCCAACCTGCAAACTGATAATCCACATCCACAGCTGAAGCTACTGTTTGGCCGGTCGAAAAAGTCACTCTTAACATTTAATAGCTGTTTTTCTGTTTATTTATTTTTCAAAGATCAGGGTTCTTTGAGGGTTAGTAGTGTAGAAATGCAGTGTGCAGAGACTGTGTGAGGCTACGCTGACACTTTTGTCCAGAAAAGCTGCTGTAAAGTAACAGGTTCCATTAGGATGCCCCAGGAAAGACTGCAAGACAAGTGGGAAACATCAGTGGTTTATTTTAAATGTTACATATGTTCTGAACAATCAATGTGCTGTTTCAATGAAACCTTTTTAAACCAGTGAAGCATTCTTCAGTCCGAAGTTACAAAGGCGTAAGTTTTACATTTGAATAGACTCCAGTTAGTCTACTATACTACTGCTGTCTGCTAATGTTAACCTTGTGAAGCAAGTCTTGTTACACAGGAGGCCAGTTAATTGGGGATTTTTAATCTCAGTCATTAGAAGGCTTGAAATGTATATAAGGGTTTTACATTTCAGGTCCTGAAAGACTGTAAACATTTCGTAATTGCACTAAAATGACAGTTTTAGTATTCATTTCCAGTTATGGTCACATATGTAGCAGTGTTGTTTTAATTTAACATAAGTTATGACGTGTTCCTGTGGAAGAATTACTTTCTGGCTCTTTATGCTGTATAATTTGGTGTATTTTATTTCTACAAGCAATGTGTTTAGGGCAGATTAATGAGTGTTAGGACTCATGCTGCTGGCAAAGCTTTGGTTTTAAGTATTTACAGTACAGTATCTGTACATTGTTTCATTGAACTTTCTGATGAATGTTTTATCTGTTATAAAACAGTGTAAGTATTGTCTTTTCAGAGGCAATATCGCCTTTAAGCTGTTACATAATCCATTGGCCATCAGTAAAATAGTGCAGTCATATCTCTTGTCTTGTTGTTTGTGTGGAACAATGAATGTTACCTTATCCCATGGGGCAAAGCATATTCTTATGATGCACTGTCAAATACTTCCTTTGTCTAACACTAGATGGTGCTGCACCCTAACTGAAATGACACTAGCATGAAGTAGCATGGACAAACAGCTATTGGGCAGGAGTCGAAGGCAAAGCGTAAAATAAGGAAGAAATGCAGGGATAAGATACTAAAGCTTCAGTGTGGATACAATTGTAGACTTTATGCAAATCCAGGTTTATAGTCCCAGAATAACACTGTCAAATCTACAAGGCATAACCTGGATGATCCATCTTAAAGCCTGTCTCACAACCGTTCAGAGGTATACATATTTGACACTTGCCATACCAACAAGACAGGCTGGCTGTTCTGGATCTTGTGGCAACAACCTCAGGCTAGTTGACTGAGACAGTCGAAGGCTTTCTGCCCCCTGAGTGCTGACCTTCAGGCAGCACACATCCTACCAGACAGTCTGCATCCACTTATTATTTCTCTACACTGCAACAACATAAACAGCAGCAGTGATGGAATTGATACAGCAATGCACGTCTGACACATGTAGTTAGTAATTATACACAGTAGTGTGTATAAGATTTGACATCTTGTAGGTTGAGTTAGAGATATAAAAGGGAAATAAGGACTTGCTGGCAAACCCTCATTGAATCATTGTGGCGTAACAAACTGTGAGATCGGTTCTCATTAGTCAGCGGTAATTAACACAACCAAGTTGTCTGCCATTTTCTCATTCGCTGCTTATTTAAAACCGGGAGAATGTTTTTTGTGACGGGCAGCCAGTATTTCATTCTCAAACAGATGTACAAGAAAACATATTGCATGCTGTTAAGGATCAATAAAATCCACTCTTAATTAGTTTAATGCTTTGCACTTTTAATGACTTGGTACTGCTCGCCAACTCCTCCTCTGCACAGAGTGGGATGTTTATTTCTCTGGGAAAGGCTTGACTGAGTTACACTTACTAGCCCTTTTCTGGAGCTTTCAACCACATCTAATGGTTTTCCAGTGGATGGAGTTCAGTTCACTTTTGAAGATAGTGAGATGCAATTGAAAGCTCTGAATTACAAGTAAATGACCTGAATTCAGATCCAAGTTTCAAGGTTTTTTGCACTGAAGTAGAAGTCATATAAGTAAATAAATAAATATACTTTCCACCACTGGTTACAAGCTCTAACCTTCTCTAACCTTGAGGCCACCGCCTAATGATCAGATTTTTGTTCAAGCTGTCAAAACAGGCCTAGTAGTTCAGGGCGAGAGTGCACACAAGCCTACGATCTAGGACAGGTTATTATTTCATATGAAGAGCAGCCGAGAGATGAGCGAGGCCCAGAGTGTGCTTGTGAAATATGACTGGAATCCAGCCTGGCAGGAGAAATGAGGGTTATCGCTGGGTGACACCGAGCAATGCACTTGTGTCCTGTGCGTGCTTTGATCCTACACTCTGCAGAGGCCAGCATCCCTCTCAGCAACGATAGCGAGGCGCACTGTATTCCACAAATGAGCTCCAGTTTTGGCAGGGGAGTGACAGGCCACAGGCTCTGTGAGGATCTGTAGGTGGTGGTGGTGGTGGGGGGTTGGGACACATAGGTCCAGGCTCCGGCAGGGTTTTTTGACAGCCTCAGCCGAACCTGGAGATACTCCTGTAAAGCTACTTGATTTTCTCCACCACACACACACACACACACACACTCAGCGCCAACAGTCAGCCTGGTCCATTCAAGCATGTGGTGTAGGGTTGGCTTCAAAGACTGGTGTGTGTTCCACTACAATTCCTCACACCAAAGAGGTCAAGAGGGGCTCATCCAGACTGGATGGCTGCTCTCGTTCCACTCTTTCAGCCCTTTGTTCCTCTTTGTCTTTCCTCTTCTTTCTGTCTCTCTCCGACTGACTTTCTCTTAATTTGTCATCTCTCCCTGTGTCCCTTCTCTCTTCCTGCCCCCTTTGTCTCGTTCTCAGCCAGCCCATTTGTATTCATTCCTTACATAATGGAGAAATCAGATTGTGGTACTTAGCTAGGATGTAATCAAAGTACTGTGTCTGAAATTTAATTCAGGTAAAGTTGCAGTTAAGAAGAGGATAAATTATAACGCTCTGTATCCATTAAATGTTTGGAGAATAAGGTGCCAGCTTGAGAATTATGACTGATGCAGTGCTGGAATAGGATAAGCTATTCATTTTTTTCCTGTACCACCACAGATAAATCAGAGAAAAAATGTTGGGCTCGCCTGCCAGTGCTCATATTAATGGGCCTTTTGCATTAAGTTTATGACATCTGAGTGCACTGATAAAATACACGTGCATCTTAAAGGGCAAATGACACATAATCCTTACAGAGTAATGTGCATTGACCATTTTCTCTTCCTCTATGTGCCTCTTTCAGTTCACACCAGAGGGAATATTTATATTGATCAAGAGCAGCAAGGTCCTCAGAAGGACATGTACCTCCCTGCAGATCTGAGGCAAACTTGGCTAGTCCGACTCCCAGACCAATCCTTTTAGTTGTCACACCCACACCTAATTTATTTCTGGGTTGTAGACATGTCTGCAGTCCTTATGAATCTTTAAAAAGGTAAACGCGACATGGCTATGGAAGTTTGAGTCTCACAACATACCAAATCTTTAGATATTTCCACATACACAGGAGAATTTTCTCATGAAAATTACACTGCATAATAAATCCAGCAAATTTACTCCTCTCTAGTAAGTAGGTATGTAAAATACTAATGCAACAAATGCACAAATACCAGCATCAATAGGCAAAAATTATGTTGACATATAGACGAACCACAGATTAGAGGAAATCTATAATTTGTACTGTACAAGAATGACTGAAATAAGAAAGTACATAAATATATGAATCAGAGAAGCAGGACACTTTTTTATTGTTGTTGTAATTCTATGACACAATAGATTTGCTTAATCCAAATGATTTACCAATTTTTATTTTTGTTTTTGCTTAAAAAATGTTATTGCAACGTGTCAAGCTACACTGAAAACAAGTGAAACACTTTCACCCAAATATATATTCAAGTCATTTTTTTAACTAATATACATGTTCCCACAGAAAATTCAAATGCACATTTCATTTACATACAGCAAACTGTGAGTGAGTGTCATCACGCCACAGTGATCATGCAGGAAGTCACACCTGCAGCTGACTTATTTCTGGGTTGTAGACACGTCTGCAGTCCTTAGGAACCTTTAGAAAGGTAAACACGACATGGCTCAAGAGGTTCGAGCCTCACAACATACCAAATCTTTAGTTATTTATCATGTCCATGTGGCACAGGAGAGTTTTCTAATTCAAATGACATTGTGTAATAAATCCAGCAAATGTACTCCTCTCTAGTGAGTATTTGTGCAAAATACTAATGCAACAAAATGCACAAATATCAGTATCGATAGATTTCCTTTATTGCAACACGTGAAGCTACTCTGAAAATAAGTGAAACACTTTCACCCAAATTTAAATTAAAGCCATTTGTTTAACTAATGTACATGTTCCCATACAAAATTCTAAAGCACATTTCATTTACATAGAGCAAACCGAGTACCATCACGCCACAGTGATCACGCAGGAAGCTGCATAAATCACAGTGAAGAGCATCTGATGAATTATGGTTCTGTGTGCATCTCTGGCCCCTGTGGTACTGAATGCTAAATGCCTGGCAGTAACTCTACTATATGCAAAAAGAGAATGACTCATCTACCTGTTGTTCACATCCTTGGGCATCCTCCTTTCACTTTCCATTAGAAAATAAACTCAATTACAAATTCATTTAATTTTATTATCCACAGTCGGGAACATTGCTGTCTGGGTTTTTTGATTGGAAAGACATAATTAGAGTCAATGGACTACCACTGGTTGAGCTTCGCTTCACTATAACGAATGAAGAGAGATTCACAGCAGAGGTATAAGAGACGACTAAAACCAAGATCGTGGGCGGTGAATCTGTTGATTTTCAAATTCATGTAAGCCAACTGTATCAACATATACAAAATGCCTAAAGAAAACGGAAGATGTGCATATAGCTGAGACGCCAAGATGCAATTAAATACTCTGACATGACATTCATGTTCTCACGTGGATGAAGCCCATTGGTTAGCCCCTGGCTTTTTATCTAGCGCCACCAGCAGGTCAAAGTTTTCATGTAGCTAGTCAAATATCTCAACATCTAGTATAATAACTGTGCTGATTTATTAACTTTTCATTCAGCAATGCCATGGAGTCAAAATTTTAATACGCTAATTAGCAAATATTAGCATGCTACTAGGCAGCTGTGGCTCGGAGGTAGAGCGGGTTGTCCACTAATCAGATGATTGGCAGTTCGATCCCCGGCTCCTCCAGTCTGTGTGTCCAAGTGTCCTTGGGCAAGATACTGAACCCCAAATTGCTCCTGGCTGCGCCATCGGTGTGTGAATGCGTATGAATGGTTAGCTCCCAAAACTGATGAGCAGTTGGGACCTTGCATGGCAGCTAATGCCATCAGTATATGGATGTGTGTGAATGGGTGAATGAGATATGTAGTGTGAAAGCACTTTGAGTGGTCAGAAGACTAGAAAGGCGCTATATAAGTACAGTCCATTTACTACGCTAAGCTGATGATGAACATGGCAATCATTATACCTGTTACACATGATGGCAATGTCATTGTGAGCATGTGCAGACTGACAGAGTTGCTAACAAGCTAACAGCCTTGTTAAATCCTATTATACTCTTTAAACCTAGAATTAGACCTGTTTTTCCACCTTTTTAACAATTCAAACTCTGATCAGTGTTTTGACATATAGATGACTGCAATTTTTGTGATGGATAAAGCAGAAAGATATTGCAAGTATAAATATTTAGGATGCTGCAGGTTCTGCTAAGAGTCTGTCATTCAACTAAATTGGAAATGTGGTATTGTGGGAGCAAAATGCTAGTTGAAGCCATGTGTCCTCTTTCTTCTTAACAGAGATATTTTACGCGTCTCTCAAACAGTGACAGCACTACTTTTGTGAAGAACAAAAACAACTGTTAAACATCATGTTTTGTTTTTCTTTTATTCAGATGTGGTTGCTGGGATGATTTAGTTTTCCCTGGGCTTTTGTCAGTCGGTGTGTCTGTCAGCTTGTGAGGGAGTTCTTCTGCCCCCAAGTGGCCAATAAAAGTTTCCAAAAAAAAAAAACAAGAAAAAGAAACCTTTAACAACTTCAGCAACTTTAAACATGATGTAATTATCTGAAACCTATTTTAGGTCAGCTATGATTCATCCTAATCTTTGTTTATATCAGTCCCAGATGGTTCAACTCGTCCCTCATGTGACTGGGGATAACATTTCGTTTGATTTCAGTGCTGCTACTATTCCAGTAGGAGTTACATATGGCAACCATGACACTGAGACCACAGTAAAATGAGGACACACCACCACTTGTGGCCATAAAAACGCCTATGGGTATTTGCAGGATTCATACGCCGCAGACAGCCCCAGTCACCATGGCTTTGCCTTTTTGCCGCCCTCTTGTCTCTTCAGGTCAACCAAAGTGCCAGTCCACTAACTCGGTCGAGACCATACACAAACTGATGCCCCGCGAGGGCATGGCTTTACGCTACAAACTGACCACAACAGCTGCAAACAAAGCCTCAGTGTTTACAGAGTTCATGGCTGAGGCTAGGGAAGAGGAGGAGGCAGCAGGAAGGAGGAGGAGGAGGAGGAAAAGGAGGAGGAGGAGGAGGAGGAGGAGGAGGAGGGTAAGAGGGGGGGAATGCTGGAGGGAAAAAAATGACCAGGCGAAATGGGACCATAATGGTGCCCACAGGAATTCAAGTCTCAGGCCTAAAAACATGAAGCGGTTATTCTGCATGTCCTAGGAGGGGATTCAGGCACAGTTTACGTAACAGAGGCGAAACTGTATGACACCAAAAAAAAAAAAGGAGGGGGCAGATGAGAGGCATAAATTGCCCCAGAACTCTGACTTCCAATGAGACTTCTGTAGTAAAGTTTGTCTACTGTTTTGTTACACATTTTGTTCTTCTGCAACCATTAGTGTTTTATGTCCAGAGTGCTTGAAGAAAATTTCCGCAACAGTACATATGGTGCTTGTTCCTCCAACAACAGGATGGCATGCGCTGGGCTGTGTGTAGCTTAGATCCGACATGGTGAATCAAAAGAAAAAAATGTGTTTGTGTGTAAGGAAGCAGAAGCAGGAGGATTCTTCCCAGGAAGACTGGCAACCTAAAGTATCACGCAGAGACTTGCTGTGACAAGGCGACTACAAGCCCGGGTTGGGCAAGCTGCCACAGAAGCTCTCAGTGTCATAAAGGATAAATCATGACACTAAGCATCATCGTGGCACTCTCCTCCGTCTGATGCAGCACTACTTGTCTGTGAACCGCGGAGCTCGGCAGACACTTTTGTGTCACTTTTTAACTTCGGCAGTTTCTGTCAACGTCTTTCACGATGGAAGTCATCAAAAGGTACTTCAAAGCCGGTGCGTTTAATGCAAGCACGACGCCACCCTCGGCCCAAGGGCGAAAGGGCTCTCCTCGCATCGTCAGGCTGAGGTAAAATGAATCAGCAACGTTGTTCCTGTTCATTGTCTGAGCTAATTAATTGCTAATGAGGGATGTCAAATTTCATTTCTGGAGTGCTTCTACTGCAAGTGAAGTGGAATTAATGACTGTGGACTGTCTGGTGTTTTGGTCAGGGACAGTAAATAAAGTGGGGCCGGTTGCACAATCATTTCCACAACCACAGGCAAAACCAAAGGTCTACTCCTGAGTCTAGTCAGAATTTGTTTGTTCAGACAAACTGTTTGTGTTTTGATGGTAAGTATGGTTTGGTAAGTTTTGAACCACTTTGTGACTTCCTTGCCTTCTTCTTCTACTGCACTGCACTCTATTGCAAAGTTTTTCCAATGTTTTCGAGGAGCCAAATATTAAAAACACCTTAAATCAACATCACTTTGACACACAAAAACACCAATCACGAATTATGGGTTTCACAAGTGTAGCACAGCCCATTTAGGATAGACTAAATGTTAGAAACGCCTTGCAGTGTTTCAGCACCACAAATTTCAAATAAGTTCAAATAAAGCTCTCACTGTTCAACAAAATAAGAGAGTGAATGTAGGATTTATTAGATTGCTTTAGTACGAGCAGTGTACCTAATGAACTGGCAACTGAGTGCATGTTTTCTATCATAATGCAATCACTATCTTACATGTATTCCTGCACCATTTTAATATGGTATTATAGATTACATTATTTATCCATCAAATTAGGTGTAATACTGTTGTAATGTTGGTACCAGTAGCATATATTTGTCAGAGTTTTCAAGCTGTGTAGGATGTAAAATGAGCAGTGACATCCTGCAGCGCACAGAAGCACAACCAGCAGAGAGTGATGCTTTAATTAAAAGCTACGTACCATTTTCTCAAAAACAATCCCTTTTGACACACAGAAGGTGGGAAGGAACGCGCACACACCCGAAAAATGATTACAAGAGCGGCTGTCATGGAAATGACAACGAGTCTCCTCCTCAGTTTGTCAAAACATGACAAAGTGTGTGACATTCCTTATACATAAGTGAATGTGAGGGACTCTATTTGAAGACTGAGGAAGTTGCCAGTTATTGTTAGACTGGAGCACATTCCCATCATGTTTTTATTCTCTGTTTCTCTCCTCCTATTCATATCAAATCCCTCACAGGGAGACACTGATGAATACAATCACACAGTCACTCGCAAAATTCTGTCATTACAGCTGCCTCTGACTTTTATTTTTTCATTTCTGGCTCATGCACCTCCAGAATTCAAAGACGTTCTGCTGAGCTTTGATCCCTAAGTGTCCTCCACAATCCCGCTGATGCTGCACATTCAGACCTCACGGTATGTTAGCAGCAACACCAGCCTCCTTCCACTGGGAAAATTTAAAGCAGCCCCCCCCCCCCTTCGCCTCATACTTTTCCATGCCACAGCTCCATGCCCAGGGGGGCTACCGACCGACACACCGGCTCTAGACCTGGGGATGCTACAGGACCACAACACAATATCCGCGTGTCTTTGCAGTAGCCTGGGGAGGGATTACCTGCTATGCAGTATGTTGACTCTTGTGGGTTCATAAAAATCCTCAAGTTTCATTAGATTACCCTCTGAGGTGAAAATTTGCAATGTTCCAGCAAGCATTTATTTAATCAAAAGACAACTGGGAGTAAAACTGGGCTACATTTGACTGAGAACACTGTCACGTGTGACCTAGATGTTTAACAAAACTTTTCAGCCGAAGATATCCTACTTTTAACTTCACCACCGCTGAGCTTTTTCTCTCAGATTGCCTTAATGCTTCTCCGCTGGAACTGGTTAGAAAATGTCTAGCTTGAAATCACTGACCTTTTTGTTAACTGCAATTTAATGGGGTGATTAGGTCTACTTCGCTCTATTTTCAAAGTATACATCCATCTTCCTAAAAGTGTTGACACTGCAATAACCCTGCCTTTCAGCAGGCTCCTCACAATGCCTGTTTGCTCACCAGTGAAGCCCCAAACAAGCGCACCCTTGACATTTTCGTACACCACCTCATGAAATCCATAAATTCTGTGTATTTATGATTGCGCTGCTTGGTGCTCATAATGAGAGTCGTGAAAGGTTTGCCTGGCAACACTTTGACCTGCTGCTGACCAAAGGAAAACACAGTAGGTTCTGGTTACTCAAGGGGTGATGTCATGCCAAGGTTTTCACTCAGATTGGTTCTTTCCATGTGCATTGGCCTTATGTAAGTCTCAATGAAAATGTCACTCCAAAAACATAAAACTTTGACAGTACAATGACAGATCTGTACCAGTTTGTTTTTAGTAGTATTGCTGAGGCAGACATAGCCAGCAGTGATGGTGGTAGGAGACTTCACTTAACACAAGAATGGCAGCATTGACTGTTCATTTCAAGCTCTGGGAATCAATGGTTTCTATATTAACAATTGATTGAATGTCTACACGGTGTGTCAAAGCAGCCCCACTAAGCAGAGCTTTTTAGTCTCTTTTAGCTTGGCGGATCTGCATGTGACTTTTACATCAGAAACCACAGTTCATATCTGCTAAGCCTAGTTCCCAATATTCTTTTACCCAAGACATCAATATTTCCCCTTATCTTGTCTTACAGTTGTCATAAATGGGGAAATTAGCTCTAGAGACCAAAACTGTTTTTTGTACCAGGCTGTAAGCATGTTTATTTATGCTGTGAATTTAGGCATTTCAATATGGGGGCTTATGGAGACTGACTCACTTCTGGTGCCAACATCAAGTGGCCGTTCGAGGAACTGCAGTTTTTGACACTTCCATGTTGGCTTCATTCAGCCATGGAGGTTGCCGCTTTGAGTGGATGCAAACCTTTCTAAGCCGTGCCCTTTTTGCTCTGCGCTCTAACAACAGCTAACCTCAATGTATGTTCTCCTTTTCTGTACTTAGATATGCTACCTGCTACCCTCGTCTATGTTGAAAATACAACCAAATTTTGATGATGGATAAAAGATAAAAGCTACATATAGTCACATCTTAAGTTAGCTGGTGAGTAACAGTTGATGTACTGAAGCTAGCTAATGATTAATGCAGATTAGCTAGTTAGTTAGCATATTTGTTAACATTAGCTAACTTAAGGGGCGGTGTTTAGCTCAGTTGGTAGAGCAGCCGCCCCATGCCTTTGTACAGCCGCCCCATGTACAAAGGCTCAGTCCTTAGGCATTTTGGCTCTTTCCCGCATGTCATCCCCCATCTCTCTCTCCCCACATTTCCTGTCACTCTTCAGCTGTCTCTATCAGAATAAAGCTTGAAAAGGTAAAAAAAAAATCTTTAAAAAAAAAAAAAAAATTAGCTAACTTAAGATGTGACTATGCTACTTTTATCGCATCTTTAAACAAACAGACAAAGTTCACCGAGGTTTGTTATTGGAGCACCGAGCAAAAACCAAAAGGGACGGAAGAGTCAACTGAGGCAACATTTGGTTAAAAAAAAGAAAAGAAAAGAAAAGTGTTTTCCTGAGGCTGTAAGTGACAAGAAATGAAAGGTAAAGGGGAGCTGTCTGGAGGGAAATAAGACTTTTTTAATAAATTTTGAGATCAGTCGCCGTCTGAGCTGTCACACCAACACATACTCACTCTACACACCTTAGCTACAGCTAATGTCTGCACACTCAATTCACTGGTTGCTGTCAAATTCTCCCAAATCAGTCAAGATAAAAATTTCACTCTGAAAGTACCTGAAGCCAACTTTCAGACCTCTGCAGAGTAATCAGCAATCAGACACCCAAAAGACAGACGCATACGCTGTTGCATATTGGACAGTCATTTCCCGGCATTGTGGCCAGTCACCTTTCTGACACAGTTCAGCGGTTTGTCTCAGCAGACAGGGAGGCTCTGTAATGTTTCATAATCAAGCTTTGCCATCCAAGCGTGGAGAGCAGCTGGACTGAGCTGATATTAGTATGCCCCTGGTGTGGCTTGGTGACAGAAGCTAGAGCTCTCTCTCTCTCTCTTTCTTTCCCCCTCTCCCTCTCATTGCATTGGTGTCAGATGGAGAATTTTATGAGACAGAGGGTGGAATAAAATGTGTGGGCCCTCTCCAGTGAACTTAGATTGGCTTTGTAGCTTTTACTGTTTTGAGATAACTGATGGTCAAAGCGCACATCAGTCTCAGCCGGGGAATACTGGCGCAGACAGCTTGTTTGCAGATGCAAATGTGATCTGATTTGTGTGAAGCCGAACACAAATTGGACCACAGGTTGACTATAAAAGATCGACGGAGATTTCTAATGAAAATGTGTGTTAGGATTCTAAATCTAGTCCCTGACAGCGATTCTGGAAAAGCAGGTGGGCTGCTGCGGTGGAGCCTTGCTGTAATCTGACAGGCTGTGATAAAATCAGGTTTGGCATTTGGATTGCTGTACCTGGAACAGGTTTCTCTTCCCTCCACTGTGACAGATGCTGCAATTAGTGATAGTGATGACTGCCAACTGCTGACATGGCTTTGTATCTCCTACCCATCTCTACTCTGTTTGTACACTCTTTTTTTTTTTAGGGAGGCAAACATTAGCTTATCTCGACAACCAGTTTCCAACAGAGAACAGCCAATCACAGTAGCAGCTCAGGTTCAGACAGGAATTCTCACACAGTGGGCATTGGCTTGACACTTGATTTTTTAGAGCTGGACTCTTTATCCGAGTCTTTAGACTGTACAACAGCCATAGAAAATGGTAGGTATCCGCTAAAATCTTATAACAGGACTCCATGAAGCAACCAGAAATGTAATAATGGCCAATAACGTAATAATTCTGTCCATTTTAAATGTAATGAAGCCAGTAACATAATAACTTGCGAATAATGTAATAAAGTATTTGAGCCAATAACGTAATAACATTTTGGCTTATTGGCTTGTTATTGCATTATTGGCGTAGCATTAAAAAAATCCTTTGTAATGTAATAACTGCAGTCGATAATGTAATAATACATACATTTATTTGCAGTTTTTGAACAGTTTGCTCAAAAATAGGTATAGTGGATGGCATAGTCGTCATATTCAATCATCAAGGATACATACTAGGCAGCACTCGCTCTCGGAAACTTTATTACATTATTGGTCGCTACACTCCACAAAGAAAATTCCAGGCAACAGTTTAACCAGTCCATTGGAAGTCAATTAGCTTTGTGCTAGGTGGACATGATAAAACACTCCAGGAAGATCACAACAGACTTACAGTGTGGCGTTATTGGCCTCCTTCTCATGTCTTCTCATGTCATTTTCATGTCTTGTCATGAATTATTTCTTACAAAACCTTCTTCTATATTACAGAGTTGTAATTTTATCTGTCCACTAACGCTTTGTTTGTAGGATTCAGTAGTAGATAATAATAGGGTAAAAGTGGTAGAAATGCGGTAAGATAATTATAGTAATCCTTGTTTTTAGATTTGTGTTCTGAATCTCATATCACAGACTATAACTTTTACTTGAATCCTTTTTTTAAGTTTTTTGTTTTGTTGAATAAAAAAAGCACACAATAAGAGTTACGCACCTTTGTCAGTCTAACTGTAATTTTCAGAAAAAGACAAAAAAGAGAGTAAAACCAAAGGCATACCATTGACCATAACACCTATAATGATCTTGTTGTTGTACCAAATGGATTGAGATTTAATTTGCATATAAATCTGCTGCGAGAAAATATCCAGCCAAGTTCACGATATCAAAACTTCAAGAGCAACGCCTTTTTTTAAAAAGTTTTTTATTTACTTAACAGCTCATATACAGCATCTATCATGGGGGAAAGAAGTTATACATTACAATATTTACAATACTTTAATGCATCACATGTCTGTTTCTTTCCAACGCCATGCTGGAACAATACTAATTGAGATTTAGAGACTAATTCCCACAAAATCTGTTGTGTTAAGGCCTTTTTTTCCCCATAGCAACTGTGAACGTCTGTCCTCATAAACCACGCTGAATCACCCACACAACAAAATGTTAATTACATCTTGATTCATTCAAATTATATTTAGAAAACAGCAGTTTTAGAAACCAAAATACAACCCAACCATTTCATAATATCGTGTAACAATGTAACTATCATGGTAAATGTACAGGAAAACTCTACAGAACAAGCTTACTATTGTGTCTCACAAAGCTCAGTTTCAAGTAAGTATCCTGAATCTGAACACATTCCAAGAGCTGGGGAAAAAAAAACCACAGGACCAAATGGCCCTACAGTGGAAAACCTTTTTTTTTTCTCTGCTTCTCTTCTTGTCCATCCATTAATAGTGAATTCATTGGTTGCCAAGTCTGGGCTTGAACCCCAGATAGATAACAGGTAATGTTATCCACCTTGACATTTCCCCAGTAAAATGTAATCTCTGGAATTTAAGCTACACTTCTTCAGACACTGACTCGCCACCAATCCTGTTTTTCCTCCTCTTTCTTATATCGATTTAATACAGAGACAAGTGCGGTAAAGGCAGGGATAGAGGAGGGAGACACACCATTATAGAAACATGGTTTTCTAAAGCATGTTTTCACCGCATTAGGCTGGAATTTCTGGTGACAGAATGTGAATAGGCTGCATTTACAGTGGCTTTCCACCTCATCTCTACATGATATTTTTTGGTGTTGTTGTGTCTGAGAGAGAGAGGCTGAGCGAAAGCGAAAGGACGGGGCTCAGTAGCTGGGTGAACATAATTGCCTGCCACGATGAGCTGTAGAAATGGACGAACAAGGACTAGTGTTGCTGTCATTCACTTTTTTTTTCAAGAAAGCACACACTGAGGAAGGGCAAAAAAACATCTTTCCCATCTGCCCTTGTAGATACTGTAGAGCTGTATCTTTCACAGAAAATGTTAGCGTTTATCGTTGTTTTTGCAAGATGTGACGACTTGAATAAATCCTGTTGGACTGATGGTTATCTCTTCTCTTTTTTAACCCCAAAACACACGGGAATAGACGAAATACAATTTCCAAGAGTACAAAGAACTTGTCAAAGTCCTTGGAGGGAGAGAGAAAAGAAAGCTGCCGTGCTTGTATGGGCAGCATTAGTGCAACATCCATCCCTGGTGAGGGGGGTGGACCGTGGAGGACCCCAGCTCTTTGTTAGGAATGGAATGATGGACAATGCCACTACTGTGTGCTGAGGGCAGGAGCCATGCCACTACTGCTTCCATAAGACTGCCAGAGCTTGTTACAATTATGCCTTTCTTTTGTTATAGTCTTTTTCTATAATCTTCCCCTGCCTCTCCTATCTTTCTCTTTCGCTCATTCAGACTCTTTGACCTTTTTAAATTTCACCTTTCACACCGATGATTTCTCGCAGACTGCTGCAAAATGAAGTCCTGCAGTAACCCACTGGAGACATCTGCAAACATCCAATCATCCCACAGAAACTGCCAATGTTGTTTTGTTGTTTTGACTTGACACATGTCTGTCTAAAATGACTCAATTTAGATTTAGATTTGTGAATCTCTTTGTGACCTGACACCGGACCTGTCTACAGTAATGAGATTTGGCCTGGGCATGTCTCAAAACTTGAACTTGACTTTTAAATTTTTCTGAAATGATTTCTGATTTGACTTGATATGAGTTGAGACTTGAATGCAGTGAGACTGGACTTGACTTGATTAGACCAAGCGGCAACCTCTGGTGGCCAATGCGGAAGTGCTAAAAACTGTAATTCCTCGAGCGGCCGTATTAAAATGCCAGGTCCACCGATGATCCACGTCTTTGCCGATATTTAAGATTAGCCGGGAGGACGATAAAACAGTACAGCCAACATGGCGACTTTAACACTTGGTGATTAAACATTAAAATTAGTGCTGTCTACAATGACGAGATTTCTCAAGACCTGACTTGGACTTGTCCCAAAAGACTTAATACTTGATTTACTTGTCTTTTTATAACTGGAGATCATCGATCACATGAGACTAGTCTTGAGTTTTTCTTTTTTTTTTTTGCACCTGTTTAAAATTGTAAGACCATGCCTGTCTAGTCATGTCTCAGGACTTGACTTGGACATGACTTAAACACGCAACTTAAACTATTCTCAAATTACTTGAGATGTGACTTGGACTTCCTCGATCAAACCTTAAAAGCAGCCCTGGGCCACAGAGTACTCAAATTGTGTACATGCTGATAGTAATCAGCCTGTGGATGCCTTTACTTCACCAACAGCCACAATTCTCCGAGGAGACCTGCTAACAGGAGAAAAATCTGAAATGGCATGTACAGTGTATAAAGCGAGGTAGTGGTGTTTGTGCTTTTAGATGCACTTGATGTGCTAATGAAAAAAGGATACATAAAATACTTCACATAAATGTAGAAGCAGCCAGCTGTGGAATATGGCAGCCATTAAAGTGGAGAGGGTATTTTTTTATTGAACAAAGCCAGTACGACTGCTGAGGAGAGCGCGTGCCGGCTTCGTTTTACTTCAGGAAACCTTTAGGAACGACCCTCGAGTCTCATATTCCGCACACTATAAAATGTGAATAGCTCTTACAAAAAGGAACATTGGGAAGAAGGATGAGAATGAAAGCGAGAAAGGCGCATCCGTGTGTGAGTGTGTGTTTGTATAATAGTATGTAAGAGAGACTATGATGAAAGCAGTGAGATCACTGTATCTCTCTCTCTTGCAATTTAAAAAAATAGGGTACATTTAATTGGGTTAGTGAAATGAAATGCCATTGCAATACGCAGCTTATTGATTTTACGCTGCTGTATTGAGTCTGAGTGGCTTGTTTGTTTGAAATAAAAATAATACTGGGAAAACATAGACAAAACTGCCAGATCCCTCAAAGATAAAGCAGATCGGGGCAGGGAATGGAGTTGTCTTTGTGAATCTGCTTTGTCATCGCTAAGCATCTTTTGAATAGAGCTGCGGGCAAATAGTTTGTTTTTGATGAGAATGACTAAATAGAAAAACAAGAGTATAAATGAGGGGGTAAGGACAAAGACAGAGGGTTTATTGTGAGTGTCAACTGCAGCTAAATTCATTTACGATACAGCTGTGTCACATTTGAGACATTTGCTCAAAGAGAGTTTGTGCAACTTTTTCTTTTTTTTTCTCTGCCATGCTAAAGGAATCCGTGTTGCCTTCCAGACGCCTCAGGACATGAATATTGCATTTAGTTCAACCCCAAACACTGACATTATTTATGAAGGCAATCATCATCAGCTGTGAAGTGAGCCCTGTCTGCCTGCACCGAGCAGCTGACCTCCAACAGCCTTCTTTGTGTTTATAACTGAAGCTCTTTGTGGGTTAATACAGCAGGGATTCAATCGACACATTAGTATGTATTTTTATATTTGTAACAAAGCGTCAATTTATGTAATTGCACCTCCCGTGGTGTTTAATGATGTGCAAGATGTACAATATCCTATCTTCCCCGGCTGTGTTATTATGTCCTGTTTCTGCGTGGTTTCTCCCCCTCAGCAGCTGATGAAGATCTCACCTCTTCCCCAGACTGTCTCTGTGTCTTCATTGTGTGGTTGATGAGGCTGTCAAAGAGACGGTGTCTGGCCAAGTGATGAGATGAGACAAGGGCGATGACTCGCCTCAGTCAGTCTCACCTGCAGCGGCTGACAAAGTCAGGATGTGTGTGTGTGTGTGTGTAAAAATCTTCATGATGGAAACCTTAGGTACTCGCCTTTATCTAAACCCTCAAAATTACTGTGGAGAACAATTGGGCTTTAGTCATCGTCATATAATTAGCTGCCCATGGTACTTAAATTGCAGTCGGTTGGACATCCAAACAATTTCTGTTGCATTGGTTCTGAACTCACAATGGATTTTAAATGATTCATTTAACAATGAAAATGAGGTTAAAATTTTGACTTTCAGCAGTACATTGAAGGTTCATCAGTCTTATAACTATCGCCCTGTTGTTGTCCTGATGAACTGTGCAAAGATTGGTGGGGAATTATTAACTATGAATTAAAAGGGGGGCATTTCGAGCTAAAATACTATTTGATATTTAGTGATGAAGATTCAACTATTTATTGAACATCAACAAAATGCTATACCGCCTTTGTGCAGAAAAGAGCCAAACAAATGTTCCACAAATGTTTGCCTGGAAGAAACATCGAATACCAGTAAAGAAAAAAATATATTTTGAAGAAAATGGCTGTATAATCTAATCTATTCTTTACTTTACTTATCCCTAATACATATACTGTATGGGGGAAATGCAGATGGAGAGCTGGCAGTGTTATCACCTTCTTGGCCTTAATGACAAAGGTGAATAGACTAAAGAAGATGTTGACTGAGTAAGCTAAGCAGAGAAAAGGAGAGAGAGACCGACCAAGAAGCTGGCAGACAAGAGTCAATTTTGGACTGCATTTTAGTCTTGGCGAGAGCTTCGTGAAATAAAAGGTTGAAAGACAGATGCAAAAAAATAAGTCAGCTGATTATAAGATATTTAAAACTCTTAATATACAATCAATCAAATTCCAAAATCAATATCAGCCTCAAAAATCAAGCTCTAGTAATAATAAAAGGAAATTTATCCATCCAATCATTCTTCCAATTTCTATAACCGCTTATTCTTATCAGGGTTGCGAGGGGCTGAAGCCAATTTCAGCTGGCATCCCTGGACAAATCGCCAGTTCATCACAGGGCTAAAAGGACATTTAATAAGAAGTAATTAGAACATGCAGCTGATTCTTCTATCAGATCTTGATTGGGTGTTACATAGTTCAGATTATTGTCTGAGTCAAATCTATTACATCAAAACAGCGGAAAATCTGTCACAGTCAAATTATGATGGACTACATGGTATGTCTAAAGTAGGTCAGGAGAAATGAAAAGAGGAGCTGGGGAGGATGGTTGGTGTAAAGAGATGAATAGAAGAGAGTTCAGCTCAGTATGAGTCATCATGGGTGGCGAGGTGGTAGGCAAACAGCCTTCCTGTGTCAATAATGAAGGAGGGACTCTGTGAAGACGGAAACCGTCACGAGGCAATCTGCGAATTGTCAAGTCACAGCAGCTCACAAATGAAAGGGAAAATTTTAATACGCTCACCTTTAGAGAGGCAGGAGTGACACTGAGAGGTAAAGACGAACTTCGTTTAATTTCCACAGCTTGAAAGCAACACACACACAAACACAAATACACACACACACACACACACACACACACACACACACACACACACACACACACACACACAACACAAAAGCATCTGGCTCCAACCTCCTTATTGACTTTCGGTCGCTACGGTGTCACACTAGCTTTCATTGTAACTAGCCCACCAGGGTTGAACGCCTTTCCTAATGAGCATCTGCACCGCTGTCAGCACCGCAGAACACATTTGATGGCAAACATTGTAATGCATGATTCTGTTCAAGTGAGAAACAACAAACAACGTAGGGGGGGAAAGAAAGTCCAGTGCACGTAATCAGGCCCTGCATATCCAGGACATGAATAAAACATAAGCAGAGCAGGAAGATTTTGCATTGTGAAGTCTCTCTGTGGACTTTTTACCGTACACAGAAAAACTCAGGCAGGCGGTAGGTGATAATACACAACGGGACACTTTATGAGCAGTTCATTTTTGCTCTGCAGGTATTCTGCTATTCATGCAGACTCAGGGCTACAGTTACACGTTAGTTTGGAGACTTGGCTCTAAATATGGAATACTGACAGATCGTGTGACTGCACTGTCTAAGCTTAGCCTCCTGTGGACGCTGAATTAAATATTCTTTAAAAAAAAATCCTGAAAACGTGTTTCCTCAGCTTCTTACTATGAGTGATGGGATCCTGCATCAAACCACTATTTTTTTTTTCAAAGTTAGAGCAGTTTGGATTGTGTCACATAAGCGAGACATTTTCTTGTCCTAAACCTCCAAAAAATTATATTTCAGGGTTGTTTTTTCTACACTTTAACTTGATTGCTGCTTATTTATTTAATGTTATAGAGCAATACTTTTGATGTTACAATCAAATCCCTTGTCAGTTGCTTTAAGACTGACCTTTATTCAACTGACAAGGGATTTGAGATTTGACTTTTTTGTGATAGTCTTGGCCACAATGGCAGTACAATTACAAACCAATGCACACCAGGAAGTAGAGAAAAGAAAGGAGAAAAAATTCAAATAAATTCAATATTAAAAACACAGAATATCCACAAAGAACACCGGACCTTTTATTTGCCAATACCATTCCTCAAACATTACTTTATCCAACTCTTTCTCTCTGCATTTTACCTTGTGCATTATGGCTGGATGGTGCCCAGACTATATGGGATTTAAGTCACAATGCTCATCCAAAATAAGTAAAATCGGATTTTTGTGTTTAACCAGATGTCCGATTTCATGTCATGGCATAATAAACATCAACAGACAGAAGGAACCATGATGATAAGATGAAATATGAAAGTGTAAAAGTACCCCATGGATATTCTTTTGACCGTCTAGCTCCCTGAAGGTTCCACGATTCTATCTGCAATTTTCCTCCAGCCCCGTGAAATCTATGAGACGTTTGCTTTTCCACTCAGCTCGCCTGCACCTTGGTGACAGGCCTACCCAGAGTTTACATCCATGAGGGGCCCCGGGGTTTTCATATTACAACATCAGAAATTCCTGCGGCCTTGTTGCACAGTGCTCTAACTGTTCACGGCTTCTGCCAAGTCCATAGTAACAGACAAGCCTATATTTAGCCGTGTTTACGGGCTGTTGGAAAACGCTTAAAATAGTTTACAGGGAGACACTTCTATACTGCTGTCCCACAGGGGTCCATCAGGCTCGGGAATATCAAAACTGCATAAACACAGCTCTAATTGTACTATGATTGAATCTTGGCACTCGAACATGGACATGATTGTTTACCTGTATGTCTGTGGCAGCTGTGAAGAAGTCCATAAACTAAACTGAAAAGTTTCTAAAACCTCATTGAATCAAGTACTCCCTGAAGGTTGTCAAATAGGATTTTTCCTGCTTTGCTAGAGGATACAGGAGCATTTTAGCCCACGGCTATGGGCTCAACTCCAGCTAAAACGTGTGGAGTTTTAATGCAGCCTTTGCCCCGGTCCTCTTATCTAACCAGTTCAGCTCTCCAACCTCGTCTAGAGGGAAGCCTGTAGTTTTTTTTTTTTTTAATTTTTTTTTTTAAATCTGGTACCAGGCTAGCTCAAAACCTACAGGAAACAATGACTGACAGTCCTCAACATCAAAGGTTTAACCTCGAGTCAGCTTGATGCAAGAGATTCAGAGACACAAGCAGTGGAACATCAAAACTCCAGTCTCTAGCCTGCACACACACACACACACACACAGCTCAGATGGCTGTCAACCATCTTTGTACATTTTAGATGAGACTTTGAACAGTACGTGCAATCAAAGGCTTAAAAGGAATTATAATATCCTGAAAGCCGAATGGACTGCACCTTCAACGATATACATTACTGTTGAATGTTTAACCGTCACATTTATGATTGCTTTGAGAAGTAACCCTTTGGAGATTCTTTTAAAATTTCGCACACCCACCATTGTCTCCATCGCGATCCTGGGCAATCTTAAGTATATGTTTATAGCCTGTTGTGAAGTGATCCATCTAATGAAACATTACGTGAAGTGTTGTGCAAACAAAGGCTGAAAGATGTTGGAACTCGCGAGCGAGCGATAAAACCCCCAAATCAGACCGCAAAGGCATTTACAGTTTAAGTGTGGAAGGAATCAAAAGATTGCTTGAAGCTGAGATAATGATGTGCCATCAGCAGATAAACTGGTGGTATGAGCCAATAACAGAAATTCCCACTATTGTAAACGTAGGAGCAAATCAACACTATATTTAGACTGAATTCCATAGAGCTTGTTTGGATTATGCCATCTCTTTGTTGATATTATAGATACATATCACAGCCAGATTTTCCACAAGTGGAGAGAAGTATGTAATCAATCCCTCTATGTGCCGTCAATTTTCTTGACAATCTGTTCCAGTCTACCGATTCACGCCTAAATAGAAAGTCTCTCCCAGTCTAAGCATCGCGTCCACAACTGCAGAATAGACCCAGGACTGCAAAACACCTGCTTCATATACTCAGCAATAACCTTTAACCAGCTACAAGATCCACAACTAGTAAACATCGAAATTCAGCCAGAAAATTGTTTTTCCACCTGCAGGAGCCATAAGGAGGTGGAAATTCAGGCGTGCACAGATATTGGGAGCAGAAAGGTGGAATCGTTTCTAGGGAGCATGGTGGGCTCAGAGTGGCATGGTGGTCCGGTCATTGTGACCCTTGTATTTGATGGTGTGATGGTGTGAGCAGACTTTTCAGACAGTGCCTAATATCTAGGCAGCTGGAACAAGCTCCCAGAGCGTTCTTGGCTTTTTCACTGTGCTGTTGACAGTGAAAGCAAGCACCCAGATTGCCTCCCTCACTCCCCTCCCTCTCTCCTTATACCTATTTGGACCTGAATAGCTGATCCCGTGAAGCACCGAGATGCTGATTATGCTGAGCAACGCGTGCTGGGAGAGCACCAATTACCCTGATGTGCCTTTTCATGTTTGCACATTGTTGAGCAGCATGTCGGCTGGTGTCCCAGGTGTACACAACGGCTCACATGTCTGCAGAGGCAGCGCCAGTGACAGCAGAGGTGACTTTCTCTGAAGGATGACAAGGAAAGATGGAGGGCACAGTCATGGCTGTCAGAGGAAACATCATGAAATTGAATACATACATATAGAATAACCCAGAGAAATAGGTTTTACTCAACTGTTGTCACCTCTTCATTGAGTCAGGGTAACAATAAAAGGGGGAAAGCAGCGTTAAAACACTTTTCCAAATATTCCACAATCTATTTTTTGACAATTTGAAAATTTTCCATAGCTGGAGATGACATCTTGGAGATGACAAGTTGCATGTTTTGACTGAATAATCCAAAATTAACTTACAGTGCTACAAAAACAGAGAAAAACAACAAATGCTCACATATAAGAGGCTAAAACCAACAAAGTTTTGCAGAAATAATGTTAAAGGTGTTTTTAATATATTTGAAGTAGAATGTTCAGAAAGGTCCAGTGTGTAAGATTTAGGGGGTTCAATTTACAGAATATGACAGAAATGGAATATAATGTTTCCATTTGTGTATCATGATATAATTAGAAATTTTAAGTCTAAAATGCAGTCTGATGAGATCATGAAGGATATTTTCTGAGACGTCATTGGCTCCCTCCAAAACAAAAGAAGCCTTTATAAAACTGTGTTCAAATGTTCTCAGACTAAACTGGACTTTATGTAGGAAACTCCAAAAGTGTCCCTTTTATCGATTATCTAAATTGTCCATTAACATTTTCTCGATCTTCCATTTTATTCTGGGGTTAAAATCCTGCCTTAAGTACTAATGTCATCTGCACACATTAGCATTAACCCCACGTCACAATTTCTAACTCTGCATTCACAACGAGCTAGCTATTTGACTGCGATAAATAGATGACCTCACGTCAACCCTGTACCAGCACTCCGACCTTTGAGATCCTCTGTGCTGTTAATAGCCTCACTGGCACAGAGCTGACACAGCTTCTCACATTCCCTATTACAGAAAGAGGAAACATGCAAAATGAGGCAAACTGCACTGTCAAATCTCAAACTGCATTTGAATTCAGAAACGGTAAGCTGTAATTTTTTGCAGCTGTATGCTAAGCTGCAGGATAACTGCATTCCATTTTGTGCATTAAATGGTTTAGTATCAATTTCAGAAAAACAGCAAACTCTAATGCTTTTATGCAGCTTTGAATACATGAAATTACAAGTTGATGTGTACATTAGGATGAATGAAAGAGTCTGTCACACGTTTATCCCTGTTAAAGTCCTCTAATTCCATAATCTTAGTCTGACTCACAGTACGCATTTGTGCAATTACTGGTGTCATCATATTCCCATTTGTTAGAATCAACAAAGAGAGCACAAATACTGTAAGTCTAAAGGATTTTCTAAACCAGTGACGTTGTCCTGTTCATATCTGATAACATCTCTGTGGGCAATTCAACTCAAAAATTGATTTGTTATTGTCTCCACAGGTCACAATTTCAATCAGGTATTTCAGGTGTTCAGTAGGTGAAGCAGGCCCACAGTGCCAGTTTTACTTTGGGTTATAAAGCCAATGATTTGCTTCTAGGCTTGTTCCAAAAAATATCAATTTAATTTCTGAGGTTGCTGCAGGAGGTAGCAGCCGTAAATCTCTGTGGTGCTTCCCAGAGGGATCCAGCCCATAATGCCTCTATCTAACCTCCCGGGCTGAAAAACAATCATGTGTGAGCTGGAGGTCTCTCCGAGCGTCTGCCTCCAATAATAGCACCTGCCTCTGTCTGCTAGAGGCGTGTGAGGGGTGGCCATGTTGGAGGGCTTTACAGGAGCGCTTTTTGTCATCGCCAGTCAAGGCCCTGAGAAGGCTGAAGTGCTTGAACATGGCCCTAAGCTCAGGCAGTGTTATACCAGGCTGAAGTTATGAAAAAGAAGTATGGATCACAGTCAGTCCTGTTGACAATGATATAAGATACAACTTTATTGTGAGCTCGCACTGACGTTACATTTGCTTCCATTGGGGATCAGTCTGTTGGCAAGTCTGAGAATGCTGCTTGTTGTGAGTTGCTTGAATTGAGTGTGCCACAGGTTGGACAATGATCTACAAACAGATTTGGATTTCAATGATCTAGTTTAGTTTTAAGTTTCACATATGGGCTGCTGAGCCAGGCTGTACTGCAGTAAATTATGACACTCAGTTTCACCAGTAAGCGTAGATGTGAAGATATAAGCAACAACAAAGACAAAACTGTGACGTGTCCATTAAGATGTATGTGAAAGGGTTGCTTGTGCTACTAAGCCATAAAAAATTATCACCTGATTTTGCAGCTCTCTTGGGCGTTTTGCAATCTTTCAGCTCATTGTTCTGGCCCACAACTTTATTGTTTTTCGTTCTCTCTCACTGTTCCCACTACTAGCTTATCCCAACAACTCAGTGGTGAACAAAGTTGCATGTTTAGCTACTAAAGAGCCACATATTTCCTTCAGGAGTTGGTGGAGATCAAAACAAAGCTAAAAGAAGAGTGAATATTGGACTTACATTCATCAAGGTGGCCAAAACATGCTTCCCTTTGGCAACAACATTCATTGCTATTGGTCTCCACTTCCACTGCTACGCCGACGACATCCAACTCTACATCTCAACCAAATCCATCACCACTGCTACTCTCTCCAAATGCTTCACTGACACCAAATCCTGGACGTATACTAACTTCTTCAAATTGAACTATAACAACTCATACGTAATCATCAACAGCCCCAAATCCTTCACCAAAACCACTCAGTTTCCGCCTCACTATTGACAAATCTACCCCATTTCCCTCCCCACTCAGTCGCAAACTTGGCGTTATCTTTGACACAAACTTTTCCTTTGAACAACACATAAATCAAATCACCACAACTTTTTTCACTGCAAAACCTTCATCACCTCCAGAATAGACTATGGCAACAGCATCCTCTACGGCACACCATCCAAAACCTTAAATAAACTCCAATACAAACAGAACTTGCTTGCTCACCCACACCTGCACCCGTGACCACATCACCCCCATCCTCCCGAAACTCCACTGGCTTTCAGTCCCACAGTGGATCCAGTTCAAAAAACTCCTCCTCAGATACAAAGCCTTCCACAACTAGGTCCCCTCCTACCTCACAGACCTGCTTCACCGCCACACTCCGTCCTGCAGCCTCCAAACCTCCTGACTCCACCACACAGGACCGAACCTGGGGCGACAGAGCCTTCTCCATAGCTGCCCCCCTCCCTCTGGAACTCTCTACTCACCTTAAAAATCCTCTTTTTAAAAGGTTAAAACATGACTCCAAATGAATGCTGATGTTGCTCTGTGTAAATGCATGATGTGTAAACGTTTACAGCCTGTTAAACTGCCACCAAGTAGCCTAAAAGAAATGAACACTTCTTTAATACTAAACTTTGCTCATATGTTTGTATTTTCTGATCCTCGTGTAAACAGTGGTTCCTTCAGCTGATACAGTGATAAAGAGCGGGGTGACATGCAACAAAGGCCCCTGTCTGGACTTGAACTGTGGAGGATGCAGTCTTTGAACATCCCCCAACATCCCCACTCTTTTCATTCTTAAAGCTCTCTTTTGGAGTGGAGAGCTGTAACAGTGAGTGGCAGCGTGACATTAAAGTTTTGTCTACAGAAAAAGAAGCGGCGGCAGGGACCGCAACGCCAACATACACTTGAAAAATGTTTCCGAAAGTCTGTATGGCATTTTCTCTTTTTCAATATGCCAACATTTCCACTTCAACCAAGTGAAACATTTTTTTCTTTTTTTAAATTTCCACTTTTTATGCTTAAATTGAATATGTGCATTGAAACAGGTAAATGGAAATATACCTTCAATCTCCTGCACCAGCCCTTTGGAACAGAAAAGCATGCTGCCTAGGTCTCCGTTTACAGACTGAATACAAATGAAAACTTTTCAGTTTGATTTAGGCATGAAGGCAGTAAGGATGTAATGAAACATTTCTCAGCAGGTTACCATTTGTGATTCAATGCCAAATCCACTCAAATGAAAAGCTGGGAAGCGTTGAGAAGCATCCTCTAGTGTTCATTAAAGGTGAGCAGCAACGTCTCAAGAATATGAAATAAGGACCTGGACTATTGACTGAGCCTCTCGACTGCTTGAAGAGAAATAAAGAGTTAATTTAGGCTGCATCATTAATCAAAGACATTGGTTTGATTAAAGACTTCAGGTTAGGTGTGAGAGGCTGATAGATGATAGTTTTTTTAAGGGCCAGAAATCATCAATCCCATGTGTGATATTTAGCTATAAATGGAATAAGCAAGCACAAGGGATTATCCACAATTAAGCATCCTCATGAATATTCATTAGCGGAGGTTGCAAGTGTAACAGAATCTGGTTCTTTATCAGCTCAATGCAGATACTTACCTGGGGCTTTTTAGGGGCTCAGAAGCCTCTTTTGATCCTCTTTTGGTATTGCCTTTAAGTATTTACTTGTTTCAAAGCATGTAGTGGCATATCTGCCACCATCTAATCTTGCTCTAACTTCCTGTGTGTGAGTGTTTGAGAAAACTGTAATGAAGTATGTGCACTCCCCACTACAGAGACATGAAATGTGACCATATTTCAAACACTCTGCAGACGTTTTCCCACAACGCAAACTTGATCCATAAACAAGCAAGTCTGTCGATCCAAAAATTTGCCTCGCCCCCAAACAGCTTCCTTTGTCACATCCAACATTTTGCAGTTTGCCATTACATCTGCACAACACAACACTGACCTTTTCTCGGGTAAATGAGCAGGAAACTCTGCGTAGATGTTGAGACATTCTGTGCCGACTGCTCAAAAACTTGGCGACCTAAGAGGGCATCAGCGCTGACCAGAAAGCAGTTTCCAGTGAAATGTGGCCTTCATACTTTCCAAATTAAAGAAACATGAGCGTAGAGAATGTTCAAATCCACATCTTCTTATAGTTGAAATCGTACTGACAGGCAAGAGAGTCACTCACAGGTTTGTTTGTGGTCCCATACGGTCTGGATGATATTTCCATTAACACACCATAACAGGCTACTGCACCACAGTTGAAAATGCTGATCGATCTAACACTCTGATGTTCTCCATCAAAAGAAAGAAAGCTGTGATGTAGCCACCATGCAGCCTGTAATTACACATAGTCGCTTCACTAACAGCTTATACCTTTAAGAAATGGCCTTTTTTTTATGTATCAATACTCTCCATAGTTCATTCTGTTTGAAGTGTCACATCTACTGGTTCTACTGGTGGTCAAAGAAAAAAAGCTTCAGTTCTTTAAAGGATCTGTTCAAGAGTCTGTCATTTGAAAAATGTATTTCTATCACTGGACTCTACTTTTATGTTTTTCTTTCCATTTTTAGATTTATTTTAAAGAAGAAACAGAGAACATTTTTGCTTTAACTCATCATTATGAAGTAAAAGCGATTGCACAGTGTAATGGCTACAGAATAATGGCACCATCTGTGTTTGGATTGCTTTCACTATGCAATGCTGTTTGCCACAGCGCACAATATTTCCCAGGAAAATGAAGGCTCAATTTGTGAAACTTGTAGAATAAAAGAATGAACAAACTCACGCCCTGTCTCCCCTTTTCTTCTAACGTTAACGTCACTCCCCTCTCCACCCCAATGCCAACCCCTGCTGTTACTTCTTTGTGTGAAGCAATAACGTTACCCAAACTACGTTATTGCTATGCAGTGCACATCATTACGACAGCTTTTGCCTGTTCCTAACTGCAGTTTAAAATTGAGACCATTTAATTTACCTCTTCAGTGAAAGTGTTTCTTTCTTCGCTCTTATTTCCAAAGTGGTGTTGATTATCGTCACGTAGATAGACTCTGAGGAAATGGAAACTGATCAGTTGTCTTGGTGACGACTTTTACCATTTTATGGATATAAAAATATTAATTTCTTATGTGACAGGAAAGTTACTGGTTTAAAGTCAAATGTCATTGAGACTCTGCTCATTGTCCTTGAGCAAATCACACACAGTACTGAAAAATGCATTACAATCAGTCATAAAGGGATTTTTTGACAAGTGCTGACACTTCATTATCTTTGAATCTATGTACAGTATTACTGCACATTTTCTTTTAAAACCTGCTCTATTTGCCCTATTTTGTCCAATTATTTTAAATTGTTGCACCTGATCTTGTTTAAAAGAGGCTTACTGGATCTGCACGATGAAGAAGGCATTAGGCAAGGGGTTTGAGTGTGGCCCTCCTGTCAGACACAGGGTGTCAGGAATGAAAATCATCATCAGACGTGACGATTTGTCATTTTATCCTCTATATGTTGTTGTCATAAGCCAACTAATTCTGTGCCCAAGAATGCCTCGCAAGACAAAAAAAAGCAGAATTTTACCTTGACGTCTACGGTGTGTTCTGTGATGCTTAATAAGAGCAAGAGAGCTTTAATGCACAAGTGTAAACATGATGAAGAAGAAGGAGCTCCGTCCAGCCTGTTTACCTTTGCACGTCGTGCAAATCATAACAGACCGCATCCAGGTTATGATTGGTCTGGTTTCAAGATGCAGTCTGACATGTCTCTCACCAAGTTATGGCAGGAATTTAAGACCTTACTCTTTTAATTCTACACAAATAAATACACAGCAAATTTAAAAACTCTACCTACTTCACCAGTTTGCTTCCATTTCCCCTTTGCAACCACTCGCCTGTTATAATGAATAAGAAGGTATGCTTATTCAGCTTGACTCATTAATGAGGATTAAAATTTCACTAGATACAATATGACAGATTTTTGCACTGCTTCTCTGCTTCTTTTTCTATACAAAATGGGGCATATAATCTCTGCAGTCTTACTAAAATCCATCTCAGTTTTGGTTGCAGGTTAATTTGCAGTGTGCCCTGTCTACTTGTACACAAAAATGAATTATTCTTCGGCAGCAGCTATGTGCGTCAGGATAAAAATCTTAGAGAGATCAACTGCTAAGCGCACAGCGGAAATGAAATCTAAACTGATGTTTAGTGATAAACAGCAGAAAACAAAGACGGTAACAGCGCAGAGACGGGAGAGTAACAGATGTGGTTTCAGTCTAGATCGCAATTCGTCTGAATTAATTCCAGTAATATCGGTAGTAGAGTAATCACCCAACTTGAAACCACCGAAGTGAAGACAAACAGCTTTAATGTGCATATATATGTAAACCGAATCACTCTTGCATGGAAAATGTGAGGCAGTTGTGGGGAGTTTAAGCCCGCTCTGCTTGTGTTGTGGGATGCAGAGCTGAGCCCACTTTGAACTTTATGCCCCAGTTTCTCACAGTCAGACACAGCAGGCATCATCCCACTGTTCCCCCATGAAAGAACCTCGGACCGACCATTATCCGGCAATAAAGCCGTTGGCTACACTGTATGGTGGCCAAAGCCCCGGGGAATGAGATAAGACGTGAGGGTGGATTTGGCTCTCAAAGCTGTAAATCTTTTTTACATGGCCCTCCTCCCGGCTCATGTTGGAAGCTGTTGCTGTCTGAGCTAATTGGTTGAAAGGACTCGCAGCTCAAAGCTATGAAAAGAAAATGAGCGGCAGAATCTGATTGGTTTTGCCTATATATACAAGAGTCTGGAACATGACAAAAGTATGACACCAGGGCTGGGAAATTCAAGAGAAAGAATAATACCAGGGGCGTGACAAGATTTTGCAACATAAAATTGTGTTGATAAGCAATGTGCAGCAGAAAATGGATCCCAATATTAAGGAATGGTTCAAAATTTTGGAAAATACACGTATTTACTTCCTCCCAAGGGTTAAATTGTTTGCTAAACATTAAGCTAGAAGCAGGAGTGGAGGCTGTAGCTTAGCAGGGAGAAACATGTCCGGCTCTGTCTAAAGATATAAAACTTGCCTAGCCAAAAAAATGTTGACACGCACAACCCTGTAAAACCATGTGTTGTTTTTGCACTTCAGTTTTTGTACAGATTAAAAAAACAAGATACAATGAGCTTTAGTGGTGCAGGCAGGGCTCCCCCCCCCCCTTTTTTTTAACCTCAGGACAGAGTGAGGCTAGCTGTCTCCTGGCAGGCTGGTCCAGCCTCAGACTTAATGCACAGACTTGAGAGTGGCATTGATCTAACTCTCTGCAAGGGAGCAAAGAAACACATTTCTCAAAATGTCAAACTATCCCTGATCAATTCATACTGCCCCCCCAAAAAGCTACAAATGTTTCCTTGCATACATAAATTTCTAATAGGGCACAATTAGATATAATCAATTAACACTGTGTACCTTCACTGAGTGCAAAAACATATTTGTGTGAGTTGAAAATATTTAAATTGAGTGGAGAGTGTGGTTTTCTTGAGAATTTATGACTCAACATCATGTGGAAGAAGAGAAACGAGAGAGATTGGAGTTCCTGGTAAGTTTTGATATCAGGAACACATCAGCTGTGCTCTGCAAAAACAATGCTGGCAAACCAAAAGTCTGTGCAGTCATTACGGCAGCTGTGAGTAATAAAAAAAAAAAAAAAACCCAGACTGCACAATCAGTCCAGCAGTCACATTTGTGCAAATAAAGCTAGGCTAAAATATATGTTTAATCTGAATATATCTGAACCAACTTAACTGCTGCCTAGTGATAGGCGTATACTCTGGATGGAATAAATCAGTCTGCAAAGATTTTTAATTTGAGATTTTTGAAGGATTTAGATGTTTGAAGACTCCAAATCAGACAGTGGTTGACTTTTGGTGTAAGTACACTTCATTTACATATCACCATCTTTTTCTCTAACTGTGACTATAACATCACAACTCTAAGGAGGGAAAAACAAATAAACAAACAATAACAAGATAAAAAAACAAACAAAAAAATCATTTGTATTCTTAATAAATAAACAAGCTAGAGATTTGATTCTTAGTCTGGAGAGATGGTTGACAGGTTATTGAAATAAATAGTCTTCATAACTTGTAGAAATCATCAGCGGTTCCCCTAACAGATAATTTTTTCAAGCTTAGAACAAACATCACATCATTCAGTGAGACTGAAAAGGAGGGAGGTTTTGGAGATGTCTATGATAGTAATAACCTTCCTCTTGCTAAGAGTGTTGTAAAGTCATTTGTATCTCAATTTCAGGGCTGTGCATTGCAAGAGTTTGGATGGGATGCCAAATATGACTCACTCAGTGGGCATGAAGCGTTAAAGCAGAAGATAATGTATCAAACACAAGACATAATTGTAGTTGTGGACAGGACCAATACATACGTGTGAGATGTGCGTGGGGCTCACCACAAAGGTTGCATTTTTGCTCAGACTCTTTCTCAGATTTATGTATTTTGACATTAGTCAAATACATAGTATCTTTTTGAATATTTGAAATAAAGCCATTATCAGTTAGAAACAGCAAAATAAAAGTTTTCCACTTCAGATAAACATGGAGAATGGAAGGAATCAGATATTATTTTTGAAGGTAACTGAAAAATGATTGACTGAAAAGCGGAAGAGCTATGAAATATAATGCCCTCATGGAGATTATTAAGGCACTTGAGTCCTACACTGTGCCATTTAGTGAAATGTTGAGTCTACAGTTGAGGGTGTAAATGAGGTTATTTTATTCGAAGGGAGCTTGTATGGACAGCAAAGAGAATTTAAAATGACGTTGAATCCAGATTTTTAAAGTAGACAACACTATAGGACTGGTTGAGTAGCGAGAAGGAGATAAAGGACAGGAATGAAGAGGTAGGGAGGACGATCGACAAGATTGAGCTCATATGATACATCAGTTTGTATCGGGTGTGTAGCCAGTAATTTATTTTATGAATATTAGCTCCCCAGTAATAGAACTAAAAAATTAGAATGGTTTTGGTAATTCTAGGAACTTTGTTACCTCAAATAAAATCTGATATAAGTTAGTCTGTTTGGAAAGAAACATCTTGGGAAAGAAGACTGGAAGACACAGGAATGTGTGCAAAAGGAGGAGAGCTATTTTTACACATCGCACTCTTCCTAAGGGCACATTTTTCCATTGCTGATGATCAGATTGACCACATTTTTTATTCTTCAGTTTAGCTTTTTTTGTGGGTGAATGGAAAATTTAAATGAAATGGAAAATTGGATGCAAAAAGCTTATTTTCTAAGAAAATTTTGCACAAAAAAAAAAAAAAAATACTAAAAGAAAAGCGTAGTTAAAAACATTAAGAAAATGTGTACTGTTAATTTGTTTGTTTTTCTTTCAACGGAAATATCATAATAGTATCAAACCATGAGCTGTAAGTGTGTACCAAAGGCTTTGTACCCAACAATAAAGATAGATGGATAATGGCAAAACATTTTAATCAGAACAGGAATTGTGCAAGAACCTGTGTTTTGGAAACAGCAGCTTGGAGGTGGAACAACGACCTTGGACATGTGCCCATGTCTGTTCAGTCAGCAGACTGTGTGCTGCTGCTGTGAGTGCTGCTGCTACAACACCTGAATGAGTGTGAAACAGCAAGCCATCACAATAATGCTCAAGAGAGACAAGGTAGGTGTGTGTGTGTGTGTGTGTGTGTGTGTGTGTGTGTGTGTGTGTGTGTGTGTGTGCGTGCGTGCGTGCGTGCATGTGGGGGGATCTGTGGGTGTTGGTACGTCATGGGAGCATTGCTTTTACGCTTGCAGCCAGTTCTGAGATTCATGAAAAATCTTATCTCTGCATTACTCGGCTCTGACTTGAAATAAGGCAACACGTCAGATTGAAACAAGACAAGTCGTTTACGATGATGAGAAGCCTAAATACCCCCCTGTGGCGGGTTTCTAATTTGAGCTTGTTTTTAATTATCATCCCCAGGGGAGTCACATCTGTAATTGTCTCTAACTTTACTTCAGCTGTGATTTTTCATCTTAGCTACAAAAAATGGGAACTAAATGGATGTGTTGTATGAGTGTGCAGCGTTTTCTTAGTTTTATTATCATGGTTGATCCAAATAAAAGTACTATTCTTAATTAATTGCCTATTTAAGACGATAATTTTCCTGCTTTTTGTGACCTGAGTATCTCATGTTTTTAACCGTTGGGTGAACCAAAAAACAATTTGAGGATTGGACTCTCACCACTAATTCTTGACTTTTTAAAAGACTGAATGATTAATCAAACAGCGGCAGAATTGTCACCAGATGAATCATTCTGAATCAACCTTAATCTTGTTGACTTCTCACTATGGTGAGTAGACTTTTGGCTAACAAGCATTTTCCATTTCACAGGTGCAAGTTAGCACAATATATATTTTTGCCAATTCTTTTTTTTTGGTGATGAATACTCTGTGTCCACTTTCCATTTCCTCTCCCTCTTTTTTCTTAACTCCTTCCTGATCCTCCCATCCCTCTTGCTTGATATATTCTCCCAGTTGTGAATGAATGGGACTCAGTGTTAATGGAGGATGTGAAGTCACCCCCTTGGCAAAAGAACACAGGTTGGCACCTGGACGGAGCAGCTGTCTCGCTGTCTGTGACTGACAGATTGCAGCTTGGGAACCCGGACAAGCAGCCACACAGCCGGGCAGACGGCGACCTGGATACAGGCCATTCAATTAATCTTCACCACCATCAGCCTCACAGCCATTTTGACTCAGCCACTGCTCTGGTGCAGATTTACTCACCTGTGTTCCCACTCCAGATCGGTGTAGAGGAGCCCAGTTTGACAATATCCCCCTTTTCCATTTCTACGACCAAGATGCCAACGTCCAAATGGTTTGACAATTCAGCTGGAATGCTGAAAGTATACAAGGAGCTGTATGCCTCTTTAATTTAATAGATCAATTTTTGACAGGGCTCATAACTTAAGTCCAGCAAGATGTATTTCGACTGTAATTTGATCAACTAATCTGTTGCGCAGAGGTTGATTTTGGCTCTTTTATGAATATGAATGGCTGTGTTTTCTTGAATCGTTAACCTCAAGACTGTCTTTGATTCAATGTGCCGTCTGCTTCTAATCCAAAGTTACAGTTCATGGCTCCATGAATGCATTACTGTCTGTCAAGCTGCTGACCCAAGTCACTTGGCATATTTGATTAAAATACCGAGTTAAGAGAACAAGGTCTTTTTAGGTTTAAGTTAAATTTTAGAGAGCTGACACAATGAATCGATTAGCTGAGACAGACAACCCATTGACAGTTTTAAAAAAATTATTTTATCAAATAAAAGTTGCTTACGCACATTTAGTTATTTAGCTGACGATTTGTTCCAAAGTGACGTACAAAGAGGGAAACAATCGAGGTGCAGTGCATGTTAGTGCAGCATCTACTACTCGCATAGCCACCCACTTGTTGGTAGTGCTAGGAGAGGAGCTACTCTCTAGAGAGTAGAGAGAAGCATGTTTCGCCAACGGGGAACAGCAAAAGTCTGGATTGCCCTGAGCGTACGGGTGGCAGAGCCAGGCATCATTCATTGGAGGAGCAAACCGGTTGGGAGGCAGCATATGCCTGTATATGGACATTTAAATAAGTGGGTGCAGCACCGGAGAAAACTTTATAGGCAAGCATTAATGAACTGTATTTAATGCGGGCGGCTACAGGTAGCCAGTGGAGCTCGACTGAAGACCAGGTAGGCCGCTGCTTTCTGGATCATCTGAAAGCTGCTTGTTTTAATTTGTGATTTAGTGTTTTATGTAGTTTTATATACCTGTGAATTAAATATACAGTATTTCAGTTTTGGACTATTAATTGGACAAAAAAGCAATCTGAAGAACTCTTTTTTCATCTTTTTCTCATATTTCTCTAGCACATTAATTGCTGATGACAATAAAAATGACTTACCACTGTAAAATGTTTTAATCAGCTCTCGTATCAGCACTTATAGTGTGATGAAAATCATCATCAAACGAAACACAATAAGTAAAAGTTAACTTTTTTACTCCCTGTTTGGCACCGGTGTACCTTTATGAAGAACATGAGCTTGTCCAATTTTATGCGCTGCTGTGCACAATAGACTCAGCACCTGCTCTCACTTTACTCATCATTTAGAGATATAATAGCTCTGTGTGTCTCGTAAGTACACACAGTCCTCCGTAATGGAAGTTATCTTCATGCTCGATCTGCATATTACATTTTCCTTGAGAAATTCACGGGCTTTATGACCTTATGCTCTTTGAAAATCTCTTGTGATCACAGAGCTAAAAAATCCAATTTAGGTTCCTCACGCAGGCTGTGTGGTTTAATGAAATGGTTGCTGTTAGCCACTCTGCTGGGGTATTTCTGCATGCTTTGGTTCAGACTCAGAGAGCCATCCCGCAGCATGTTAACCTATCAGGACCATGTTAATTTCTCCATGGTTAGATGTGAGGGTGAGCAGTCATCCTGCCGTTGTAAATCATATAATGCGAGGTGCACATCTTTTGGGTTAAACCAATTATCTATGTTTGATGTGTGACCGGAACACCGAAGAGGTCTTGTGCCTGTGAAATCAGCTTTAATCGCACTTATTTGCATGGAAATGGCTATTGATTGGTGGGGACAGACACACAGCTATGCCACTGCTGTGCCACTGAAAACATTTCTCATGTACTCCTTATTCTGTTCTCTCAGGGAAGATGACAATCAACAAGATGAAAAATGTGATTTTGAAGCTAAAACTGCACAACAAAGCGCGCACGTCCTCGGAGCATGACTTTCAACAGCTGAATAAAGCCTCATTTACGCGGGATTTACACAGGGGACGTAAGCGCCGCGGAACGGCTGCGCCGCGGAACGGCTCCGTCCTCTGCCCGGCGTCAACTCACACCGGGCGCGTAACAGCAGCGTAGCGCTGCCTTGCGAGCCAGCCGTATTCACGCGAGATCACGAGATCACGCGATAATCCTGAACGTACGCTAAACCGCGAGATCCCGTGATAAACTGTGGAAACAACAACAACAAACAGCTTACTTTGCTTCTCTGACGTGGAAGAGATTATTAAAAGGATCTGTTGTGTCATAAATTATTGTGTGTTGTTCCACTTCAACAATTACTCTGTCGTCGTCCTTGTTGAGACCCTTTGATCGATTGACTGCTGACCTGGTGCCACCGGTCATGGCGTAATGTTGATGTGACGTTGTGATAGGCTACATGAACGGCGTATTGTGTTTTATTTTGAAAGGGGGCGGAAGTGTATTACTTTGATTCAGTGTCGGACTTCCTGTCTGGTGCAATCTGCTCTGTTGAGCTTGACGCGAATCAGCAACGGCTCCGTCAAAAATAGAAGTGCTACGGAATGCTCGCGCTGCAGAGCGGAGAGCCGCTGCTGGGACGCTGCTGAGACGTTACGCGGCGCGCCCGGTGTGAATGGTCTCATTGACTAGAGTGGCAGCGATCAGCTCCGGTGACCGCGGCGCAGCCGTTACGCGGCCGTTACGTCCCCTGTGTAAATGAGGCTTTACACAGGGGACGTAACGGCCGCGTAACGGCGGCAGCGATCAGCTCCGGTGACCGCGGCGCAGCCGTTACGCGGCCGTTACGTCCCCTGTGTAAATGAGGCTTTACACAGGGGACGTAACGGCCGCGTAACGGCTGCGCCGCGGTCACCGGAGCTGATCGCTGCCACTCTAGTCAATGAGACCATTCACACCGGGCGCGCCGCGTAACGTCTCAGCAGCGTCCCAGCAGCGGCTCTCCGCTCTGCAGCGCGAGCATTCCGTAGCATTTCTATTTTTGACGGAGCCGTTGCTGATTCGCGTCAAGCTCAACAGAGCAGATTGCACCAGACAGGAAGTCCGACACTGAATCAAAGTAATACACTTCCGCCCCCTTTCAAAATAAAACACAATACGCCGTTCATGTAGCCTATCACAACGTCACATCAACATTACGCCATGACCGGTGGCACCAGGTCAGCAGTCAATCGATCAAAGGGTCTCAACATGGACGACGACAGAGTAATTGTTGAAGTGGAACAGCACACAATAATTTATGACACAACAGATCCTTTTTATAATCTCTTCCACGTCAGAGAAGCAAAGTACGCTGTTTGTTGTTGTTGTTTCCACAGTTTATCACGGGATCTCGCGGTTTAGCGTACGTTCAGGATTATCGCGTGATCTCGTGATCTCGCGTGAATACGGCTGGCTCGCAAGGCAGCGCTACGCTGCTGTTACGCGCCCGGTGTGAGTTGACGCCGGGCAGAGGACGGAGCCGTTCCGCGGCGCAGCCGTTCCGCGGCGCTTACGTCCCCTGTGTAAATCCCGCGTAAGGGTAAGCGAAAGGTGAGGACATCAAAACCGGATACGCTATCAAACTGTTTCATGTGAGGCAGAGGAAATGTGATCCCTGTGGTGCATACGCTCAAACACAGAGCACAAGATTTGAAGTGAGCTGAATGAAAAATAACATGCGTCCGTGCTCTGGCACACAGCAAAGTAGTGCAAAATTCACAACTCGTCATCACTTCAAAAGCCTCTATGTGGTCTCCCTCACATCAAACATAAACATCACAAAAATAAACTCCTCAAGCCGCGTCTGTAGCAAATGAACCGACAACACAGTGTTGCTGTTGCCTGTCAAACAAGTAAAGAAATATGCTGAACCAGTGGCTGAAAATAATACAGATTTGACTGACAGGTTTCCATTACTCCATAATAATTACTTCATCATAACCCTATTAGGGTTTAAAGTTTAAACATGGCCGTGCCATTTAAGAACCTCATTAAATCCCCACAAAATGCAAATGGGAACAAATGATACGTACTTCCATTTACCTCCAGCCATCTTTCAGTTCATGTTTGGGTCTCGGTTTGAATTCCTTTGTCGGCTCATTAAAACCTTCATTCCCAAACTGGAGAGGTTTGTTTCCTGGCATGTTTAAAATTTTCCTCAGGAAGACACAAAGTGCTTGAGGAAAAATGTCCACTAAAATACTGTTTATTTCTCATGTAGCGCTTATAAGAGCGTGGAAAGATGAGTATGTCCCGTGAATACATATTTCAGCACTGCTTTCTGGCAGTAACTCACAAAATAACATTATCATCCAATTAAGAAAGCCCTTGGCTTTTATTTTGAAAATGTTTACAAAATAAATGCATTCACAACTGACGCAAAAGCCAAAGAGCATTGTAAATGCAAGGGGAGCCTTTCAAATAATATATGAATGGTGAATGCCAGGAGGTACACTGCTGTCTGTACTATCTGTACTAAACTCAAATTCTCTTTTGGCAAAAAATGCAATTAAAATCTTGAAAGAGAGTGATCCTCAAGGTTAAGACGCTGACAATTAGATCATCGCTATTCACTGAATGTCTGAATGAGTCTGTATGGACAAGTGAACGGGCCTTCAGTTTTCTGTGATACGTGAACACCACAACGCCTCTTCGTCACTTCATTTTAAAGAAACACAGTCAGGGTCACGATGTTTTTTGGCACATTGTTTGGCACAGTGAAGTACGCAGATAGATGGGCCATGTGACCAAGGCTGGTGGAATTTGTTTATAAATATAAAATAAATCTGCAGCACGAATACATAAATGGACAACAGCAGACAATCCACATATTATCACAACACAATACAAGAATACGATTCAACATGCCATCCTAACAGATATCATTCAAATTCCTTATTTGGTCCGAACAAATGTCCAAAATCCAAAAATATTCAATTTACAACAGAAAAAAGCAGCAAATCCTCACATTTGAGGAGCTAGAACCAAAACATATTTGGATTTTTTTTTCTGTTAGATCAATTTTAAAAAATGCTAGGGATTAATATTCTCTTAATTGGGGTGCAACTAATGATTATTTCCTATCTGCTGATCATTTTCCTGATTAATTGAGTCTATAAAATGTTACAAAAGCCGTAAAAATTGCCAGTCATCCACAGTTTTTGAGCTCTTCAATTTGCTTGTTTTGTCTGACTAACAAAATAAAACCTAAAGACCAGAAAATCTTCCGGAGCGCTTAATTTATCCAAATAGTTGCAGATTAATTTTCTTTCGATCGGGTTAATGATTGATCCACTAATTCTTGCAGCGCCATTGTAAAATCCATCCATCTACTGGACATCTATAATTGTGTTAGTAACTGTGTTCTTTACACATGTTCTGTGTTGTATACACACTAAGGGATTATGTATATACTGTGTGTATTTCTGGAAACTGTGTGTATGTTTACTGTTATGGGAAAAATAGGTGTTGACCCTGCCTGGTAAACTGATGTATGGCATCCTTTCCAGCAATAAAGGATTTGACTCAATTGGCTTTCTCCAGAGACATCAAGACAAAAAAACACAATTCTCACATGAAGCAGCTACAATCACAAGCAGACCCATAAATCAAATGTGTATTTCCAGGAGGAAACTCTTCTGTTTCCGCTCCAATGAGCTCAGCTTAGTCAACGTGTGACGCGGTTTATTGATTCTATTGAGTATCATAACAGAAATATTCAATTTCATTTCATTTCATTTATCCACTGATGCGAGAAAGAGCAGCCTCCTAATCACGGAGAGGTATGACGAAGAGGATGGAGTGTGGCAGCTTCGATCGAAAGTCCCCGTTTGCTGAAGTGCTGAGGCAGCACTGTTCTCTGTGGAGTCAGTCAGGTACTGATGTCTCCCTCTGATTGTTGAGTCAAATATCTAAGAGAGATTACAGCAGATTAACACACGCAATAATGTTTTCCTTTTGAATTGGGCTAAGGACGCACATCAGCTTTAGTCATCTGAATTTAGAGGAGCCGCTGTAGCCTGAGAAAAAAAAATAACACATGCTCTGATGGAGGTAAATTTAGCCTGCTCTGTGTCAAGCCATAGGGGGATTTTGCATAATTTATTCCCATGATTTTAGTCCATACCAAACGAGACTTGAAAAGATTATGAGTTAATTTAAGATCTCTGTAATGTCATGTCTCTTCCAATAGCTGAGAATCAAGTTCTTGTCAAGAGGAAATGTGAGGATTTTTTGTGTCACGTTAACCTTTCTCAGGCGAGAAAATATAAAGAACCCTCAGGTTTAAACACACTTACAGGACAAGTGATGTTCTATATTTTTCTTATTGTCAACAATTTGCATGAAGCAAAAGCAAAACAAAAGTATTATCTTCTAGACATTACATTTTTATACTACTGATTTGTTTTGCCAAATACATTTTGAGGGTAATTGCTGCAGATTCAGTGGAAAGTGCTGCTGAACATATTCCAGTACTGTAGGTGGTGGGGGTGCATGGTGTTGTTAGGTTCAGTCAGAGGTTGCGTAAGACTTTCTTGCTGTCCGTCATGTTGACAGACAATCCCTTCAAAATCTATTATCCGTCTGTCATTTTCATTTTTTTGATGATAATGAGACACATAGCCTATTTAATTTCAGTTTATTTAAACAGATTATAAGGGCATGGAGAGAAGATATGATGAAACGCCGACCGCGCGGTCACTTTTCATGTCAACCGCACATGAAGCAGATGAATGATTTTTACCTCCTTGGTGGCACTTTCTTCCCTCATAACATTATATGCTGCAGGCTGATAAACATTTTCAGAATGACTTGCTTGTCCTTCATCTTCCACTGCATCAATTCCTCTTTTTTCACCTTGTTTATCAACTACATCACAATTATTGGGCACCTAGCTGCTATGCATTGTGTGGTAGCAAGGCAATGTGGGATACAGCCTATGTAATGGCTAAAGACTATGAAATCATGTGAGATTAGAGACTAGACTTAATAGACAATAGATAATTAATATGCAAACTCACCACCAACTGGACTGGAAATTCTACTACAGGTGGTTGACGTGATTGACAGTGTTTCATGTGAATTACTCGACGTTCCCGTAGATCGCACTCAGTATTATTCTAATTATTCTGTCATTGTTTGGTAGATCAATCGGCTGCTGATAATTGATGTGATTGGCAGATCGGGATTAATACTTTCAGGTTGCCAATCTTGAGAATTATCAATATCAGTTTTTAAGTCATGACAAGGGAAAAATGTGGCCTAGGTAAGCTTTGTTTTTAGTTGTTGTTAATCAGTTGTGGGTCCTACCAGCTGGTTAGGATGCCTGAGCGGTCAGCAGTCGGTATAAAACAGAGCAGTCAAAAGCCAGTTGCTATAAAATTCCATTTCCAGCCATTCTGGATTAAAGTTACACTTTGCTGGCATATTTAGCTTTCAGTAACAGGCTCATCAAGGCGAGGAAGAAAGGAGAGAAAGAGCTGGAGAGCAGTCAGAGACAAAAAAAAAGGAAATACAGAGCAATTTATGTATAATGACTTGATGAACAAAACCTGGGTCAAAATATGAAACAGTTATGTGGTTCATTTGAAAAAAAAAAAAAAAAAACGTGATCAGGCGTCACTGCCTTTTTAAATACTCAACCATGACCACACTCTTTCACCAACCTTAACCGAGTGTTGTGAGTCTAGACTTTAATAATGTTTAAGTTGCAACTAGCGATACTACCAGAGTGGCTATTACAGAGAAAAACATATAAAATACATTGAAACTATATATTGTCATCTTCAGTAGAGCTGAAGCAGCTCAGGGCTGAGAGCCACAGACAGGTTAGGGATGTCAGACAGTACTGAGAGACAGATTAACACACTGATGGTTTGGGGTTTCTCATGAGATCTGTTGATGATAAGAAAAATGTAGAATAATATTAGTGTTTTTATTTTAATTACATTAAACATCAAGATACAAATAAAACTGTTTCAGAAAAGTTAAACTGCTTCTGAAGAATTTAGGTACCGTTTTGATTTTGTTAAGATGGTTAGAAAATGTTGAATTTCTTTTAAAAATTTCAGCAGTATTTCTTTTCAATGCTCATCAGCTAAAGATGAATAACGCCATTTTTCTATCTCTGAAATTGCACTTCACGATTTTTATTCAGCCCTATATTGGTGCTGAACAGCTTGTCCAAATATCATTAGGGTCAGGCTGTAATCACCGTCCAGCCTTGACACACAGACATACACATACACACACACACACACACACACACACACACACACACACACACACACACAACATGGAATAAAAGAGATGAGTAATAGTCGGGCTGGAAAGAACCGCACGGCAGCTGCCTGAGCTCTTGGGAGTCAACCAGACTTAGCAACAAACACATTTGCACAGAGGACAAAATAAAGACATTTCATCCCATCTTCATGACCAAAAATATTGGGAACATATTGTATTCAATGGAAAAAGTGAATCATTCAACCATGAGGTCAGCCTCAGTCTTCCCTTACTGTAAAAAGCCCCACTATGATTTTATCAGACATCTTTTCCACCCCCTCTCACTAACAGGCATGTGTAAAAGCTATTATTTCTAATCTCATTTGAACGTCCTACTGGGTACTTTGCAACATTTTAAACTCTTCCCATTATGCAGAACATAAAAAACTCAAAGAAACCGTGTTGGAGCCGACTGTGCTGTGTGCTGTTCATAAAAATCCTCCTCAACAGAGGAGCAGCGGGGGGGTTTCGCTCTGCTCGGAGACTTTGCAGAGTTTCTTCCTCGTGATTTGAATCGGCGTGGATGCAGTTTCCTCCTCTTAATGCAGGTGAGATATAAACTAAAACATCACAAATCCTGGCATGGAAGTTGCTCTCATGAACAACGAGATTATTACAGAACATCAGCGTGACACTACTGAATCATTTTTGACTCAACTATGAAATAAAAGCTTTTCAATTTGATTTCTTGTAGCTCAGATTTCAAGGACATTATGAAACTGGAGACAACCAAACTTCATAGACTATTTTGTGGTTCTGTGATCAGATTTGGGGGTTTACAAATCCAGTAGTGCGGTGAGGAACTGCCACACTATGAACTGGATTTGTTGGCCACCAACACTGTGTAGTGATGACACGCATACTATAGTTAAAGTAACCCATAATGCTTCTAAAGGAAGTGAAACTTCCAAGCGTATGGCCGTATATTAGCACTTTGATCTTTGCTGTTTCTGAGAAAGCAATACTAGAATGTGTGTGACGAAACAAGCAATTGAATGCCGTGGCCAGGCTGAATTTCCCGAGGTTCTGGTCCAGATATCTGGTAATTCACTTCGGTGGAATTGGCTTGAAGGTGAAAAAAATGACAGTTTTCAGGAACAAGCTCACAGAGACCCACACAGGAACTCACATATTTCCTCCTGTCGCTTTCCTAATGTGCGTGCTGAAACACATGAAACAAACGCAGGTATGCAGTTTTTTAAGATCAGAACACGCAGGGATTTAAAGACAACCAAGACAAGTGACTTTTACGGTATTTGTTGCCTTCTCGGTTATATCCACAGGGCTTTTAATGGAGACAGAGGCTGAGACAGGCTTGTTGCTGAGAGGCATGCCTGACTGCAGACGTGGGGCACACTGCAGGCAGCGTGACTCATATGCTCTGGATGACTTGCTGGGGAGACAACAAGCCATTGCACAATCACTTCATCACCATCAGCATCAACATCAACATCAACATCATCATCAATGTTGTTGCCATCAGAAGCAAGTCAATTAGATTGAGATCATCCTCGAGTGAGAGATACAGCAGGCGGACACAAAAATTCATATAGTGAGAAGATGAAATTCTTGAAAATCTATAACCTCCCTCGGGCTGGTTGTTTATTGCAATAAATGAAAGGACAGACTGCCAATAATGGATGTTGGGGAGCTTTTGAAACTAGCATGTGGAATACGGCATCTGAAGGCTTAATGGCCATTGCGATTCTTGTGATGATGATGATGATTGACTCAGCGACAGCGGCAACAGAGCCATGATAGCATCACTGAAACATGATACGAGACAACACATTTCCCAGCTGAGCGTGCTCTTAGTAAAGCCACCCCTCGCAGACAGGATTGCGGCCGCATGCGGCTACACCGAGGTCAGGACCGAGGTTGTGCGGCTGCCAAATCGTCTGGATGCATCACGATGAATCATCACCCACATCTCTGGGTCCACATGCATCCGTCTCCCTGTTGGGCTTCATCATGTGGGAGTTGGGGGTAGGTGTTCGTCTGCTGCTGAGGCACAGCCAGATAAACACACACATTCTCAAGTCACTGTGAAATTATTGGCCTTTTGCTTTTCCTGGTAATTGCACCACATTCTGTTATATTTCTTTGTCTGGGAGGCAAACATCTTGTTATTGTCTAAATTTTCTAATATTGAGCTCTGGTAGTTATATTGTAGATGCCACAACTCACTGCAAAGGTTCAAGCAGAGCAAAGGAAACCTATTAAAACACACAGAAATAACGTGGCCTTCTATAAATCCTTCTTCGCCCTAATGGTCTGAATAACCAGCCAGTGAGCAGCAGCTGTCGTGGTGGTCTCCGTCCCCTCCCCCACTGTCACCCCTCCTCTCCCTTTAACCAGCTCCTCTATACACTCTCCGAGGAGAGAGAGCGCCACAATAATACCATAATGGCCCAACAGAGACGTGGGCAATAATAGTTTTATGGTGTTTTTGTGTTTAGTTCCTGCAGAGATCTGTAGTGCATTTAGTGGAGGTGTTAATGGGGAGGCTAAAGGGTCAGTTCACCCAAATTAGACATTTACTCATTTACCAGTTGTGGTAACAAGGCATGCAGATAGTTTAATTTGTTTTGAGGCTTTTGTCTCTGAGATTTCAGCCTCAACCAAAGCACAAAGAAGATGAGTGGAATCTTTGTGGTGCTTGAAAAATAACATTAAAGGATAAAGCTGGCATTACTCTACTCCTACTACTATGATTTTTAAAATCCTATAAAAAAAGACCAAAACCAACAAGCAAATAACTCTTCCAACATTGCATGTGTCAGCTCGTTCTTTTGTTGTGCACAATCCAGATGTTTTAAGAAATTATTTAGCCTTTTAAAATAAAAATTAAACTTTATATGCATGACCCCCTTTTCTTTAAAGATTTACGCTCTGAGTAGGAAGCGAAGGATTTGGGGCTGAGAACTTCAGACAGGCTGGGGAAGTACTGAGAGACAGATTAACACACTTTTGGTCTTGGTATTTTTATGAGAATTGAGGACAACAAGAAAAACATAGTAACATGTTTTTCCTCAATAGGAAATCAGACTTATCCACAAAAATGTAACACTTGTCTTACCAAATAAATAAATAAATCCCATGGCATCAAAGCTGCCTTTAACTGACTTTCTTTTAAGTCATTTCTACCTTTCTCTGTCATCTCTTCTTATATGTGGGTTGGCGGGTGGCAATACTCTATCATCTTGCTGCACCTATAAAGCGTATATGTTTAAAGGATGTAGTAAAAAGAGGGTGGGGGGGGTGATCAAGCACTTTCTGCTAATTGAATAGTCCAGCAGCAATAGTTTTTAATTAGAGGGAAGATGGATATGACATGCAACAAAGGTCTTGGGCATGAATCCAACCGGTAATGCTGACAGCACTGTGGCATGCACATGAACCACTAGGCCACTGGGATGTTCTTTGATTATTATTATTATTTTTTTAATGTAATCTTTCAGTAGGCCTCCAGCGGGAGCCGCAAATTAAATTCCATTTACCTCCATTGTATTTAGGGTAGAGTCAAATCTGCAACTGCGAACAGAGCATGCTATGGCCATGTGTTTGAGTGTTTTTGTGTGGACTAATCCTTTAAAACCTGCATTTTTTATGATGTTTATTCCCATTAAATTCTAGTAGAGGCAGATTTTGCTTGTTTCTATACAGACTACAGCCCTTCTTATGAAGGGACCCCTTGCTTTCCCTCCTCCCTTTGCTTCACCCCTCACCCTTTACCACCCCACCATTAGAGAGAGACGGAGAGAGAGAGAGAGTCTGACTCCCACCGTTCATATCGGAAGCTTCAGAGAGAGAGAGAGAGAGAGAGAGAGAGAGAGAGGCAGAAGAGAAAGAGAGGCTGTCACAGCGCAGAGAGTCTACAACTTGTTCACATGTAATCGGCAGCGGAGCGACAAATCTATATATTAAGCGGACTTACAAATGCCATTAATCCCGTGACCGGAATGGAAATACACGAGCCGGGCAGAAGTTGTTTGATCCGGGTGGTCGTGTGAGGCTCCGAGAAGAAAACTCATGGTGGGTTTTTTTAAAAAAAAAAATGATTTCACCCCATGCACTCGTTACATTTTGATTCACATCATTTCCTCCTTTTACAGATTTTTTTTTATTGCGAGATCTGCTATCGCGTCTAGAGTACGAGTTCATGCCCTCTGTTTTCAGACTGTGGCTACAGAAATGGAAAAGTTTTTGGGTGATTTGTGTGTGTGCATGTGTGTGTGTGTGTGTGTGTGTGCCCTGTATAAAACCGGAGACATCGCCAATATAACGGGCTCCTTTCAGCGGAGAAGGCGCCCGCTGCCCGTAGAGAATGAATGGGTCACTATGTATTCTAATCTAACTCAAGAGTTCATTCAGTTTTCTTCGGTTTAAAGAGGTTTTAAGAGCTGCTGCCTTTAGAGTTAACAGTGTGGTCGCAGATGAATATCGGGGAGGTTATAATCAATCATCGGCTGCCACCGGAAATATCTAATCACGTCGTCAACAGATCTATAAGCTTTTTATTGCAGCCAGAATCAAAATATTTGGTCACATTTCTCCTGGGGATTGTGTTTGGGAATATCTGCCTCTCATTCATGAGATGCGTTGTTACGCTGTTCAGCCGTGATAGTCAAAACAAAAGGATTTCCAGCTGACCAATGAGAGCAGGGGAAGCCTCAGGAGGGACGGAGTGGTCCTCTCTCTTCTCTTTGTCCTGTACCTGAGACACCAGATAGACCACAGGGCTGCTGCTGCTGCTGCAAGGCAAATGAGGGACTAACTGGGAATGTTGGCATGCTTTGCATGATTTTTTTTTTTTTTTTTTTTTTTTTTTTTTTTTAGAGTTTTAGGTGAAAGTCTGCTTGTTTGCAAACACACACACACACACACACACACACACACACAGACACACACACACACCTTATGGTACTCAGATCATTAGATGTTATGGATGCGTTCAAGGTCTGAGGAGCCATCAGAATATCCGCTAATTAAGCCACACCGCAGCATCCTCATCTGACAGTTTCCAGATCAGCTTCCTCTTGTTGTTTGCTGCATCCAAATGCATCTCCACACACACACACAAACACACACATCCACAGTGCAGCACGCCTTTGCAGTATGGATTCATGTGAGGGCTGATAAGTTTCAGTTAATGGTTAAAGACATAACCCCCTCAGGGTGCATCACATCACTTTAACCACCTCCTCCCCTTCATTTCTTTCAAGTTGAATAAGTTTAATGTGCAGAGTAACACAAAAGGGTTTTAATTACTGTACTTGAGCTTTCAATTACGCACACAGTAGCTGCGTGCCACCACATTAGCCATGAGAGTTTAAGGCAGAAGGGAAGTAAAAAAAATAAAAAATTAAAAAATTAAAAAATGAGTGAGATAGAAAATGCAGAAGTGGTGGGAAGTTGTGCTGGAGAAGTTGACAGACAATCAACAATTGAAATGTTTTTGTCATTTATCAAGCAAGAAAGCCAAATATTCTCCTGCTTCTTTGCTGCTTTTTTTTTTTTGATTTGCATCAGAGTAAACTGAATATTTATGTGTTTTCAGACTTCTACCTGGACGACACAAGCTCATCTTTGGCTGTGAGGACTTGAGATGACCATTTCTCTGTTTTTT